>CM048755.1:789226300-790426300 GCA_026315105.1 Locusta migratoria | reverse complement strand
ACTTAACGTGGCAGATGGCCGACAGCTTCTTCGTTAAACAATTGAGAGGCACAAAAAAAGACCAACATGCAAATCTTAAATGTGACGGGGAAATTTTGAAAGTTAAACAGAGGCTTAGGCCGAACTTATTTATTGACTGAAACAAGTGGCTCTTTATACAAAATGGGTACAAAATTCAGAATAATTCTATGTGGCGTCTGACCAGCATTTAGCCTAGGGATAATAAATTCGAAACGGGAAGCATACATTGACAACAAACAAAAAGAATGAACACTACAGGCGATGCAATCGGCAAAGCTCCAACAATGATGGGGAACGTAATAAATACACTCACTCTGAACTAGAGGACATATGAAGTGTGGAGTGATAATCACTGCTGGACGATAAATGGTTACGTTGAATCGGCCTATATCGGGAAATAGGGGAAACAGGTTACAATACTGGTGCGTAAATGTACGTTACCATACGCCTTGCCGAGTGCTGTGTGCGTCCGTTGCCGGGGGCTGCCGTCGGTTGCTAAAGAAGACGCAAAATAAATTGTCAAGTCTCGCGTACACCGCTATTGGTGTTTATCTAACTCGTGCGAGTTCCTGATGTCACTTGCCAAATCAGCCTGTCTCTGTCCTCTTCTAGATTCAATAACGTACAGGTCATTGAATAGGCGGTTGGTCCACAAGGAAGCTGCGCACCGCTTGTTGTCTGCGACTGTAAACAAATGAATTAGAGGCTCAACTGTCGGTACAGACGATTCCTCCACAGTCGGCGTGGAGCGGCTATTGTACGAATTCAGGCAACCTCCCGCGGGCAGTTTCTGGGACAGCCACAAGTAGAGCGGATTTGCAGAATGCGTACCTACCATGGCATAGAGTAACATATACAGAGAAGCAGTCCCCCCTAAACCATTGTCCTACGCTCCCCTCGTAGTTCCATAAGATGCTAGCAGGTGTCAGGCGGATCCCTGGCTTAGTACCGGTAGACCACACTAGAGGCACTACTGAGGGTGCCTCTCGCACGTCAGAGGGTAGCGTGGAGGGGAGGCCGAGGGGAGAGCTCGTGCCGCTTGCCACGAGGCCACGGCTGTGTCCGGCGTGCTGGCGTTTGAGGGGAGGTGGTGGTGTGGACAGCCGCTACTTGCCGCCTGCTCTGGCCAGTTTAAAGGGCTGCTTCTGACCGCAGCGCCATCATGGGACATCTTACGGAACTGCTTCAGCACCTCCTGCCTCGCACCCCTGAGCG
Organism: Locusta migratoria; assembly: GCA_026315105.1. Lineage (NCBI taxonomy): Eukaryota > Metazoa > Arthropoda > Insecta > Orthoptera > Acrididae > Locusta > Locusta migratoria. Next base: position 790,425,064 of record CM048755.1, on the reverse strand, counting down.
TGGGACCAGGCCCTTACGGAGGTTTCCCGTCTGTATATATTTGTCTGTGACCACGGTCACCCTCGCTCCACACTCATAGCCAAGCCGAGCTAATATTCCCTTAAATGATATCCCGGCTACATTGCCATCCAGCAATGACTATCATAGTTTAATTATTTCAGGTACAGGTAAGGGATAGGCCCCAAATTTTCGTGCGGCGCAGCATCGGATGAAAAGTAAGGAAACAGCAAGTTGTTTAGATCACGGCCTTGCGACGCACAAGATTTATTAACAAATTATTAGCGATTGCTTGACGGAACTACTTGAAGTTTGTGCAGTTACGTGAGTGCGAGGCAAGATCACCTCTGAGTGGGTAACAGATAATAATGCAGAGTGTTTTATTGTTTCAATGACAATATTTTGACTAGTCTCTCTCGTGTCTTTAACTTGTTTTCGAATGATATACCGGTAGTCTATGATACGAACAGAGGGCCGGCCGCGGTGGTCGAGGGGACTGCGGCGCGCCAGTCACGGTCTGCACGGCCACTATGGACGGGGGTTCGAATCCCCCCCTCGGGGATGGATATTTGTGCCGTCCTTAGTGTTAGCTAGTTCATAAGTAGTTTGTAAGTTTAGGGACTGATGACCCCGTAGTTAAGTCCAAATGTTCAAATGTTTGTAAATCTATCGGACCAAACTGCGTGGTCATCAGTCCGTAGCTTACAAACTACTTAAACCTAGGTAAACTAACCTAAGGACAAACACACACACCCATGCCCCAGGGAGGTCTCGAACCTCCACGGCAAGCAAGTGCGCTCTCCGCAGCGAGACGCCTTAGACCGCTCGGCTACTCCACCGCGGCGTAGTTAAGTCCCATAAGCCATACAAACATTTGAACATTTTGAACAGAGGATTTTTGTGTTGTATTGTACTAGTCCCCGGACCGAAGTTTATTACATGGTTTGTGAATGGAACAGTTCTGATGGGAAACGTTTACAAGTTTAAACTTTATTATCACTGCTCAGTAGAAACTGACTATAGGTAAAGTGTTTTACGAAAGGGACTTGTAATCAGAAAAGTTTGACGAAATTCAAATTGCTATTTATACACGAAACTGATCTAATAGGGTAATAGAAATGGACCGAATGGAATTTGCTGGCCATAATTTCATACGAAAGATTTTTCCCCATGAATAATTGATTATAATAGACTGATATCAATACAGATCTTTCCCCTCAATATTAAATGAGTCTTCTCTACTTTCAGTGAAATTGCTCTGAGAACTCTAATTTTTGTAAAAGATGCCGACATAAGATTAAACGTTTCATGCAGTAACGCTGTGATTAATCTGTTCCATTTGTATGCCAGCCCGTAAAATTCATAAACTTTTGTTTCCTATTTTACTGGTAAGTACATAATGTCGTATCAGGGAGCTTAATGAGTGTTTAGAATTGACCACATTTTTGTCGTCCATTGTGGAGCGTCACTCTGATTTACGGTCGCGTTATGCTATTAGGAGGACTTGAACATTGGAACATTTTCTGATACGAGTCAGAAAAAATAACTTCCCCTCTAACCACATTACTACAATTCTAACCTGTTTGTGTGCGATGTCAGGTGCATTGCCGGCCGCGGTGGCCGAGGGGAATCGGACTGTGGTGCAGAAGGTCGCCGGTTCAATCCCGCCCACCGGCAAAAATTTATAGCCGGGCGCCGTGGCTCAGCGCGCCCGGTCAGAGGGCTGAACGTCCTCTGTAATAAAAAACCTGAGCCAACTGATCAACGAACGACCAAGAACGAACAATGAAAAACGACCGCACATCATAGATCTACCTGAAAAAAAAGGGGGGGGGGATGAGGTGCTCCAGTCACGGTCTGCACGGCCACTACGGTTGGGGGTTCGAATTCCCCCTCGGGCATGGATATTTGTGCCGTCCTAGTCTTAGCTAGTTCATAAGTAGTTTGTAAGTTTAGGGACTGATGACCCCGTAGTTAAGTCCCATAAACTATACAAACATTTTGAACATCAGGTGCACTGATAATGTGTTTGTGTAAGCTGCGTGTGCTGTGAATGAGCGGAAAGAAGTAGAGATACCTACAGGTCGGGAATTTGGTTTCGATTCACGAAGCCTCCCCTGCATTTATAAAGTAGTTGCAGAACCTGTAGTTTGTTTTTGTGAATGTTCCGTATCACGTTTCCTTTGCTCTGTTTGCTGGCACCAGCTAGGATATCAGCATCGTTTTATTTGTCGTTTACTCACCATTTTTGCCATTAGCGTCGATCTATATGTATAAATTAATCCTGTGGAGTGTTCTTTTTTTATTTGTAGCCAAGTTTTCCATAAAATTCAGCTCTGGGATATTGATAACTATGGAAACTAACAAGTAAGTTGAAGAGAGTAGGAGTTGAATGAGGGAACAAAAGGCACAACAATGGAAAATATACAAAATCACAGTACACATGAAACTGATGGGCCAAACGATGAAACTTTGCGGAGCGTGTGGAAAAGCCAAGCATATGTGTAGGAAATCAGAATCCTCTGGATCATAATCTCACGATGTTGCAAAGCCATACAACTCAGATAACCAGTTTGTGGGAGGATAATAAAACTTAATTTGGAAGACTGGAAGCCAAATTAAGACACTGCAGTCAGAATTTTGATGGGCATTTGGCGACATTGAGACGGGAATTAGTTATCGAAAATAATTAAGAGATCAGTTGAGGTACCTAGGTCCTGAAGTACATTCATCAGCAGAATGAACAAAAACGGTTCGACGTTTTCCTGTCGGTTCTTCGGAGTGGAGACAATACATGCAACTAACACTACTTTATCCTTGTAACTTCCGTTTCAGATAGCAGGAAAATCGCTACTTACTACCCATCCAGACTGTTGACGAGATTCTTTCAAATGTTCAAATGTTTGTTAAACTTAAGGGACTTAACTGCGGGGTCATCAGTCCCTAAACTTACAAACTACTTATGAACTACTTCCGCTCGGCCACTGCGGCTCCTTTATCCGTGCTCTTTTTGCCTTTTCCTCTTAAAATATCTGTCCTTCATTCGCCTTTTATCCACTATATCCCAGTGTTTCTTATTAATGAGTAATCCTACCCACATGTACAAATAACATCAGACCAACATGCTGTGAACTACTTGATTGACTACTAACAAATGTAGTGACAGCAGAACCTATATGGTGGTCCTCACGCAAATGTACATGAAGAGATGTTAAATAAATAGAAAAAAAAACTGACTGACAGAATTTCAACCTACTCCACCAGCCGTGGCGGATTAGCCATGCGCACTGGGGCGCCGTACTGCGATGCGTGTGGCCGTTCGCCGTCGGGGTTCGAGTCCCCACACGGGCATGGGTGTTTGTATTGTCCTTAGGTCAGTTTACCTTAGTTCAAGTAGATTGTAAGCTACGGACTAATAACCCAGCAGTTGAGCGCGATAGATTTACAAACATTTGAACATTTGACTCTACTCCACTACTACACTCTTATAAAAACATGTTTGTGTGATTGAATCCAGAACCTAAATGAAGAGTTGATAATATTAACGATTTTTTATTTTCCTTGTTATCTAGTGAAACGAGAGAAGCATTTCTCAACACTTAAAGGAAGTGAGCCCCAACACTTTACATTTTTAAAGATCTAAACAAAGTTGTACATTAATACTCAATCACTGCCCTCCTATCTGTCCTCACATAGGATTCGCTTCTTCATGCACTCTATTTTCCCCTTCAGTATTGTATTCGTAATCCAGTTCAGTTCAATAGGACAAACATACATTTTCATGTCAATTATTACCACAAATTTTTGTTGATATTTTAGTCTCAGGGACTGATAACCGTAGTCGTTAAGTCCCTTTAAAAATCAAACCATCCATTTCAGTCTCATCTCTATTGCTCACCCACTTAAAAAAAAGCCAAATTACATCCACTTAGCCTCATGACTAAGTCTGTAACGAAAATGAGCTGGCTTAAACTGTAACTGTCCACCGTTAGTCGGCCATGTGACATCAGCGTTAAGTTACAACAAAAGTATGGAAACCATATTTGGTTCTCATAATGAAGGACATTTTATGAAATCCAAACTACATATTCATGCATCTGTATGTGATCGTCTCTATAGTTACAGAATGGATTTTGAGATGATTGGTGGCCTTAACATTCAAATTGTTATGCTGTTTTATAATCTGCAGGTTGTCTGTTTAAAACAAGAGTGATTATACCCACAGATTTTTCCATATTTGTGGAAATTTCTGTTGTTCTAGTATTTTTACCCACATTCCAAACATTGGGACACTAAAAAAAAAAAAAAAAAAAAAAAAAAAATGAAATGGTATTAAAAAATCTTTATTGACTATTGATCACACAAATAGACTTCCTCATTAGTACATGTCAGAAAATAAATTTCTCGCATTATTTAGTTTATACGGAAGCAATTTGTACATTTAATAATATGATAGTGGATTTAGTGTAAAATCTACATTAGGTGTAGAATACAGTTAATTTTCAAAACTTATGTATGTACAAAATATATTGGAATAAGTGTACCACTAATAATTATCATTGATAAATTTATATAAATTATGCATACAAACATTAATTAGTTAGAGTAGTAGAAATTTACTTGCTGTGTACTGTGGCAATGGCCGCAGCCGACCAATTGTAGTCCAAATGGAAACAGCCGATCAAATAGTAGCCCATTACATATGTTTCGTCTTCACAATAAACAACATTATTTTCATACAGTTAAAAAGAAGATTTCACAAGATATGGAAAGGTCTAAATTTTATTCCGTTTTTGTTGCTATGAAGACGCATATGAAAGAGGGTTTTACATTATATGCTGATCATGAAGTAAATAAATAATGCTGTTTCTGCTCTATGGTTGAGAGGTTCTTGTATGCACCTTTGTCTACTCAATTAATTATCTGTAATCGTAGCCACGAGGTAAACATCAGCTAATTAGCTAACGTCACATGCAGCGGCCATTCCCAACATCGCCACGCTATGCCGCAACATGACAAGTAAACTTTAATCATTGCAGGATTCTGCTGTGGTTCTACATACATTACCGTATACTTTTGTTAAATGATGGATCTATGTAAGTTAAAAAGAAGATGAAGCTAGTACAGGTACTGAAAAATTGATTTCAGTATTACTAATGTAATAAACCTTATGAGTAAAATGGGTTGTCAGATAAGCAGTTTTAGTGTCTTTCTTTAAGCATTTTAAGTGATATGGCCTGAAACTGTTGGTGATAATTTGTTGAAATTTGAAGAGTTTTTACATTGTGCGAATAAGCAGTTTTTGATAGTCTGTATCTTGATATGTGAAAACCTGCCATCTTTCTGATGTTTTAATAATGATTACGTTTCCTGACAACACCTTTCATGCCACTGGTTTTGACATATATTACACAAATATATAAGATCACAGCAGTTAATAGCCTGAGCCTGGAAAACAGTAGTCCTCTTTTCTGAATATTCATAAATCTCAAAAAGTAAGAAGTATGTCCTAAAATAGGAAGGACATAAGTTATAGTGACTGAAAAAGTCCAAAGTACATTACTCTAAGAAAGTTTCCAAAGGATATAGGAGAGATAAAAATCTTTCAACACATCTGGTTCATATGTACTTCTTAGTTAATTTTTAAATTAATATAGATTCCTAAAAGTTCTACTGATTTCTTGTCAATCTGATTGAGCAACCCTAAGAGAAGCGGTTGTGTTTTCTCGGGATTACAGAGTAACTTAGTTGATGAGAACCAGCGGAGGGTGAAATTGAAGGATTCCTGTGTGCTATTACTCAAGGATGCAATGTTCTGGTGTGAGGTGAGAAGAGTTGTCATCTGCATAGTCTATGGCTTTACTGTTCATGTAACAAGCCCGGTCATTTATTGTACTGAAGAAGAAAGAGAAGGAGGAGGTCCCAAGAATTGAGCCTTGTGGTTGCCCAGTATCAATTACTGTTGCTGGGGAGTGTTCATTTTTAACTGTGACAAACTGCCTTCTGTTCTAAGGTATGAAACTTATACTGATAATCCTAGATTACGCGCACAATAATGTTCTTGTTTTGCTAACAGGACGTCATGAAATCAAATGATTTTCTTACATCACATAAGACAAGTGACACCACGTCCCACTTTTTAAAGGTGGTTAACATCTGGTCAATGATTTCTAAACAGCTATAGTGGTGTTTCCACCCTGCCAGAATCGACACTGACTGCTGCTCAGAAGGTATAATCGAAATTAGATTATAGCTGTTTGTCCTTCTTTTGGAAACTGGCAATCTGCAAACACTCCAGACAGTAAACATTTATTAAGTATGAGTGTCAGTGATTTACGGGTAAAAATCTTGTGTATTTTTTACGTTGTAATTGCAGGATCAGTAGGATTCTGTACTCTGAAGAGTTTGATAATTTTGGGACTGTTATTTTAATTTCAGTATGTTCTGTTGGCAAATAGGCATTATGCAATTCCCAAGCAGATATATCAGTTCCTTCTCTATTACTTTGTTTCCTTAACTGAAGCAATAAAGTAGTTATTCAATTCACTGGAACACACACTGATTATTTTCTCTAGCAAAAGTCACAATTATATTATCTACAGGCCTACACTAATAATTATTGAGTATTGGATGCTGATCAGAACAGTGTAAGGAACCATCGTAAATTAAGAAAAGTTCTTGAAAGTTCATTAACAGTGTTGAACATTTCTGTGTTAAAATCCTTATATATGGGAATGTTTGTTTCACATTTCAGTATATTTCTAAACGTTAATTCTGATTTTTCAAAACGTGTCAATGACAGCTTCATGGGATCTGTACAGTTTTTCATTGGTGATTTTTTTTTATGCAACTGAAATCTGCAACTGACTCTTTATAGTTTGTAGTTGCATTAGTTTTTGCTTATTTTATAGCTGTTCTGTAGCAGCAGATGTAATTTGTAGAAAGCAAAACCATTAGAAAGAAAACATCTATCTGATTTTCAACATACCATTGCGCACACGCTCTCTCTCTGTCTCTCTCTCTCTCACTCTCTCTCTCTCTCTCTCTCTCTCTCTCTCACACACACACACAGAAACAAACAAAAAAAATTGTGTTCAAATGTTTGTAGGGAACGGCCTCGCTCATCGGAGCATAATGCCTCAATGAGCTAGGCCACTCCTCTGTGGCACACACACACACACACACACACACACACACACACATACAGACACACACAAGACATCAACATTCTCATCATCACTGAAGTGTTAGAGTACCTTACTTCTAATACAGTACATAATAGTTTTTAATATTGTGAGCACCTTGTCTTTCTTACTGTTTTTGTGGAAGTCATTTAGTTTTGGAGCAATGTTTATATGGCCTGTGCCATCTGGAGGTGTACTTAGCAGATTGTTTATCCCGTGCTTTTTAGGTTGTGCTGTTACCATACTTCATACTTGAGCCACCCAGAATTCTGTTTTTCATAGGTGGTTGCTTTCTTCTAGTTGGTCGGCCGCAGTTATGAGGCATGGCTGCTATTCCTGTTTCATTGTTGGGGCTCTTTTCTTGGTGTTGCAGCTCTCTGAGTATATGTTTCTCCTTCAGGCTTTTCTTTTTGTCTGGTTGTGTTGCTGACTTATTTTCCCTTGTTATTTCTCTTGGTTTTTGGATGGTGCATCTGATCACAAACTTTTCGGTTGAAATTGATTCGATGTATTTACTGACTGTGAATCTATTTCTTCTGACTTTGATAGTGTTGGTGGTGTACTTTCAGCAGAAGTTTGTTTTCACGTTGCATCTGAACTGTTAACACTTCCTCAGTTCTAGATAGCAATGTCATTGATAAGTCTGCCTTTTCAGATTCACTTGGTGTAGGCCTTACATGTAGTTGATATTTCAGGTTCACTGTCTTGCGTTTTCAGTAGCTCTGTTCATTTTCAATACAGTTTCCAGAATTATTTTGGACATCAGTTCCTTACCTTTCCTATTAAAATACAGCTTATGTGTTGAGTGCAATTCCCTGTCCTCAGGAACATCAATGAAGATCACATTATGATGGTTTTTCACCATTTTTCTTAGGTTCTGTTTCGTAGGCCTAATTTCTTGCTTTACACGCCACTATTTTACCAAGTACCTATTGTGATGATACTGCCGGCCCTCCCATCTCAATGTTATCGTACGATACCGTCTGCGACGGATCCGGAATCATGTGGTTCAATAGTGATATATGTTGCGTGTGAAGTTAGTTAAAAACGAAATAGCCAGCCTAGGAATCACTGTAGGACAGTGTCTCGGTGATACTGTGATTAAAATAAGTGATAGATTACATTAATTAAGAGATTCATTTAGATGCTTTCCAGACAGTTCTATAAACAATAGTTTTGTCATTGTACATTATTTCAAGAACTAGGTAGACGAATTTTATAAACTTTATGTAAATGAATATAAATAGCATTGTATATATGTTAGGCTCATAAACAAGTTGGGTAGACCAGCTAATTGTGTTAATTAATGTAATAGTCGAGATTTAAATATTGTGATTCGTTGTATATATGGACTGACGTGAGATTTTAAACCTAGTTTCAGAATTGCCAATATATTTAATAGTTCAATATATGTTAGGAACATGTATGATGTACTCATTGACAAATTAATTGACATTTAACATCGCACTTTGTTGTCAAACAGCAAGATCGGAGATTTCAATTCAAAGAGAAATGTGTCATCTAAAATTATTGTATATATAGTTTTCATTTTATATTGTGATTTTGTGTGTTTACATGAAATGTTTTACTGTTGTGTTTGGTAATTGTAAATTAGTATATTCAATTGTTATGGACAATGTGTAATGTAATGCCGTTATTGTCAATGTTATATATTTGCCTCACCGCCTTGCGTGGGGGAGTTGGAGATTTAGTCGTTTGTCAAGTGCTCTGGAAGCTATGTTAGTCTGTTGTTTTAAAATGGAAGTTCTGTTAGCTAAGTTCTGTTGCATTGTATACGTTTTGAATTTGTAATGTTTTGGTGGAGAAGAAGGTTGATTCAAATTAAAGAAGAAGTGAAAAATTGTACCTACGAGTATTTATTTCTACCACGACGCCCCAGGAGAATAATGTTGCAGCGAGCAGAACCTCCATACATCGTAATGTTGAAAAGATGAGTATCATTTGGAAGTGGTAGAATGAAACTGTAATTACTTAAGAATCTAGTAAAACATTACACACTATATACGTGGTATTCCCACCACAAGAATTTTCGTATTTTTCAGAAAGATGAAAATGTGTTGGAGAGCCATGGTCGCTTCACTTTTTGTGACATTTCAACTAGATGAAATAACCGCAAAATCTTTTGTTAGTTGATGTAGATGTGTCATTTGTCTCCTAGTATGGTAAAATTTTTCTTATGGCATCGACGGCGTAGTACGGTGAAGTATGGTGAAGTTGGCAACAAAATTTTCGCTTTGAGGATAATTGATTTACTGACTGGGCAAGAGTACATGCAATAACCTAACAACAACAAAGCAGGATCAATTGTATATCTCTGGGTCATCACGTAAAATGATTCCCTCTCATTCCGCGTGATTGATTTTTCAGAGTTCATTGCCAAAATCAGTACACAACGCCGTCGAGGCTTGAAGTAAGACTTTATCCAGGGCCGGCGCAAGCCCAAGTGCCGCCCCGTGCGAGCTGCTACATTGCCGCCCCACCAGTTTTACAAATCCGTAGGAAATGTCAGTAGTCAATCGCAATTTCTGTACTTACTTTTCAGATCTACCTATATTTTTCTGCCACTGAGTGGCCAGTCTCAAAGCTATTAATATCTGCTTACGTCTAAACCGTCATGTTGACAGCTACGTTCAACATGACAGTATAGATGTAAACATATCTCAAAGCATTAACAATAGCCACACTGTGTCCGAAATCTACATAGATCTGGAAAATAAAAGCAAAAATTGCGACTGATTGATGATATTCACTACCGATTTGTACAAAACAGTTGCTGGGCACTAGCTCAAAAATGGAGTCAAACCTGACTGAAGAAATCTAGCTAATTTTAATAAGTCTTTTGAGTTTACGAAAATGTTCAAATGTGTCGAAATCTTACGGGCCTTCACTGCTAATGTCAACAATCCCTAAGCTTACACACTGTTCAACCTAAATTATCCTAAGGACAAATACAGACTCCCATGTCCGAGGGAGGACTCGAACCTCCGCGGGACCAGCCGCACATTCCATGACTGCAGCGCCTTAGACCGCTCGGCTAATCTCGCGCGGCATGAACTTACAATTAAACGTAAATAAACATTTTTAATGGTTGTGAACACATTATGTATTGAACGTTAAACTGTATACAGTAAATAAATGTTGGAAAAGTGATAGTGGGCGAGTAGTACTGTCAAACGAAAGTGCCGGTCAGAGTTTAATTGTTGTTCGTGCAGGTGCAGACAGGTGTTTCATGCTTCAAATACCAAACCGTCCGACTATCACTCAGTAACGGATACCAAAAATTTTGAAAAAAAAAAAAATTGCGTCGAAACCTAGTTTATGCCAGGCTTACTACCAATGTTTTTATCCCTTGTAATTACTCGCAGCGTATTTACCCATTCGATATACTTGGACATGTAGGTGTTGTTGGACAGCCGGCCGCGGTGGCCGAGGAGACTGAGGCGCTTCGGTCACGGTCTGCATGGCCACTACGGTCGGGGGTTCGAATCCCCCCTCGGGCATGGATATTTGTGCCGTCTTTAGAGTAAGGTAGTTCATAAGTAGTTTGTAAGTTTAGGGACTGATGACCCCGCAGTTAAGTCCCATAAGCTTAACAAACATTTGAACATTTGTTGTTGGACATGTTTGAGTGTAGTAATATTGAACGATTTTTTCCCCCATAAAGCGTGAAGAATAAAACACTCGAAAATTGCCTTTGAAGGGTTCAGCAAAATTGCTTCAGGCTTAACATGGAACCGCAGTGTCGAATATTCCATTCGAATTTCCAAATTAGATTTCGTCTTCTGCAAAAATAGTTGTGAGTAAACACACGGCGCCTAACAGGCTGGCAGCTCCAATCATAAGAATACTGGCCGGGAGTGTACGCCAGACTGCTCCCCCCTCTCTGAACATGACGGCGCTGCCACAGTGGCGAGGAAGGAATTAGTCCTCCGTCCCTTGTTCAAAAGGGGCGGCCGGTAGGTAGTCGAGACGCCATGCCACAGTTCCCGAAGCCGCTCCCTACGAGGTTTGGTTTCGAATCCCCTCTTGGGCATGAATGTTGAGTTTGTCCTAAAAAAATTTTAAAAAAGGGGGAGGGGACCGGCAGATTTGCCGCCCCTCGGAAAGTGCCGCCCCGTGCGGCCGCACGCTTCGCACGTGCCTTGCGCCAGCCCTGACTTTATCCCTTGTTGTACCTTTCCTTTGATTTTGTATTTGTTTGTGCTCAAGTGCGTTATGTTGGCTGCGCAACTTTTGCTTGATTATTTCATCAGACATTCTTTTCATTTGAAAAACAGGGTCTGTTTACCTGATTTTCTGGTTAGGCCTAATTGTGTAGGGGTGATAGTAGTTCTCACTGAACGTCTTCATTTATCAGATTTATTGCATCTGTCTGTAGTTGTCGGTTGCATAACGTTTATATTTCAGACGAGCCGAAACAAATGTTCACAGCATGAATTTGTTACCTGACTTGATTTTGTTCCGCGCAATGCATATATCTTCCGCGTTTTGTAATTCATTAGTTAATGCACTTACTATATCGTTTCCATATTCTTATTTTAATTTCGTGTAGTTCTACTTTCTTCCCTCCTAGTAATTCAGAAGCACCGGAAAACTATTTTACTTCACGATCTTGATCGTTGCACTCATAAATTACACTTGGATTCTGGATGCTGTTTTTACACATGCATAGTGAAATATTCTCAATTTTATTCAGCATACAACTTACACTGGCATTATGTTGCAATAACGTGGATTTTCACTCATAATTTCACTCAATTTATGCTCAGTGTGAAACACTGCACTGCTACAAGCGAAATCGTCTTAAATATTTTGTTGCTTTTACAATCTTTTTTCCCGATCCCGCTACTTGGTATTGTTAACGGTGTGCAACTCGATGACATTACATGGCATATTTTGAAAGACGACACTATTTTTTTTAAAAATTTAATAAAAGCACTTGATGAGCTGATGTAATTGATTTTACTCGTCCACCATAAAAATAACAGGAAAAAAACACTAGGATACGAATATAAACAGCATTTATTAAACACTTAGGCGGTAGCTGCTCCGTTTCCCACACATTTACTTTCAGGCCCGCAAAGCCGCTCAGTTCTGCGATCGCAGAGACATCTATCGGTTGGTCTCTAGACAACTGTTTCAACTGTACCTAGGTGGCGTTGCCTGTTTCTACCACCCGATAGATTTTGTACTGCAGGTCACGCTAGTGCTTCACTCTACCAGCCACAGTGTAGCGCTACAACAACGCGAATCTTTTAAACCTTCAAACAGAAAATACAATCTGCAAACTTGTACGATAAAACTGTAGACATAAAATTCAAGAAAATGTTTACAATTCTACTACGTAAGTGTATCAGCTGCTTTGTAAACTTGTCGATACATTACAGTCATCAAACTTTTGGTAGCTGTAGATCGTATGAGATCAGCGGCGCAATTTTCAATTTAATATCAGGTAACGTTAGTCTGTGTCGTCTACTATGGGGATCACTCTGCATGCGAAGCAAGTAGGTGACGAATGTAGTTTGTGACGCGAGTTTGCTCTACATAAGTTTCGAGTGGATTAACAGGATGGCTGTTCTGTGGCCACAGAAGGCGGCTCTGGCGCGCCCGTGACGTCATCGCGGCAGTCAACGTGTTAACCCTTTCTCTACCGAATTTCGACGAGGATCACAGCAAATCATCGTTCTCAGTAATTGTTTTCTGCTCTCTGGTCGTGAGTTCCTGCCATCTATTGTCAAAAGCAATTACTACCGGCTTGAGAATTACAGTAAATAGCAGCAAACAATGATTACATGCAATATTATTTGTTGAAAACAAATGGAAGAGATGTTGCTTTTAAACAACATAGGTAAAGAAAGGGTTAATAGCAGGTAGTACGTCTTCTTAAAAATCCTAGGATCGAACCCAAGACCTGTTGCGTTTTAGATCTGTAACATACCAACAGTTGTGGTATGGAAATTATATATTCCAGCGGTCCATCCCAGCTTTCGATCATCATTTTTCATTTTCACAACTATTTGAATTGACGATCAAATTGAGATTTCCAGCTATTGTCTTGGTTTCTGAGATAATATCTGTTACTAATGTTGCGTTGTTAGAGTTTCCTCAAACTCCTTGATAAGTTGTTTTGTATGATTAAAAGATAATAATAATTTTGTTTACATCATAGATTCGTGTTGACAATCTAGCAGAACTCTGTAGCCTTAGAGATACAGATAGATACTTCAACATAATCTCCTAGCTATGGAAGGATGCAAAGAATAAATTTAGCAAGTGTATTACTTCGAAATAAGTTTCTGCATCGCGCATTGCCTCCACTGACATTTAATGAGTGTGCGCCGCACTGCACCAAGTATGTAAACGAGATTGAACATCTTTGCAATTTCCAGCCATATCAGCACTATGTTTGGCCTCGACAATTTTTAAAATCCAAACCATCGCTTTCGATTTTCTGCAATACTATGTAAGAAAGTGCCGCCTTTGTCTTGTCACTAATTGTAAGAAAGGCAATAAAACTTCCACAAATTTCTGCACCACTTGCAATGAATTTTCTAACAATGGTTTAAATAAGGAGTGCAATCAAACATAACAGAAAAATATTTTGCTCCCTTTATATCGCTTGTTCCCTTATTTTTGATCTAATTATTTCTAAAAAAATCATGTTGGACAGGCTCGGCGGTTGAAATGGGTACTGCGGTAGCTGTGGCTGTGGCTAAAACAGCCATTCTAGATTTGAAGGATTTAGTAACTTCGAGTCGCGGGGGAGGGCCACTCACGGTAGGCCGGTATGGAAAAAGGGGGAAATCACTTTTCCGTAAAACTTTGACAGTTTATTGAACCACCCCACAGCGTTTTATTAACTTTTTGTTTCCTAACATGTTAACCATTGCTTGTGACACTCGAAAATGTCTAATTTTCATACTGCGTGACTTTTTAGTTTCATAACGCTTCTCACTCTATTTTGAAAAAAAAAGCGTCCGGTTTAAGGATCTGATTTTTTTACACATGGTAGTACAGCATCTTAGCTTTCTAATAAAACATTAACCTTTAATTCATACCAGTTGTTTTAAAATGACACTCTTTGTCAAGTATGTTTAGGTAAATCATTTAAAAAGTTCGATAGCGCGTAGTTCGATGCATTTTAAACCATACATTCTTCTTCTTCTTCCTCTTTAGCCGTTTCCCCACACATTGCAGTGTCGGCTTGTTAATGCGGCTTTGGCATGTTTGTAATTACGGGGTGGCCGGATGCACTTCCTGTCGCCACCCATGCCCCCCGGGAGGAAATGTGTACCCCAAATGTCTGCGTATAGTATTATACGTGTGAAAGTGTAAAGTTTTACGAATCGTGTAACTGAGGCGGTACTTGGGTACCAGCCCGGTATTCACCTAGGGGGATGTGGAAAACCGCCTAAAAACCACATCCAGGCTGGCCGGCACTCTGAGCCCCTTCGTTAATCCACCGGGCGGATTTGAACCGGCGCCGGTACGCCTCCCCGTCTCGGAAAGCGGTGCGTTAGATCATAAAGCTAACTTTTTTAAAAATTAATGCACCTTTTCCTAAGAATATACTGCAAAACCATTAAAATAACAAATCAAAACATTCTCCTTTTAAAATCAAAATAACGCCGGAAGCATCCAAAGCAGAGGGGAAACAATACAGCTCTTCTGTGGAGCCGGCTGCGGTGGCCGAGGTGAATAAGGCGCTCCAGTCACGGTCTGCACGGCCACTACGGGCGGGGGTTCGAATCCCCCCTCGGGCATGGATATTTGTGCCGTCCTAGTTTGTAAGTAGTTCATAAGTAGTGTTGTAAGCTTAGGGACTGATGATCCCGTAGTTAAGTCCCATAGACTATACAAACATTTGAACATTTTGTCTTCTGTGGAGGGGGGAGCATTGCGGCCAGTGCAGACGGTGGCGCGGCAGCTGCCGCCCCCACAACACACGTTACTATATAGGCTGTCCCAGCTATCTTGTCCACCCAAAATATCTCTGGAACAATAACAGCTATTGGAAAACGACTTTCACCGGTATCAATGTACGGTTGGGGCCCATGAATGTACATGTTTGAAAACATTCTAAAACGAAAGCAAATGTGTTTTTTAACACAAACTTATGTTTTTTTTTAATGGACACCCTATATTTTTTCTTCATCAATCCATAGCATGACAAATCACATAAACAATGGCGTTGATTGCATCGCAATATTCTAATTACATCCCAAGATATTGCGACGAGAAGTTGATGCTTGAAAAACCCGAAATACGCTGCTAGCGCACGTCCTGAGGCTCAGGCTTGAACCTCATGCTGCCCGTAATCGCGATGTGATTGACATGCGTAATCGCACTTCCTTACTTATCAAGAGGCCCTAAACGAATAATACTGTCTGCTGCCATCAACTCTCATAAGCACATAATAGTTTCCCTCTTGCACGATTTATGTGTCTACGTACACAATATGAACCAGTACCGATCGGTATACACCAGTCAGGTTGTCTTATTTATCCTGCACACCCCAAATAAGGTTTATCGAATGCGATAAATGACCCATTGTGCCTTTCGCGCACTCGTTCATCCAGGGCCTAGCTCTACCTAGGCACGTGTCCAAGGTAGTTCCCACTACAGCCACAGTTACCACTTCGCCTGTTTGTGATTTGCGACCCATGCAAACTCCTGTACTCCACCACCCTCCGAACATCCCATTTGCTGTTGCTTTGGCGTGCAGTACACCGCTTGCCAGTGTAGTCGTGCATCAGAATATTCTAGTGACGGCACGGAGGTAGTACACATTGTGAATAAACATTGTGTTGTGGAACTTATACTGTATTATGTACACACATGAAGATATGGTAGAAATGCTGCTGATCCATGGAGAATGTACGTTGACGGGAAGTTCGTTATTAGATTGCTTGTTTGTTTATAGTAATGTTAGAGAAAATTATGATTATTACGTTAATATGTCTGTTTTATACCCTACTGTACATACCTGTACTGTATCTTGTTGTAGGTGGGCGAAATTCTGTTCAGGCAGAACGACTGTACAGAAGACGATTCCCTGACAAGCCATCGCCTTCGCGCCGGATGTTTGGTCGTCTCACATCTCGTCTACGTGAAACGGGAAGCTTAAATCCAAGACCTAGACATCGTCCTAGAACACGCACAGATGATCGTGCTGAAGTTGCTGTGCTCGCTACCGTAGCTGTGAATCCTCACATCAGCACACCTCAAATTGAACGTGAAATTGGTGTGTCTAAATCAAGTGCACAGCGTATTCTTCAACATCATAAATTTCATCCTTACCATGTTCATTTACATCAAGATCTTCATGGAAATGACTTCAGCAACAGGGTAACATTTTGTCGGTGAGCTCAGCAAAAACTTCTGACTAATCCAAATTTTTTCGCAGATGTTCTCTTTACCGACGAGGCATCATTCTTCAACAAAGGAATTGTCAATATGAGGAATATGCATTATTGGCCCGCAGACAATCCAAAATGGCTCCGTCAGGTAGAGCATCAACGTCCGTGGAAAGTGAATGTTTGGAGTGGGATTATTGGAGGTACCATTATCGGACCTTTCTTTGTAAATGGCGTCCAAAATGGTAGACAGTACTCCAGATTTATACGACACAATCTTCCTGTTCTCTTGGACACCGTACCTCTAAACAGGAGAATGGTCATGTGGTATCAGCATGACGGATGCCCTGCACATAACGACATAAGAGCATGACAACTTCTGAACCGTAAGTTCCTTGGTAGGTGGATTGGACGTGGTGGCCCAGTTATGTGGCCTGCCCGATCTCCAGACCTTACACCGCTGGATTTTTTTCTTTGGGGAGCAGTGAAGGATGCTGTTTACCACCATGAACCAACACCAGAGGACATGAAGCAACGCATTATTGATGCTTGTACAGCCATCAAAGAGGAAACAGTAGCACAAAGTAGGGCATCCTTCATCCGCAGAGTGACTCTATGTATGCAAGCCAATGGTTATCACTTTGAGCATGATATGTGAACGCTATCTTTAGTATGTCGTGCTGGTATCACAGTGCAAGTTTCTACAAAGGGCCATTTTACCCAGTGATGTTCAGAAACATTTGTTTGAAACAATGTGTCATGTAACGCATTATATAAACATAACTTTGATAATTATGTGATAATAAAACTAATTGGTTAAACATGTTTACATTCATCTTCTATGTCTTACCTGAACTTCCCAAATCAAAACATTTTTACCTAAACAACGGTAAAACCTTTAGTCCACTTGCTCGTTTCACTAAAACCATCAACATGAATTTTACTATTATGAGTGAATGAATCACTGTCACTTGCGCTAGATCTACAGTAAAGTAAAGTTTTAACGTTGAATGGCATTACCTTTTTAGTAACGGATTAACGATAAGCGAAGTTAACTTTGTGACTAACGTTGCGGTACACAGATATGTTACAGAACCGCATCACCCCTAGCCTATGGGATAAATACCTCCTGGAATGTACGACTTTAATGCAGGATGGCAGCAGACCGTATTATTCGTTTAGGACCTCTTGGTAAGTATGGAAGTGCGATTACGCATGTCAATCACATCGCGATTACGGGCGGCATGGGGTTCACGCCTAAGCCTCAGGACGTGCGTTAGCAGCGCATTTCAGGTTTTTTCAAGCGTGAACTGCTCGTCGCAATATCTCGGGATGTAATTGGAATATTGCGATGCAATCAACGCCATTGTTTATGTGATTTGTCATGCTATGGATTGCTGAAGAAAAAATATAGGGTGTCCATTAAAAAAACATAAGTTTGTGTTGAAAAACACATTTGCTTACGTTTTAGAATGTTTTCAAATATATACATTCATGGGCCCCAACCGTACATTGATACCGGTGAAAGTCGTTTTCCAATAGCTGTTATTGTTCCATAGATATTTTGGGTGTACAAGATAGCTGGGACACCCTGTATACAATAAAGAAAATTTCTTTTCCAGAAAGAAAATAAAACTTCACTCTTCGAAATATGCTGATATCTTCCATAAACAGCATTTGAAATTAAAGTGTTGTTACCTGTTTGTACCTTGAAAGCCTTTTGCTGCCTGACAATTGAAATACTGGCCGAGAAAAGAAGACGGAAGCAGTAGGGGCTATCCACAGAACTTCTCCACCTAACTCCGAAGCAGTCACTTGCTTCTAACCGATGCCCATTCTGTCAAAAACAATTTTTAACATGTTGCCGAACATCTTGCCGTTGTTTCCATATGTACATGTTTATGCGAATTCAGTTTCCATGTACATTCTGAATTCCACAAGTTCATCTCCACCAATGTTGTTAAAGACGTAACTTGAATAGTTCGAAAGTAACCACATGACTACATAGTTTTTTTGTCTTTGAGTAATATTTTCTATCAGGTCGATACAGTAGTTGTCAAGGCAACATTTTTAGCTGTGTCTCTTGTGACTAAAGCTATTTTATCTCTGGTCCATTTCCAATTATGGATTCGTTCTCCACATGTGTATACGAGTATCCAGCAGTTTGCAGCGACTACAGAGATTTGTATCACTTTGTCCTATTTTGTGCAGTCTTTCATTGGTACTAATTGTATCATTTATTGCTTTATACCACGCTGATCGAACATCAGACGAAATCACTTTACAATACACATTTTGCCACACCGCATCCCAGTCTATTCCATTAAACTTCATCTCGATTGGATTCTGGCCTTCGTTTTCCCTGAATTCTTCTATAATAGCCTTAGCTGTTAAATGCTGAGATTGCAGTAAGCCTTTGCTGATGTGACTCCGTTCAAGGTAATATATTTTTATATGACTTAGTCGGTAACTGGGTGAATATTCATTGGTGGTTCTAAGCTTCTTGGCCTAACTGCATTAAATAATTGCGCTGTAATTCCTGTTGGATCCTCTTTTATAATAGTGGCTGTTCTCACATACAGCGCCATGGCTTTCCTCTTTACGTCCACTAAGCCCATCCATCCATTCACTGGGTGTAGTACTGCCGTTTTTGTAGCCACCCAGAAGACCTCCTCTTTCCATATGAAATTTGTTACATTAGACATAATATTTTAGCTATCGTGGCTGGAATCGGTAGAACCTGCGCTGTATAATAGGCTTTTGATAATACACATGTATTAATCAACTTAACTCTAACTTATTGGTTAAGGCTTCGGGGATAGTTATCTATCACATCTCCATTGATTTTGTGGGCTACTTCCCGCCAGTTTGCAGCAGTCATTTGCCAGGAGGACGCCCGCAACACTATACCAAGAACTTTGTGTTCTTCAACTGGTGTGGCGCAAGTGATCTGAAAATGCTCAAAACCACGTACATTTAAAAATTTACTTTTTCTTTCATTGACTTTTGCCCCAGATGCAGCACAATATGTTCTGAGCACCGCCTCGAGAGTAGTGATGTCTTGTTCATGCCTGACCACTATTCCTACGTCATCTGCATAGGCCCCTGTTGCAGTTTTAACTCCTGATAAAGTTATCCCTGTCAGCTTTGATTCCAGGTGGAATAAGAACGGTTCTAAAGAAATAATGTAGAGCAGCATGGACAAGGGACTTCCTTGTGGGAAACCTCTATTAATGTGTAAGTTTTTAGTTAATTGTGAATTAACTGAGATTTTTGCATTGATCCCTATGGCCACATTTTTTATTATTTCGATAACATTTTGCTGGAAACCCATTCGTATAATCGTCTCGGGGAGGTACTTATGACTAACTAGATCAAATGCTTTAAAGAAATCAAGAAAGATCAGAGCACACTTAATGTTGGTAGCGTCCGCCAACGCAATAATACCCATGTAAAGTGCAGCCGTTTGCAATATTGACCGTCTGAAGGCACATGTCTGTTGTTTACCTCTTATTTTAGTAGTAAGTGGCATGATTTTCATTTTAATTGCTCGAGTCACAATCTTATAATCCGAGTTCAATAGTGAGATCGGTTGGAGCTTATTTGTGTTTTTGGTGCCTCTGCTTTTCGGTATTAAAACAACTTTACATTCTTTAAACTCTTGTGGAACTAATTTACCCTGCAAGATATCGTTTACTATTTCTCTAACATTTTCTCCAGTAATGTGCCAGTATCTTTTATAGAACTCAACGGGAAGACCGTCAGGTCCAGGGGACTTTTTAAGTGGGGAACTGTATACTATACGAAATACCTCTTTATTAGTTAAAGCGGAGGAAATGTTGTCACTTTCTTCTTTCGTTATGCTTGAGGTGATATTAGCAAAGAGTTCATCATAACTGTCTTCCAGAGAGTCCGTTAAGGTGTAAGTATCTCCATAGAAGTTAAATAGTTTCTGGACTATCTCTGATTACCGATTATCGTGCAGTCTTCTAGATGTAATTCGTCGATAACAGTCCGTCGTCTGTTCCTCGCGTGTTTTACAAGGTGGTACAGTGCGACAGTTTCACCTTCGCTCACTGATTTTGCTTTAGATTTGATATTGAGACCTTCTACCTGCCGTCTTTTAATGCTGATTAGTTTGGCCTTAATCTTTCTTATATCTATTATTCTTGTATCGGTGGCGTCCACTCGTTCATACAATTCTCGCAAAATGGAATAATGAAACTCCATTGTCTTCCCAATTTCATTTGCTCTCTGAATACCAAATGATATTGCAATTTTTCGCAGTTTGGGTTTGGCTTTGTGTGTCCACCACTCAATGGTGCTCCGGTAACTGCCATTAGTGTGTGAGCACTGCTCATACGCATACCTGATTGCCTCCTCTAAGTCTGTTTCTGTAAGTAATAAAATATGTAGGTTCCACTGATTTCTGAACCAACGTGTGGGTTGTTGTTGTAAGGTTACACACGGTATAACACTACTACGGTCGGAGAAAAACGTTGGACCCGTTTCTACTTTCAAAAGTTTGTTTTCTAAAGCTTCAGCGAGACAAATCCTGTCGATTCTGCTGCATTACTATGCAGTAATGTAAGTGAAGCGAACAAGCGTCGGATACTTGACCTCCCAAGAGTCCTTGAGCTGAAGATCACTAACAAGATGGCTTAACTCTCCTGAATAATTAAAATTTAGAGCCTGGTCTTTGCGTGACAACACACAATTAAAATCTCTTCCTAGTATTCGCTGACTAGGATTTCTTCTTAATAAGTAAATGATGTCTTCTTTAAAAAACCGTGCTCCTTCAGTTCTATGGGAGTTGCCTGAAGGCGCATACAAATTTACGACTGTAACACCAAAAAGATTAACGCTTATTCCTCTACCGGATTCTAACTTCTCAATTTCTGTGACTAAAATCCCTTCCCTTAGTAGGATCGCAGTCCCTACGTTGGTTTCTGGGGAAACGTTTACTATTTCTATGAATCCCGGAAAATTAAATTTCTGCTTGAGGGCTGTATCTGTACTTGACTCATCCTCCGAACTGATAGTATTGATATTTAACGTTGTAATTGCCTACGTCTGTGCCATTTTAACAGATATAATAATTAATTATAAGGGAAGGGATAAGACTTCGTTAATGTTAGAGTCCTTCATGCCAATCTATTTTAGTGTCGTCCTTCTGTTGGTCGTCCTTGTTCTTCACCGTTTTCTTGCGGACAGCATTTACGTTCGGCTGAACTTTTTCCGTCGGCGACTATTGCTGAACACCTTCTTTTTTTTTTTTTTTTTTTTTTTTTTTTTTTTTTTTTTTTTTTTTTTTTTTTTTTTTTTTTGTGGGTAGTTCTCTTCGTTGCGGACGCTGATCGTTTTTGTTCGGTGTGTTTGTTGGCTCAGCTTTTTTATTACAGAGGGCGTTTAGCCCCCTGACCAGGCGCGCTGAGCCACGGCGCCCGTTTTTTAAAACACACACCCATGCCCCAGGGAGGACTCGAACCTCCGAAGGCGAGCAACCGCGCGCTCCGCAGCGAGGCGCCTAAGACCGCTCGGCTACTCCACCGCGGCTATCAATTCAGCTGAACTTGCACTTTCGTTGTCACTATCTTCATCATCAGTCACTTCCATAGGTTGTCTGTTTCGTCCAGTCGCGCAATGCGATGTTTGTAGCGCTTCCTCAGTTGACTTCCCCGTTGTTGTGCGTCTTCCTTCCGGGAAGCCGGAGTGTTCTGTTTGCCAGAGTCACCGAGAGGCGAGGTCTGTCGACCATCAACACTTGCAGATTGTCTGTCCTCAGTTGTCGTCATTTGGTGTTTACCGTCTTCTGTTGGAGGTGTGGCTTGCAAGTCACTCTATTTACTTTCTTGCACTTCCTCGACCAGCAGAACATGTCTCTGTTCCTCCCCGCATGACGCGATGTTTGTGCTATCCACGCTTTGTTCATTTCCTGACTCTTTGTCTGTTTCTATATTATCTACGTCTTGGAAGGAGTGAGGTGATAAAGATTCTACGTCACGCTGTAGCTGCAAAGTGTCTACTAAAGAACCGGCTGCCGTTACTTCGGAAGAATGTTGCCGTCAACACTTGTGTTAACATTTGCTTCAAAAAATGTTCAAATGTTTGTAAATCTATCGAACCAAACTGCGTGGTCATCAGTCCGTAGCTTACAAACTACTTAAACCTAGGTAAACTAACCTAAGGACAACACACACACACACACACCCATGCCCAAGGGAGGACTCGAACCTCCACGGCGAGCAACCGCGCGCTCCGCAGCGAGACGCTTTAGACCGCTCGGCTACTCCACCGCGGCCATTTGCTTCCGACACAGTTTCTCGCGCTTCTTTATTCAGTGGTTCTTGCGCAGCGATGGAGTCTTCATCGGAGATATTGCCATCGCAGCTCCTACGCCTTTTATTTGCGTTGACATCTGTTTGAGCAGGCGGTAGCGCTACTCTGTCTGTACTGACAAGAACCGGGAATTCTTCTGGGCGAACTACTTTACCCTCTTCCAAATTTGCACGACTAATGAGATTTTCTTGCACGTTATTGTAATTAACTACGTCGGCCAGTGTCAGTCTCTTGCGTTGTTGCAACGTACTTTTTCGTACAACCACGCGATTGGGACAATCCTGTCTCAAACTCCCGCTCTGATTACACACGTGACAAGTAGGAACTTGGCCACTGTAGGTAACATGAGCCTTGTACTCGCATACTAAAATATGAGATGGGATATTCTGTTTGATGTAAATTTCAACAGATCTGACACCACTGTAACATTGCAATTTGTGCTGCCTACACCAGCGTTCATTACGAATCTGCCTCACTTCCCCATATTTTGTCAGCACCTCTTTTAAATACGCGTTATCAACCTCAAGTGGTAAATTAAAGACACGGACATTGGTATACACTACTTCTGCATTTGAAATAAATACTGTACTTACACTGATGATCGCCGGCCGCGGTGGCCGAGGGGACTGAGGCGCTTCAGTCACGGTCTGCACGGCCACTACGGTCGGGGGTTCGAGTCCCCCCTCGGGCATGAATATTTGTGACGTCCTTAGTTGTAGTTAGTTCATAAGTAGTTTGTAAGTTTAGGGACTGATGACCCCGTAGTTAAGTCCCATAAGCTCTACAAACATTTGAATATTTTTTTACCCTGATGATCATTTCTACTTATGTAAGTGGGAGTCAACAATATATTTTCGCATTCGGAGGAGAATGTTGGCGATTGGAATTTCGTAAGTAGCCACGCCGCAGCGATAAGCGCCGTTGTTGTAATGATTCCCATCCCAGATCTTGTATCATTTACGTAACGCTGTCTCCCCTGTACGTGACAATACGAAACTAGCTGTCCTTCTTCGGACTCTTTCGATGTCCTCCCTCAAACGCACCTGATAAGGATCCCACACTGGCCAGCAATACTCCAAAAAATGGACGGACAAGCGTAGTGTATGCAGTTTCTTTTGTAGTTCTGTTGCATGTTTTAAGGGTTCTGCCAATGAAACACAGTCTCTGGTTCGTCTTTCCCACGACATTATCTATGTGTTCTTTCCAATTAAAGTCTGAAGTAATAGTAATTAATAGGAATTTTGGCCGGTCGCCGTGGCCGCGGGGACTGAGGCGCTCCAGTCACGGTCTGCACGGCCACTACCGTCGGGGGTTCGAATCCCTCCTCGGGCATGGATATTTGTGCCGTCCTTAGTATAAGGTAGTTCGTAAGTAGTTTGTAAGTTTAGGGACTGATGACCCTGTAGTTAAGTCCCATAAGCTTAACAAACATTTCAACAATTTTTTTAGCAATTTTGTGGAGTTTACGGCCTTCACTTTTGATTGATTTATCTTGTAAACAAAGTTTAACGGATTTCTTTTCGTACTCATGTGGACGACTTCACACTGCTCATTATTTAGAGTCAATTGCCAAAAAAAAAAAAAAAAAAAAAAAAAAAAAAAAATAATTATTCAAATGTTTGTCAAGCTTTTGGGACTCAACTACGGGGTCATCAGTCCCTAAACTTACAAACTACTTATGAACTAGGACGGCACAAATATCCATGCCCGAGGGGGGATTCGAACCCCCGACCGTAGTGGCCGTGCAGACCGTGACTGAAGCGCCTCAGTCCCCTCGGCCACCGCGGCCGGCGTCAATTGCCAATTTTCACACCATACTGATATCTTATTCAGATCGTTCTGCAGTTGGTTTTGATCTGCAGATGATTTTTACTAAACGGTAAATGACGGCGTCATCTGCAAACAACCTAAGGGAGCTGCTTAGATTTTCTCCCAAATCGTTTATGTAAATAAGAAAAAGCAGAGGACCAATAACACTACACTGTGGAACGCCCGATGTCACCTCTGTTTTAGTAGATGCCTTATCATCGATTACTGAAAACTGTGTCCTCCCTGGCAGGAAATCTCCTATCCAGTCGCAAATTTGGGGCGATATACCATAACCACACAATATTATTAAAAGCCGTTTGTGAGATACGGTGTCAAGAGGTTTCTGGAAATCAAGAAATACAGAATCAGTTTGCGAGCCCTTGTCGATAGCACCCATCTCTTCGTGTGAGTAAAGAGCTAGTTGTGTTTCGCATGAACGATATTTTCTAAATCCGTGTTGACCTTGGGTCAATAGATTGTTCTGTTCGAGATAATTCATAATATTTGAATACAGGATATGTTCCAAAACCATGTTGGAAATTGACGTCAATGAAATAGGACTGTAGTTTAGTGGGTTACTCCTACTGCCTTTCTTGAATATAGGTGTGACCTGTGCAACTTTCCAATCTTTTGGTACAGATCCTTCTATGAGAGTATATGTTGTACATGGCTGTTAAGTAAGGAGCTATCGCTTCAGCATAATCAGATAGAAATCTAATGGGTATACAATCCGGACCAGAAGACTTGTTCTTGTTAAGTGACTTTAGTTGCTGCACTACTCCGATGATATCTACTTCTACGTTACTCATTTTGGCCTCTGTTCGTAATTCGAAATCCGGAATATTGGTTTCGTCTTCTTTGGTGAATCATGATTTTATCCAGTACCACGGGATCCAGAAACTTCACAAAGAAACAGTATTCCTCCGTATCATAATAGACAGTGTGCACCTGTTCTGATGTAATACCAATAACTTCTACTATCCAGTCATGAATCTCAAGAGAGCTTGGATGCACGTAACGGGTGGACTTCTCAAATTCAAACCTGAGCGTGGACTTCCTTGGAAATAACCTGGACATGACTGCCGTTACCTAGCGGAAAAACCGCTAGTAATACACACTCACAGCACTAAACAACACAAACAATAAAGCGCGTGTATAAATAAGTCACTTCCAGACGGAAAGTTATGCCAATGACGCGACAAACAACTTAACCGAGCTGTCGACTAGGTCCGTACGGCGCCAAGTCTCAAGCGCAACTGCTAACCGAGCGGCTATTTTAGACCATGCATTACAGCGAGTGAAATAGAACTGAAAGTAAAGTTTTTGAAAACGGTTGTCGCAATGAATCTTTCTCGTTTACCGATTAATGACATGTCAATATTCATCTTATCATCACTCCAACCTGTTCGTCCCTTCCCCCCTCTACATCAATTTCCTCCGCCTCCTCTTACAACAATACCTAACCTAGAGCCATGTTTAGTGTTATGTTCAAAATCTTATACCCGCGAAATTTCTTGATTAAATGTTTTGAAATTCTAACACAACGTTTTACTGGAATATGCGCCTGTTTTATATACATATTTTTCCAGTATATGAATTTATATAAATTTTATAATGGGCAACAGTTGACACGAAAAACCGCGATAGTAATATACGTATATAGATTTTATACAATATATCCAAGAAAAATTTTCCCAGAAATCTTCCTGTATTTCAATGCAACATTGTGTCAGAATTCCGAACAATCGGTCAAGAACTTCCGGAGATTAACGGCTATAGATAAACCAACAGAACATTTTTATGTATAGAGATTACCGACGGGGAGGGGGAGGCAACATTTGGACAACTAGCCACTCTTGAAAAATATGAACCGCCGGGCCTGATGTTGGAAGTGCCGAGGTGACCTTTCTTGTGACGCCTTACGTGCTCTATCACGGGGGGGGGGGGGGGGGGGGGTGGCAGTGAGACAATAAGTCAATGGTATTTAAAAACTTCCCCCATCTTGGTTCACGAAAATCAAGACTCATCTGAACCTCTAAAGAGACTGCCCTGTTTCGTCAAATTCAGAATCACAGATAACTAAAACTGATGTCCAATGATTCTCCTTCAATATTCGTTTTTGTAAACTATTTGTTAATACTACCTTTATTTTGAGATGCCTTTAATGTTTTCCAAGAACATAATTTTTTTTTTTTTTTTTTTTTTTTTTTTTTTTTTTTTTAGATTAATGCGTTTTCGTGCTCTGGAATCTTCTTTCTTTTTCCACTGAGTGAGTCCATTCTTAGCCGTACGATGAAGATTTGTCTCAGATATGTTCCCGTGAAATAGTTTGAATAGTATGAAAAAGTAAGCATTTCGTGATTTACTATAGGATTACCAAGAATGACACACCTTTTGTTCGTTAGGAAGCTGTTTATAAAACCAGTCTTTTGACAATGTTCTTTCCTCTACGAGAGAATCACTTAGGTCTAAGCTTGGTTCAGTTTTCTCTTCACTTAAGAGTTTTTCAACAATGAGACGTCTGCATCTGAAAGCCACACTGGTCAGATCCCCAGATCCTTAAAATACGGACTTTTGTTGACCTGCAGAGGGATCACGGGAAAAAGTAATGGCTGTAGCCGTAATGGAAGAAACCGGCATTTCCTCTGCTGTAGAAGCAGACCCTAAATCGCGTTCTTGAGGATATATTGGTTCCGCTTCCTCGACTTCTGAATCGAAAGGAGGTACCTGATACTCTTCTATAGATACGTGTTCGCAAATACTCCCGATAACTTCTGTGTAGTTCCGCATCATCTGAAATAAAAATACAACCGAAGCTTAACTTGTATTTGATCATCTGCTGGCTAAGCAGCATGGTATGCATAATTGACCCATGCAGGAGAGGAGTACTTCGTGCCCACCTTCAGAAATAATTGCAAATATTTTAAAATTATGGAAAAATATTGTATTAACAGTTATCAGATTCTGTATGTTTAAAAATTTTCATTCTTAGTAGATCTTTAAAAAGAATGATCTTAAAAAAAGTCCTAACTAACTTTTTTGTAATACCCCCACATTCTGGTAAATGCATTACGGAAAATGTGCTAGCATCGCTATAGTTAAGGAATTTACTTAATTTAAAAAAGTAATATAAGTACTTCATAAGGAACGATTGGGCTGCAGTGTCACAATTTTTATTTATTTATTTATTTCAGGCACGTTTATACCGGAATACGTCACCAGTATATACCACTGTCAAACGTGACTGATGTATGTCGTGAACAGGTGTTGTTTTTAATATACATTTACGACGAAAATCAACAAAACGGAGAGGTAGTGTGCCTCTAGATTTATGATAAATGGATTTTTCAAAAAAATGTTTTTACGGTAATATATTCCGAATAGTAAGCCTACTTCCCTAATATAACTGCTGCATTTCAGAGAAGCATTTCTGAAAAGAGATTTTTTTCCTTTATTGTTAATTCGCCGACAGAGTCGGCAGGCTGGCAGCAGCATCTTACGCTGCTCTTCAGCCATGAGAATACATTAGTATGACATGACGCTGTGAAAAACATGATATGAAGTTAAAAACATGGAGATTTAAATATGTCCAGAGGAAGAGATAGGTGGCTTTAAAACATAAAAAAGGTGAACATACTGCAGACATCCTAGACATAAACAAGGCGATAAAAAACACACGATTCAGTTAAAAAATAGTCTGTGCCACCGCGGCGGTTTAAAATCACATTTAGAACACACATTGGAAGACGAAGAACACCATACGAAGACACTGATTAAAATTGTTGTTGCACCATCGATGTTGCGCGATGCACTGATTAAAAACACGAAGTCACTGTTACACAGTACACTAAACCACAGAGTGACAAATACAGAGAGGAAGCCCCCCCCCCCCCCCCTAAACCACTGTCCTACACTCTCCTCGTTGTTCCGTAAGATGCTAGCAGATGTCAGGCAGTTCCCCGGCTTATTACCAGTAGACCACACTAGAGGCATTTCTGAGGGTGCCTCTCGCACGTCAGTGGGTAGCGTGGAGGGGAGGCTTAGGGGAGATCTTGTGCCGCCTGCCACGAGGCCACGGCTGTGTCCGGCTTGCCGACGTTTGAGGGGAGGTGGTGGTGGGGACAGCCGCTACCTGCCACCTGCTCTGGCCAGTTTAAAGGGCTGCTTCTGACCGCAGCGCCATCATGGGACATCTTACGGAACTGCTCTGGCACTCCCTCCCCGAACCCCTGAGCGTGTGAACGGGCCCTTACGGAGGTTTCCCATCTGTATATATTTGTCTGTGACTAAACGATGCTGTTTAAAAATTTCACTGACGTCTGCGCAGGGGGGTGGGTAGGAGGAGAAGGGCAGGACGCGCGGTGGAGTAGGGGAGGTGCGAGGAGAGGGGGAGGAAAGGTAGGGACTGTCGAGACTTTGGGGTGTGGGATGGGGACTAACCGAGGAGGGGAGGGGTCCTGATGCTGCGGGCACGTGATCAGGGTCGATATGAGGGGTTTTCCGGTAGGGGAAGGGTGTGGAAGTTGCTCTGGGAGAGGTTACGGCGTGTGCAGGTGGAGGGAGGGGGGATCCAGTGGTGTAGGCGTGGCAGAGGCCCAGGATTGGTGAGGATAGGGGATACCAGTGGGCTGTGGGAGTCTATTTTACAGGTAGTGTAAAGGATCCAGAGGTGTTCAAGGTGTTGCAGGAGGTGAGGGAAGGGGATAGGGTCATATAGGAGCCTCGTGGGGGAGGGGAGTCGGATACAGTAGGCGAGGGGGAGGGCGTGGCGTTCGAGGATTTGTTGGGTGGGGGGGAACGATGGCCAGGCGGGGTGAAAGGAACAGAGGATGGGGCGCATCTGAAAAGAGAGATCACCTCACGGCTATAAAACACATGGAACTGAAAAAACAGACGAGTTAAAATATGTTTCCAACTTGACTAAAATTAATATTCAATAATTCACCTTCTGCAATTCCTCTGAACTACATTGAGCCGCGGTGGAGTAGCCGAGCGGTCTAAAGCGTCTCGCTGCGGAGTGTGCGGTTGCTCGCTGTGGAGGTTCGAGTCCTCCCTGGGGCATGGGTGTGTGTGTTTGTCCGTAGGTTAGTTAACCTAGGTTTAAGTAGTTTGTAAGCTACGGACTGATGACCACGCAGTTTGGTATGATAGATTAAAAATAAATAAATAAATAAATTGACATTAACGAAGAAGATTTCTGAGATTCCTCTTCTTTTTGTTGGGCGTTCCTCCTGAAAGACGCTCCACACAGGTTTCTTTTATCTTCCCATATTCCACACTTAACTAATAGGCTAATACTTAATACTTCAAAAAAATGTTCAAATGTTTGTTAAGCTTATGGGACTTAACTACAGGGTCATCAGTCCCTAAACTTACAAACTACTTATGGACTACTTACGAACTAGGACGGCACAAATATCCATGCCCGAGGGGGGTTCGAACCCCCGACCGTAGTGGCCGTGCTGACCGTGACTGGAGCGCCTCAGTCACCTCGGCCACCACGGCCGGCCCTTAATACTTATAATCAGTTACATTGGTCAGAAGTAGTTCAGTGTAAAGCCCTTCAAATGCATTCGTCAAACTAAAACAGAGAACGGACAACAAAGCAAACAATAAAATGGCGAATCGGATTATAAGAAACACATTCGTATGATAGTGGAGATATTTAGGTTATCCGTCTGTGCAACTTCTTTAATAATAGATTTTATTGCCATATGAATTTCGCCTTTATTTGGAAGGCATCATCAGTGGCCTGTAATATATACATGATTATGTTTTACAATATTTTGTATTTACGTTTCTTAGTATTAAAGGTTATAAACAATTCTGGTGCGTTATTTAAGCATAGTTACTGATATTTGGATGTTATTACTTACAATATTTCGAGGATCCTGCTTTACATTTGGTACAGATTAGTGTCTCCCAGTTGTTTTGGTTCAATTATGTTGCTTTTTCCTTTTTTGTTTTCCAGTATTTCACAGCTAGCACCACTAAGCAGATGCTATGTTGTTTGTGTTGTGTTATTGTTTCAGTTGGTGTTGCCAGCTGCCGAATGTGTGTTTGTCCTATCTCTGTTTTATGTCAGTGTGTGTGTATGTGTGTGTGTGTGTCTGTGTGTTTTCGATGTGACTGTATAGTTAACTGCACCAGATACTGTTGAGTTAATTTATTTAATGACTTCTGCTTGTGAAGGGAGGGAGAGACAGAAACGGAGAGAGAGAGAGAGAGAGAGAGAGAGAGAGAGAGAACACCACCATCACCCAACCAATGTAGACCAAGATATGAAAATTATCAATTATCAAGACAAACACCCACAACAAACACCTCATACAAACACAAGACAAACTACCATATCCAGGAAGCTATAGCCGAGAACAAACAATTAATAAATGAACAGACAAACATCAATGAAAACTCATTGCTAAATCTAGTCGAACTCATCAGTATCTGGTGCAGTTATCTATACAATCACATCGAAAACACACAGCAAAGATAGGACAAACACACACTAAACAGCTGGCAATACCAACCAAAACAATAACACAATACAAACAACATGGCATCTGCCTAGTGGGGCTAGCTGTGAAGTACTGAAAAAAAAAACCAAGCGAAAAAGCATGATAATTGAACCAAAACATCTGGAAGACACTAATCAGCACCAAATGCACAGCAAGATCATCCACGAAATATTGTAAGTAATAACATCCAAGTATCAGTAACTATACTTAAATAACGCACCAAGACTGTTTATAATCTATAATACTAAGAAACGTAAATACAAAATATTGTAAAACATAATCATGTATATATTACAGGTCACTGATGATGCCTTCCAAATAAAGGCGAAATGCATATGGCAATAAAATCTATTATTAAAGCAGTTGCATAGACGCATAACCTAAATATCTCCACTATCATATAATACAGCAACTGTGGGAAAAAACTGGACAAAAAGGCACTAACAACACATTCGTAGTTCGTGTTCCTCCCACTGCGGCGCTGACGCTGGTGTCGCAATACTGCTGTATAAGTAGATTTAATGGTCCGTGGTCAGCGGATTCGTGAAAACTCGCCCAATATTTTCATAATCCAAATAGTACGGGTGCAGGTGCTGTCGAAATATTATGTATTTAATAACTGCAGAACGGCCAGGCATTAAACTACAAGTACTTACAACTAGTTATTGCTAAGGTAAAGAAAATCATGCTATAGCTTACATTGGCAGGGGCGCAGACTCCGTCGTGGTCCGGTGTTCGTGAACCCTCCACGAAATTTTTCAGCGCCCACACAAAATGGAGGAGGAAAATCTACATTCATCAACATCTACATAGATACTCTGCAAGTCACACTGAAGTGCATGGCAGAGCGTTCATCAAACTACTTTTATATTTCTCTATAGTTACATTCTCTAATAGCTCGCGGGAAAAAGGAACACCTAAATCTTTGTTTTAGATCTTATTTCTCTTATTTTAGTAAGATGGTCATGTCTCCCTAGATGGCTGCTAACAATATATGTTCGCATTCTGAAAGGAAAGTTCGTGAAAGAATTTTCGCAAATAGATCTGGTCGCAACAAATAACGCATTTATTTTAATGATTTCCACAAAAACTAGTGCAGCATTTCCGTGACACTCTCTCCCCTATATCGCGATAATAAAAACGAGCTGCCCATCTCTGGATTTTCTCTAAATCGTCCGTCAATCCCACCGGTGAGGACCCCACAATGCGCAGCAGTACTCAAAAATAGGACGCACAAGTGTTGTGTAGGCAGTTTCTTTAGTAGAACTGTTGCATCTTCTAAGTGTTCTGCCAATAAAAACGTAGTCTGGTTCGCCTTCCCTACAGGATTTTCTGTGTGTTCTTTCTAGTTTAAGTTGTTCGTAATTGTGACTCCTAGGTATGTGGAGATAGAGATAATAACAGAAAGTTGATGCAAAAGGGCTGGTGTTGAGCTCATTCATATCCGTCCAGCCATTTCAGCGTGAAGGTGTAAGAAACGAATTACCTAACTGTACACCATCCACCGCCATGCACCATACGAAGTTAATTTTAGTATGCCTATAACCTTCGCGTGAGTGCAAGCAATGAGTTGAAAAAGTTTAGTCGCAATCGGATGAACGTTATGGCCGTGCATAAAATACGAACAAAATGACAAACACAGAAAGAAACATTAATTTTTGTATATTAGACTAGCTGAAAACCTGGCGTCGTCCGGGTACTTAGGTATTCCAGTCTTAACTTAGTCAATCTCTGCTTTCCGTTTCTCTCTCTGTCACCTTCTCTTTCCTTCTCTCTCTGTGCATCTCTTTCCTCCCTCTCTCTCTCCTCATCTCCTCTTATCCTCTCATTCTCCTCCTCTCCCCTCTCTCTGTCCGTCTCCTACCTCTTATTTCTGTCCGTCTCCCTCTCCACCGACCTCTCTCCCTCCCATACAGCGTGTTACAAAAACGTACGGCCAAACTTTCAGGAAACATTCCTCACACACAAAGAAAGAAAATATGTTATGAGGACATGTGTCCGGAAACGCTTCATTTCCATGTTAGAGCTCATTTTATTACTTCTCTTCAAATCACATTAATCATGGAATGGAAACACACAGAAACAGAACGTACCAGCGTGACTTCAAACACTTTATTTCAGGAAATGTTCAAAATGTCCTCCGTTAGCGAGGATACATGCATCCACCCTCCGTCGCATGGAATCCCTGATGCGCTGATGCAGCCCTGGAGAATGGCGTATTGTATCACAGTCGTCCACAATACGAGCACGAAGAGTCTCTACATTTGGTACCGGGGTTGCATAGACAAGAGCTTTCAAATGCCCCCATAAATGAAAGCCAAGGGGGTTGAGGTCAGGAGAGCGTGGAGGGCATGGATTTGGTCCGCCTCTACCAATCCATCGGTCACCGAATCTGTTGTTGAGAAGCGTACGAACACGTCGACTGAAATGTGCAGGAGCTCCATCATGCATGAACCACATGTTGTGTCGTACTTGTAAAGGCACATGTTCTAGCAGCACAGGTAGAGTATCCCGTATGAAATCATGATAACGTGCTCCAGTGCGCGTACGTGGAAGAACATGAGGCCCAATCAAGACATCACCAATAATTCCTGCCCAAAAGTTCACAGAAAATCTGTGTTGATGACGTGCTTGCACAATTGCGTGCGGATTCTCGTCAGCCAACACATGTTCATTGTGAAAATTTACAATTTGATCACGTTGGAATGAAGCCTCATCCGTCGCATGTCAACACAAGCACGAAAGTCAACATTACCTTCCTTCAATTGGGCCAACTGGGGGTGAATCGAGGAAGTACAGTACATACTAACGAAACAATTGGGTATTTTGACAATTGTCTGCACGAATTATTTCAATTTACATTTAAAGAGAAAGACTAAAATGTGCTCAAACATGGAAATTAAACGTTTCCGGACACATGTCCACTTAACATATTTCCTTTCTTTGTGTGTGAGGAATGTTTCCTGAAAGTTTGGCCGTACCTTTTTGTAACACCCTGTATAAATACCAAGTTTCATGGTGATTGGTTAAACGGTGTCAAAGTAGCATTGTGCCCTCCGCCATGGCAAATTCACTGGCTTGCAGATTATAAAAATCTCCTTCATGGAAACATACATTCTTGTGCTCACTTTCGTGGTCACCAGTCAAACAATTTGGATGTTTGTTGTAACGTAGCCGCAGTGGAGTCGCCGAACGGTCTAAAGCGTCTCGCTGCGGAGCGCGCGGTTGCTCGCCGTGGAGGTTCGAGTCCTCCCTGGGGCATGGGTGTGTGTGCTTGCCCTTAGGTTAGTTTACCTAGTTTTAAGTAGTTTGTAAGCTACGGACTGATAACCACGCAGTTTGGTGCGATAGATTTACAAACATTTGAACATTTTGTTGTAACGTACCCTCCGTCATGCACCTACGGAGGCTTACGAACGGTAGCCCATGTATTAATTCGGGGTATAAGCTATCTTCATTCCACATTTCATTCAATTCCGCCTAGCCGTTTCAGCATGACGGAGTTCAAAAATGTTCAAATGTTTGGATAGCTTAAGGGACTTAACTACGAGGTCATCAGTCCCTAAACTTACAAACTACTTCTGAACTAGCTAATCCTAAGGACGACACAAATATCCATGTTCGAGTGGGGATTCGAACCCCCGACCGTAGTGGCCGTGCAGACCGTGACTGAAGCGCCTCAGTCCCCTCGGCCACCGCGGCCGGCCATGAAGGAGTAGCAAACATATTAACCCATTGTAAGGTCCCCTCATCCACGCACCGTACGGTGGCTTACGAAAGGTAGTCGTAAGAAACGAATTAACTAATTGTAAAGCACCCTCCGCCGTGCACTATATGAAGTTAATTTTAGTATGTCTATAACCTTCGCGCGAGTGCAAGCAATGAGTTGACATAATTTTATAGTAATCGGATGTACGGTATAACCGTGCATGAAATAGGAACGGAAAGACAAACAAACATTAATTGCCGAGCGGTTGCCGGGCGCCGTGACTCAGCTCAGGGGGATAAATGCTTTCTGTATTGAAAAAGCTGAACCAAACATTCAACCAACAACTAAGAACAAACTGAAACAACGACCGCGATGCATAGATCTACCAGAGAAAAAACAAAAACAAAAAGTGTGCGGTCTGGAGGCGACGTTGCGGATCGCGCTGCCTCCAGCGGCGGCGGTTCGAATCATCTCTCGGGCATCGATGTTTATGTTGTCTTTAGAGTATAAGGTAGTTCAAAAATAGTCTGTAAGTTTAGGGACTGATGTCCCATAAGCTTAACAAACATTTAAATTTTTGAAACATTAATTTTTATATATTAGATTTATGTATTTATTTTCAAATTCGCATTAAAACCATACGTTGGTAACAACAAATTCCTTCTACCGGTGGTTTTCACCACAGTGATTCGGTACGCTTGGTATGCATCAAAGCTGACAGCCATAAACCGACATTTAAAAATGTTAATGAAGTATGCTTTCCACTGAAGCATACTTTTTAAAAATTGCTTACTTTAAATTGCTTACATACAATTCACATGGTGTGAACAATATTGATGCTTTAAATGTTTCTTTGATTATTATCACACTGAAAAATGTAACGTAATTTCCAGAGAGAGCTGCTAGAATTTTCAGAAATTTTATTTAATTCGAAACTTCGCCGAAATCTGAAAATTGATTAATTGAAATGATTGTACGTAATCTGAATATACTAATACTGCACAGATAAATCGAATTGTTCAATCATATTTAAAAATTTCATCAGGATCGGAATACAACTCTAGAATCTGACGAAGTCCATATATGAAGTATCCTCCATTATGCACCATCCAAAATTTTATGTGACAGTGACCTTCCTCTTGTTTTGAAGATCAAGTGTTGCCTCATGGAAGGAATATGTATACCAAATTTGCTTGAAATCGGTACAGTGGTTTAGAAGCAGATGTTGCATGATGCAGCACTCTTCCGCGCATTTCATTGTTTATTACGTCATATCTACTGAACTATTTGTCGTAAAGTCATTTAATGGTGCCCATGACCATCGCCAAAGTGCAGGCACTATGTTCACAAAGTTTCACCACAATCGTTTGAACGGAACGGCCGTGCATAAAATACGAACACACAAACATTAGTTTATATATCTGTTGTTGTTGTGTTACACACCTGGACATTGAAAGAGTGTTTAAGAGGGACACACAAGTTCGTTTTGGAGTTGCGGCGTTCGTTACCACTACATCCCGTATATTATCTAATGCGCACTATTTTTGTAAACAAGGCCGTTGGCTGTTGCATACATATTCAAAACGCAGAGCGTGGAGTGATAATGATTAAAATAATGAAACGTTTGATAATTTGTTTAAACATTTATCATATGTTTATTGATAGGACTGTAAGTATTGTTTTATGTAGCTCGCCAAGAGATTATGTCTTTGCGATAGCACTGGAGATCGAGCTGTATTCATGTTACTGGTATGCGTTTTTATTTTTAAAACGAAGTTCTCCTCTAGTTCATTCGTTGCTTGTGATTACTATTTCCGTGGTGTTTATCGCACATTGCGAGAGAAATTGATGGAGGTAATGAATGTCTTCTGCTGTTGTTGTGTTACACATTTGGACATCGAAAGAGTGTTCGTTATGATGGACACACAAGTTCGTTTTTGAGGTGTGGTGTTCGTTACCGTTACATCCTGTTTATCATCTAATGCGCACAACTTTTTTTTAAACACATCCATCTGATGTTGCGTACGTAGTCTAAACGAAGAGCATTGAGTGAGAATGCTTAAAATAATAAAAAGTTATGATATTTGGTTATGACATTTAGCATATGTTTATCGATAGGACTGTAAGAATTGTTTCATGAAGCTTGCCGAGAGTACTCTCTCTCTCTCTCTCTCTCTCTCTCTGTGTGTGTGTGTGTGTGTGTGTGTGTGTGTGTGTGTTTGCGAGCTGTAATCACGTTACTCTTAGGCGTTGTTATTTTTAAACGAAGTTCTCCTCTAGATCGTTCACTGCTGGTGATTACCGTTTCCGTGGTGTCTGTCGCACATAGCGAGAGAAATTGATGAAGGTAATGAATGTCTTCTGTTGTTGTTGTGTTACTCAACTGGACATCGAATGAGTGTTCATTAAGATGGAAACACAAGATCGTTTATGAGTTGTGGCGATCGTTACGGTTACATTCCGTTTATTATCTAAAGGACGCTATATTTCTTTAAAACTTGTCCGTCGGCTGTTGCAAACATTGCCTATACGAAGAGATACATACAACGAAAGTGGTAAGAAACGCCTACGTGTCAGTACTGTTATCGCTTTGTCCGTTCTGAACTTGAATTGTATAGCTAGAAAAAGGAAGTCGCTGGACGACGTAAGAGTCGACCGGAAATTGCGACGGAGATAAATGCGCGACTTTTTGAGCAATTTACCGATATCAGACGACAGTCGTTGAGTGTCAGTGACACAACTTTGCGTGATTGGGCGTTAGAGATTAGCAACGCGATAGGCGCTAAAGAATTTACAGGTGCTTAAAAGGATCACATAAAATTGTGGCACGAAAAATAACAAAATTTGTATCGAGAAACAGGTCGGAAAATGAAGTGAAACACTCGATAGAAGCTTTTCTTACGACATAAAAAAAAAGAAATAAAAAGGAAAATAAAAAAATATAAAAAAATAAAATTAAATTAAAAAAAATAATTATCGCCAGTTTTTGTGAATCTTGCGTTGATTTGATTTGATTTGATTTTTCCAGGGAAGCCAAAAGAGTCTTGGTCCAACCCGCCACTGCCTGCACCGAAACTAAGTTTATTGTTCGGTATTGCTCCCTGTATATCTAGTTCTTCGGGTCTGGTTGTCCCAAATGTTCTGTGCCTTTTACTCTCCAATGCAATGCATTCGAAGATTAGATGTGATGCAGTTTCATCACTGTCATCACAGATCCTACATTTAGGGTCCTCTTATGCTATTCCCATTGTATGTAGGTGTTTTTTTAAATTCCCATGGCCTGTCAGCAATCCAACCATGAGTCTAATCTCTCTCCTGTTCAGGCACAGAATTGCAGAGCTTCTTTTAAAACATAGCTTTGGCATCATTACCTTGCCATGTTTTTGTTGATGGACTTTGGTCCAATATTCTACGTGCTGTCTTCTGAGCCAGTTACGTAGCTCCAATTTGATCATTGCCTTGGTGATTGTCAGGACAGGTTCCGGTCCAATAAATGGAGACTCTGCCCCCATCCTGGCTAATCTGTCGGCATGTTCGTTGCCACTGATCCCCGAGTGGCCAGGGACCCACAATAGGTTTACTCTATTGCTTTCCCCTAGCTCCACCAGAACCCTGTGACATTTGCAACAATTTTAGACCTTGTTGCAGGAGCTGCCATTGATCTCAGGGCTGCCTGGCTGTCTGAATAGATATAGATGCTACGATCTTTGTAGCACCTACGCAAATTCTCCTCCACACATGCCCTGATGGCAGTGATTTCGGCCTGGAATACTGAGCACAGTTTCCCTAGAAAGACGACGCCCTCCAGTCTTGGCTGCACCCCGTATACCCCGGCCCCAACGCCTTGGTATGATTTCGACCCGTCAGTGAACCAGACAATATCCCCCGCACGGTGTCGAACTATTTTCTCCCACTGCTCCCTACTTCCAATTGTTATACTGAAAGGCTTGTTGAAGCAGTATGGGGTTATAATATAGTCGGCTGGCATTTCCCCAACCTTTCCTATATTTACCTCACTCACTATTTTAGTGTGTGATTCTGGATATCCCAAAGAGTTCCAGTTGTTACCAGTTTTGAGTCTGTAGGCTCCAGCTGCTGCCTCCATCTTGACCCAAAGGTGTAATGGGGGCATATCCAGCATGGTTTCCATCCCAGCAGTTGGTGTGCTGCTAATTCCGCCTGTTATGGCTAAGCAGGCTAGTCTCTGCACCTTACCAAGCTCCTTAGCAGTAACCTGCTGTTATACCTTCTTCCATAACACGACCGCCCCATAGGAGATCCTGGGTCTAATCACTGTGGTGTATATCCAGTGCATACCCTTGGGGCCCAGGCCCCAATTTTTGCCACAAGCTCTCTTGGTACTTACTAAAGTACTTTTGGCCTTGGAGCAAATATTCCTAATGTGAGGGGTCCATGTCAGTTTCTCATCTAGGGTAGCCCCTAGATATTTCACTGTCCCCTTCACAGGTAGGGCTTCATTGAAAAGCTTTAGTTTCCAATTTGAGTGTTGGATATGTTTCCTTGTGAATGGTACAACAACAGTCTTCTTAGGACTAACCCCCAGATCCTGTTTTCTGCACCAGTCTTGCACAATGTCCAATGCACCTTGTGCCATATTCCTCACTGTGTCAGCAAATTTGATAAGTACTACTATGACAAGATCAACTGCGTATCCTTGCCAAAGTACTGCCTAGAGTTTAATTCTCCAATGAGATCATTCACCACTAGATTCCACAATAAAGGGGAAATAACTCCTCCTTGAGGGCAACCCCTAGTGGTGTTGATTACCATTTTTTCATTCATCATGGTAGCTTCTACCTTTCTTCCGCTGAGCATGGCCCTAGTCCACCTACATATAGTGGTCCCTAGGTCATGCACTTCTGCTGCCCTAACCATGGAATCGAAGGTCGTGTTGCTAAAAGCCCCCTCAATGTCCAGGAAGATACGGAGGGCTATTTCTTGAAAGTGTAGTGCTTTATCCACCTTCCCAACAAGTTGGTGGAGAGCTGTCTCACATGATTTACCTGGTTGATATGCATGTTGGTTTGAATGTAGAGGAGCCCTACTTAACCTCCTTTCTCCAACATGCACATTAACCAGCTTTTCCAATGTCTTAAGAATGAAGGAGGACAGGGTGATTGGTCTCATATCCTTGGCCTTGGTATGATCAGTTCTCCCTGGCTTTGGAATGAAGACAACCTTCACTGCCCTCCAGGCATTGGGAATGATTCCTGCTGCTAGGCTAACCCTGAATAACCTGCATAGGAATCTAATAAGATTTTCTCCCGCTTGTTGCAGGAGAGCTGGATAGATTCCATCGGGGCCACGTGACTTGAACGGTTGAAATGTTCCCACCGCCCATCGGGCCTTACTGAAATCGACACACTCCTTGGCCAGATCCCAGTCCTCTTTGCGAATACCTGAGAACCGTTGTCTCTCAGGAATCGCATTCTGGTCTGAGTTATCCCCCAGACTATATTGAGGAAAGTGAGTCTTGAGGAGCAGTTCCAGCGTTTCATGTGCTGTTTTTGTATACTGCCCATCCTCCTTCGTCAATGTTCCTCCTGGATTAGTTGGTACCCTAGTGAGGGTTTTATGAAGTCTCGCTTGAGCAGCCGTGCCCTCCACTTCCTCACAGAATACCTTCCAGGATGCCTCCTTTGCCGTCTGATGGCAAGGTTGGAATTGACAAGGGCCTCACGATATTTTGCCCATTGTCCTTTGCGCCTCGCAAGGTTAAACAGTCTTCGTACCTGTTTCCTTTGCAATTCCAGGTTATTGTTCCACCAAGGCACACTCCTATTTGTGTACTTCTTAGTGATTGAGCAGTTGTCCTGGTATGAGGTCACTATAGCAGAGGTTACGTCCTCTGCTACTTCCTCAAAACTCTGCTGGATTCCTTATCAAAGTTTTAATTTCCGATAGGCTGAAGTCAAGGTCTCTCCTATATGTCTCCCAGTCCGTTTTCCTGGGATTCCTATGGTTCCCATTTCAACCTTGAATTTAATATACATGTGATCTGATGAGGATGGCTCCAGGACCACATGCCACTGTTTGACATAACTTCCCATCATCATGGAACCAAAAGTTATGTCAATTACTTCTTCCCTTCTACTATTCCTGAATGTAGGTTCATCACCCCTATTCAGGATCTCCAAGTTGTTAGATAGGAGAAATTCAAGCAGGTGCTCACCTCTACTGTTGGTGTCCTTGCTGCCCCACGATAGATTGTGGGCATTGGCATCACATCCCACCAACAGTTCGTCACCTTGCCGATGGCAGGCTTCCGTCAGTCTCCTCACTTCCAAAGGAGGAGGAGAGCTGTCTTCGTAAGGAAGGTATGCTGAGGCCAAAACAATTTCCCTCTAGATACCTTCCTCACGTTGCTGCATCTTGATGGTCACCAAGTCCCTGGAACAAAAATCCATCATTGGTATGAAAGGTATGCCATTTCTAACATAAATGCAAGTTCTGGAGTTTTTTAGATTTCTAGCATAAATCAGCTTACCTCCAGTACCACCGAGGCCCTATACACCCCCTTTGTATAAATAGGGTTCTTGTATCAGGGCCACGTCCACCTCCTGTCTCCCCAGGCGACGGCTCAGGGCAGCAGTGGCCCCTTTACTGTGCTGCAGGTTTATCTGCAGCACATCCAGTCCCCATCTTGCTGCCATTATTGCCTTTAAGGTCTTTGATTACCCTGACGGCGACCTGCGAGAACCCTAAAAACAGTTTCAGGCCTTACTCTCGCATTGCCTTCAGGGACTTCTCTCCGACCTCCACCACCAGGGTTTGTCCTTCCGGAACGATCTTTTGGTTAATTACTCTCCAATCCTCTGTCGAGACTTTTGGGTTCTGGACCCTTATTTTCTCGAACAGAGTCTTTGGAGAGACATCCTTAAGGATCTTTGGTACACATATTGATACCTTTGCGGTCTTCAGGAGTTCGGCTGCTGTCTTGACAAGCAGCTTCGCATCCTCCCACGGGGATATCATGGGCACCTTGTCCTTAAGCCATTCTGCTGAGTGCTCCCCTCGCAGACAAAAATGAGGGCACCACGATCTAGATAGACCCTCCTGAATTTGGGTCCTGGACCAGCGTCCCCCCCCCCCAATCTCTTCAAAGAGGGCCATCTGCATGAGCTCCTCCTGCTGCGAGGTGATGCTTACCAGTGGGTATCCTTCTTGAACAACCGCCGTTCTAAAGACAGAGACTGCAGAACTATAGGTCTGTTTCCTTATTTCCTGCCTCAGCCCTTTAGGATCACGCTTGTCCAGAGAGGAGGGAGTCTTAGATTCCTCCCTAACCCTCTTGCCACCTGTCTTTGACGTCGAGGGGGTCTGTGTATCTCCTTCGAACTGAAGCAGTTTCTTTTTGGAGGTCTTGGGCTCAAGCCATTTTGATTCCCTCCACTTATGCTTAGGAAGCCATTCTTTTCCTTCCTTTTGCTTCTGTTCCTTGAGAAGTTTCCTCCTCTGAGCCTCAGACAAGGCCTTAATCCTAATCTGGTCCAACTTCTCTGTTACAGTTCCCACTTCTTGCTCAGGTCTAGACCCTGACTGAGAAGTAGGAGTGCGCTCCATCGGTCCTGATCCCGATGTCTGAGTATCTGAGGTCCCAGATTGCCCCTCAGATTCTTTTAAAATACTTTCTTTCTCTGTGTTCATCTTAGTCCCACGAGATTTGGGGATTTATATGGTCCACACCACGATAAACCCGCGCTGTGCAAGGCTACTTACTCAGGGAGGTCGCCCGGTATCCCTGAGGCGCCGTCGTTCGAGACACATCCACCCATGTGCCACGCACCCCTCGGCACGGATCGCATCACACCTTGGGTTGGGAAAGGACTGGGAGAGGATAAGGAAGACGGGACGTTGTGGGACAAGCTTGGTCTGATCCATCAGCTGAGGCCTTTCTGGCAGTAGGTTCTCTACCTTCGGTATAGCCCTCTGCTTCACACGGATACGCAAGCCTCTCCACCCGCACGGACAGTGCTTCGTCAAGGTGGTGTCCCCCGGAGAGGGAATCTTGCGTTACAATGCCTTTCAGTCAGGTTTTCAAAAAGAAATGCGTGCGAAAAGACCACTGTCATTTGCAATTGCGCAGTCCACGACTGCACTCACCCATTCATACACTATAATGTCCATAATTAGTCTGGATGGTTCATTGCTGACTAACCTATATGTGTCTTCAAGAACCAACTGGACGTTTTGGACCATGTGTCAAAGAAATAATGTTCTACACAGACAATCTTGTGGTAGACGCATCGAAGTCTGGAAAAATGGGAAATGATAATGTTCCACTTTTCAAGAATCATGCTTTTCTTTCGTTCTGCGGGAACAAGTATATTCTCCTTCTAGATTCGTGGTAAGGTCATAAAATTTTTCCGCCAGTGAAAGGCATTTTACAGAAAACTAACAGAGAAAATTATTGTGTGCAAATCACCGTGACAATATTCTCAAGATGCAATAAGTCGCCGGCCGCGGTGACCGAGGGGACTGAGGAGCTCCAGCCACAGTCTGCCTGGCCACTACGGTCGGGGGTTCGAATCCCCCCCCCTCGGGCATGGATATTTGTGCCGTCCTTAGGATTAGCTAGTTCATAAGCAGTTTGTAAGTTTAGGGACTGATGACCCCGTAGTTAAGTCCCATAAGCTATACAAACATTTGAACATTTTGGGACAGGAGAAGATGACTGGCGGAAGTTCAATAACAGAAATGAGACATATTCACATAAACACTCATTACCAGAAACATTTGAACATTTTTTTTTCAATCAGTCGTACATTATCAGTTTTCCTCCCAACGGTTTGAAAATGTGATTAAATATACGTGGCACGCCTGATATTAGGCCTGATTCCTTCCTAACACCGGCCGAGTTTTGTCTATGGACGTCTAACAACGTCTGTGATTCACAGGGCTGTCATATGTCGTCTTTGCTTGTATGTTCTTGGTGCACAAAAAACCTATGTTTTGAACATTGTACCAATATTTCGCATTTTTGCGGAATTGCAAGAAATAAAAGTTTGACGTGTTCTAAACCGTATACGTATTTGTGTCTATTTCATAGGTATTTGGAAAGAATGTTGTAGATAACATAACAGCTACATTTGTTAACGAATTTATTATTATCGTATTTATAATTATCGTACGATCGC
Organism: Locusta migratoria; assembly: GCA_026315105.1. NCBI lineage: Eukaryota > Metazoa > Arthropoda > Insecta > Orthoptera > Acrididae > Locusta > Locusta migratoria. The sequence continues at coordinate 790,380,973 of CM048755.1, read as the reverse complement.
TTTCACTGGGCGAATCAGCTCTCTCACTACTGTGGTAGGAGAGAGGCACGTAGCTAACGCCACCTTGTACCTAGTAGAGATGTGAAAAATACTTTTTAAAAAGTATTTAAATACAAAATACAAATACTTTATAAATTTCTGTATTGAAATACAAAATACATTTATAATTAGGTATTTAATACAAAATACAAAATACGTATTTTCCAAATACTTCCTTCAAAATACTTTTAAAAAATACAATCCCATAATCATTTTTGTGACGTTCTACTGGAGCAGAGCTTGGTAAAGAAGTATTGTACTTTATGAAAATTTTCTTTACTGTTGGGTACTTATTTAATGATTCCAAATTATTGTCGCCATCTTTCAAAAACTGCAGTGACTCTAATTCCGTGGAAGTGTTTGTTGTGTCACTTGTTGCTGAGAAATCAGAATCTTCCTCAAACATATAATACTCATTTTCCTCTCTTTTATTAACAGTGACACTTTCTGACTGTTGTTCTGCCTTTTTATTGTCCTTATTTTTTATTTTACGAACTTCTTCAGCTAATATGTCTTTAGCATAATCGCGTTTAGCTTTAGGTACCCATTTAAGCTTGAAAAATGGGCATGATACAGCTGCCAACACAGCATCCTTTGCAGTAGTCTCCTCCAAATGTAATCGATGGAAACGCTTGTTTAGACTTTCTTCTAGCACATCAATCAAGGATCTGCAGTATTTTGGATTGGCAGTTTTTAATAGGCTTAACATTCGTCGTATCCTCATTAATTCAGGCAACAGACATCCATATAATGTTTCCTTGTTTCCTTCTAAGCTTCTTGTAGCTTCCGCAATCGGTTGTAAGCAGCTTAATATTCTATAAGAGTAATTTCTGGAGGTCTTGATAACTGTTGAGCACTTTCAATCAGAGCTTTAAATGATTCGTTTTCAACGATTGATATTGGGCTCATTGTGTTAATTACAAAGTCAACAACACATTGATTGAAATTAGCTAACTTTAGTATACCATTTGTAAGTGTGGTTTGTTTCTCTTTCTTTGAACAAGTAGGAAAGTGAGGAGTATCATCACTTTCATGTTTTCTTTTCTTCATATGTACAGGCTTCAGCTTTTCATACTCAGTCAATAGGCTAGCATGTCCTTTCGTCTGAAAACAATTCATCAGTGTTATACTGGTCCATGAAAAAACGAAAACTAGAAAACTAACTATTTAATTTTAATCAGAGGTATATTTGGTATTCAACAGTAGTATGTGTTTCCCTCTATGAAAAACTGCCTATCAAAGTTTTTGAACATTTTATGCAAACTGCACTCCAAGCCTCCTTTTTAACATTTGTAAAGCAGTGCTTCAGTATAAATGGCATTTTTGAGTCCTCCCTGTAATAAATATGAGTATTAAATGTTTTATTCAATCAGGACCACATAAGGCAGGTCATCCTGACACATTGATTATGGCAAGCTATAATCATCTAAGTACTGCTGCTTTGTGTAAATGTAAATAATACTAAGTTCAAACATATCGATTTGCTAAAGAATGAAATTGTGTTTAATGTAGTTTTGTCATACTACCTCTGGCTAGGATAGATATATAAAGTTAATGTGTGCACTTATTTTTGTTGAAATTCTTGTTAGAGTATGTTGAACAGTCTGCACAAGTCTGCCGTAGTTTTCAGTCGAAGAGACCGCGTGGCATTTTTTCCGGCCGCGGTGGCCGAGGGGATTGAGGCGCTCCAGTCACGGTCTGCACGGCCACTGCGGTCAGGGGTTCGAATCCCTCCTCGGGTATGGATATTTGTGCCGTCCTTAGTCTTAGCTAGTTCATAAGTAGTTTGTAAGCTTAGGGACTGATGACCCTGTAGTTAAGTCCCACAAGTTCTACAAACATTTGAGCATTTTTTGAGACCGCGTGGCATCTAGTGTTTTCAGACATATTATGGATACTATCGGATAATGGAACACTCGATGTTTAAGTAACACTAATAGTTGGGGTGATACGAAGGTTGAGAGGGCGTAATCTTTTTCAGTTATTTTAGATTTTATTTATTTATTTTTGTACTCACATACTGAAGTTCCACGGAAGAGGAGCAAATGGCGTACAACCAGTCCCACAAGGGAATGGCGCCCACACCAATCAAACAGTACAGTCTGAGAAATTGCAACGTGTGCAACGATACTCGTATGTCACTGTTTCCAGCCGTATGAACTATGAAGTGAGCGGCGTTGTAACAACAGTAGACACATCGTGAGGGACTTCCCAGTTGCAGCTGGTCGCCGGTTGAACAATTCCACGTACAGGGAAACCCCCGGCCCATCTCGTAAAATGCTTTTGAGACGACATTTCATTCTTCACTTCTTTGTTCCCGCTGATTCTTATAAAGTGCAAATCGTACGTAGGAAGTTGATTACATACTAACGATAAATATAAGAGTTATTCAAGTAATTGTAATGTAACTAATTTTTCAAGGTAAATTATTGAACACAGGGTTAGAGAAATATGTGCCAGTAAAAAAGATTAAGGATGGAAAAGATCCACCGTGGTATAATAATAATGTAGGAAAGCTACTGAGAAAGTAAAGGCTGTTGCACTCTCGGTTCAAAAAAGAACACGCAAATGATGATAGGCAAAAGTTAGTAGAGATTAATGCTTCGATAAAAAGATCGATGCCCGAAGCATACAATAATTATCACAGCCATATCTTAGCAAAAGATCTTTCCGAGAACCCGAAAAAATTCTGGTCTTATGTAAAATCGATAAGCGGGTCAAAGCCCACTGTCCAGTCACTCGTTGATCATTCCCGGGCAATAACAGATGAAAGCAAACGGAAAGCTGAAGTTCTAAATTTAACCTTTAAGAAATCTTTCACGCAGGAGGACCGCACAAATGTACCTTCATTTGATCTACGTACTAATTCCGAAATGGGGGACATAGCAATAGGTATTTCCGGTGTAGAGAAGCATCTGAGAGAGCTAAATACGAAAAAGTCTGCTGGTACGGATGGAATACTAGTTCGGTTTTACAAAGACTATTCGGCGGCATTGGCCCCCTACTTAGCTTGAATTTATCGCGAATCTTTAATTCAGCGCAAAGTTCTTAGTGATTGGAAAAAAGCGCAGGTGACTCCCGTTTATAAGAAATGAAAAACTGACCCACACAATTACAGGCCAATATCGTTGACATCAGTTTCATGTAGAATTTTGGAGCATATTCTCATTTCGAATATAGTAAATTTCCTTGAAACGGAAAAGCTTCTTTCCATGAATCAGCACGGGTTTAGGAAACATCGTTCATGTGAAACTCAGCTTGCCCTTTTCTCTCATGACGTCTTGCGAGCCATGGATGAAGGGCAACAGGCGGATTGTGTTTTTCTCGACTTCAAAAAGGCGTTCGACGCGGTGCCACACTGCAGACTGCTAACGAAGATACGAGCTTATGGAATAGGTTCACAGATTTGTGACTGGCTGGAAGACTTCCTAAGTAATAGAACGCAGTACGTTGTTCTCGACGGCGAGTGTTCATCAGAGACGAGTGTATCGTCAGGCGTGCCCCAGGGGAGTGTGATAGGACCGCTATTATTTTCTATCGCTATAAATGATCTGATGGACAGAGTAAGTTGTAATTTGCGGCTGTTTGCTGATGATGCTGTGGTGTATGGGAGGGTGTCGTCTGTAACTGACTGTAATAGCATAAAGGATGACTTATACAAAATTTCTAGTTGGTGCGAAGAATGGCAGCTAGCTCTCAATGTAGGAAAATGTAAGGTGATGCACATGAGTAGAAAAGGCAATCCCATAATGTTCGAATACAGCATTAGTAGTGAGCTTCTTGATGCTGTCGCGTCGTTCAAATATCTAGGCGTAACATTGCAGGGCGATATGAAATGGAACGAGCATGTAAGGACATTTGTGAGTAAGGCGGACAGCCGACTTCGGTTTATTGGGAGAATTTTGGGAAGATGTACTTCACCTGTAAAGGAGACCGCGTATAAAACATTGCTCAAGTGTTTGGGACCCGCAGCAGATCAGGTTAAAGGAAGACATAGAGGCGGTTCAGAGGCGAGCAGCTAGATTTGTTACCGGTAGGTTCGACCAATGCGCGAGTGTCACGGAAATGCTGCGGCAACTCAATTGGGGATCGCTGGAAGAAAGACGACGTTCTTTTCGTGAATTTCTGTTAAGTAAATTTAGAGGTCCGGAATTTGAAGCTGAGTGTAGTACGATGTTGCTGCCGCCTACTTACATTTCGCGTAAAGATCACAAAGACATGATAAGAGAAATTAGGGCCCGTACGGAGGCATATAGGCATTCTTTTTCTTCCTCGTTCGATTTGGGAGTGGAATAGGAAAGAAAATACCTAGTAGTGGTACAGTGTACCCTCCACCACGCACCTTACGGTGAATTGCCGGCCGCGGTGGCCGAGGGGACTAAGGCGCTCCAGTCACGGTCTGCACGGCCACTACGGTCGGGGGTTCGAATCCCCCCTCGGGCATGGATATTTGTGCCGTCCTAGTTCGTAAGTAGTTCATAAGTAGTTTGTAAGTTTAGGGACTGATGACCCCGTAGTTAAGTCCCATAGACTATACAAACATTTTAAATCTTCCTTCCGGTGAGTTGCGGAGTATGTATGTAGATGTAGATGTATGGCAGTTTGCTTCAGTAGTGTCTCGATATTTCGGGTCTCGTAATTACGAGTTTCCCATAATTCCGAGCTTTGTAACAGAAAGCAAAAACCGCGGATACGCTGCAGGCCTGCAGATTTACAGTAAGCGACACTCCAAAATTATTTCACGAAGTAAACAGTTACCAGATTTAGCTTAAATCATTTATTCTGATAATGTAAATGCCTGTGTTAACACTTTATTAAAACAAAGTTCATATTTTTCCAACATCGATTTATTTCATTTTTCTCCGTATCGATTGTCCAGGTGGTCGCGGACCGATCACCTCTACGTATCGAGACTATACTGTAAAAGTTTAGAAATGATCGGGTCTTTTGATTTATGTACCCAGAAATACATCCCCAGAACTTTTACGAAATATGATTGAGGTCGTAAGGGTGTGGCTCACTGTTTAATAGAAAATAAATCGAAATTTACTGATTTAGTCAGTACAACGATAAAAAACATTTAACAGTTAGAAATTCAATATATTACTCGTAATACTATACTTTTACACCAGATGCGAGCCTTAAGGAACATATAAAGCAATGCTTTGACATGTTTCCTAAAAGGACAATAAGTAAAAGGCAATTTTAGCTGGTGGGACTTTTTAAATTTTGTTTCGAATTGGTTTCCACCTTGACGGCAGAGGCCTACTGGTACAGGAGATTCTTGATGCCATATCGGAGAGGCCTTCACCTATCACATCAAGCATACGGTACACTAACAGGACTTGGTATACAATAAAACCTCTGACAGCAGATAAAAATTTTGTGAAGTATTTTGTATTTTTAAAATCATTTTAAAAATACAAGATCCATTTCAAAAAGTATTTTACCCAAAATACAAAGTACCTTCACTAAAAAGGTATTTCAAATACAAATTACAAATACGTATTTTGTATTTTCATTTTAAATACTTTTAGATCAAATACGTCACATACCTGATGTGATGCGTTGGTATAACGTAGCGAGAGAGGTCAGGGTTGTACAACAGGCAGTTATAAGCGCGGAAACCATGCGACAATAATGTCATACTTCATAAATGTTTTTACAGACTTCCAGATCATGTCAGCAGCTAACAGTCTGCATACAGAATTCCTTCAATGTTAACTCACAGTGGTAAAAATAGCAACACAGGTTTCGACATGACAAGTCTGACCATTCCCTTTTTTCACAGTGATAAAAATAGGAACACAGGTTTCGACATGACAAATCTGACCATTCCCTTGTTAGAGTACACACCATAGTATTACACCGAATTTCTTTGTGCTGTATCTATATTTACATGCAAATTGCGTTCCATACGAGTTGTAAGTAATGTTCGATATAGTACGTTACTTCAACTGTATGTACCGATTCCGAGAAAACTAAATGTTCTTTCGGAAATTGTAACATACTATGACACAATTTATATGCAAATTAGGTAAGAAGCAAGCTGTAGTATACAAGTATTTTGCCCAGAGACCTTAGGTGGTAATCGAGTTCTGAAAAAGATATGGTTTCTATTTTCTGAAATTGTTAATGTAAACATAGTTTCCTCTGAAATATTTCATGCTACAAGTAATTGTTTCTTAAATAACTGTCGATAAATGTACGTAGTTTTTTACCTGCCCCTTCAATTGCAAAAGAAAGTTAGGTGATGGATGATTGTGACCAGGTTTGATTCCAGGGCTCTCGATTCAATGTCCCTACCTGACCGCTTCATAACGTTTCCGTCTTCCCAGTCGTTCTACCGCCGAACACTTTGAATTTTATGCACGTACAAGTCCGTTGACTTGTATTTATTTATGAACAGTTGTTGTTAAACGTTTCTTACAAACAGCAAGACATCTGCTGTTGCTCACTGACGATTTCTGAGAGAAAATAGAATGTTGTAATTGTTAATGCAAAAACGTAGGATGTTGCAATAAAATTTGATTTCAACTTAGGATTAAATAAAATAATTGGCTCATTTATTGGCGGATTCGAATCCCGGGCTGGTTGGCGTGATGTGATACTTGGGTGTGGCAATCTCTATACTGAGTGATGGCTGTTGGTGGCGGGCGCGCGCTGCCCTTAAGTTGGTGTTCGTGCCGTTGATTTGATGTGCAAATTTAATAAAATTAAATGGGGGCGGTCGTTCCCCAAGTGACAGGCCGATGGGGTCGAGCAAGTCGCCGAGCGTGCACAATGCTTTGTGGCCCCTTGCATCGTAGCGGCGTCGCGCAGTTGGTACCCTGCGATCGTACGCCTGTTGCTGTACTACTACCATTTTCTAACAAGGATGCGGGACAGTTAAGCATGGAAAGGTCGAGAGTGCCATGGACAAAGGTACGTACCGGCTCGAAAAGCTGCCAATTTTAGTCATACACACACAGTTGAACCGCAACTATGACATAACGTACAACATGGAATAAAGATATTTCGTGAAAGCAAATTAAGCAGATGCTCATTTTGAAACACGCCTTACGTTATTTATTTCTCTTTTAATCACATGAGACGTCGTCCCACTACTACATAAAAAAATTAAAAAAAAAGAAAAGTTCAAATGTTTGTAGAGCTTATGGGACTTAACTACGGGGTCATCAGTTCCTACACTTACAAACTACTTATGAACTAGCTAATACTAAGGACGGCACAAATATCCATGCCCGAGGGTGGGATTCGAACCCCCGACCATAGTGGGCGTGCAGACCGTGACTGGCGCGCCGCAGACCGCTCAGCCACCGCAGCCAGATACTACTACATCGCTGAGGTTGTTATTCGTTATCAAAAGGTGACATGTACCGATCACAAGTTTGGAACACAGCTCAATTTCTCTTATGTATAGTCACAGACAAATATATACAGACGGGAAACCTACATAAGGGCCCAGTCCTACCCTCAGGGGTGCGGGGAAGGAGGGTTTCCAGCAGTTCCGTAACATGTCCCGTGATGGCGCTGCGGTCAGAAGCAGCTATTTAAACTGGCTAGAGCAGGCGGCAGGTAGCGGCTGTCCCCACCACCACCTCCCCTCAAACGGCAGCAAGCCGGACACAGCAGTGGCCTCGTGGCAGGCGGCACGAGCTCTCCCCTCAGTCTCCCCTCCACACTACCCTCTGACGTGCGAGAGGCATCCTTTGCCAGGGAACCGCCTGACACCTGCTAGCATCAGTGGTTCAGGGGGGGCTTCTCCTCTGTATATGTTACTCTGTGGTATAGTGCACGTAAGAGAGCACACGCACACACAAACAGTAGCTCACCCCACGCCCCTACCCATCGCATCACGTTATCCATCCATTGACTCGTTCACTTGTGCTGGCGCAGCGGAAGATTATAGTTACTTTACCATTTAATACACGTCTACTATTTCAAATACCCGTTGCCGACCCTTAAAGAATAATAAATAAAAATGATAAAATAGAAAAAAAGTCTATGAGGTCGTAGAAAGCGCCGAAACGAAATTAAACCCTGGGCGGATGGTAACTGGTGCCATTTCTAGTCATTACCTTTGCTGCTCAACTCCCAAACAAAATTAAATGTTCAAATGTTTGTAAACTGCTATGGTCTTTAGTCCCTAGACTCACAAACTACTTAATTTAATGTATACCAAGGCCAAGTCACACCCATTCCCGAGGGGAAACCCGAGCCTCTGGCGGGAACGACTGCCCAGTCCTCAGCATGAAGCCTTAGGCCACGTGGCCATTCCGCGTGGTCCACTCCCAAACATAGCGGAGGACGAGCGCCTCCATACAAAACCTACTCTTCATTGCTGTCCTCGTGCGAGATGTAATTTGGCGGCAGCAGAACCGTTCTGCAGTCAGCTTCAATTGCTGGTTCTCTAAATTTCCTCAATATACACAAGAAATCGACGGATTCAGTTATACGCGTCGATCGGAAAACGGCGTTGGTAACTTGGTATTTTTCTGGTGGTAACAGTGGCGGCGATTGGAAGTTAGAAGTGGGGGGGGGGGGGGGGAGTAAAATAAAATCTAAAACTAAAAATAGCACTGTAAGAAATTGTTTCATGTTATAGTTTCATTTTTGCACCTACAGGCGTATAATACCAAATGCGAGGAAAAAAGCAATTGCTGTTGCCATAAGTTGTTTAATTTAGTTGTCTTGTAAAATGCAACTGTTACAAACAAAGGAACATTAGTTTAATTATACACAAAAATAACAGACAATAGCATAATTTAACATGATACGTCTTGTCAAAGCATAATTGCTTTAAAACAGAGCTATGTGCCTTGGTTTCCGCCTGGCATAAATTTCTACACATTATTCTAATTTGATGATTTTAGCCGCATCTTTTTCAATGGCTAGTATAGCTAAATGTGTTAAACGTTCTTGAAGAATAGAATTCCTCAAGTAGTTTTTGTTCCGTTTGAGGACATTGAAAGATCGTTCTGCCATTGCAGTGGACACTGGGATAATCAAAAACAGTTGCAATAGCTTGAACAAATTAGGGAATACATACTGGTTGTGAACATTTTCAGACTTAAATTGTGTAACCAAATTTGGCACAAGATGACGATCTATTTGGTCTGAATCATGCTTCTTTCTTCAAAATACATCGATATCTGAGACTAAATTATCATTTTCCAAACCAAATGCGGAACTCACAGCAAATCATTCCTCTTTAATAACAAATCTTTTAAAAAATTTTAACTAATGGTTCTTCCACTCATCAGATTGTAATTGCTAACATGTGTGTAGGCTGGAAACATTCCCAGAAGGATATGTTGCTGTGCTGAAAGGAACTCTTCATTCGTACATGTAGTCATCAAAAGTCCATAAACTCATCCGAAAATAATTAAAAACTTATCTCCCCTTAATTTCTCAAAAAGAACAGAGAATGCATCCACTTCGTCTATTCTCGTATTGATTGGATGAACCCAATGCAACCTTCTTCTTCTCCTCTTCAAACGTCTGTACAAGACAGGCCACGCTAATAACTGATGGTGCTCCATTTTCAGTCTGGGAAGGCAACTGCAGACGGAAGGCTGTCACGACACGGCACGGCATGCCGTGTAGCTGTTGGGTGGCTGTGAAGAGGCGTGTATCTCGTGTCGGCCCGACAAGAATGCCGGCTTGTCGGCTGCCGGGTTGATGTGAAGTAAGCCGACCACCCGCTCACCAGAAGCCAAGTTACAGTTTGCGTATAGTACTGGCGCGCAGAGAGATATTTATGATGAGGCAGTGCACATGTCACTGGGTTTGGCTACGATCGTCAACTGTCGTCAGATGTCGTGTGGGAAGGCGGAGCCACCTTCTCTACCACAATGTCGCACCGAGCATGTGTACCACCATATTTCCCACTTATAGCTATGTTACAATTGTGCAAATCAGTTTTAAAAGTATACAAATGTTACTACGCTAAAAAAATCGCACTGACGTGTTTTACAGCCCATTTTAGATTTGTAGTTTTATAAGTTTTTGCAAACAGTTTGGACCAAAATAATACTCTAAATAATAATAAATTAATTACCAAGAGTGTCTCAAACCCTTTTAGGAAAAAAAAATAGGTAGTGACGGGTTTCGAACCACTGACCTTTCGCGTCGCAGTCCAGCTCCTTGGCCGGCCGCGGTGGCCGAGGGGACTGAGGCGCTCCAGTCACGGTCTGCAAGGCCACTACGGTTGGGGGTTTGAATCCCCCCTCGGGCATGGATATTTGTGCCGTCCTTAGTCTTACTTAGTTCATAAGTAGTTTGTAAGTTTAGGGACTGATGACCCCGTAGTTAAGTCCCTTAAGCTATACAAACATTTGAAACATTTCCAGCTCCTTGCCCACTACACTACGGCTATCAATCATACAGGAGCTCTTTAATCTCATACTATTGATGGCCGTTGTTAACTGATGTTAATATGGCATTTATAGACATTAGATTATCATTTATCGTACGAAGAACGATGTGTTTTTGTTAATTCCTCAGTGTGCAGTTGCTTTAAAATGACAATGTAAGTTACAATAAGAAAATCATCAAATACACGAGGAATGTCAAGTGACGGCTGGTTTTCGTTAATTCGACGGAGGGTGTCAAATCTTCGTTATTTTTGCAAATATGTCTCAAACGATACGATATATGAAAAATACATAAGGGAGATAAGTTGTACAGAATTTTCTCCTCTACCAATTAGGTTATTCAATTTTCGTGTCAGATGAACGGTTCGTTTCCATTTACAATTATATTACAAACGGCTTTTTTTGGTTTTACTACCGTATTTTTTGCCCGAAAAATTTGAAAAAGGGAGGTTCTGGACTCTGGCGGCCTACAATCATGTCTGTAAAATTTGATGCTGATCGGTTGAACGGTTCGTCTTAAAAACAGGGAACACTTTACGGACAGACAGACAGGCAGACATACACACATCCCAAATTCGCTGTTATTTTTGCAAATAAATTTGAAACGCTACGAGATATGAAAAAAAACATAAGAGATCAAAGTTGTAGAGAATTTTCTCCTCTACAAATTCGGTTTTTCAATTTTCGTGTCAGATGAATAGTTAAGCCGTTATTTTCATTTAAATTTCGAGCTGTCAAAAGACGATCGCAACGGCCCACTTTTAGTGTTACTACCGTAACCTAAAGTGGGCCAAAAGTGAATAATTTAATCATATTTTCCCCAGAAAGTGGGGGGGGGGCAACTGCCCCCCCTCGCCTCCCCCCCCCCCCCCCCCATAATCGCCACCACTGGGTGGTAGTATGTGTTTTTGTGTGAAAAAGACATGCCGGAATCGGTAAATTTTTTAGTGACAACCTGCAAAGTGTAGGCAGAATTTTTTTTTAGAACGGTATCTCTTTCTTTTATATTGTTTTCCAATAACGAACGTAAAGATATTGCTTTTCATCCCAACGCACCAGTTAACAAAATACCATTGTGAGTTGAGAATATGCATTAAGATGTGGGCGTAGATGGCAAGCGGCGTGGGTGGAGGTAGTTGAAGCAGTGGCCAACAGGTGCCACCACCGGTAGCTTACGAAGGCGCGAATGGATTTTTACACCCAGTGCTGACCGTCTAGTTTAAGCGCAATGCCCCGTCCGAATCCACTCCATTTCAAATCCAAACAATGAATAAAACAGCCACATAAAACAGAACAATATAGAATGGGATCGAACACTGGGGGGGTGGGATGGGGGGGGGGGGGGCAGAACAGCAATCTTCGGATCCTGCTATAATGCAATTATTCCTAAACATACAACTTTTAATGTGATATGCGTGTGATGCGTTCGAATCACACTGTTCGTATAAAGGAAAATACTCGTCAGATAATAAGTGATAATAATAACATACAAAATAATATATAAAGGCAAAATTCTGATTTAGATGCCAATCGTTCAAGCGAAATAGAACCTTATTTATCTGTTTAATAAACAAGCAGCCAAAGAATTAAGAAATTTCCGGTTGGTGGTTATGAAATAAGGCATTTATTAAAAATATAGCATATCGATTTCGTTCAGTGAATGAACATCCTATGTGCAGTTTCAAGTCCAGGGGCTCATGTACACCGCACATTTTAATAGTTAAAATACATAAAATGACGTGTCAGGTACTAGACATGTAATACACACATGACAGGTCATTTTACGTATTTTAACTGTTAATAACATTCAAGCGGTGTACATGAGACTGCACTGAGGATGTTCACTCAATGAACGAAATCGATATACTATATTTTTAAATACATATTTTATAGGATAACCATCAAGCGGAAATTTCTATTGTTATAATATTATGGTAGTATGAGCACACAACTCTTTATGGAGTCTTCATACAAGGCAATGGATTACTGAATTCAGTAAATCTACAAGTTCTGCAAGAAAAGAAGTGACAATTCACAACTTCGACCTCGTTTATGGCTGAAGGTTCAAAATCAAGTGCCAGTATCAATAGCAGATCCGATTCCGAGACAAAGAAAACCGAAAACAGTGTAGAAGCACAAGAAATTGTTTCTGTACTGAAAACTGAAATGTCAGAAAAATGTAGAAAGTTAGTACATAATAAAATTGAATCATAAGCGTATATCAATAGTTATGGAGTGAAACGAGTCGTACACCATTAGTTGTAGGAAAGTCCAGTCTCTTTGAGTAAAGACGGCAAGTATGGGACCGAAAAGAAGAAAGCGTGCTGAGATACATCAGATTTCATAAATAATTAAGAAGGAGTGCCACCCAAGGACAAAAATGTTCTAGAAAAATCAAATAGCTACGGTATTCATGCTTTGACTTGTAACATGATAGGGGCTCGAATGTAGATACAATGAAGATGAAATTCTCTGAATTCAAAGACCTGTTTGTGGAAGAGGGTTTATCAATTCTAAAACAAGATAATTTGTGGCATACATTCATGCTTGCAGTAACGTAAGATTATGGAAATGGTTGCATGAGAGTTTACATGATGAATGGTCCAACAGAGTGGAATATTACAAAGATAGGGTTAGAAATATTGACGGAGTTACGAAAAAACAGACAAGCCTAAAAGGAACAGTAGAAATGAGTACAAAACGTTCGACGAATTCTTAGAGAGGGTTGAGAATAAGGGTCCTCGGCGGCGAAACATACGACCAATGAAATTTCAGGAATGGTGAACTACCTGAATGAGATGACTCAAGTGGACTTCATATTAGTATGATGATAAGGCACATTAAAGACAATTTTGTCAACAGTGGTCGTGAGAATTTTAGAATTAATGAGTGCAGGAAGACGAGAAAATTTAATTTCCGTGCTTCAAATGTTTGTAAAACTATGCGACATAACTACTGCGGTTTTCAGTCCATACGCTTACAAACTACTTAAACTAACCCGAGGACAACACACACACACACACACACACACACACACACACACGAGACCGAGGGAGGACTCGAACCTCAGACAGGGGTGCAACAGTGCTGAAAGACATGAATGATCCAGAGACAGGCAAAAACTACTTATGTGGGAAGACAAAGGCAGGAGTCGAAGACAGTCATCCTGAAAAGAAGTTTCAAAACTGAAACTATACCGTAACGTGACAATCGTTGGGATCCAGACATTTGGTGTAATTGGAGCCTAATGATGAACTGGAAACCGAGAGATGTGGGGCAGTGGTTAACACGCTGGACTTGAATTCGGGAGGAGGGCGGTTCAAATCCGCCTCCAGCCACCAAGATTAGGGTTTTATGTGGTTTTACTATATAGCTTCAGGAAAATGCCGGGATGGTTCCTGTGTAGTGGCACGGCGGATTTCGTTCCCCACCATTATCAAAGCAATCTTAGCTTGTGTTATGTTTCTAATGACCACGCTGTTGACGGAACGTTAAACCCTAATCTTCCCTCCTTCGTTCCTTGAGGACAGGAAGGTGAAGAGAAGGTAGATAAGAAGTTGGAAGTGAGGGGCATATTGTTACAGTTGTTGCTGTTGTGGTCTTCAGTCCGCAGACTGTTTTGATGTAGCTCTCCATGCTAACCTGTCCTGTGCAAGTCTCTTCATCTGAGAATACTTTCGGAGATCGTGAAAATAAACGCAGGCGGATAAATGAGTCCAGCCGTGCTGCGTGGCGTAGGGAACTTAGTGAAGTACTGGGTGATCAAAAAGTCAGTATAAATTTGAAAACTAAATAAATCACGGAATAGTGTAGATAGAGAGGTAATAATTGACACACATGCTTGGAATGACATGGGGTTTTATTAGAACAAAAAGAAAAAAAAAGAGTTCAAAAAAGATCTCCTGGTGATCATCGTGTGCTCAGCCGCCACTTTCGTCGTACTTGGCCTCCCAGGTCCCCAGACCTCAGTCCGTGCGATTATTGGCTTTGGGGTTACCTGAAATCGCAGGTGTATCGTGATCGACAGACATCTCTAGGGATGCTGAAAGACAACACCTGACGCTGTTCACAACATTATTCCTCGATTACAGCTATTGTTGAGGAATGATGGTGAACATACTGAGCATTTCCTGTAAAGGAAATCATCTTTCCTTCGTCTTAATTTGTTATGCTAAGTATTGCGTTCCAGATCAGATGAAGCGCCATCTGTCCGACATTTTTTGAACCTTTTTTTTTTTTTTGTTCTAATAAAACCCCATGTCATTCCAAGCATGTGTGTCAATTTGTACCTCTCTATCTACATTATTCCGTGATTTATTAAGTTTTCAAATTTATACTTACTTTTTGATCACCCGGTATATGGCGGGGTGTGAGACTGACACGTCGAGGAAAATAGGAGGCTAAGATGGAACGATGTAATAATTAGATAAGTATAGAAATAATTTGAAAGAGGGTGATTGAAACGCAGAAAGTTTATCCAGCCAAGTTATTGATCCGAAAGAGACTACCTGTAATAGTTAAAAGTCAGGTAGGAAGAAGGCATTGCACATCGAAGAATGAACAAGAAAATTTTGATGAGATTATTCAATTCGTAGAGTATAAAGAGTAACACGAATTTAATACTGCTAAAAAATAATAAAAATAATAAACAAATAAATAAAACTGCAAACTAGGTGGAAAGAAGAGATATCCACCCCAACTAGAATAACGAGTCAATAGGGTAACGAGTTAATAGGAGTAATGTACAGAATTGTGAAAGCAATTTGAAAGAGTGAATGTTACATAGAACGTGCATCTGACAAAGCAATAAGATAAGAGCCCAAAAGTACTTTTGCTGAAGTTTTAGAATTCTTGAAAATTTCACGTCAACATATGATGAAGATGAAGAAGATACATACGACTCCAATGAATTTTTGTTAGAAAATAAGGAGGACGCAAAAGAAATATAAAAAACTATAAATATCATGTTGCTATGTTGTTGCAGTTTTCAGTTCGAAGACTGTTTTGATGCCTCTTCATATCTGAATAACAGCGGCAACCATCATCCCTTAGAAGCTACGTAATGTAGTTTTATCTGGTATTAATTCCCCCACACTTCCCTTCAGTACTAAATTGACGATTCCTAGATGTCTCAGAATGTGCCATAGCAATCAATACCTTCATTTAGTCAAGTTATTACATAATGTTCTTTTCTCCCCAATTATTTTCATTTTCTTCTCACTAGTTTCGTGATTTGTCCATGTAAAGCTCAGCATCCACCTCTAGCACCACATTTTGAAAGCATCTATCCTCACCGTGCCTGAACTGTTTATCGTCCACGTTTCATTCCACTTAATATTCGATTTTAACAAATTTCTCTTCTGCAGAAATGGTTCTCTTCCTACTGACATCCTGAATTTTATATGTTCTCTACTTCTGACATCATAAGCTATTTTACTGTTCAAATAACAAGAGTCATCCAATGCTTTTATTTTCTCGTTTCGTGATTTAATTCCTTCACCATCATCTGATTTAATTCGACCACATTCCATTAACCTTGCTTTGCTCTTGTTAATATTCATCTTGTACTTTCAAGGAAATGTCCATTCCGCTTAGTTTCTCTTCTACGTCCTCTGCTTTCTGACTGAATTACAATGTCACCAACAACCCGCAAAGTTTTTATTACTTCCTCCTCAACTTTAATTTCCTTTCAAAATTTCTCGTAGTTTTCCTTCAAAGCTTGCTCAATGTCTGAATAACTTTAAGGAAAGGATTTAACCCTAACTTACTCCCTTCGCAACCGCTGCGTCCATTTCATACGATTCGACTCTTATAACTGCCGTCAGGTTTCTTTGCAAATTGTATATAACTTTCCTTCCTTATGTCTTACCCCTGCTGCCTTCAGAATTTTATAGGGTATGTTTCAGTTAACATTGTCCAAAGCTGCTGAAGCAATAAAAGTTGGTTGGTTTTCATTTCCTCAACATACCTTCCAAGATAAGTCATAGTCACGTATTCCTACATTTCTCCTAAATCCAAACTGATCTTCCCTGAGGTCGGAGTCTGGCAGCTTTTCCATTCTCCCATAAAAAATTCGCAACCATGACTTATTAAACTGATAATTCTGTGATCCACCCCCATGAACCACAGACATTGCCGAGGTGGGGTGGCTTGCGTGCCTCAACGATGCAGATAGCCGTACCGTAGGTGCAACCACAGCGGAGGGGTATCTGTGGAGAGGCCAGACAAACGTGTGGTTCCTGAAGAGGGGCAGCAGCCTTTTCAGTAGTTACAGGGCAACAGTCTGGATGATTGACTGATCTCGCCTTGTAACGTCAGCTAATGTGGCTTTGCCACACAGCTACTGCGAACGGCTGAAAGCAAGTGGAAACTGCAGCTGTTACTTTTCCCGAGGACATGCAGCTCTACTGTATGAACATATGATGATGGCATCCTCTCGGGTAAAATATTCCGGAGGTAAAATAGTCCCCCATTCGGATCTCCAGGCGGGGACTACTCAGGAGGATGTTGTCATCAGGATTATTGATTTAAAAAAAAAGTATATTTTAATCTTATGTGGATTGTAATGTAAATAATGTTGTGATTACTTCATGGTAATAGCTTTGTAGACGATATGACGTAGGGATTTGGTAAATATTAGTGTAATGTAAAAGCCTGTGGGAAGAACTGAAAAACGGAAAGAGCGCGCTTGAGTGGGAAAGGTGGGAAAGCGTGCCATAGCAGCGCTATGAAATTCTGGCAGCGGCGTGTGGGCTGGGCGCCGTGCTGCATGGCTGTTTGTCGTGTCCTTAGTTTAGTTTAAGTAGTTTGTAAGCTACTGACTAATAACCACGTAGTTGAGTCCCATAGATTTACAAGCATTTTAGTAGTGTCTGAGCTTTTGACGGGATAGCAGCGTGCAGCGGAAGCAGTATTGCATTAAGGCCAATATTGCAGAAGTTTATGGAAACGACCTCAGATGATTAACGCTGAATATTGTGGGCGATGTCGCAAATATTGATGGCTTAATTGTTTTGAATTTCCGACCCCAAGAAGATTGTAAAATGTACACCACTGTTTATGAGTCCGTAGTGGTACGATTGTTCAAATGTTCAAATGTTTGTGAAGCTTAAGGGACTTAACTACGGGGTCATCAGTCCCTAAACTTACAAACTACTTATGAACTACCTACAACTAAGGACGGCACAAATATCCATGCCCGAGGGGGGATTCGAAGCCCCGACCGTAGAGTGGTACGATTGCACGACGGCAACCCACGCACCTGCGAACACAGGTAATGCAAACTGTATTAGTTTTGTAACTATAGCCAGAGACTCACATTTGTGTGTGCTATGAATAACAATTTCATTTTCACCTGTGTTCCACCGTCATTGACTTATGTAGGGTCCCAACCTTATACGTGCAAGAGACTACCCGAGTGTCCTAAACTTCCTATGAAATTTAACGAAACTTCTTTTATTCTCCATAGGCCTAATTGTGTTCTAAACAAATCAAACTACATGTGAAGTTTCTTAGACAGTCTAGATAGCAATTGTATTAACAGATTTTTGATAAAGAGAAATTATCAAATCAGACGACAACTAGAATTGGTGAATTTTTCATAATAAATTTGCCACATAAAGTATTCAAAGACAGTGTTAGATTTGTGACCATTTAGCAACTTTGTTTGTACAATGTGATTTTTACTGTTTGCTGATCCAGATGATAGTTTAGTCAGTTCAGAGTATTTAAAACAGGAAGGGAACAACGAAATAATTTTTTGTACTTCTTGCTGTGTTCAAATGAATCAATCTGCAGTCATTTTAGTTTACTGAAGGGTAACAGTAAGAATAGCTAAATATAGCTTATATTGCAAACAGCTATTTAGCTTTCAAATAAATTTTATTTGAAAGAAATGATAAGGTTTATTCAATTAAGTACATTGTTAATGTACGGAAAGTGCTAAAGTACACTGCATGTATCAAAATATACAATTATCACACTGTTAATACTAACAAGTTTGCTAATGTTTATGCAAGCAGCTAATTTTAAAAAACCCAACAACAACAATAATTTAGGCCTAGAAAGAACAAGACTTATTATTTCTCTCATACTGGTTAGACTTACAGTGAAATGCTTAGCACAACATCTTAAGAGAAGTGTACGTATATTACTTTGAGATACATTTTTCACATTCTGAGTACAAAATTTGCAATATAAATTATTTTCAAACTGGCTTTTATAATAGAGTGATTTGCTTACTGACAGACCTTACTCTTTTGTGTGCCTATTCCAAGGTTACAAAATTATTCACATAACTGATGCTACTGCTTCTTAAATCGTATGAAACATTAATCTGACTATATAGTCTGGCAACTGTAATTATTATTAAATTTCTTTGTACTGTAGTACAAGTAAGCATTAATTTTCACACCAGCATTTCAGTAGTTTATAAACTTTTCCCAAGTATAAAGTCTTCGAGCGACGAAACATGAAGTCTGGTGCCATTATTCGCCGCGGCGGAGCGGCCGAAGCGTTGAGGCGTTATGCTACGATGTGCGAAGTCGTTCCCAGTCGGGAGGTCGAATCCTCCCTCGGGCATGGATGTTTGTGCCGTCTTTAGTATAAACTAGTTCATAAGTAGTTTGTCAGGTTAGGGACTAAAAAAAATGTTCAAATGTTTGTTAATGTTATGGGACTTAACTACGGGGTCATCAGCCCCTAAAGTTACAAACTACTTATGAACTACTTACGAACTAGGACGGCACAAATATCCATGGAATTCGAACCCCCGACCGTAGTGGCCGTGCAGACCGTGACTGAAGCGCCTCAGTCCCCTCGGCCACCGCGGCCGGCAGGTTAGGGACTGATGACCCCGTAGTTAAGTCCCATAAGCTCTACAAACATTTGAATTTGTCATTATCCATTAGTAAGCACATGGTAATCCCCTCGGAGGGGTACGTTACTATTCGGGAACTTTGTGTAATTTTGTGAAGCGGTTGGTAACAGTGCAGCAGATGGAACTTTAACAGCGCAAACTTATTACACGTAACTTGCCGTTTTCTATAGATTATTTCAAAGTATCCCGGATAGCAGAGGCGTTACAAGACGTTAGTGTATCGATAGTGACTTATGTTCAAGCACCGAATAAAATAGTAAATACAGGAAATGAACGCCCAGAAGATCTAGATAAGTTACTCTGAAAATTTCAGTATAGATATAAATGCAAGTAAGGTACAATGATAGACTGTTGAGTTGGATACGTTTGTGATACACTGCTTAGTACAGCTACAAAGGCGCCGACAATTCTGATGCGATGACGGCAGAAGCCGCCTGGTGGTAGTATGAACTGATAATGATTTCTACTTGGTCAGCCAGCAGTTAGCGCAACACATCCTTCAATAGGAAGTGGTTGCTTGTTTGGGACCAGACTGCTAAGGTCATCATGGGGAGGGGAGCGAGTGATGATGGGAAATGATCAGGGAAATGTATACAGTGTGATATCAAGGTATGAAGCAAACGGGCGCCACGCCCCTGCGACTGCAGACAACTGACAGGCAAATTGTGCCCTTCCGAGTGGCGAGAGAACTGCCACACAAGCTGGACGTGCTACGACAGTTCTGGAGCAAAGGAAGCAAGATTTAGGTTTCACCTTTTAACGGGAATATTTTTATCTCAGTTAAATTCCTTCACTCAGTTCTAGAAAAATTCATCAATCAACTAAATAATGAAAACGTAACTTTACATTTCTTCCGGTTCATTTCGTTGACTTCAGTTTTCAGCAACCCCAAGTAACAAAATACTGTATCACAATGACTTTAACATCACAGAACCGATACAACATAGCACTTTGACAAAGACTCCTCGTAAAAGAAACACTGACAGCTGATAACAACTCAAGACTCTCTCTCTCTAAACACCAGACTCTCTCTGCCGCTTCCAGCGGCTAACCTCGATATATATTGTAGAAAACAATACAATATTAGTAACAATTGATGTATTAGACTTGCAATCACAGCTTTAATAACAAATACTATTATCAAAAAAATGCTCAAATGTTTGTATAGCTTATGGGACTTAACTACGGGGTCATCAGTCCCTAAACTTACAAACTACTAATGAACTAGCTAACACTAAGGACGTCACAAATATCCATGCCCGAAGGGGGATTCGAAAATACGACCGTAGTGGCCGTGCAGACCGTGACTGGAGCGCCTCAGTCCCCTCGGCCACCGCGGCCTGCACTATTATCAAATGACATTGCATGATTAACGGAAAAAGATTACTAAATCTTTGTAAAGTTCATTTTTACATTTGTACTATTAATGTTCACTATATTTAGTTAACAAACTAATTACATAAGCAATGACAATTGATGCTATCATGTGTTCATCAAGTTTACGAATAGCTCTATAAAATCATATCAGATATTTGCTATTGCTTTACGTTAATGTAGATATGTAAATTCCTTAATTGCCATTGACAGTGTAGTTAAATGAAATCGCTACTGAATTGTTCAATCATATTTAAAAATTTCATCAGGATCGGAATACAACTCTAGAATCTGACGAAGTCCATATATGAAGTATGCTCCATTATGCACCATCCAAAATTTTATGTGACAGTGACCTTCCTCTTGTTTTAAAGATCAAGTGTTCAAAAGTCATGAAGATTTTAGGATGAATAAAGTGTCCTTATTCCCATGACGCGTGATGCCACAGGTTTTCAACCATATAATTGTTTATGACGTTATATCTCCTGAACTATTTGACGTAAGCAGTTCTTACCGCTACTTCAATAGTTGCCTCATGGAAGGAATATGTATACCAAATTTGCTTGAAATCGGTACAGTGGTTTAGAAGCAGATGTCGCATGATGCAGCACTCTTCCGCGCATTTCATTGTTTATTACGTCATATCTACTGAACTATTTGTCGTAAAGTCATTTAATGGTGCCCATGACCATTGCCAAAGTGCAGGCAATATGTTCACAAAGTTTCACCACAATCGTTTGAACGGTACGGCCGCGCATAAAATACGAACACACAAACATTGGTTTATATATCTGTTGTTGTTGTGTTACACACCTGGACATTGAAAGAGTGTTTAAGAGGGACACACAAGTTCGTTTTGGAGTTCGTTACCACTACATCCCGTATATTATCTAATGCGCACTATTTTTGTAAACAAGGCCGTTGGCTGTTGCATACATATTCAAAACGCAGAGCGTGGAGTGATAATGATTAAAATAATGAAACGTTTGATAATTTGTTTAAACATTTATCATATGTTTATTGATAGGACTGTAAGTATTGTTTTATGTAGCTCGCCAAGAGATTATGTCTTTGCGATAGCACTGGAGATCGAGCTGTATTCATGTTACTGGTATGCGTTTTTATTTTTAAAACGAAGTTCTCCTCTAGTTCATTCGTTGCTTGTGATTACTATTTCCGTGGTGTTTATCGCACATTGCGAGAGAAATTGATGGGGGTAATGAATGTCTTCTGCTGTTGTTGTGTTACACATTTGGACATCGAAAGAGTGTTCGTTATGATGGACACACAAGTTCGTTTTTGAGGTGTGGTGTTCGTTACCGTTACATCCTGTTTATCATCTAATGCGCACAACTTTTTTTTAAACACATCCATCTGATGTTGCGTACGTAGTCTAAACGAAGAGCATTGAGTGAGAATGCTTAAAATAATAAAAAGTTATGATATTTGGTTATGACATTTAGCATATGTTTATCGATAGGACTGTAAGAATTGTTTCATGAAGCTTGCCGAGAGTACTCTCTCTCTCTCTCTCTCTCTCTCTGTGTGTGTGTGTGTGTGTGTGTGTGTGTGTGTGTTTGCGAGCTGTAATCACGTTACTCTTAGGCGTTGTTATTTTTAAACGAAGTTCTCCTCTAGATCGTTCACTGCTGGTGATTACCGTTTCCGTGGTGTCTGTCGCACATAGCGAGAGAAATTGATGAAGGTAATGAATGTCTTCTGTTGTTGTTGTGTTACTCAACTGGACATCGAATGAGTGTTCATTAAGATGGAAACACAAGATCGTTTATGAGTTGTGGCGATCGTTACGGTTACATTCCGTTTATTATCTAAAGGACGCTATATTTCTTTAAAACTTGTCCGTCGGCTGTTGCAAACATTGTCTATACGAAGAGATACATACAACGAAAGTGGTAAGAAACGCCTACGTGTCAGTACTGTTATCGCTTTGTCCGTTCTGAACTTGAATTGTATAGCTAGAAAAAGGAAGTCGCTGGACGACGTAAGAGTCGACCGGAAATTGCGACGGAGATAAATGCGCGACTTTTTGAGCAATTTACCGATGCCAGACGACAGTCGTTGAGTGTCAGTGACACAACTTTGCGTGATTGGGCGTTAGAGATTAGCAACGCGATAGGCGCTAAAGAATTTACAGGTGCTTAAAAGGATCACATAAAATTGTGGCACGAAAAATAACAAAATTTGTATCGAGAAACAGGTCGGAAAATGAAGTGAAACACTCGATAGAAGCTTTTCTTACGACATAAAAAAAAAAGAAATAAAAAGGAAAATAAAAAAATATAAAAAAATAAAATTAAATTAAAAAAAAATAATTATCGCCAGTTTTTGTGAATCTTGCGTTGATTTGATTTTTCCAGGGAAGCCAAAAGAGTCTTGGTCCAACCCGCCACTGCCTGCACCGAAACTAAGTTTATTGTTCGGTATTGCTCCCTGTATATCTAGTTCTTCGGGTCTGGTTGTCCCAAATGTTCTGTGCCTTTTACTCTCCAATGCAATGCATTCGAAGATTAGATGTGATGCAGTTTCATCACTGTCATCACAGATCCTACATTTAGGGTCCTCTTATGCTATTCCCATTGTATGTAGGTGTTTTTTTAAATTCCCATGGCCTGTCAGCAATCCAACCATGAGTCTAATCTCTCTCCTGTTCAGGCACAGAATTGCAGAGCTTCTTTTAAAACATAGCTTTGGCATCATTACCTTGCCATGTTTTTGTTGATGGACTTTGGTCCAATATTCTACGTGCTGTCTTCTGAGCCAGTTACGTAGCTCCAATTTGATCATTGCCTTGGTGATTGTCAGGACAGGTTCCGGTCCAATAAATGGAGACTCTGCCCCCATCCTGGCTAATCTGTCGGCATGTTCGTTGCCACTGATCCCCGAGTGGCCAGGGACCCACAATAGGTTTACTCTATTGCTTTCCCCTAGCTCCACCAGAACCCTGTGACATTTGCAACAATTTTAGATCTTGTTGCAGGAGCTGCCAGTGATCTCAGGGCTGCCTGGCTGTCTGAATAGATATAGATGCTACGATCTTTGTAGCACCTACGCAAATTCTCCTCCACACATGCCCTGATGGCAGTGATTTCGGCCTGGAATACTGAGCACAGTTTCCCTAGAAAGACGACGCCCTCCAGTCTTGGCTGCACCCCGTATACCCCGGCCCCAACGCCTTGGTATGATTTCGACCCGTCAGTGAACCAGACAATATCCCCCGCACGGTGTCGAACTATTTTCTCCCACTGCTCCCTAATTCCAATTGTTATACTGAATGGCTTGTTGAAGCAGTATGGGGTTATAATATAGTCGGCTGGCATTTCCCCAACCTTTCCTATATTTACCTCACTCACTATTTTAGTGTGTGATTCTGGATATCCCAAAGAGTTCCAGTTGTTACCAGTTTTGAGTCTGTAGGCTCCAGCTGCTGCCTCCATCTTGACCCAAAGGTGTAATGGGGGCATATCCAGCATGGTTTCCATCCCAGCAGTTGGTGTGCTGCTAATTCCGCCTGTTATGGCTAAGCAGGCTAGTCTCTGCACCTTACCAAGCTCCTTAGCAGTAACCTGCTGTTATACCTTCTTCCATAACACGACCGCCCCATAGGAGATCCTGGGTCTAATCACTGTGGTGTATATCCAGTGCATACCCTTGGGGCCCAGGCCCCAATTTTTGCCACAAGCTCTCTTGGTACTTACTAAAGTACTTTTGGCCTTGGAGCAAATATTCCTAATGTGAGGGGTCCATGTCAGTTTCTCATCTAGGGTAGCCCCTAGATATTTCACTGTCCCCTTCACAGGTAGGGCTTCATTGAAAAGCTTTAGTTTCCAATTTGAGTGTTGGATATGTTTCCTTGTGAATGGTACAACAACAGTCTTCTTAGGACTAACCCCCAGATCCTGTTTTCTGCACCAGTCTTGCACAATGTCCAATGCACCTTGTGCCATATTCCTCACTGTGTCAGCAAATTTGATAAGTACTACTATGACAAGATCAACTGCGTATCCTTGCCAAAGTACTGCCTAGAGTTTAATTCTCCAATGAGATCATTCACCACTAGATTCCACAATAAAGGGGAAATAACTCCTCCTTGAGGGCAACCCCTAGTGGTGTTGATTACCATTTTTTCATTCATCATGGTAGCTTCTACCTTTCTTCCGCTGAGCATGGCCCTAGTCCACCTACATATAGTGGTCCCTAGGTCATGCACTTCTGCTGCCCTAACCATGGAATCGAAGGTCGTGTTGCTAAAAGCCCCCTCAATGTCCAGGAAGATACAGAGGGCTATTTCTTGAAAGTGTAGTGCTTTCTCCACCTTCCCAACAAGTTGGTGGAGAGCTGTCTCACATGATTTACCTGGTTGATATGCATGTTGGTTTGAATGTAGAGGAGCCCTACTTAACCTCCTTTCTCCAACATGCACATTAACCAGATTTCCAATGTCTATAGAATGAAGGAGGACAGGCTGATTGGTCTCATATCCTTGGCCTTGGTATGATCAGTTCTCCCTGGCTTTGGAATGAAGACAACCTTCACTGCCCTCCAGGCATTGGGAATGATTCCTGCTGCTAGGCTAACCCTGAATAACCTGCATAGGATTCTAATAAGATTTTCTCCCGCTTGTTGCAGGAGAGCTGGATAGATTCCATCGGGGCCACGTGACTTGAACGGTTGAAATGTTACCACCGCCCATCGGGCCTTACTGAAATCGACACACTCCTTGGCCAGATCCCAGTCCTCTTTGCGAATACCTGAGAACCGTTGTCTCTCAGGAATCGCATTCTGGTCTGAGTTATCCCCCAGACTATATTGAGGAAAGTGAGTCTTGAGGAGCAGTTCCAGCGTTTCATGTGCTGTTTTTGTATACTGCCCATCCTCCTTCGTCAATGTTCCTCCTGGATTAGTTGGTACCCTAGTGAGGGTTTTATGAAGTCTCGCTTGAGCAGCCGTGCCCTCCACTTCCTCACAGAATACCTTCCAGGATGCCTCCTTTGCCCGTCTGATGGCAAGGTTGGAATTGACAAGGGCCTCACGATATTTTGCCCATTGTCCTTTGCGCCTCGCAAGGTTAAACAGTCTTTGTACCTGTTTCCTTTGCAATTCCAGGTTATTGTTCCACCAAGGCACACTCCTATTTGTGTACTTCTTGGTGATTGAGCAGTTGTCCTGGTATGAGGTCACTATAGCAGAGGTTACGGCCTCTGCTACTTCCTCAAAACTCTGCTGGATTCCTTAGCGAAGTTTTAATTTCCGATAGGCTGAAGTCAAGGTCTCTCCTATATGTCTCCCAGTCCGTTTTCCTGGGATTCCTATAGGTCATGGTCTGTCTGGTTCCCATTTCAACCTTGAATTTAATATACATGTGATCTGATGAGGATGGCTCCAGGACCACATGCCACTGTTTGACATAACTTCCCATCATCATGGAACTAAAAGTTATGTCAATTACTTCTTCTCTTCTACTATTCCTGAATGTAGGTTCATCACCCCTATTCAGGATCTCCAAGTTGTTAGATAGGAGAAATTCAAGAAGGTGCTCACCTCTACTGTTGGTGTCCTTGCTGCCCCACGATAGATTGTGGGCATTGGCATCACATCCCACCAACAGTTCGTCACCTTGCCGATGGCAGGCTTCCGTCAGTCTCCTCACTTCCAAAGGAGGAGGAGAGCTGTCTTCGTAAGGAAGGTATGCTGAGGCCAAAACAATTTCCCTCTAGATACCTTCCTCACGTTGCTGCATCTTGATGGTCACCAAGTCCCTGGAACAAAAATCCATCATTGGTATGAAAGGTATGCCATTTCTAACATAAATGCAAGTTCTGGAGTTTTTTAGATTTCTAGCATAAATCAGCTTACCTCCAGTACCACCGAGGCCCGATACACCCCCTTTGTATAAATAGGGTTCTTGTATCAGGGCCACGTCCACCTCCTGTCTCCCCAGGCGACGGCTCATGGCAGCAGTGGCCCCTTTACTGTGCTGCAGGTTTATCTGCAGCACTTCCAGTCCCCATCTTGCTGCCATTATTGCCTTTAAGGTCTCTGATTACCCTGACGGCGACCTGCGAGAACCCTAAAAACAGTTTCAGGCCTTACTCTCGCATTGCCTTCAGGGACTTCTCTCCGACCTCCACCACCAGGGTTTGTCCTTCCGGAACGATCTTTTGGTTAATTACTCTCCAATCCTCTGTCGAGACTTTTGGGTTCTGGACCCTTATTTTCTCGAACAGAGTCTTTGGAGAGACATCCTTAAGGATCTTTGGTACCCATATTGATACCCTTGCGGTCTTCAGGAGTTCGGTTGCTGTCTTGACCAGGAGCTTCGTATCCTCCCACGGGGATATCATGGGCATCTTGTCCTTAAGCCATTCCGCCGTGTGCTCCCCCTTGCAGACAAAAATGAGGGCACTGCGATCTAGATAGACCCTCCTGAATTTAGGTCCTGGACCAGCGTCCCCCCCCCCCCCAATCTCTTCAAAGAGGGCCATCTGCACGAACTCCTCCTGCTGCGAGGTGATGCTCACCAGTGGGTATCCTTCTTGGACAACCACCATTCTAAAGACCGAGACTGCAGTACTATAGGTCTGTTTCCCTATTTCCTGCCTCAGCCCTTTAGGATCACGCTTGTCCAGAGAGGAGGGAGTCTTAGATTCCTCCCTAACCCTCTTGCCACCTGTCTTTGACGTCGAGGGGGTCTGTGTATGCCCTTCGAACTGAAGCAGTTTCTTTTTTGAGGTCTTGGGCTCAAGCCCTTTTGATTCCCTCCACTTATGCTTAGGAAGCCATTCTTTTCCTTCCTTTTGCTTCTGTTCCTTGAGAAGTTTCCTCCTCTGAGCCTCAGACAAGGCCTTAATCCTAATCTGGTCCAACTTCTCTGTTACAGTTCCCACATCTTGCTCAGGTCTAGACCCTGACTGAGAAGTAGGAGTGCGCTCCATAGGTCCTGATCCCGATGTCTGAGTATCTGAGGTCCAAGATTGCCCCTCAGATTCTTTTAAAATACTTTCTTTCTCTGTGTTCATCTTAGTCCCACGAGATTTGGGGATTTATATGGTCCACACCACGATAAACCCGCGCTGTGCAAGGCTACTTACTCAGGGAGGTCGCCCGGTATCCCTGAGGCTCCGTCGTTCGAGACACATCCACCCATGTGCCACGCACCCCTCGGCACGGATCGCATCACACCTTGGGTTGGGAAAGGACTGGGAGAGGATAAGGAAGACGGGACGTTGTGGGACAAGCTTGGTCTGATCCATCAGCTGAGGCCTTTCCGGCAGTAGGTTCTCTACCTTCGGTATAGCCCTCTGCTTCACACGGATACGCAAGCCTCTCCACCCGCACGGACAGTGCTTCGTCAAGGTGGTGTCCCCCGGAGAGGGAATCTTGCGTTACAATGCCTTTCAGTCAGGTTTTCAAAAAGAAATGCGTGCGAAAAGACCACTGTCATTTGCAATTGCGCAGTCCACGACTGCACTCACCCATTCATACACTATAATGTCCATAATTAGTCTGGATGGTTCATTGCTGACTAACCTATATGTGTCTTCAAGAACCAACTGGACGTTTTGGACCATGTGTCAAAGAAATAATGTTCTACGCAGACAATCTTGTGGTAGATGCATCGGAGTCTGGAAAAATGGGAAATGATAACGTTACACTTTTCAAGCGTCATGCTTTTCTTTCGTTCTGCGGGAACAAATATCTTCTCCTTCTAGATTCGTGGTCAGGTCATAAAATTTTTCCGCCAGTGGAAGGCATTTTACAGAAAACTAACAGAGAAAATTATTGTGTGCAAATCACCGTGACAATATTCTCAAGTTGCAATAAGTCGCCGGCCGCGGTGACCGAGGGGACTGAGGAGCTCCAGCCACGGTCTGCACGGCCACTACGGTCGGGGGTTCGAATCCCCCCTCGGGCATGGATATTTGTGCCGTCCTTAGGATTAGCTAGTTCATAAGTAGTTTGTAAGTTTAGGGACTGATGACCCCGTAGTTAAGTCCCATAAGCTATACAAACATTTGAACATTTTGGGACAGGAGAAGATGACTGGCGGAAGTTCAATAACAGAAATGAGACATATTCACATAAACACTCATTACCAGAAACATTTGAACATTTTTTTTCAATCAGTCGTACATTATCAGTTTTCCTCCCAACGGTTTGAAAATGTGATTAAATATACGTGGCACGCCTGATATTAGGCCTGATTCCTTCCTAACACCGGCCGAGTTTTGTCTATGGACGTCTAACAACGTCTGTGATTCACAGGGCTGTCATATGTCGTCTTTGCTTGTATGTTCTTGGTGCACAAAAAACCTATGTTTTGAACATTGTACCAATATTTTTCATTTTTGCGGAATTGCAAGAAATAAAAGTTTGACGTGTTCTAAACCGTATACGTATTTGTGTCTATTTCATAGGTATTTGGAAAGAATGTTGTAGATAACATAACAGCTACATTTGTTAACGAATTTATTATTATCGTATTTATAATTATCGTACGATCGCTTTCACTGGGCGAATCAGCTCTCTCGCTACTGTGGTAGGAGAGAGGCACGTAGCTAACGCCACCTTGTACCTAGTAGAGATGTGAAAAATACTTTTTAAAAAGTATTTAAATACAAAATACAAATACTTTATAAAGTTCTGTATTGAAATACAAAATACATTTATAATTAGGTATTTAATACAAAATACAAAATACGTATTTTCCAAATACTTCCTTCAAAATACTTTTAAAAAATACAATCCCATAATCATTTTTGTGACTTCAGAATAACTAGTTTTTCAAAAAAATTCATCATTAATTTTCCTTCTGTGAGGTCTCATGATCATTCCCGCAAAAGAAAAAAGACGTTCTATTGGAGCAGAGCTTGGTAAACAAGTATTGTACTTTATGAAAATTTTCTTTACTGTTGGGTACTTATTTAATGATTCCAAATTATTGTCGCCATCTTTCAAAAACTGCAGTAACTCTAATTCCGTGGAAGTGTTTGTTGTGTCACTTGTTGCTGAGGAATCAGAATCTTCCTCAAACATATAGTACTCATTTTCCTCTCTTTTATTTCCAGTGACACTTTCTGAATGTTGTTCTGCCTTTTTATGGTCCTTATTTTTTTATTTACGAACTTCTTCAGCTAATATGTCTTTAGCATAATCGCGTTTAGCTTTAGGTACCCATTTAAGCTTGAAAAATGGGCATGATACAGCTGCCAACACAGCATCCTTTGCAGTAGTCTCCTCCAAATGTAATCGATGGAAACGCTTGTTTAGACTTTCTTCTAGCACATCAATCAAGGATCTGCAGTATTTTGGATTGGCAGTTTTTAATAGGCTTAGCATTCGTCGTATCCTCATTAATTCAGGCAACAGACATCCATATAATGTTTCCTTGTTTCCTTCTAAGCTTCTTGTAGCTTCCACAATCGGTTGTAAGCAGCTTAATATTCTATAAGAGTAATTTCTGGAGGTCTTGATAACTGTTGAGCACTTTCAACTATTTAATTTTAATCAGAGGTATATTTGGTATTCAACAGTAGTATGTGTTTCCCTCTATGAAAAACTGCCTATCAAAGTTTTTGAACATTTTATGCAAACTGCACTCCAAGCCTCCTTTTTAACATTTGTAAAGCAGTGCTTCAGTATAAATGGCATTTTTGAGTCCTCCCTGTAATAAATATGAGTATTAAATGTTTTATTCAATCAGGACCACATAAGGCAGGTCATCCTGACACATTATGGCAAGCTATAATCATCTAAGTACTGCTGTTTTGTGTAAATGTAAATAATACTAAGTTCAAACATATCGATTTGCTAAAGAATGAAATTGTGTTTAATGTAGTTTTGTCATACTACCTCTGGCTAGGATAGATATTTAAAGTTAATGTGTGCACTTATTTTTGTTGAAATTCTTGTTAGAGTATGTTGAACAGTCTGCACAAGTCTGCCGTAGTTTTCAGTCGAAGAGACCGCGTGGCATTTTTTCCGGCCGCGGTGGCCGAGGGGATTGAGGCGCTCCAGTCACGGTCTGCACGGCCACTGCGGTCAGGGGTTCGAATCCCTCCTCGGGCATGGATATTTGTGCCGTCCTTAGTCTTAGCTAGTTCATAAGTAGTTTGTAAGCTTAGGGACTGATGACCCTGTAGTTAAGTCCCACAAGTTCTACAAACATTTGAGCATTTTTTGAGACCGCGTGGCATCTAGTGTTTTCAGACATATTATGGATACTATCGGATAATGGAACACTCGATGTTTAAGTAACACTAATAGTTGGGGTGATACGAAGGTTGAGAGGGCGTAATCCTTTTCAGTTATTTTAAATTTTATTTATTTATTTTTGTACTCACATACTGAAGTTCCACGTAAGAGGAGCAAATGGTGTACAACCAGTTCCACAAGGGAATGGCGCCCACGCCAATCAAACAGTACAGTCTGAGAAATTGCAACGTGTGCAACGATACTCGTATGTCACTGTTTCCAGCCGTATGAACTATGAAGTGAGGGGCGTTGTAACAACAGTAGATACATCGTGAGGGACTTCCCAGTTACAGCTGGTCACCGATTGAACAATTCCACGTACAGGGAAACCCCCGGCGCATCTCCTAAAATGCTTTTAAGACGACATTTCATTCTTCACTCCTTTGTTCCCGCCGATTCCCATAAAGTGCAAATCGTACGTTGGAAGTTGATTACCTACAAACAATTAATTAAAGAGTTATTCAAGTAATTGTAATGTAACTAATTTTTGAAGGTAAAAAAATTGTTGAACACATTACGGCAGGTTGCTTCAGTAGTGTCTCGATATTTCGGGTCTCATAATTACGAGTTTCCCATAATTCCGAGCTTCATAACACAAAACAAAAACCGCGGATACGCTGCAGGGCTGCAGCTTTACAGTAAGCGACACTCCAAAATTATTTCACGAAGTAAACAGTTACCAGATTTAGCTTAAATCATTTATTCTGATAATGTAAATGCCTGTGTTAACACTTTATTAAAACAAAGTTCATATTTTTCCAACATCGATTTATTTCATTTTCCTCCGTATCGATTGTCCAGGTGGTCGCGGACCGATCACCTCTACGTATCGAGACTATACTGTAAAAGTTTAGAAATGATCGGGTCTTTTGATTTATGTACCCAGAAATACATCCCCAGAACTTTTACGAAATATGATTGAGGTCGTAAGGGTGTGGCTCACTGTTTAAGAGAAAATAAATCGAAATTTACTGATTTAGTCAGTACAACGATAAAAATCATTGAAATTAGAAAGTCAACATATTTCTCGTAATACTATACTTTCACACCAGATGCGAGCCTTAAGGAACATATAAAGCAATACTTTGACATGTTTCCTAAAAGGACAATAAGTAAAAGGCAATTTTAGCTGGAGGGACTTTTTAAATTTTGTTTCGAATTGGTTTCCACCTTGACGGCAGAGGCCTACTGGCACAGGAGATTCTTGAGGCCATATCGGAAAGGCCTTCACCTATCACATCAAGCATACGGTACACTAACAGGACTTGGTACACAATAAAAGCTCTGACAACAGATAAAAATTTTGTGAAGTATTTTGTATTTTCAAAATCATTTTAAAAATACAAGATCCATTTCAAGAAGTATTTTACCCAAAATACAAAGTACCTTCACTGAAAAGGTATTTCAAATACAAATTACAAATACGTATTTTTTATTTTCATTTTAAATACTTTTAGTTCAAATACGTCACATCACTGATGTGATGCGTTGGTATAACGTAGCGAGAGAGGTCAGAGTTGTACAACAGGCAGTTATAAGCGCGGTAACCAAGCGACAATAATGTCATACTTCATAAATGTTTTTACAGACTTCCAGATCATGTCAGCAGCTAACAGTCTGCATACAGAATTCCTTCAATGTTAACTCACAGTGGTAAAAATAGCAACACAGGTTTCGACATGACAAATCTGACCATTCCCTTGTTAGAGTACACACCATAGCATTACACCGAATTTCTTTGTGCTGTGTCTATATTTACATGCAAATTGCGTTCCATACGAGTTGTAAGTAATGTTCGATATATTACGTTACTTAAACTGTATGCATCGATTCCGAGAAAACTAAATGTTCTTTCGAAAATTGTAACATACTATGACACAATTTATATGCAAATTAGGTAAGAAGCAAGCTGTAGTATACAAGTATTTTGCCCAGAGACCTTAGGTGGTAATCGAGTTCTGAAAAAGATATGGTTTCTATTTTCTGAAATTGTTAATGTAAACATAGTTTCCTCTGAAATATTTCATGCTACAAGTAATTGTTTCTTAAATAACTGTCGATAAATGTACGTAATTTTTTTACCTGCCCCTTCAATTGCAAAAGAAAGTTAGGTGATAGATGATTGTGACTAGGTTTCGATTCCAGGGCTCTCGATTCAATGTGCCTACCTGACCTCTTTATAACGTTTCCGTCTTCCCAGTCGTTCTACCGCCGAACACGTTGAATTTATGCACGTAAAAGTCCGTTGACTCTATTGGTATTTGTTTATGAACAATTGTTGTTAAAAGTTTCTTACAATCAGCAAGACATCTGCTGTTGCTCAATGACGATTTCTGAGAGAAAATAGAATGTTGTAATTGTTAATGCAAAAACGTAGGATGTTGCAATAAAATTTGATTTCAACTTAGGATTAAATAAAATAATTGGCTCATTTATTGGCGGGTTCGAATCCCGGACTGGGTGTCGTGATGTGCGTCTCGGGTGTGGCAATCTCTATACTGAGTGATGGCTGTCGGTGGCGGGCGCGCGCTGCCCTTAAGTTGCTGTTCGTGCCGTTGATTTGATGTGCAAATTTAATAAAATTAAATGGGGGCGGTCGTTCCCCAAGTGACAGGCCGATGGGGTCGAGCAAGTCGCCGAGCGTGCGCAATGCTTTGTGGCCCCTGGTGTCGTAGCGGCGTCGCGCATGGACAAAGGTACGTACCGGCTCGAAAAGCTGCCAATTTTAGTCATACACACACAGTTGAACCGCAACTATGACATAACGTACAACATGGAATAAAGATATTTCGTGAAAGCAAATTAAGCAGATGCTCATTTTCAAACACGCCTTACGTTATTTATTTCTATTTTAATCACATGAGGCATCATCCTACTACTACACAAAAAAAAAAAATTAAAAAAAGTTCAAATGTTTGTAGAGCTTATGGGGTCATCAGTCCCTAAACTTACAAACATTTTTTTTTTCGGACCAAACTGCGTGGTCATCAGTCCGTAGCTTACAAACTACTTAAACCTAGGTAAACTAACATACGGACAAACACACACACCCATACTCCGTAGTGAGACGCTTTAGACCGCTACTCCACCGCGGCTCAATTTAGTTCAGAGGAATTGCAGAAGGTGATTTATTGAATATTAATTTTAGTCAAGTTGGGAACATATTTTAACTCGTCTGAGTTTTCAATTCCAAGTGTTTTATAGCCGTAAGTGATCTCTCTTTTCAGATGCGCCCCATCCTCTGTTCCTTTCACCCCGCCTGGCCATCGTTCCCCCCACCCAACAAATCCTCGAACGCCACGCCCTCCCCCTCGCCTACTGTATCCGACTCCCCTCCCCCACGAGGCTCCTATATGACCCTATCCCCTTCCCTCACCTCCTGCAACACCTTGAACACCTCTGGATCCTTTACACTACCTGTAAAATAGACTCCCACAGCCCACTGGTATCCCCTATCCTCACCAATCCTGGGCCTCTGCCACGCCTACACCACTGGATCCCCCCTCCCTCCACCTGCACACGCCGTAACCTCTCCCAGAGCAACTTCCACACCCTTCCCCTATCGGAAAACCCCTCATATCGACCCTGATCACGTGCCCGCAGCATCAGGACCCCTCCCCTCCTCGGTTAGTCCCCATCCCACACCCCAAAGTCTCGACAGTCCCTACCTTTCCTCCCCCTCTCCTCCCACCTCCCCTACTCCCCCGCGCTTCCTGCCCCTCCCCTCCTACCCACACACCTGCAGTGGCGTCAGTGAAATTTTTAAACAGCATCGTTTAGTCACAGACAAATATATACAGATTGGAAACCTCTGTAGGGGCCCGGTCACACGCTCATGGGTGCGGAGACGGAGTGGCAGAGCAGTTCCGTAAGATATCCCATGATGGCGCTGCGGTCAGAAGCAGCCCTTTAAAACTGGCCAGAGCAGGCGGCAGGTAGCGGCTGTCCCCACCACCACTTCCCTTCAAACGTCGGCAAGCCGGACACAGCCGTGGCCTCGTGGCAGGCGGCACGAACTCGCCCCTCAGCCTCCCCTCCACGATACCCTCTGACGTGCGAGAGGCACCCTTTGCCACGGAACCGCCTGACACCTGCTAGCATCTTACGGAACTACAAGGGGCGCGTAAGACAGTGGTTCAGGGGGGCTACTCCTCTGTATAAGTTACTCTGTGGTATAGTGCACGTACGAGAGCGCACGCACAAACAAACAGTAGCTCGCCCCACGCCCCTGCCCATCGCATCACGTTGGCCATCCATTGACTCGTTCACTTGTTCTGGCGCAGCGGAAGATTATAGTTACGTTACCATTTAATACACGTCTACTATTTCAAATACCCGTTGCCGACCTTTAAAGAATAATAAATAAAAATGATAAAGTAGGAAAAAAGTCTACGAGGTCGTAGAAAGCGCCGGAACGAAATTAAGCCGTGGGCGGAGGGTAGCTGGTGCCGCTTCACTCCCAAACAGAATCAAATGTTCAATTGTTGGTAAACTGCTATGGTCTTTAGTCCCTAGACTCACAAACTACTTAATTTAATGTATACTAAGGCCAAGACACACCCATTCCCCAGGGATGAACCCTAGTCTCTGGCGGGAACGACCGCCCAGTCCTCAGCATGAAGCCTTAGACCACGCGGCCATTCCGCGTGGTCCACTCCCAAACATAGTGGGGGACGAACGACTACTTACACGCCTCCATACAAAACCTACTCTTCATTGCTGTCATCGCGCGAGATGTAATTTGGCAGCAGCAGAATCGCTCTGCAGTCAGCTTCAATTGCTGGTTCTCTAAATTTCCTCAATATACACAAGAAATCGACGGATTCAGTAATACGCGTCGATCGGAAAACGGCGTTGGCAACTTGGAATTTTTCTGGTGGTAGTATGTGTTTTTGTGTGAAAAAGACATACCGGAATCGGTAAATTTTTTAGTGACAGCCTGCAAAGTGCAGGCAGATATTTTTTTAGAACGGTATCTCTTTCATTTATATTGTTTTCCAATAACGAGCGTAAAAATATTGCTTTTCATCCCAACGCACCAGTTAACAAAATACCATTTTAAGTTGAGAATATGCATTAAGATGTGGGCGTAGATGGCAAGCGGCGTGGGTGGAGGTAGTTGAAGGAGTGGCCAACAGGTGCCACCACCGGAAGCTTACGAAGGCGCGAATGGATTTTTACACCCAGTGCTGACCGTCTAGTTTAAGCGCAATGCCCCGTCCGAATCCACTCCATTTCAAATCCAAACAATGAATAAAACAGCCACATAAAACAGAACAATATAGAATGGGATCGAACACTGGGGGGTGGGATGGGGGGGGGGGGCAGAACAGCAATCTTCGGATCCTGCTATAATGCAATTATTCCTGAACATACAACTTTTAATGTGATATGCGTGTGATGCATTCGAATCACACTGTTCGTATAAAGGAAAATACTCGTCAGATAATAAGTGATAATAATAACATACAAAATAATATATGAAGGCAAAATTCTGATTTAGATGCCAATCGTTCAAGCGAAATAGAACCTTATTTATCTGTTTAATACACAAGCAGCCAAGGAATTAAGAAATTTACGATTGGTGGTTATGAAATAAGGCATTTATTAAAAATATAGCATATCGATTTCGTTCAGTGAATGAACATCCTATGTGCAGTTTCAAGTCCAGGGGCTCATGTACACCGCACATTTTAATAGTTAAAATACATAAAATGACGTGTCAGGTACTAGACATGTAATACACACATGACAGGTCATTTTACGTATTTTAACTGTTAATAACATTCAAGCGGTGTACATGAGACTGCACTGAGGATGTTCACTCAATGAACGAAATCGATATACTATATTTTTAAATACATATTTTATAGGATAACCATCAAGCGGAAATTTCTATTGTTATAATATTATGGTAGTATGAGCACACAACTCTTTATGGAGTCTTCATACAAGGCAATGGATTACTGAATTCAGTAAATCTACAAGTTCTGCAAGAAAAGAAGTGACAATTCACAACTTCGACCTCGTTTATGGCTGAAGGTTCAAAATCAAGTGCCAGTATCAATAGCAGATCCGATTCCGAGACAAAGAAAACCGAAAACAGTGTAGAAGCACAAGAAATTGTTTCTGTACTGAAAACTGAAATGTCAGAAAAATGCAGAAAGTTAGTACATAATAAAATTGAATCATAAGCGTATATCAATAGTTATGGAGTGAAACGAGTTGTACACCATTAGTTGTAGGAAAGTCCAGTCT
Organism: Locusta migratoria; assembly: GCA_026315105.1. Taxonomy (NCBI): domain Eukaryota; kingdom Metazoa; phylum Arthropoda; class Insecta; order Orthoptera; family Acrididae; genus Locusta; species Locusta migratoria. The sequence continues at coordinate 790,343,773 of CM048755.1, read as the reverse complement.
CTTTGAGTAAAGACAGCAAGTATGGGACCGAAAAGAAGAAAGCGTCCTGAGATACATCAGATTTCATAAATAATTAAGAGGGAGTGCCACCCAAGGACAAAAATGTTCTAGAAAAATCAAATAGCTACGGTATTCATGATTTGACTTGTAACATGATAGGGGCTCGAATGTAGATACAATGAAGATGAAATTCTCTGAATTCAAAGACCTGTTTGTGGAAGAGGGTTTATCAATTCTAAAACAAGATAATTTGTGGCATACATTCATGCTTGCAGTAACGTAAGATTATGGAAATGGTTGCATGAGAGTTTACATGATGAATGGTCCAACAGAGTGGAATATCACAAAGATAGGGTTAGAAATATTGACGGAGTTACGAAAAAACAGACAAGCCTAAAAGGAACAGTAGATATGAGTACAAAACGTTCGACGAATTCTTAGAGAGGGTTGAGAATAAGGGTCCTCGGCGGTGAAATATACGACCAATGAAATTTCAGGAATGGTGAACTACCTGAATGAGATGACTCAAGTGGACTTCATATTAGTATGATGATAAGGCACATTAAAGACAATTTTGTCAACAGTGGTCGTGAGAATTTTAGAATTAATGAGTGCAGGAAGACGAGAAAATTTAATTTCCGTGATTCAAATGTTTGTAAAACTATGCGACATAACTACTGCGGTTTTCAGTCTATACGCTTACAAACTACTTAAACTAACCCGAGGACAACACACACACACACACACACACGAGACCGAGGGAGGACTCGAACCTCAGACGGGGGTGCAACAGTGCTGAAAGACATGAATGATCCAGGAAGAGGCAAAAACTACTTAAGTGAGAAGACAAAGGCAGGAGTCGAAGACAGTCATCCTGAAAAGAAGTTTCAAAACTGAAACTATACCGTAACGTGATAATCGTTGGGATCCAGACATTTGGTGTAATTGGAGCCTAATGATGAACTGGAAACCGAGAGAAGTGGGGCAGTGGTTAACAAGCTGGACTTGAATTCGGGAGGACGGTGGTTCAAATCCGCCTCCAGCCACCAAGATTAGGGTTTTATGTGGTTTTACTATATAGCTTCAGGAAAATGCCGGGATGGTTCCTGTGTAGTGGCACGGCGGATTTCGTTCCCCACCATTATCAAAGCAATCTTAGCTTGTGTTACGTTTCTAATGACCACGCTGTTGACGGAACGTTAAACCCTAATCTTCCCTCCTTCGTTCCTTGAGGACAGGAAGGTGAAGAGAAGGTAGATAGGAAGTTGGAAGTGAGGGGCATATTGTTACAGTTGTTGTTGTTGTTGTGGTCTTCAGTCCGCAGACTGTTTTGATGTAGCTCTCCATGCTAACCTGTCCTGTGCAAGTCTCTTCATCTGAGAATACTTTCGGAGATGGTGAAAATAAACGCTGGCGGATAAATGAGTCCAGCCGTGCTGCGTGGCGTAGGGAACTTAGTCAAGTACTGCGTGATCAAAAAGTCAGTATAAATTTGAAAACTTATCTAATTATGCACATCGTTCCATCTTAGCCTCGTATTTTCCTCGATGTGTCACTTTCGCACCCCGCCATATGCCGGGTGATCAAAAAGTTAGTATGAATTTGAAGACTAAATAAATCACGGAATAATGTAGATAGAGAAGTAATAATTGATACACATGCTTGGAATGACATGGGGTTTTATTAGGAAAAAAAAGAGTTCAAAAAAGATATCTTGGTGATGATCGTGTGCTCAGCCGTACTTGGCCTCCCAGGTCCCCAGACCTCAGTCCGTACGATTATTGGCTTTGGGGTTACCTGAAATCGCAAGTGTATCGTGATCGACCGACATCTCTAGGGATGCTGAAAGACAACACCTGACGCCAATTCCTCACCATAACTCCGGACATGCTTTACAGTGCTGTTCACAACTTTATTCCTCGATTACAGCGATTGCCGAGGAATGATGGTGAACATATTGAGCATTTCCTGTAAAGGACATCATCTTTCCTTTGTCTTAATTTGTTATGCTAATTATTGCTTTCCTGATCAGATGAAGTGCCATCTGTCGGACATTTTTGAACCTTTTTTTGTTCTAATAAAACCCCATGTCATTCCAAGCATGTGTGTCAATTTGTACTTCTCTATCTACATTATTCCGTGATTTATTAAGTTTTCAAATTTATACTGACTCTTTGATCACCCGGTATATGGCGGGGTGCGAGACTGAGACATCGAGGAAAATACGAGGCTAAGATGGAACGATGTAATAATTAGATAAGTAAAAAAATAATTTGAAAGAGGGTGATTGAAACGCAGAAAGTTTATCCAGCCAAGTTATTGATCCGAAAGAGACTACCTGTAATAGTTAAAAGTCAGGTAGGAAGAAGGCATTGCACATCGAAGCATGAGCAAGAAAATTTTGATGAGATTATTCAATTCGTAGAGTATAAAGAGTAACACGAATTTAATACTGCTTAATATAATAAAAATAATAAACAAATAAATAAAACTGCAAACTAGATGGAAAGAAGAGATATCCAACCTAACTAGAATAACGAGTCAATAGGGTAACGAGTTAATAGGGGTAATGTACAGAATTGTGAAAGCAATTTGAAAGAGTGACTGTTACATAGAACGTGCATCTGACAAAGCAATAAGATAAGAGCCCAAAAGTACTTTTGCTGAAGTTTTAGAATTCTTGAAAATTTCACGTCAACATATGATGAAGATGAATAAGATACATACGACTCCAATGAATTTTTGTTAGAAAGTAAGGAGGACGCAAAAGAAATATAAAAAACTTTAAATATCATGTTGCTATGTTGTTGCAGTTTTCAGTTCGAAGACTGTTTTGATGCCTCTTCATATCTGAATAACAGCGGCAACCATCATCCCTTAGAAGCTACTTAATGTAGTTTTCTCTGGTATTAATTCCCCCACACTTCCCTTCAGTACTAAATTGACGATTCCTAGATGTCTCAGAATGTGCCATAGCAATCAATACCTTCATTTAGTCAAGTTATTACATAATGTTCTTTTCTCCCCAATTATTTTCATTTTCTTCTCACTAGTTTCGTGATTTGTCCATGTAAAGCTCAGCATCCACCTCTAGCACCACATTTTGAAAGCATCTATCCTCACCGTGCCTGAACTGTTTATCGTCCAAGTTTCATTCCACTTAATATTCGATTTTAACAAATTTCTCTTCTGCAGAAATGGTTCTCTTCCTACTGACATCCTGAATTTTATATCTTCTCTACTTCTGCCATCATAAGCTATTTTACTGCTCAGATAACAAGAGTCATCCAATACTTTTATTTTCTCGTTTCGTAATTTAATACCTTCAGCATTATCTGATTTAATTCGACCACATTCCATTAACCTTGCTTTGCTCTTGTTAATATTCATCTTGTACTTTCAAGGAAATGTCCATTCCGCTTAGTTTCTCTTCTACGTCCTCTGCTTTCTGACTGAATTACAATGTTACCAACAACCCGCAAAGTTTTTATTACTTCCTCCTCAACTTTAATTTCCTTTCAAAATTTCTCGTAGTTTTCCTTCAAAGCTTGCTCAATGTGTGAATAACTTTAAGGAAAGGATTTAACCCTAACTTACTCCCTTCGCAACCGCTGCGTCCATTTCATACGATTCGACTCTTATAACTGCCGTCAGGTTTCTTTGCAAATTGTATATAACTTTCCTTCCTTACGTCATACCCCTGCTGCCTTCAGAATTTTAAAGGGTATGTTTCAGTTAACATTGGCAAAAGCTGTCTCCAAAGCTACTGAAGCAATAAAAGTTGGTTGGTTTTCATTTCCTCAACATACCTTCCAAGATAAGTCATAGTCACGTATTCCTACATTTCTCCTAAATCCAAACTGATCTTCCCTGAGGTCAGAGTCTGGCAGCTTTTCCATTCTCCCATAAAAAATTCGCAACCATGACATATTAAACTGATAGTTCTGTGATCCACCCCCATGAACCACAGACATTGCCGAGGTGGGGTCGCTTGCGTGCCTCAACGATGCAGATAGCCGTACCGAAGATGCAACCACAGCGGAGGGGTATCTGTGGAGAGGCCAGAAAAAGTCTGGATGATTGACTGATCTGGCCTTGTAACGTCAGCTAATGTGGCTTTGCCACATAGTTACTGCGAACGGCTGAAAGCAAGTGGAAACTACAGCCGTTACTTTTCCCGAGGACATGTAGCTCTACTGTATGAACATATGATGATGGCATCCTCTCGGGTAAAATATTCCGGAGGTAAAATAGTCCCCCATTCGGATCTCCGGGCGGGGACTACTCAGGAGGATGTTGTCATCAGGAAAGACAATACTGGCATTCTACGGATCGGAGCATGGAATGTTAAATCCCTTAATGCGGTAGGAAAATTAGAAAATTTAAAAAGGGAAATGGATAGGTTGAAGTTAGATATAGTGGGGATTAGTGAAGTTCGGTGGCAGGAAGAAAAGGATTTCTGGTCAGGTGAGTACAGGATTATAAACACAAGATCAGTTGGGGGTATCACAGGAGTAGGATTGATAACGATTAAGAAAATAGGAATGCGGGTAAACTACTATGAGCAGCACAGTGATCGCATTATCATTGTCAAGATAGATACGAAGCCAACACCGACAACAGTAGTACAGGTTTATATGCCAACTAGCTCTGCCGATGATGAGGAGATCGAAGAAATGTATGAGGAGTTAAAGGAAATTATTCAGACAGTTAAGGGAGAGGAAAACTTAATTGTGATGGGAGACTGGAATTCGGTAGTAGAAAAAGGACGAGAAGGAAAAATAGTAGATGAATATGGACTGGGCAGAAGGAATGAAAGAGGAAGTCGCCTGGTAGAATTTTACACGGAACATGATTTAATCGTAACAAACACGTGGTTTAAGAATCACAAAAGAAGTTTGTATACACGGAAGAGACCAGGAGACACCGGAAGGTGTCAGATAGGTTTTATAATGGTAAGACATAGATTCCGGAAACAGGTTATAAACTGTAAGACATACCAAGGGGCAGATATAGACTCTGACTATAACTTGTTAGTCATGAACTGTAGGCTGAAACTGCAAAAACTGCAGAAAGGTAGGAAAATAAGGAGATCGGACTTAGATAAATTGAAGGAAAGTGAAGTTCTGGAGAATTTCAGAGGGAGATTTAGGCAACAATTGACAGAAACAGGGGGAAATGAAACAGTAGAAGAGGAATGGGTAGCATTGAGAGATGAAATAGTGAAGGCAGCAGAGGACAAAATAGGTAGAAAGGCAAGATCTACAAAAAATCCTTGGCTATCACAGGAAATACTAAATTTAATTGATGAAAGGAGAAAATATAAAAATGCAGTAAATGAAACAGGCAAAATGGAGTACAGACGACTAAGAAATGAGATTGACAGGAAGTGCAAAATGGCTAAGCAGGAGTGGCTAGAAGCCAAATGCAAATCTGTAGAAGAATGTATAAGAAGGGGAAAAGTGGATACCGCCTACAGGAAAATCAAAGAGACATTTGGGGACAAGAAAAGCAACCCTATGAATATCAAGAACTCAGATGGGGAAACCAGTTCTCAGCAAAGAAGGGAAAGCTGAAAGGTGGAAAGAGTACATAGAGCAGCTCTACAAAGAAAATGAACTTAGAGACGATGTTGTAGGAAGGGAAGAGGAAGTAGATCAAGATGAAATAGGACATACTATAATGAGAGACGAATTTGACAGAGCCTTGAAAGACCTAGGTCGGAAAAAGGCCCCAGGAGTAGATGACATACCCTCAGAGCTACTGAAGTCTCTGGGAGAGCGAGCCATGACAAGACTATTTGAACTGGTGTGTAGGATGTATGAGACAGGCGAAATGCCCTCCGACTTTAAGAAAAATGTAATAATCCCCATTCGAAAGAAATCAGGCGCAGACAGGTGTGAAAATTACAGAACCATCAGTTTGATAAGTCATGGTTGCAAAATTTTAACACGAATAATCTACAGGAGAATGGAAAAGCTGGTAGAAGCTGACCTTGGGGAAATCAGTTTGGATTCAGGAGGAACGTAGGAACACGGGAGGCAATACTCACTTTACGTCTTATCTTAGAAGAAAGATTAAGGGAAGGCAAACTTACATTTTAGCTTTTGTAGATTTGGAGAAAGCATTTGACAATGTTGATTGGAATACACTCTTTCAAATTCTGAAGTCAGCAGGGGTAAAATACAGGGAAAGGAGAGTTATTTACAACTTGTACAAAAGCCAGACCGCAGTTATTAGACTCGAAGGGCATGGAAGGGAAGCATCAGTTGGGAAGGGAGTAAGACAGGGTTGTAGCCTTTCTCCGATGTTATTCAATTTGTACATCGAGCAGGCGGTGAAGGAAAGCAAGGAAAATTTTGGAATAGGGATTAAAGTTCAGGGGGAAGAAATAAAAATATTGCGTTTTGTTGATGACATTGTAATTCTGTCAGAGACAGCAAAGGACCTGGAAGAGCAGTTGAGTGGAATGGACAGTGTGTTGAAGAGAGCGTATAAAATGAACTTTAACAAGAGCAAAACAAAAATAATGGGATGCTGTCTTAGAAAATCAGGCGATGCTGAAGGAATTAGATTAGATAACGGAGCAATGAAGGTGGTACATGAGTTTTGTTACTTGGGTAGTAAAATAACATGTGATGGTCGCAGTACAGAGGATATAAAATGCAGAATGGCAATGGGAAGAAAAGCATTTTTGAAAAAGAGAAATTTGCTAACATCGAATATTAATTTAAGTGTAAGGAAGTCTTTTCTGAAAGCATTTGTGTGGAGTGTTGCTTTGTACGGGAGTGAAACATGGACGATAAGCAGTGCGGACAGGAAGAGAATAGAGGCTTTTGAAATGTGGTGCTACAGAAGAATGCTGAAGATTAGGTGGGTAGAACGCATAACTAATGAAGAGGTACTCAACAGAATTGGTGAGAAAAGGAATTTTTTGGATACTCTGATTAAAAGAAGGGCTCGATTGGTAGGACACATTCATAGACATCGAGAAATAGTAAATTTAGCATTGGAGGGAAGTGTGTGGGGTAAAAATCGCAGAGGGAGACCAAGAGATGCGTATAGTAAGCAGATTCAAGTGGATGTGGGTTGCCGTTCTAATGAGGATATGAAAAGGCTTGCTCAGGATAGAGTAGGGTGGAGAGCTGCATCAAACCAGTCTCCGGACTGAAGACCATAACAACAACAGTTCTGTGATTTTCAGATATGTGTGCACCTGCTATTTCTGTAATTAGATTTACTAAAATTTAACTGAAGTCTGTAGCTATTTTCCCTATTCCATATATCTTACACACCAGGTAGAATAGTTCTGCCATGGCTGGCATTCCAAGGACTTGAGTAACTGTGAGGGAAGATAATCAACTCCAGGAACCTTGTTTCTTCTTAGGTTTTCCAGTGCTGAGTAAAATACTTTTTGCAGTATGTTGAACTAAAGGAACTGAAACTAGACTTCACCAGAAAAGTAATGCATAAGCCAGCAGAAGCGAGCATGAGTTTACATTTCCTTTGTTAGTCGAGAGTAGTGAAAACAGAAATAACCTGTGGCAATCAGACAGTAGTTGCGAATGGAACGAAGAAGTATAGAATAACAGGGAAAATAGCTGTCTAAGACAAATTTAACCAAGATATAGAACTATATGAGAATCTAGAGATGATAAAACTCATTGTGAGTGGACTGTACAGTCACTGTACAAGTGAAATAAAATAGAGGTTGAGAGGGGAAGAAGATGTTTGTTGTGGACAAGTGCAGAGAACAGACAAGAGGCTAGAAGAACTCAAACCATAATACTTATCAAAGTTTATGAAATTATCTGTTTACAGTAAGAAATGCAGGATTTCAGATCAGCACTACTTTTAATGCATTCTTTAAGATGATAAAAATTTGCCTGCAAAACGTTTGAATGTCACAGGAGCAACAGGAAAAGTGAGCAAAGCAATCATATAAAAATATATTGATTTCGATACAAAAGGATAATGATCAAATTAAACGGTCGTTGTAGTAACTGAATTAAGCACAAAAATAACGGCAGGTATAGATTGGTTGATTAAACAAAATATTATTATTGTCTGTAATCGCGAAATGACTAAATGTCATGTAGAAAGTACAGTGTTAGGAATTATCTCTGAAACAGCCAATAAAATATAAGACTGTGAACTGCTTCATTTAGCAGGGAACAGTTTCGAAAGGTATCATGAGAAAAATTTAATGAAAAAACACTGAAGAATATGACTTTAGGTGAGTAGTAAACCACACTGATGATATACCAGCAGAACAGAGACTGATGGCTTGTTCCATGTTATACTACCCCTTATCCTCACCCAGTATTTTTGTTGTATGTTCTGAGTCACTTCCCCCTGCGGACTGATCGGAAAAATTACAGGTTCGAAATACGGATGCTGGATAGGAAGCGGAAAGTCGGTGATAGAAGGGAGTATAAAAGGTTTCGGACTTCGTTTTCGAAGATGGAAAGGTAATAGGTTTGATTTTAAATACGAGGAATATATTACGAAAGATATACATTCAGTATACAAGTCAGTATACTGCCTATGCAGTGAGAGGAAGAAGAAGAGATGTTGCCAGGTCTGAGGGAGGCCGCCGAATGAGACTGAGTATCACCAGAGTCGAACATAAGAGTCGCGAAACTGCCAGTGATTTTCTGCAACCTCGCGACTGCAGCGCTGCCAAGCGGCCGGGTCGTAAAAACACAACGCGAAGCGATTGAGTAATGAATGTGTATTTGAAATGAAGCAGCATTTTCAAAATAACTTCGTATTTACGAGCTTTTGTGGTGCTATAAATTGTAGCAACTGTCAAAAATATAATACGGGAATCTGTCATTTGCAAAGGATGCTCAGAAATAACAGAATAATGTTATGAATAACAGGTGTTCGTTTACAGTGGTTAGTTATACTTTTAGACACAGAGTTAAATATTTAACCATTCACGTCCAAACTTCTACTGTTAATGAGAATCGCAAATACTTGACCACTATTTCATAATATTACTGCTGAATAAAAGTAATGTGCGAATGACTGCTTAGGTTCGTACCTCAGGTTCACAAAAATGATAACCTTGTATACTAACATATTTTGTAGGTTACCTACTAGTTTGATAAAGTGAATACGTAGCTACAAATAAATAATATGTCCCTATATAACCTGTTAATGTTAGCTCGTCACATTCTTGAAGATATTCAGTTTGATACCTGCCATGTAGCTAAAAAATTGTGATAGGTACACGAAAGGCACAGAAGGAGGTTTAAACGACGGTGTTGAATATAGTCCCCTACAATGTAAAAATGGTGTGTAGTTTTCAAAACATTACAATGTCCGTGCAACATGTCAGTACGCACCGAGAACGCGAACATAATCATAATCACTTCCTTTTATGTACTTTAGAACATCAGGTTGCAATTCATTTCTGCTTTTAAAAGGTTTCAGACGGTATGAATATGACTCGGGTATGAATTACATGGCACTGACAGTTTGTTAAATTATAGACTGCCGTTAACGGAAGCAGCGATATTACTTTAATGATGTTTTCGTATGTGTATTAGAAAGTTCACAGCAACGTTCATTGACCAGGAAATATGACAGTAACAGCATTAAAAACGGCAACTTCTCAGTTTGCATCATGCCATTCCACTGTTATTCCCTACTGGCCACTTGGAGCGCTAGTACCGTTTCAGCTGCAATTTTTTTCGTAGAGAGTTTCGCGACTGTCCGTGATAGACTGTGGTATCACTCCGTCGATTTGCAAGTGCGCACGTTGCGTTCAAGTGCCGCCAGAGCGCACTCCAGCGATCATCGCGTACCCGATACGCAAATCGATACTCATAGATGTTACAAAGTGTTATTCGAGGATAGAAATTTATTCGCAATTAAACCAGGAAAAGTGGCGGTACACGAACAACACTTGGATGGAACTGACCATGATCCATTTTTGAGGCAACTTCATGCAAGAACCTTTGCTAAAAAGGCAGGATTCAGAAAGACAATTGACTGAATAAGAATTCACTGAACGTCGGAAAAGTTTCAGAATAGGCTGCTAGTGATTGTAACGAAGGAGGTTGTGACTCAAAAAAGACGATAAATTTTCAATATTACTGTTTTTCATCAAAATGTACAAATTTGTGGTATATCGTTTTTTTCCATAATTATATTACTGTGTGTGAAGTAATATCCCATTGATGAATGTATATAGAGATGTCTTTGTATCCGTAAGATCTTTCAGCGTTTTTATAATATTATTGATTAAAAAAAGTATATTTTAATCTTATGTGGATTGTAATGTAAATAATGTTGTGATTACTTCATGGTAATAGCTTTGAAGACGATCTGACGTAGGGATTTGGTATATATTAGTGTAATGTAAAAGCCTGTGGGAAGAACTGAAAAACGGAAAGAGCGCGCTTGAGTGGGAAAGGTGGGAAAGCGTGCCATAGCAGCGCTATGAAATTCTGGCAGCGGCGTGTGGGCTGGGCGCCGTGCTGCATGGCTGTTTGTCGTGTCCTTAGTTTAGTTTAAGTAGTTTGTAAGCTACTGACTAATATCCACGTAGTTGAGTCCCATAGATTCTCAAGCATTTTAGTAGTGTCTGAGCCTTTGACAGGATAGCAGCGTGCAGCGGAGGCAGTATTGCATTAAAGCCAATATAGCAGAAGTTTATGGAAATGACCTCAGATGGTTAACGCTGAATATTGTGGGCAATGTCGCAAATATTGGTGGCTTAATTGTTTTGAATTTACGACCCCAAGAAGATTGTAAAATGTACACCACTGTTTATGAGTCCGCACTGGTAGGATTGCACGACGGCAACCCACGCACCTGCGAACACAGGCAATGCAAACTTTATAGTTTTGCAACTATAGCCATAGACTCACATTTGTGTGTGCTGTGAATAACAATTTCATTTTCACCTGTGTTCCACCGTCATTGACTTATGTAGGGTCCCAACCTTATACGTGCAAGAGACTACCCGAGTGTCCTAAACTTCCTATGAAATTTAACGAAACTTCTTTTATTCTCCATAGGCCTAATTGTGTTCTAAACAAAACAAAATACATGTGAAGTTTCTTAGACAATCTAGATAGCAGTTGTCTTAACAGATTTTTGATAAAGAGAAATTATCAAATCAGACTATAACTAGAATTGGTGAATTTTTCATAATAAATTTGCCACATAAAGTATTCAAAGACAGTGTTAGATTTATGACAATTTAGCAACTTTGTTTGTACAATGTGATTTTTACTGTTTGCTGATCCAGATGCTAGTTTAGTCAGTGCAGAGTACTTAAAACAGGAAGGGAACAACGAAATAGTTTTTTGTACTTCTTGCTCTGTTCAAATGAATCATTCTGCAGTCGTTTTAGTTTACTGAAGGGTAACAGTAAGAATAGCTAAATGTAACTATTGTCTTATATTGCAAACAGCTGTTTACCTTTCAAATAAATTTTGTTTGAAAGAAATGATAAGGTTTATTCAATTAAGTACATTGTTAATGTACGGAAAGTGCTAAAGTACACTGCATGTATCAAAATATACAATTATCACACTGTTAATACTAACAAGTTTGCTAATGTTTATGCAAGCAGCTAATTTAGGCCTAGAAAGAACAAGACTTATTATTTCTCTCATACTGGTTAGACTTACAGTGAAATGCTTAGCACAACATCTTAAGAGAAGTGTACGTATATTACTTTGAGATACATTTTTCACATTCTGAGTACATAATTTACAATATAAATTAATTATTTTCAAACTGACTTTTATAATAGAGTGCATACTTGCGTACTGACAGACTTTACTCTTTTGTGTGCCTATTCCAAGGTTACAAAATTATTCACATAACTGATGCTACTGCTTCTTAAATCGTATGAAACATTAATCTGACTACATAGTCTGGCGACTGTAATTATTATTAAATTTCTTTGTACTGTAGTACAAGTAAGCATTAATTTTCACACCAGCATTTCATTAGTTTATAAACTTTTCCCAAGTATAAAGTCTTCGAGCGACGAAACATGAAGTCTGGTGCCATTATCCGCCGCGGCGGAGCGGCCGAGCGCATTGAGGCGCTATGCTACGATGCGCGAAGTCGTTCCCAGTCGGGAGGTCGAATCCTCCCTCGGGCACGGATGTTTGTGCCGTCTTTAGTATAACCTAGTTCATAAGTAGTTTGTCAGGTTAGGGACTGATGACCCTGTAGTTAAGTCCCATAAGCTCTTCAAACATTTGAATTTGTCATTATCCATTAGTAAGCACATGGTAATCCTCTCGGAGGGGTACGTTACTGTTCGGGAACTTTGTGTAATTTTTGGAAGCGGTTGGGAACAGTGCAGTAGATGAAACTTTAACAGCGCAATCTTATTTCACGTAACTTGCCGTTTTCTATAGATTATTTCAAAGTATCCCGGATAGCAGAGGCGTTACAAGACATTAGTGTATCGATAGTGACTTATGTTCAAGCACCGAATAAAATAGTAAATACAGGGAATGAACGCCCAGAAGATCTAGATAAGTTACTCTGTAAATTTCAGTATAGATATAAGTGCAAGTAAGGTACAATGATAGACTGTTGAGTTGGACACGTTTGTGATACACTGCTTAGTACAGCTACAAAGGCGCCGACAATTCTGATGCGATGACGACAGAAGCCGCCTGGTGGTAGTATGAACTGATAATGATTTCTACTTGGTCAGCCAGCAGTTAGCGCAACGCATCCTTCAATAGGAAGTGGTTGCTTGTTTGGGACCAGACTGCTAAGGTCATCATGGGGAGGGGAGCGAGTGATGATGGGAAATGATCAGGGAAATGTATACAGTGTGATATCAAGGTATGAAGCAAACGGGCGCCATGCTACTGCGACTGCAGACAACTGACAGGCAAATTGTGCCCTTCCGAATGTCGAGAGAACTGCCACACAAGCTGGAAAAAATGTTCAAATGTTTGTAAATCTTATGGAACTTAACTACGGGGTCATCAGTCCCTAAACTTACAAACTACTTATGAACTACTTACAAACTAGGACGGCACAAATATCCATGCCCGAGGGGGGATTCGAACCCGCGACCGTAGTGGCCGTGCAGACCGTGACTGGAGCGCCTCAGTCCCCTCGGCCACCGCGGCCGGGCACAAGCTGGACGTGCTACGACAGTTCTGGAGAAAAGGAAGCAAGATTAAGGTTTCACCTATTAACGGGAATATTTTTATCCCAGTTAAATTGCTGCAGTCAGTTCTAGAAAAATTCATCAATCAACTAAATAATGAAAACATAACTTTACACTTCTTCCGGTTTATTTCGCTGACTTCAGTTTTCAGCAACCCCAAGTAACAAAATACTGTATCACAATGACTTTAACATCACAGAACCGATACAACATAGCACTTTGACAAAGACTGCTCGTAAAAGAAAAACTGACAGCTGATAACAACTCAAGACTCTCTCTCTCTAAACACCAGACTCTCTCTGCCGCTTCCAGCGGCTAACCTCGACATATATTGTAGAAAACAATACAATATTAGTAACAATTGATGTATTAGACTTGCAATCACAGTTTTAATAACAAATACTATTATCAAATGACATTGCATGATTAACGGAATAAGATTACTAAATCAGAAATAGTTTCTTTTCTTATTTTCTTTGTAAAGTTTATTTTTACATTTGTACTAACAACGTTCACTATATTTAGTTAACAAACTAATTACATAAGGAATGACAATTGATGCTATCATGTGTTCATCAAGTTTACGTATAGCTCTACAAAATCATATCAGACATTTGCTATTGCTTTCCGTTAATGTAGATATGTAAAATTCTTAATTGCCATTGACTGTGTAGTTAAATGAAATCGCTACTAATGAAGTCTCTTGTATCGTTTTTACATCGTTTCTTAAGTTTATCTGTCATGATACATATTTATCTTCATCATAATACAATCTATACTCGCTATTTATTTAGTGTCAATTATGGAACTTTCTAGAGCTATTTAATAATGCAATTGCCTATTATTCAATTTTTACTGTTTTTAACAAAGGGGTTCATTTTAATGCATTACGAGATTACTATGAGATTATTCTCTTGAGCGGTTTAATACAGTTCTTCACTGGAACTAGATTATTCAAGACGGTTTTATCGTCGGATGAGTACTCTTCTGTCAGTAGACGCGTAAATGCGTCCCGATTCTCAAATAGTTGGTGTTTGCCCTTCGTTGTGGTGACGCCAGCTATTGTGTCTTTTGGAGCAGTGGTTGGTACGATTTCTATTAAGTTTTGTTCAAAAACTTGAATGTTTTTGAAGTTCCTAAGCTCCTGTCTTTTGGTCGCGTGTATGGACGCGAGAAGTGTCATTTCCCGGTGCTGTCTGTACCGAGTAACTCGAGTCATTAGATGTGTTACAATTTCGTCGCTGTAGGATTGTATTAAGTACCTCCAATTAGGTAGAGGGAAGTGCAATACAATTGACGCGGTAGGTGTCCGCGTGCACGATCTCCAGAGAGTCATAGTATTTATTTAGTACCATGACGGTACCGCCACCGTAGTGCCAGTACAGGCTTCCACCGTACGAGTGGGGTTGGCGTTATTAATTTTGGGAATAGTTTCCCCTGGCTCTCGAGGCGTGTTATTTGTCTTTGAAAAAGGGCACGATGAATCGGAATAATTCTTAGAATTTTCTGCAACTTGGGCGCTATAAGTAACCATTCATAGTACACTCAGTAATGAAATCTTCCAGTGTAATGTTTCAGATCGGACCTGAGTAATGTGTGATTGGGAAAGACAAGAAGAGGATTGGTATAGAAGTAAACAGACGACCGGACGCGAGTCCACGAGTGTTATGGAATAGAAGAAAACAGAATCGGAACAGTATGGCCCTCCAAGTTTACGGAGCAGTAGAAATGGGTAGAGGAACGCCCATCACAAAACAGGTGGTATAAGTCCCGCTCTTGGTGCAGTAAACAATAATATGTTTTCATTTCAAGAATCCCGTAAGTAAATGATTGATGTATTGTATGCGTCATGTCATCTTGTATGATTTAATATGATGTACATTTTCTCTTATCCAGGTTAATGTTTTTATTGTGTTTTCTGTCCCTAGATATTATACAATAATGTATTTTGTGTTTGTAATTATCTGGTGTTGGAAGGAAGGAAGCTTAGGGTTTAACGTCCCGTCGACAGCTTGGTCATTAGAGACGGAGCTAACGCTCGGAGTTTTTGGTAAGGATAGGGAAGGAAATCGGCCGTGCCCTTTAGAAAGGAACCATCCCAGCATATGCCTGGAGTGATTTAGGGAAATCACGGAAAACCTAAATCTGGATGGCCGGAGGTAGATTTGAACCACCAACCTCCCGAATGCGAGTCCACTGCGCTACCGCTGGGCCACCTCGCTCGTTATATCTGGTGTTGCATTCTTATTATATAGGCATAGTGTGTTTTATTGTGTCACCCTGCATCTTAACATGTGTTAGTTTCTAGTAATTTGCAGTTTTTCTCTCATATTGGCGTAATGTGTTTTATTGTTGTAATATATTGCATATTGAAGATGTCTTTTATTTCCAGGTATTTCCGGAGCATGCATTTATTTCCGTAATTATTGTGTACCTCTAGCATAACATTTTGGGGAAAAATTCAAATTGTTTACCTTGTTTTGTTGTGCAAATAGCATTTTGTGAACGTTCGTTGCTTCATGACGGCACGCCACTGCTAGGTGCGGTTGGTTTGCCAATTACATATCACGAAAAACGATACAATGTTACAATCCAATGAAACGGGATAGCAAGTCACTAATACTTAAAAAAAAAACTAATTTCCGCTACTGGAAGATGCCTGTGTTTGTTCTCCATTTTCAGACAACCCAGCACAAGAGAGAAGGAATGGCGCCAGTAGTTAGATGGTAGCTAGTTGCGGTAATGTAGCTTAGGTTAAGGGGTAGATAATGCATGACAAGTAGCAGCGCAACGCGCCATTGACAATGTTTGTAGTGCCTTGCTTGTAACACTACCGCTCAGCCATATTTTAATTCCGCGCACCTTTCCTTTCCTGCATTCGCCGTCGTACGGACTCGGGCGCTCGTTTTGCCCTGCCGAGCTCTGCGTACTTGCATTGCTGTCCGCGTCATGCGGGCGGCCGGGAGATGCTGTCCCTGATACCCGTTCCTTTTAAAACTGCCGCTCGAATTTGAACTACTTGACGGCGGGTCATAATCAAACTCGAGCTCATCTAGCATCGCCTGAAATTGCTCAAGGTCATCTTTGCATCTGCCGGCAATGATGGCGTTGCGCAATCTCCTCGGCAACTTCGTTAAGCAAATTCTAATTAGTTCAGGTATCGGGTATGGAAAATCCAGGAACTGGTTCTTCATAAGCATCACCTGCACGAACTCACTAGGGGTTGAGTACTGGGAGGGGTTGTAATGCGGCATAATTAAGATGCTATGTTTCACGCGATCCTGGTGGGTTTCAGACCAGTAGGACGCGATAAAATGCTCACGGAACCCCCGGTAATCGAGCCCGTTTCTTAGCAATGCGCGCATCCTTGTGGCGGGCTCGCCTTCAAGCAACCCAACCACAAAGTCTACTTTATTACACTCCGGCCAATTTGGAGGGAAGCTGTACTCAAATTGATCCAGCCAAGCGCGGGGGAGGATACCGGTGGGAGCGTTGCAAAAGGTTTCGAACTTTCGCAGGGTGACAAACTGGTTGTAGACAAAGGTAGGAGCTGGTTCTCGGCTACTGCGGTTCGCCCTGTTCGGACGGCTCGCCGAACGTGGATGATGCGCAACCTCATCATCTTCAAAAGCCGAATCGGCGTCCTTATCAGGTTCGGCTCCACCGTACCTACATGTCCGCCTAAAGCACCAACAGAAGAGATCACTTCATCAACGCGGCCGGCCACTACACCGACGCGCGCATCATTGTATCAACTCGGTTACTCACGTCGCCGACACGTGCTTCTGCATTGTGGACGCGCGCTTTCACCTCAATAACGCTCGTTACAATACTGTCGGCGCGCACCTCTACCGCGTCGACCCTCGCGTTTACCTCGCCGATCTCTTCCTGGTTTACTCTGATGACGTCGGCGTTCTGTTCAATCCTTACGGATACTACCTTCGCCATCTCGTCCAGATGACCAATAACCTCGTCCTGTCGCGTTTTTACACCGGCTATCTCTTTTTGAAGGGTGATCATACCCTCCTCTTGCCTAACGAGATTCTCTTGCACTTATATTTTAATTCCACCTATCTCGCTTCTAATTTCAACGAGGTGGGCGAGTAAAATTGCTAGATCGTTGTTCACGGGGGCGGCCGCTGGTGCTGGGGTGGGTGGAGCATCCGGCTTAGCTGCCAGGCCGGCCACTGCTTTGTCCCCAAGCGGACCCGACTCGCTTTCAAGCGCTACCACATTAGGCGCGCCACGGCTTCCAGCAAGTGTAAGCTCTGGCACAGACAAATATATACAGACAGGAAACCTCCGTAAGGGCCCGGTCCTACGCTCAGGGGTGCGGGGAGGGAGGGTATCCAGCAGTTCCGTAAGATGTCCCATGATGGCGCTGCGGTCAGAAGCGGCTCTTTAAACTAGCCAGAGCAGGCGGCAGGTAGCGGCTGTCCCCACCACCACCTCCCCTCAAACGCCAGCAAGCTGAACACAGACGCGGCCTTGTGGCGGGCAGCGCAAGCTCTCCCCTCACCCTCCCCTCCACGCTACTCTCTGACGTGCGAGAGGCACCCTAAGCCAGCGATCCGCCTGACACCTGCTAGCATCTTACGGAACTACGAGGGGAGCGTAGGACAGTGGTTTAGAGGGGGCTGCTCCTCTATATATGTTACTCTGTGGCTCTGGATTTCCCATGTTCTCAACCAACAGGGCTCCCTGAGAATCTAACACCGCGTTACTTTCAGTTTCACGCGGTGTGTCTCTTTTACTCTCTGCTCTTTCATTGCTGCGTGCCTACGTGTTTCAATCACCGAAGCTGTGGAACGGGTGCTTCAATAAAATTTCACATGCAATTCACACGTTATTAAAGGCACGAAAATTGCCGTTAATAAAAACACTCCCCCAAAATACACAAAAATATACTGCTGAAAGAGAAAGACACAAATTTAAGCACTTGCTGCACTACTGTACTCACACACTCACACAACTGCAGGGGACTGTTGGATATCTGAATCAATAAAATAGTTTAAAAAATATCAGAACACACCAGAAGGACGAATCCTGGCAGCGGTACGCCAAGTGAAACTCGCCCACTGTTCTTTTGACTGTTAACTAGCCGTGTTGGTGAAGTTAACAATTGACTGCTTTCTCACAAAATCTAATTACGGCGATATTCACACAGTGGCACAAGTATACAGTTCCCTGAAGCAAAACTCAGATTCTATAAGTTAAGCAAACAGTTCTACCTTTACTGTAATCTTTAGAGGAAACTGCACAAAATTAAATAATGATCCGCAGTCATGGATCTAAATCATAAATGTTGGCAACGGAAACGCAAATATTCTCTGCTCCAGAAGGAAGCAGAGACACAAGATACATGAACAAATTACCCCACATTACAAATGTTTGTATATCTTATGGGACTTAACTACGGGGTCATCAGTCCCTAAACATACAAACTACTGATGAACTACCTTATTCTAAGTATGGCACAAATATCCATGCCCAAGGGGGGATTCGAAACCCCGACCATAGTGGCTGTGCAGACCGTGACTGGAGCGCCTCAGTCCCCTCGGCCACCGCGGCCGGCTACTCCGCATTAATCCAAAATAAATGATGAGGGGAGAATTTAAATTAGCACAAAAGGATTATAGTTTAACAAATTAATTTAATGTTCAAAACAAGAACAAAACAGGGAAGACCATTTTTTTACAAATTACAATAAAAAACACACCTTACAAAATTTTCAAAATATTCTTAATTACATCGCCCTAAAATTGCCCACCTGCAAAGTTGAGTACAGGTTAATTTACGATCGCGTTTCATAGTGGGGAACGGAGGAATTGCAGCACATTCACACATAGATTCATACGCCAAGCCATGCAGGTACTCACCAAGCACCCGACACCAGTACACCAAGACAACAGCCAAGCAATGTGGAGAATGCAGATCGAAGGTTCACTCGCGCACAATGAAATAGTACCTCGCTTCCATAATGTGTCAAGCTAGTGGCTTAGGCTCATGATAAACTATCAGATACAAACGCACTTGGTTTAAGACCACAAAGTGCGGTGTACAGACGGAAGTTAAATTTCCCTAGAACTTCTAACTATACATTAATCAAGATTTCATTAAATAATATCTAAAAACGGTCGCTCTGGCGTTCGTTTAGCACAGGGAGAAGATAACTACAGAAGGTTAAAGTTGTTAGATCAATACAGCACTCTACTAAGTCGGAACACAAAATATGCATAAAGTTAGCAAAATGAATTTCGAAGAGAAAATGATCGTGAAATATATCGTGTAACCATTCTTTCTGATCAGAGGAATGATATCTATTAGATAAGCAAGGTTACAGATTGCTACAGCACAATACACAGTTCAGTCACAAAAATTCAGATAAGTGAAATATTTCTATTTCATGAAAATTAAAAACACGATATAAGTCGTGCAAAGGTTCTTTCTACACAGAGGAAAAAGATCTATTTAATGGTAATAACCACGACAGGGAACACGCTAATCAGCGCACGCGTGGGCCGACAAGTAGACAAATTACAAGTTAGAATGGACAATTTTCGGTGAAAATTATCATGCTACACTCACTAGGAAACACATTAGCAAATTAGCTATACAATTATTAACCACTCGTGTGCACTGAATGATGGAAAAGCTGAAGGCTTAGTCTGATATCGTCCACGTGTTCTGTCGACAAAGTACGAACAGTATAGGCACCGCGAGTCCCCGAAAATATTACAACTCAACTACGATAAGAATACGAAATACACTGAACATATTTAAACAGGCAAAGAAATGATTTTAAAGTTATAAAGTGCAAGAACTATGCTAACAAAACACCATCAGAGCCTCGGAATCAGATTCCAGCAAAAATCGACATAAAATTAGCAATCCTGTACGAAATTGAGCAAAATCTCGTTACTACACATAGTGTAGCTGCTACTCCCGGAATTAAACTCGTGTAAAGGCATAAGTACAACTATGGAGCCTGAACTAAGTCGAGCCACGAGGCCACAGCAGAACCAAACCCAGAGGTACTTACCCTACCAGGAACCAAGAAGCGAATGAAAAGCTCTCTTGACCACTGGCTAACCGTATCCAAGGAGGGGTAGTGGAGGGGAGCCCAGAGAGCGTCACCGTTCGTCAGGCAGGTAACCTGACCAACCTCCAGTCAAGGAGGTTAAGAGCAAGCTACATTAGGAATCTTTGCTAAGACAGGGCTCTGCTCAGCAGTTGGCAAATCTACTTCTCGCCCAGAGACATTCAACGCCCAGCGTTTAAAAGAAACGATGACACAAAACAGACGATGGTGCGCCTAGCACTTGCTAAACTTTCTTACATACAAAGTTTCATTCATTCTGTGGAAGCCAGGGCCAGTGGGAGCACATCACAGTACACACTAATACATATTTGGGGCCTCGTGTACAACATAGACACTTAGAATTTTACATACAGTATAATGCCTGGTATCTCGCATATTGCGAGTGGAGTGTCTTGCTACACTAAAAAAAAAAAAAAAAAAAAAAAAAAAAAAAAAAAAAAAAAAAAAAAAAAAAAAAACACGTCTGAAGCTCGTCAACATTTGTTCAGGGGAATCAATTAAATGGAGCACGTTATGTGGATGTGTTTCAAGTGAAAGTTGAAGTGGTAGATGGAGGCAAGAAAGTACCGGTACTTGTGGATAATTTTGGAACGGAGGATGAGGAGTTAAGAAAGGGAATATTGTTGGCGACGATTAGTACGTTCGAAGAAGAAGATTTTGACTGGTCCGAGAGAAAAGCCATGGGAAATCCAACAGCCTACAAAACTGCGTGGCGCCAAAAGCTGTCACATTTGAAGGGGGAAGAAAGGGATAAAATTTGAGCCTTATTGAATGAGTGTCAGGAATTGTTCAATGCACAGGGACGTTTGCCAGCGACAATGATCATACAACATAAAATTCCTACGGATAACAACCCACCGGTTTATAGAAAGCCTTGTAGGATGGCACAGCACTTACAGCCATTGCTGGATGAATTTGTGTTGTTGTGTTGTGGTCTTCAGTCCGGAGACTGGTTTGATGCAGCTCTCCACAATACCCTATCGTGAGCAAGCCTCTTCATCTCCACATAAGAACGGCAACCTACATCTGTCTGAATCTGCTTACTGTATCCATCTCTTGGTCTTCCTCTGCGATTTTTACCCCACACACTTCCCTCCAAAGCTAAATTCACAATTCCTTGATGTCTAAGTATGTGTCCTATCAATCTATCCCTTCTTTTAGTCAAGGTATGCCAGAAACTTCTTTTCTCCCCACTTCTGTTCAGTACCTCCTCATTAGTTACGTGATCCACCCACCTAATCTTCAGCATTCTTCTGTAGCACCACATTTCAAAAGTCTCAATCCTCTTCCTGTCCACACTGTTTATCGTCCATGTTTCACTCCCATACAAGGCAACACTCCATACAAACGCCTTCAGAAAGGACTTCCTTAGGCTTAAATCAATAGTCGTTGTTAACAAATTTCTCTTTTTCAAGAACTCTTTTCTACTCATTGCCATTCTGCATTTTATATCCCCTGTACTGCGACCATCATTTGTGATTTTATTGCCCAAGTAACAAAACTCACCTACCTCCTTTATAGTTTCGTTACGTAATCTAATTCCTTCAGCATCACCTGATTTTCTTAGACTGCACTCCATTACCCTAGTTTTTCTCTTGTTAATGTTCATCTTATATGCACCTTTCAGCACACTGTCCATTCCGTTCAATTGCTCTTCCAGGTCCTTTGCTGTATCTGACAGAATTACTATGTCGTCGGCAAAACGCAATGTTTTTAATTCTTCCCCCAGAACTTTAATTCCTTCTCCAAATTTCTCCTTGCTTTCCGTTATAGGAATTACGGGATGGCATAATAGAATATTCTGATTCTACATACAGTGCCAATATAGTAATAGTGCCTAAAAAGTCAACTGATGGCACAAAGTGGTATAGGTTTTGCTGCGACTGTAGACACCTAAATAGTCAGACAGTATCTGATGTTTATCCACTGCCAAACATTATTGATATTATCGATATTCTGGGCAACAGTAAATATTTTTCTACGATCGATTTACGCATTGATTACCATCAGTTAGAAGTGGCGGAGGAGGATAGGCACAAAACGGCATTTTCCACACCTGGTGGGCACTGGCAATATAGAAGAATGCCTTTTGGGTTAAAAAACGCTCCTGCTACATTCCAGAGGTAGCTGGATGGTGTACTGCGAGGGTTGAAGACGCGGGACTGTTGTGTCTATTTAGATGACATAATTGTCTTTTCTAAAGCGGCAGGAAGTAACTTATTTTGGACATGTAATTAGTGAACAGGGAGTTAGGACAGATCCACGTCTGATAACAACAGTTAAAGATTTTGCAGTACCACAACGCATTAAGGAAGTGCAATCTTTCGTTGGGCTCGCGTCTTATTATCGTCGTTATGTGCAGAATTTTGCGGAAATAGCACGACCCCTGACGCAGTTATTAAGGAAGGGGGCAACATTTCAATGAACAGCGGAGCTTTCCAAATTTTAAAACAAAAACTTATCACAATCCCAGTACTAGCTTATCCGGACTACAACAAATAATTCATTTCATCATGCGATGCAAGTGGACATTCAGTAGGAGTAGTGTTATCTCAAAATGTGGATGGCGCATAGAATCCAATAGCATACGCCTCCAGACAGTTGACAACAGCGGAGCGAAATTACTAAACAACTGAGAAAGAGTTGCTGAGCGTTATTTACGGAATAAAATATTTTCGGTGTTATTTATCCGGACGGAAATTTAAAGTGGTGACGGATCACGCTGCATTAAAATGGCTTCTTGGCTTACGGGATCCATCCAGCCTGTTAATCCGATGGTCGTTGTGCTTATCTGAGATGGATTTTGAAGTGATGCATAAACCGGGGAAGAACCATACGAATGCAGATGGCCTAAGTAGGAAAGCGAGTCTATGGGAAGGAATGCAGAGGAGTGGCAAAGGGCACGGCCGAGAGAACCTGAGTATGCTTCTCAGAAACAATTCTATAAGGAAGACGAAGTATTATGCCGTAAGACCCGACTTGGGCCCAGAGTGGTGGTGCCTGCAGACCTTAGTCAGGAGGTAATGAGGGAGGCGCATGATCAGTCCTATTCGGACATGGGGGGCAGAGAACCACAGAAAGACGAGTAGCGGAAAGATTTTGGTGGCCAACCAGAAAACAGGATGTGGTTCAATACGTTCGGAACTGTGTGGAATGCGCGCGGCGGGCAGATTTAAGCCGCCAAAAGGCACCCTTACAGCGATTACCAGAAGCCTCGGTCCCTTTTTCTCTCATTGGGTTGGATTGTTTCGGCCCATTTCACAAACCCAGCTGGTAACAAATATGTGCTCACAATCATAGATCATTTTTCTCGTTACCTAGCGATGGTGAGTCTTCCAGACCAGCAAGCCAGCACAATCGCACAAGCAATTGTAAATAACTGGATACTCAAATTTGGAGTACCGGAGGCCATTATTTCAGATCAAGGCTCGAACTTCATGGCAGCCGTACTGGGACAACTCTGTCAGCTATTGAAAATAAAAAAGCTGCGCACGACACCTCTGCATCCACAGGCGAACGGGCGAACGGAAAGGGTACACCGAAAAATCGGAAAAAATGCTCAGTTACTACATTAATGAGCAGCACAATAACTGGTACATGTATTTGCCTATGGTTGTGTCATGTTATAACGCGAAGACACACGAAGCAACGGGTTTGTCGCCCTACGAAGTAGTTTATGGCAGGAAGATGCCATCGCCTTTCGATGTGTTAAGGCAAAAAGGAGGCAGAGTCGGTGAAACAGTAGGCTGCCGGCCGCGGTGGCCACTACGGTCGGGGATTCGAATCCCCCCTCGGGCATGGATATTTGTGCCGTCCTTAGTATAGGCTAGTTCATAAGTAGTTTGTAAGTTTATGGACTGATGACCCCGTAGTTAAGTCCCATAAACTCTACAAACATTTGAAAATTTTTAGTAGAGGACTTCTCGAAGATGATGAAGAATGTGTGGTCCAGAGTGCAAAAAGTAAACACGAAAGCACTGGAGCAGCACTTGTCACAGTCGTATCTAGACGTATCAGGGGTCCCATGTCACTTCACGCAGGACTGCATGAAGTGGGGTGGTTATTCAGATGTCACATTGGGCCAATGTTGTTATCACTGTGTACATGTGGGAACTCAGTCGGGTTGTGCACGTTAGGGTCGACCAACAAACATCATATAGCTGCTTTTCCCTGGCTATACAGTCTCCTACCGACTTTAATTTGTCAATCAAACGTTCAAATATTAGTAAAGCTTATGGGACTTAACTGCAGGGTCATCAGTCCCTAAACTTACAAACTACTTATGAACTAACTTACACTAAAGAAGCACAAACATCCATGCCCGAGGGAGGATTCGAACCTCTGACGCGGAAGGCCGCGGGATCCTCAACGTGGCGCTCCAGACCGCTCGGCTACTCCCGCGCGGCTTTAATTTGTCCTATAGCCACTCCTGCTTAACCAATTTATAGTACCTGCCAACCTCAATTTTTAACCGTCCGTACTTTCTTTTGCCTGGTTCTTTCGATATATTTTTATATTTTCTCCTTTTATGAATTAAATTCAGTAGCTTCTGGTGTATACAAGGATTTCTTCCAGGCCATGTCTTTCTACCTATTTGGTCCACAGCTGCCTTCACTACTTCTTCTCTCAAAGTTACCCTCGTTTCAGTCAATCCTTGCCTAATTCTCCCTCTGATACTCTCAACAAAATCAGGCTCCTTCGTTATCTGCAGGTCCCATCTTCTTACTTTCGTACCTTTCTGCATTTTTCTCCGTTTTAATCTACATGTCAGAAAAAATAAGTTACGTTCAGAGTCTATATCTGCCCCTGTATAATCCGTACAGCTTAAAATCTGATACCAAAATCTATTTCTTACAACGATCAAATCAATCTGAAACCTCCCGGTGTACCCTAGCCTTTACATGTATACAGGTTTTTGCATGAGTCTTAAATCAAGTGTTAGTGAAGATTAAATTATGTTGTGTGCAAAATTCAACTGGGCGGCTTCTTCTTTAATTTATTTTGCCCAGTCCACATTCATCTATTTTTACTTATCTTCCTGTTCCTACTACCTCTATCGCAATCAAGTTTTTCTCTACCTTAACTTTTACTTTAACTTTTACCTCGGGATACTTTTTTTTCAGCATCCTTGTCGGCAGAGCAAGTTGGCATATACAGAGTGAGACACTTAAAACTGTTTTTCATAATATTTGGAAAAATATAAATCTGATTAAAAAAATTGCAATGAAAGTTGTTCACCTCGCAGAGGCGCATCCATTAACACAAAGCTCGCACCTCTGTACAAGCCCCGGGGACGTGGGAGGCGTGACTTTTAAATCTTAAATAGGGACCCCTAATTTTATTGCAGATTTGCAATCTCCGTTGAAAAATATGAAACTTTTGTATGAAACTTTTTTTCGTTTAATTATAGATGGCAATGAAATATTTCAAACAAATACACATAGGATTAGGAAAATCTAAGTACAGTTTTTGGTATTTTTGATAATGCTATCATGTTACACCTCCCACAATAGAATGATGCACACACTCTGATAAATGGTCAGACTGTTCATTGCACCTCGATGATTCGGACTGTACACATCTGTACACAATTTTCCCCCACGACGTTAACGCTTGCAGAAAGAGTAAATATCATTTCCTCGTACTTTGAGGCGCACTGAAATATTGAAGGCGCTCTTCTGTTGCCTCATAGAAATGATCCTTGTTCAACGACTTTTCGCAGTATTGTCCAACTGTTCGCTGAAACTGGACATGTTAAACCTAGAGAGTCAGAAGTCTGTTTGTTCGAGATATTACCGTTTTCCAACTATTTTCAACTTATTTCTATTTTTCCGATTACAGCGCCCTCCATCATTAAACGGAACAAAAAGTTTCGTAAGAAAGTTACATATTTTTTCACAGAGAATCCAAATCTGCAATAAAAATTAAGGGTTTCCTTAAAAGATTTGAAAGTGATCTCGCCTCCTGACCCGGGGTGGTGCAGGAGAGTCGAGGTGTATGTTCATGGACGGTGAACAACTTTCATTACAACTTGTATTTTTTTAAATCCGATTTCTGTGTTTCGAGATATTCCGAAAAACAGTTTTAATGCCTCACCCTGTCTACAGGGTGGAGAAAAATTGCCGCACGAAATTTTAACCGTAGATAGCTAATGCCATTAGGATCCAAAATTACTAATGTTGTGTAGGCGAAAAAGGCACAATGTTTAAACTACGGGACGCGCTCTGATTGGTCAGTCTCCGGTGGTCGGTTGACCGGCTCCAGTATGGTTGTCTGTTCACCTACCCTACATCTACATAAATACTCCGCAATTCACCGTAAGGTGGGTGATGGAGGGAACAGTGTACCACTACTAGGGATTTCCTTTCCCATTCCACTCCCAAACAGAACGAAGGAAAAAAGAATGTCTATATTCCTCTGATTCTCTTATATTTTCTTTATGATCTTTATGCGAAATGTAAGTAGGCAGCAGCAAGATCGTTCTACAGGCAGCTTCGAATACCGGCCCTCTAAATTTCCTCAACAGAATTTCTCGAAAAGAACGTCGTCTTTCCTCCAGCGGTTCCAATTTGGGTTCCCGGAGCATTTCAGTGACACTCGCGCATTGGTCAAATCCACCAGTAACGAACCTACCAGCTCGCCTCTCAATTGCTTCCACGTATTCCGTTAAAATTATCTGCTTCAGGTCCCAAACACTTAAGCAATAATCGAGGAGTGGTCGTACAAGCGTTTTATACGCAATCACCTTTACAGATGAAGTACAACTTCCTAAAATTCTCCCAATACACCGAAGTCGGTTGTCCCCCTTACAACTGTCCTTACATGTTTGTTCCATGTCATATCGCTCTTCAATATTACGCCTAGATACTTGAACGACGCGACTTTATTAAGAATCTCACTACTAATGCTGTATTCGAACATTGTTGTTGTTGTTGTGGTCTTCGGTCGGGAGACTGGTTTGATGCAGCTCTCCACAATACCCTATCCTGAGAAAGCCTCTTCATCTCCTCATAAGAACGGCAACCTACATCTGTCTGAATCTACGTACTGTATCCATCTCTTGGTCTTCCTCTGCGATTTTTTCCCCATACACTTCCCTCCAACGCTAAATTCACAATTCCTTGATGTCTAAGTATGTGTCCTATCAATCTACCCTTCTTTTAGTCAAGATATGCCAGAAATTTCTTTTATCCCCAATTCTGTTCAGTACCTCCTCATTAGTTACGCGATCCACCCACCTAATCTTCAGCATTCTTCTGTAGCACCATATTTCAAAAGCCTCAATCCTCTTCCTGTCTGCACTGTTTATCGTCCATGCAAGGCAACACTCCATACAAATGCCTTCAGAAAGGACTTCCTTAGGCTTAAATCAATATACGATGTTAACAAATTTCTCCTTTTCAAGAACGCTTTTCTATCCATTGCCATTCTGCATTTTATATCCTCTGTACTGCGACCATCATTTGTTATTTTACTGCCCAAGTAACAAAACTCATCTACCTCCTTTATTGCTTCGTTTCCCAATCTAATTCCTTCAGCATCACCTGATTTTCTGCACTCCATTACCCTAGTTTTGCTCTTGTTAATGTACATCTTATATGCACCTTTCAGCACACTGTCCATTCCGTTCAATTGCTCTTCCAGGTCCTTTGCTGTATCTGACAGAATTACTATGTCGTCGGCAAAACGCAATGTTTTTAATTCTTCACCCTGAACTTTAATTCCTTCTCCAGATTTCTCCTTGCTTTCCTTCATTGCTTGCTTAATGTACAAATTGAATAACAATGGAGAAAGACTACAACCCTGTCTTACTCCCGTTCCAACCACTGCATCCCTTTCATGCCCTTCAACTCTGACAACCACTGTCTGATTTTTGTACAAGTTGTAAATAATCTTACGCTCCCTATATTTTACACCTGCTTGCTTCAGAACTTGAAAGAGTTTATTCCAATCAACATTGTCAAAAGCCTTCTCCAAATCTACAAAAGCTAGAAATGTAGGTTTGCCTTTTCTTAATCTATCTTCTAGGATAAGCCGTAAAGTGAGTATTGCCTCCCGTGTTCCTACATTTCTCCTGAACCCAAACTGATCTTCCCCGAGATCGGCTTCTCCATTCTTCTGTATATAATTCCTGTTAATATTTTGCAACCATGACTTATTAAACTGATGGTTCTGTAGTTTTCACACCTGTCTGCACCTGCTTTCTTTGGAATGGGGATTATAACATTTTTCTTAAAGTCTGAAGGTACTTCACCTGTCTCATACATCTTACACACCAGGTGAAACAGGTTTGTCATGGCTGGTTCTCCCAGAGACTTCAGTAGCTCTGAGGGAATATCATCTACTCCAGGGGCCTTGTTTCGACTTAGGTCTTTCAGGGCTCTGTCAAATTCAACTCTCAGTACAGTATCTCCTATTTCATCTTCATCTACATCCTCGTCCCTTCCTACAATATTGTCTCGAAGTTCATTTCCTTTGTAGAGCCCCTCTATATACTCTTTCCACCTTTCAGCTTTCCCTTCTTTGCTGAGAACTGGTTTCCCATCAGTGTCCTTGATATTCATAGAGCTGTTTTTCTTATCTCCAAATGTTTCTTTTATTTTCCTGTAGGCTGCATATATTTTCCCCCTATTTATACATTCTTCTACATCCTTGCATTTGCCTTCTAGCCACTCCTGCGTAGCCATTTTGCACTTCCTGTTAATCTCATTTCTTAGTCGTCTGTACTCCATTTTGCCTGTTTCAGTTACTGCATTTTTATATTTTCTCCTTTCATCGATTAAATTTAGTATCTCCTTTGATATCCAAGGATTTTTTAGATCTTGCCTTCCTACCTATTTTGTCCTCTGCTGCCTTCACTATTTCATCTCTCAATGCTACCCATTCCTCCTCTACTGTTTTATTTTCCCCCGTTTCTGTCAATTGTTGCCTAAAGCTCCCTCTGAATTTCTTAAGAACTTCAGGTTCCTTCAATTTCTCCAGGTCCCATCTCCTTATTTTCCTACCTTTTTGTAGTTTCTTCAGTTTCAGCCTACAGTTCATAACCAACAAGTTATGGTCAGAGTCTATATCTGCCCCTGGGTATGTCTTACACTGTAAAACCTGGTTCCGAAATCTATGTCTTCCCATTATAAAATCTATCTGGTATCTCCCGGTGTCTCCTGGTCTCTTCCACGTATACAACCTTTTTCCGTGATTGTTGAACCAGGTGTTTGTTATAACTAAATTATGTTCTGTGCAAAATTCTACCAGGCGGCTTCCTCTTTCATTCCTTTTGCCCAGACCATATTCACCTACTATCTTCCCTTCCCTTCCTTGTCCTACTACCGAATTCCAGTCTCCCATAACAATTAAGTTTTCCTCTCCCTTAATTGTCTGAATAATTTTCTTTAGCTCCTCATATATTTCTTCGATTTCCACATCATCGGCAGAGCTAGTTGGCATATAAACCTGTACTACTGTTGTCAGTGTTGGCTTCGTATCTATCTTGACAATGATAATGCGATCACTGTGCTGATCATAGTAGTTTACCCGCATTCCTATTTTCTTATTCATTATCACTCCTACTCCTATGATACCCCCAATTGATTTTGTATTTATAATCCTGTACTCACCTGACCAGAAATCCTGTTCATCCTGCCACCGAACTTCACTAATCCCCACTATATCTAACTTCAACCTATACATTTTCCTTTTTAAATTTTCTAATTTTCCTACTCGATTAAGGGATCTAACATTCCACGCTCCGACCCGTAGAATGCCAGTTTTGTCTTTCCTGGTGATCACATCCTCCTGAGTAGTCCCCACCCGGAGATCCGAATGGGGGACTATTTTACCTCCGGAATATTTTACCCGAGAGGATGCCATCATCATATGTTCATACAGTAGAGCTGCATGTCCTCGGGAAAGGTAACGGCTGTAGTTTCCCCTTGCTTTCAGCCGTTCGCAGTAGCTGTGTGGCAAAGCCACATTAGCTGATGTTAGAAGGCCAGCTCAGTCAATCATCCAGACTGTTGCCCCTGTAACTACTGAAAAGGCTGCTGCCCCTCTTCAGGAACCACACGTTTGTCTGGCCTCTCCACAGATACCCTTCCGCTGTAGTTGCACCTACGGTACGGCTATCTGTATCGTTGAGGCACGCAAGCCACCCCACCTCGGCAATGTCTGTGGTTCATGGGAGTGGATGCGAACATTATGGGATTGTTTTTCCTATTCATGTTCATCACCTTACATTTTCTACATTTAGAGCTAGCTGCCATTCTTCACACCAACTAGAAAGTTTGTCTAAGTCATCCTGTACGCTATTACAGCCAATTAATGGCGACACCATCCCGTACACCACAGCATCATCACCCAACATCCGTAAATTACAAGTCACTTTGTCGATCAGATTATTTATATGGATAGAAAATAATAGCAGTCCTATCACACTCCCCTGGGGCACGCCTGACGATACACTCGTCTCTGATGAACACTCCCGTCGAGAACAACGTACTGCGTTCTATTACTTAGGAAGTCTTCCAGCCAGTCACAAATCTGTGAACCTATTCCATAAGCTCGTATCTTCGTTAGCAGTCTGCAGTGTGGCACCGCGTCGAACGCCTTTTTGAAGTCGAGAAAAACACAATCCGCCTGTTGCCCTTCATCCATGGCTCGCAAGACGTCATGAGAGAAAAGGGCAAGCTGAGTTTCACATGAACGATGTTTCCTAAACCCGTGCTGATTCATGGAAAGAAGCTTTTCCGTCTCAAGGAAATTTACTATGTTCGAGCTTAGAATATGCTCCAAAATTCTACAGGAAACTGATGTCAACAATTTTGGTCTGTAATTATGTGGGTCAGTTCTTTTATCTTTCTTATAAACGGCAATCACCTGCACTTTTTTCCTATCACTAGGAACTTTGCGCTGAATTAAAGATTCGCGATAAATGCAAGTTACGTAAGGGACTAATGCCACAGAATACTCTTTGTAAAACCTAACTGGTACGCCATCCGGACCCGGAGACTTTTTTGTATTCAGCTCTCTCAGCTGCTTCTCTACACCGGAAATACCTATTACTATGGCCTCCGTTTGGGAGTTAGTGCGTTGATCAAATGATGGTACATTTGTGCGGTCCTCCTACGTGAAATATTTCTTAATGGTTTAATTTAGAACTTCAGCTTTCCGTTTGCTTTCTTCTATTACTGCCCCGGAATGATCAACGAGTGACTATCAAGTGGCCTTTGATCCGCTTATCTATTTTACGTAGGACCAGAATTTTTTCGTGTTCTCGGAAAGAACTTTTGCCAAAGGTAATTATTGTATGCTTCGCGCATCGATATTTTTGTAGACGCACGAATCTCTTCTAACCTTAGAGTGTTTTCACTTGCGTATTATTTTTTGAACTAAGAGTGCAAAACAAATCAACCGGTAACATTTGTATGCTTGTTTCAAGGCAAGTCACAGACAACATAAAACAAAAACAATGGTGTTTGCGTTATTATCTATAGCGTAGTTCATTGTATCTAAATGTGCTGCGGCAAAAACATGCTGGAATATCAGTATTTTTAATGTTAAAATGTTCAGAAAGAATAAGTTTGAGCGCAATTGAATATTATTTGAAACACTACCTGATTCATAGTTCTACGATTAGTTTTTGTCGAGGAAAAGGTATATCGACTTGAGAAATAAAACGAATGAATAGTTCTTTTTATAATTTTTTTCTGTTACTTTTACCGGTATTTTGATAGTTGTTCCGATATTCGAGGCAAAGACGAATCCAAAAAATGTGAAGTCATTAAAACCCGTCCAGCAGTGTTTTGATATTTGTAGTGTATTTCTGAAGTTAGTCAGGTCACGCAATAATACCGGGTGATCAAAAAGTCAGTCTAAATTTGAAAACTTGATAAATCACATATGCTTGGAATGACATGGGGTTTTATTAGAAAAAAAAAGTATTGCTAGACGCGTGTAAGATCTCTTGCGCGTGTCGTTTGGTGATGATCGTAAGCTCATCTTCCACTTTCGTCATGCTCGGCCTCCCAGGTCCCCAGACATCAGTCCGTGCGAGTATTGGCTTTGGGGTTACCTGAAGTCGCAAGTGTATCGTGGTCGACCGACATCTCTAGGGATGCTGAAAGACAACATCCGACGCGAATGCCTCACCATAACTCCGGACATGCTTTACAGTGCTGTTCACAACATTATTCCTCGACTAGAGCTATTGTTGAGGAATGATGGTGAATATATTTAGCATTTCCTATAAAGAAGATCTTTGCTTTGTCTTAATTTGTTATGCTAATTATTGCTTTTCTGATCAGATAAGGAGCCATATGTCGGACATTTTTGAACCTTTTTTTAGTTCTATTAAAGCCCCATATCATTCCAAGCATGTGAGTCAATTTTTACATCTCTATCTACATTTTCCGTGATTTATTAAGTTTTCAAATTTATACTGACGTTTTGATCACCCAGTATTACATTCTTTGAGTTTTACTTCTCCATAAACAGAGCATCTTTAATCATGGTAATGTGAAGTGGATATTTAGTGTCCACTCTTACTTGCGAAGTTGATTCAGTTGAACAGACACGATACACACTACTCACCGACAACCAGATAAACTACTCAAGTCGCATCAGCACGCAACATTAATTCAAGAGATGTGGATTCAAAGATCGGAATTTCAGTACAATCTTAACCATTCAAATTTTGAATAATCTTGGATACCACCTCGTAAACTGGACCTTTATGCATACCCTCAGAGTTTCCGTATCAAAACAAAGTATCGCTAGCGTATTGTAAATGAGTACACTGCTCAAAACAAGGGATCAGCTGAGATACACAGACTACACAGATGGTAACGTATTTTATGCACATGTTGCTTACATTTGTAATTTGTGTGTGATACAGTACGATACTGAACTGTTTACCTTGAGGTATGCATGGCGTTTACTTACCCCCATGGGGTGGCCACAATAGTGAAAAAGTCATTCTCGTTGCTCTCTTATATGGTGTGTGATCAGCTTGGATAGCCAGTACAGTTACACACCTGCATGACGTGGACAGTATGACGTTACCAGTCATCTCTTGAGGGATATTTGGCCATTCCTCAGTGAATGTAATAGCCAGTGCTGCAACTGTTGTGAGAGGTGCTGGTCTGCAGTGCGTCTGCTAAGTGGATTTCAGACATCTATAGGGTTTAAGTCCGGTGAACAAGCTGGGAACAAATTCGTTCAACACCCTCGGCTTCAAACATGTTGTCTACCTGTGCATGTCTGTAGGGATGAGCGTTATCGTCCAACAGAAGAAACCCATCTCCTATGGCACTAGCGTAGAGCACAACAAAAGGATGACGAATCTCGTCTCTATACCGCTGATCAGTCAAAGCGCCATTTTGAGCGACATAGAGGTCCGTATGTCCGCCAATAATGACTCCTGCCCACAGCATTCGTCCACCACCACAATGTGGTGATGTTTCCTGCACATAAGCAGGATTGTTCCGACTTCCACGTTGTCTGCTGATGAGTGAATAACGAACACGAAATCTTGACTCATATGTAAACAGAACCAGGCGTCATTCGTTAAGACTCCAATCCCAATGTTCCCCCGGCCAGTTTGTGCGGCCTAAACGGTCTCGCGGTTTTAATGGCCCCCGTGGGTAGAAGCCACAGTCCCGAAGGCGATTTCGGACTGTTTGTGCTGATATTGCGCGTCCTGGAGGGTGCGGTGCAGGTGAGTTTCATTCGGCCTCCGGGCTGTTAACCGGAGATTTTACCCGTGGACGACTTCGGCCTGGGTTTCTTTTAACGGTTCCTGTTATATGAAATCGCGCCCACTCCAATAGCTGCGGCCCCCTAAGTCACATGTCGTTGCATTGGACTTGCGCTAGTTGGACTTAAACTGAATGAACTTCGCAAGTAAGAGTGGACACTAAATTTCCACTTCACAGTTCAGTGAGTACCTAAGTCCAATGAACAAGACTTGCGCATAATAGTTCGCGATCGGGAGCGCTCACTGTAGTTCGCGGCTCTGCCGCGAAATAGTTCGCTCTTTTAGTTCATCCGCTCCCAGTGACGGCTGAGCTGCGTGGTCTGCGCGTGCAGGTGGAGGGGGATGTTCCCCCACCTAGCTGCTTCATGCGCTTGCTGCGATATCACGCAAACCAAAAGAAACAGTTTGTGGATAATTTCCCGCGTTTAAGTTTAGAGTTATCTCTATATCTTGGCATTATGGGATGTATTAGACAGATATTGCAGAGTGCAGAACACATCAAAACAGAAATTTTGTACCACTGAACTATGTAATCTAGCAGGCAGACGCACACACCTCGAAATGACGCAGCAGCAGAAGGCAAACACGTGACTTTTAATTCTGCTACGCGCACTCTCGCTATTGCCCGTCGGTCTTCGGAAAAGAATCCGACGAACTATGAAGCGAGATACGTTTGGCATAATCGTCCGCTGCTCTTAGTCCGTCCGTTGCTCCTAGTTCGTCCGCTGCTCCTAGTTCGTCCGCTGCTCCTAGTTCGTCCGCTGCTCCTAGTTCGTCCGCTCGTTTTGGCTTTTGCTACCGCTACTAAAAGAGCTCTTTTTTATGGCGGCTTTTTTATATAATGAATCAGTGTTGCTAAAGCGTGTGCTTTTACACGTATTTTTGGGCAATTAGACATCAAATACTTAGGAAAATAAACCAGTTATTTACACGAATGGGTGATACAATGGTACCCAATTACTTTGCATACAGAGTACTCGTAATACTTTATTTTTAAAATAGATTTCTTGTGGCAGTGAATTATGTAACTACAGCTGAGCTGCATCTCAGCTCGAAATGAAGGTGCCGGCCGCGGTGGCAGCGGGGACTGAAGCGCTCCAGTCACGGTCTGCACGGCCACTACGGTCGGGGGTTCGAATCCCCCCTCGGGCACGGCTATTTGTGCCGTCCTTAGTATAAGGTAGTTCGTAAGTAGTTTGTAAGTTTAGAGACTGATGACCCCGTAGTTAAGTCCCATAAGCTTAACAAACATTTGAACATTTCGAAAAGGTAACTGGAAGAAGGGAATCACGCGATTATGCGCGCTCTCGCGTCTCTCGCTGTTCCCCGTCAGTCTTCGGAAAAGGAGAGGACGATCTAAGAGGCGAGGGATCTGCGAACTAATTTGCGTAGTTCGCCTGTGGGAGCGCTCTTCCGAACTAGTTCGTTCACGAACTACACAAGACTAATCTGAACCCAACTGCTCGTGTAATTCGTTCGGTAAACATAAGTCGACACCGACCCCATCTGCAACAAATGTCTATTATTACCACTATCTCGGTTGCCGTAATGTTGTTATTCCCACTCCGTAGAACCGACGCAAAGACTCGGAACAATGTTAGTTAATTCCGCCGATGACATTATTCGAGAAGCTAGACGTGTCAAGTGATCCCCCTGTGACCTTGTGGGAGGCGGCGTGCGGCTGCCGCTCGCCTGCCTGCCGCACCCACCGCTCCTTTCCCGTACCCACCTTACACTCTTTTCCATCGTCTGCGTGCACCTCCCACGTGTGCGTACTTGGCACGTCCGGGCTCTGGAGATTTGCTGCTACGTCTTACTAGCTTTTCACATTGCAAACATCTACGAGAGTTACGACCGATTGCAAAAAGCATTTAGCCTTAGTGTAAGATACAAAATGATCTTACACGAAGCTTAACCCCAAAATCTGCGTTATACAGAGTGTTACAAAAAGGTACGGCCAAACTTTCAGGAAACATTCCTCACACACAAAGAAAGAAAATATATGTACATGTGTCCAGTAACGCTTAATTTCCATGTTAGAGCTCATTTTAGTATTTCCCTTTAAATGTAAATTGAAATAATTCGTGCAGACAATTGTCAAAATACCCAATTGTTTCGTTAGTATGTACTGTACTTCCTCGATTCACCGCCAGTTGGCCCAATTCGAGGAAGGTAATGTTGACTTCAGTGCTTGTGTTGACATGCGACTCATTGCTCTACAGTACTAGCATCGAGCACATCAGTACGTAGCATCAACTAGTTAGTGTTCATCACGAACGTGGTTTTGCAGTCAGTGCAGAGTTGAAAACTGATTGCTTCAGCGGAATTTTTGTCAGTGTGGAGGCTATTTTCTTTCGATATAATTGGCTGACTTCTATATCTCTCGCTGTCATCTATATCTTTGTCTGAAAATGTTCTTGCATGTGGTTTATTTACGTTTTGACAATACGCACACATATTATTAGGTGGAACGTTGAAATCGCAAACCTTTATATGAAAGTCAATAATTATGCATAATGGGTGGTGGAAAAACTATGTTTAAAAAACGGAAGTTTCATGGAAATCGGTTTACCAGCAAAAAAGAGGAAGCAGCTCGAAATGAAGATCATAAGCTCTCAGCTTCAGCATCGAAAATTGGGACAGGAGAAGATGACTGGCGGAAGTTCGATAACAGAAATGAGACATATTCACATAAACACTCATTACCAGAAACTGTTATGAATGCAATTAAGCCCACATTCAGGTTTCTTGCAAACCCTAATTTACTGATGAAGTGTCTTCACGGAAAGACACAAAATTCAAATAAAAGTCTCAATAATTTAATTTGGATTAGATGCTCAAAAAGGACATTCTGTGGACTTGAAGTACTCAAAATAGGTGTCTATGATGCAGTTTTATGTTTCAATAATGGAAATAATGGCAGAATTGAGGTGCTGAAGAGAGCTGGTATAGATCCTAGTGTGTTTACAAAAAAGGAATATTACAGCATCGTCGAGAGCAGGGTCAAGAAAGCTGACAGATCACTATCATACCTGCAAATACAGGCGAGGCAGATTCGAAGGGGAGAGAAGACAAATATGGAGGATGAGGAGTATCAGTATGGAGGTTTTTAAAACTGAGGTAAGCTTATTACATGCTGAAGAATGAGAAGGAAATCTTTGAACCTCTTTTTCTCGGTTTTACATTTTTTATGTTACTAAAGGCTTTTCTGAAAAAGTATATGCCCGAATGCTATTAAATTTTCAGGAACTGTTCACAACGTGTTGCTGTATCCCTGGAACTAAAGATTACGAGATCCTGCCATTACAGTCTGATTTTTAAATCGTTTTATGTAGGAAAAAAAAGTGAATTTTTGATGTGCAAAATTAAAAACCCTGTTAATGATACAGTTTGTACTTACCATAAATTAATAACTGTAGTTCATTGGTCTTATAACTTTCCCAAGACGCTTCAATAATATTTTCAAATTAATGTCATGATTGGTATTTGCGTTATGGCTTTTTATAAAAAAGAAAATTAAAAAATTAATAATTAAATTTTTTTGATATAATAATGTATAGTATTCTGAGGTATTGACAGATGCTGTAACTGGCTACAATTCATAAATCAAATGTAAATCATCACCTAATAAATAGTCAGTTGAAGCACTTACAACCTCTACATACGAAACACCTGACAATGGCATTAAATGCAGAAAGATATATTGTGTGATATATAAATAAATAATTAATTACAGTGTTTGGACTATCCTTCCGCATTATGTCAATATACGACATTTCTAACACTATGGGCCCGAGATATAACAAGTTATTAAATTTTTTTGGCAAAGTACTAATCCTGCATATTTTATTATATTTTTCCATTAAAATACAGCTCGTTTCTTTACTCATGCAAAATTTTAGATTTTTACAGTAATAAATATGGCTGTAATGATTTATTACAGAAATGTTTACATTTCCGTTACATCCCCCTTAAGTCCCTTAGATTTACAAACATGGAAACATTTTAAATGCACTACATTCACTACCAGTTTTACACCATATCGGAGGGTCGCTGTTTTCACTGAGTCAGAAAAGTTGTATACTTACTGTTGTACAAACAAAATAAAAATAAACCATATGCGTTGGAACAACTGGCGCGAATCAAGTTGACACTTAGCGTGTTGACTGATGGGAAAGCTCAGTCACTCAGTGCATCCAATTTTTTAACTGCGCACTCAGTATTGGTTTAGGTATTACATGCAGTGTTTCCAACTCGTTTCCACTCATGTCCGTATATGATGTATGGAAAAGAATGATTATGTATTAGGTGGTAATATTTCACCTTTTTTGATATTATTGTACAATGAATTGTTACTGTTTTGAATTAAAAAGAAGGCACTTTCATTCAGCATCGTCCTTGAGAAAAGTCCCTACGTTTTGCAAAGAGATCGAAAATCCGTCCCTACATCCCTACAGTTTCGAAAAAAGAGTCAAAAGTCGCTACGCGTAGGGACATGTCCCTACGGTTGACAACTCTGATTACATGTCACGCGTGTCACAAGGTAGACACTCTCGCAGCTAGAGGGCTCCGCATTGTAGCACATGGCGGTGTGTAACTACTGCGGCGGTACGTTGTTGTTGTTGGTTGTTTCAAGGGGACTAAACTGCTAGGTTATCAGTCCCGCGGCGGTACGGAAGAAACTGCCTACTGTATAACGAACTCCGCAAAACGTGTCTCTTAGTTTGCCCAGACGTGGTGAACGGTATCCTGCAGCAGACCACAGACGAGGGCTGCAACATCGGAACAAAGTAGACCCCTTGATACAATTTAGATTTGGGGCCATCACATTTTCATCTGTTTAGAAAACTTAAAGAACACCTTCCAGAACTAGTGAAGAAGTGGTGCAGGCTGTTGATCCGACAACAATGTTACACACTCTACACTAACGGCATTAACAACCTGGGCTCTTGTTGGGAGAAGTGTCAATCGTCAGAATGGTTAATCGAAATGTTGGTAGAGCTTATGGGACTTAACTACGGGGTCATCAGTCCCCAAACTACTTATGAACTAGCTACTACTAAGGACGGCACAAATACCCATGCCCGAGGGGGGATTCGAAGCCACGACCGTAGTGGCCGTGCAGACTGTGACTGACGCGCCGCAGAAGGCTCGGCGACCGCGGCCAGCCAGAATGGCTATGTTGAGAAGTAAATAAATAGACGACATGAATAATTACATAGAATGTTAATAAGCCTCGTTTTATTTTAGAAGCTTCAATAAAGTATATATAAAGAATTTGGAGACATTACTTTCTACCACGCCATCGTATCACCGTATGGTATTTGCTCATTCCTACCCATTCACCCTACAGTGCTACACAGTTTCCTTGAAGATAGATGACACCCATTGGTTGCTGAAGTCCGAATTTTGGCTACTGAGGAAACTTCGGGCGGCGGCGGAGCGTCCGAGCGCATTGAGGCGCTATGTTACAATGCCCGAGGCCGTTCCCCGTCGGGGGTTCGAATCCCCCCTCGGGCATGGATGTTTGTGCCGTCTTTAGTATAAGGTAGTTCATAAGTGGTTTGTAGGTTTAGGGACTGATGACCCCGCAGTTAAGTCCCACAGAACCCGTTCACCCTACAAAGCACCTTTGTATGTTCGAAATCAAACATATGGTTTTCGCTGTGTTTCGCCACAGCGGATTTATCCGTTTGGCCTAAGCGAACGTTACGTATATGTTCTGTGCAGCGATGAGAGATGCAACGCTCCGTCTGGCCGATATATTGTTTGCCGCACGCGCAGCTGATGCTGTATACGCCAGGTGTCTGTATACCAATTTTATCCTTCACTGATCCCAGTATATCCTTGACTCTTGCCGACGGTATAAAGATGATTTTAATGCCATTCTTTTCTAATATGCTGGCGATATTTGCCGTGGGTGGATCAACATACGGAAGGACCGCCAAGCTCTTGATGTCTTCCCGAACGTCTTCCTTCTCCTTTCTCTTGTTCGGTTGGACAGCTCGTCTGATCTGCGTTTCCGAATAGCCGTTGTTGCGAAAAGTTTTCCTCGAGAGCTGCAATTCAGACTGTAGGCTTTCCTCGCCACATATATCTCGTGCTCTATGTACCAGGGCGCTGAGCGTGGATTTGCGCTGTGCTGGATGTTGGCAGCTTTTGGCGTTGAGGTATAAGTTGGTGTGTGCCCTCTTCCTGTAGACCGAATGCCCTAGCGTGCCGTCGGTCTCGGGCTTTATCATGAAGTCAAGGAAAGGAAGACGTCAGTTTTCTTCCATTTCCATGGTTAATTTAATGCTGTTATGTATGCCATTGAGGTGGTCAAGAAATTCTTGTAGATTTTTCTCGCCATGTGGCCAAATCACTAACGCGGTGTCCACGTATCAGTAGAATACCTTTGTTATGAGGGCCGTTTTTTCAAATTCTTCCACGTATAAGTTAGCGATAGATATCACCAGGGGGGAACCCATGGCAACCCCGTCTATCTGCTGGTAGAATTTACCACCACACTGGAAGTACTTGGTAGTAAGAGTGTGGCGAAACAATCCCACGGTGTCCTCATTGAAATGGTTCCTTAGAAGTGTTAGGGACTCCTCAAGAGGTACCCTTGTGAGAAGAGACGTGACAACAAAGCTGACCAAGATGTCACCTTCATCAGCAGCGTCGAGGAGGCCATCAGGGGGTTCCCTCTGAAACTGCCGAAGGTATCAGAAGGGAGAGCTGCAGGGTCTTGGAAAAAGCCAAAGCCCCGAAACCGAAAACCAACATCTCCATGGCAGAAGGCAGGGCAATACGTGCCCTATGAGGAGGGAGATACCGTCGTCTTAGCAGCAGACAAAGGCAATGCGACGGTACCGCTACGATCAGCTGACTACTGGCAGAGTATCGAGAGCCTTCTTCAAGATCCAGCTTACGTAGCAGTGAATGAGGACCCTACATCAGCTGAGACGAGGAGGACTATCTCTCTCCTGAACAACTCAGGAATGGACAAAGATATCGTGAGAAAGCTGTACCCAGAGCACCGATACCATCACGCCTGTACCGTCTCCCAAAGGTACACAAGATGGGAGTCCCTCTACATCCGATAGTGGACACAATAACTTCGCCTACTTATGGATTAGCCAAACGCCTGGCGCAGCTCTCGGAGCCTCTCGTGGGTCATTGCACCCACCGTGTGAAAAATTCAACGGAGTTTGTGAAGATACTTCGAGAGATACGTCTGGAGGAAGGTGACATTTGGTCAGCTTTAATGTCACGTCTCTTTTCACAGGCTACCTCTTGAGGACTCCCTAACACTTCTAAGGAAGCATTTCGTCAAGCAAACAGTGGGATTGTTTCAACATGCTCTTACTACCACGTACTTCGAGTGTGCTGGTAAATCTACCAACAGATAGACGGGCTTGCCATGGATTTCCCCATGGTGCCATCTGTCGCTAACCTAACAGTAACTCCGCTAGCAGGAGGACTGGCCCGGAGTTAACACCAAATGTAATTCAGCAATTGAACAATCTTTATTATTATCATAGAACAGCAAAAGAAATAGTTCCAGAAACAACAATCGAGTTAAGCTCAAATTCGAAAACATGAATTAGCAATTAGAAAACAATTCCATGAATAGAACAACTGTGTTAACAAACAGTACATTCGACAAGGATTATGCGGCTTAATGAAAACATTGAACACGCACTCAGAATTAAAGATAGTTTGAGCAGAATTACTAATCCTAAAGCTAGTATCTAAAACCCTCTATTCTAATCAACACAGTTCATGAAGTCACGA
The DNA here is from genome assembly GCA_026315105.1 of Locusta migratoria. Taxonomy (NCBI): domain Eukaryota; kingdom Metazoa; phylum Arthropoda; class Insecta; order Orthoptera; family Acrididae; genus Locusta; species Locusta migratoria. The sequence continues at coordinate 790,301,974 of CM048755.1, read as the reverse complement.
AAGGTCGCGCGGACGCTAATGACCTCGCTGTTGAGCGCCCTAAAACGCCAATCATCATCATCACGAAAGGTCGCGCGATCGGCCAGGAAGCCAGGTAGCCAGGAAGTCGTCGCCACCCGAGAGTAGGAGTAAAATGCAACTTGTAGACTAGAATGCTAAAAAACTTTCAAACCGAGCAACGCTCGGAATGAAAATCAAGTCTGAGAGTGCTAATCTGAATTACTGCCTCAGGAAAAATTTGAGTTACACCAAAAGAATCAAGACTCTCTAGTTACATATTATTTTAAATTTCAATATTAAACCTTAATGCACAACACACCAACTCCACCCTGAAGGGGTACCAAACATGTTATGTTCTACTAAAACTTGAGTAGTTTCACACAGAATTACAAGGAACACTTTACAAATGATAGCAGGAAAGTTCAATTATAAGCTATGTTCAAACAGCTGTCCAAGCATGCACATGTCCCTCCGAATCTTTCAGCCTTTCAAAGGTCACACATTTACAAATAAGTACAGGAGAAGTTTACGCAACTTAACGTGTACTGCAGGATCCGCCGAAAATTCCAGGACTGCTTGGCCTCTGCACCTCGTGCCGGTGTTGTTTCTGCGCCGTCACAGTTGGCAGCATCTACGGTGTTCACCAACAACCAACAGCCTCGTGCTGCGAAATAATAAGGGCAGGTCTAAGCATACAGTTCATCACACGGACGCACACACTTTTCTGGCACCAAATCCAGTAGGCGAGAGCGGGACAAGATGGGATGGAGGGCAAGACGGGGTTTTTGTAATTTCTACCACGACAGATATCGCAAACTAGTGGCGAATAGTTGAAGTAGTAGGCACTTGCTATGCGAGTGCCTGACAGTGCTGGCAGGCATTTTAAGCAAACCATTCGGAGTGAATACATCCAAACGAGTTTTCGTCTGTGCTGATATAAGTTTTCGTTATTTTCAGACGTGAAAAGGTAAGGGAAGTAATTGTTTCTCATAGTCTTAAGTATTATCAATGAAAAAACAGCTTGTTTAGCAATAAATTAATGCATGCAATAATTAATTGAATATATCCTTGGTGCTATATGTTAACCTAACGTAAAAATGGTCCCTAGGGGCAAGACGGGGTACCTAGTGGCAGGGCAAGATGGGGTACCCCATCGTGCCCTCCCACTAGGTACCCCGTCTTGCCCCACATGACATAACATGAGCTGCAACAATGTTGACTGCTATAAACGGTTAAAAAAAAAAAAACAAAAAAAAAAAACAAAAAAAAACAACAACACAGGAATTTGCCCTTTCGAACGAAATATTTTCCCAGATTCAGTGTTTGAAGCTTCTGTCACTACAGACACTCCTTTAACTACAAGTGAGGCCGCTAACGTTTCTGTCAATAATGACCAAGGAGAGGCTTCAGTTGGCTCACATAAGCAGTTTATGTCAGAGACAAGCGATGGTCCTCTCAACCAAGCCGGTACTAAAGAGCAAGATGCGCTTGCTGATAATAATCCCAATTACCACACTACAAACAAGCAGGCTTCCGAGAACACCACCAATCAATTAAGGTCATTTGCTGTTTCACCTGAACAGATTGTCCCAATCCCTTATGTCGGAAAGAGAAACATCCGAAAACCAGGCCGCAAAAAAGGAAAAGCTGTTGTTGTTACTAGCTCCCCTTACAGAAGAGAATCCTGGAGAGTGCAAGTAAAGTTAAGCCTGGAAGAAAGAAGGAAAGATTCACCTGAGAAGACTGTTAAAAAATCCAATCCTTCTTTGTTTGTAAAGGCAAAAGTGGTAAGAATAAAAAAGCAATGACGAACTTGGTCAAAGAAGATAAAAAAATTGAAGAAGACAGCACATTAGAAGAAGATGACACTGCGTGCCTGTATTGCGGCTGTTTCTACTCGCAGTCAACAGAAGGATGGCTGTCATGCGTCTCTTGCAAAAAATGGGCTCACTGTTCACGTGTGGGAGAAGAGGACGAGGATGCCGAGGTACATCATGTGTGTCAATTTTGCTTACAAAACGACGATAATAATAGAATAATAACAAACTGAACTTTAACATCATTGAATAATTTAATTACCTTTGCTTATACAGTATTGAGGTAACTCATCTTGCCCCACCTGCGTACCCCATCTTACCCTCACTGTAGGGCAAGATGGGGTACTTGGTAAACCCTGGGAAAGTAATTTTTTTTTAAATAGTGAATACTAAAAATTTTGGTCCTATTTTTTTAATAAACTCTAGAAATACTGAAGTTTAAGGTGGAATATCTTGTATTTTACTAGAGCATTTGTAAGCCTACAAAAAATTGTTAAGTGCTTAAGTACCCCGTCTTGCCCTGCTCTCCCCTACGTTTCGACATTGACCCCACACAAGTGTTAAAGTCCAACTCCAATACTGACTAGGTCTTGAAACAACTAAGGAGATAATTAGAGCCAAAGTAGACCACCAAGAACGTCGTGACAGTCCTCGGAATCTTCCTCTGGGGCCCCCTGCACGGTGCACACACGCGCGCCACCTCGGAAAGGAGCGCGCGAAACGAAAAAACAGAGGCGCTGCGGAAGCTTCAAAAGCCGGCACGGCTCACTATGCATGGAACAATCTGAAGAAACAGCCCTCGAAACAGCGTGGCTGAAACCAAAGGTATTCTACCGATACGTGGACGACACGTTCGTGATTTGCCACATGGCGAGAAAATCTACAAGAATTTCTTGACCACCTCAATGGCATACATAACAGCATTAAATTAACCATGGAAATGGAAGAAACTAATGTTTTCCTTTCCTTGACTTCACGATAAAGAAGAAGACCGACGGCACGCTAGAGCATTCGGTCTACGTGAAGAGGTCACACACCGACTTATACCTCAACGCCAAAAGCTGCCAACATCCAGCACAACGCAAATACGTGCTCACCACCCTGGTACATAGAGGAAGAGATATATGCGACGAGGAAAGCCTGCCGTCTGAATTGCAGGACTGGAGGAAAACGGCTATTCGGAGACGCAGATCATACGAAATTTCCAACCGAACAAGAGAAAGGAGAAGGAAGATGTTCGGGAAGAAGACATCAAGCGCTTGGAGTTCCTTCCGTATGCCGGTCCAACTCACAGCAAATATCGCCAGGATATTAAAAAAGAATGGCATTAAAATATCTTTAGATCGTCGGCAAAAGCCAAGACAAGTACAAATCACGGTTATGGAAAAATATACTGCTACAATTCTCTATACTTACAAGACGCATTTGTTGTATTTCTGTCTGTTCTCTTGTAACTTAAGATCCAGACAACCAAATGAAGTGAAATTTGGTACACGTACACAAAATTACATGGGGAAGGTTCTTAAACAGGTTTCGTTCCATTTTTTTTTTTGGAAAACCAACTGGAAAATTTGAGAAAAAGTGAAAGTGCGTTTCAATGTGTCGGTGTAAATATATATCTTCACACTTATCTTGATGAAATTTTGGACAATTGAGGAAGGGCACTGTCTACATAAAATTTCGGTCAGTGAATGGTGGAGGGTACTTGCGGATTTCTCCAAACTCCACAATTTTGCTCCGATCTCGATGAAATTTTGTACACTTGACCTTGAAAACAAGATGAAGGTTACTGTCTACATAAAATTTCGTTCGGTGGATGGGGGAGAGTACTTTACTTACAGACTTCGATTTCAATCTCTATACATATAAGACACATTTTTGTACGTTTCCACAGAAAACCTTATTTTAAACCTGGGCAAAGCCGGGTACTTGCAGCTAGTAACTTTATAACTTTGGCACTTAAATACAAGACATAAAGAATTAAATACAATTCAGTGAAGGATAAACCTGGAGTATACAATATATCGGCGAGACGCAGTGGTACATCTCTCAGCGCTGCACAGAACATATACGGAACGTTCGCCTAGGCCAAACGGATAAATCCGCTGAGGCGGAACACGGCCTCAACGAAAACCATGTTTGATTTCCAACACGCAAGGGTGAACGGGTCCTGAGACTCAATCTTAGTACAGGCTGTGGAGATTCGACAACCTAGTAACAGGGACAGCGTGGAATGCAGCGAAGAACGTGCTGACGTGAAACCGATGAAGGCAGCGAAGGGAATGAACAAAGCGGCGGTGGCCGAGGGGACTGAGGCCCTTCAGTCATGGTCTGCACGGCCACTACGGTCGGGGGTTCGAATTCCCCCTCGGGCATGGATATTTATGCCGTCCTAGTTCGTAAGTAGTTTGTAAGTTTAGGGATTGATGACCCCGTAGTTAAGTCCCATAAGCTGTACAAACATTTGAACATTTTTTGACAGAGCGGCTAGCGCGCATGGAGTACCCCCCACCACCAGCTGCGACGCCCACCACCACAGGCCGAGGCACGTTTTATTTATTTATTTACTTTCTTTCACGTCGAGCTTTTTTCCGGGGGTTTACTGCACCATTGACACATATGACGCGCTGCCATTGATGGTGTTGCAGATTGCACTTCTCCACCGCCAAAATTTGCTTGTGATAATTTAGTAAAGTTGTGGGATCTTTCTGTTAAAGTGTGCCTACGTCGCCTTAACAATAACACCCACACAACAGTCAGAAAGGCAAAAACAGTGTGTGCAAAAAATGTTTTTAAATCTATGGGACTTAACAGCGGCGGTTATCAGTCCCTATGCTTACGAACTACTTATACATAGTTAAGGACAACACACACACACCCAAGCCCTAGGGAGGACTCGAACCTCCGACGACGAGCAACCGTGCGCTCTGCAGCAAGGCGCCTTAGAACGCTCGGCCACTGTGTATGTACACACGGTTGAAGTAAACATTGAATATATTTATCAGATGCACTAACGTTTTTGGAAAATGACAACACTAGCTGAGTTGCACTTGTTTCAATTAAGTATGTCACAGAGAAGGTACATCGCAATACAAAAATGATCAGAACACGTAAATAAGCATGATCTCTGATCTCAGTGTTTGTCCCTTTGGCTACTCATAACGTTTCACATGTCGTCTTTCCTAAGGGTGTGTACAAGTCAGGCTGTTTTTGTCTTCTGGAGGAGAAAAAGAAAACATACAGGGTGTCTCACCAAACACTGACAAACACAGGGTACCCAAAAAAATCTCCTAGTAAACATGGGCTCTAACATGCGCAGTTTAAGCCTATGTGCACTCATCTTTCATACTGTCTGAAAGCTCTTTGCATTCCATATTTTGGGAGGTGGTACTATGGAGAAAAATATGAAGAAATGCCCAGTAAACGCGATCTTTACAACGCTTATCTCAAGAGCACTGAGACTCGTTTAAGAAAAGAGATGTGTTTTGCAGCATCAAAAATTAACAAGTGTTGACAGGTCTGATTTGGTGTAATATACCCGTCCACGATGTTTGTCTTTTTTTGGTGGTGGGGCAACACACCCTGTATGTACTAAAACAGCTCGTTCACTGCAAATAAGCTGATATATTATTTTGAAGCTTATTATAGTGTAATGACATATATCATGGTCGAAAACGTGTTGTGCAGATCCGTAACAAGACAGGCATTTCCTTGGTATTCCGAGCAGTGTGTCTTACGGTTAGTAGCTCCTGTACACGTGCAAGAAAACACCTGTCTCCTACTACGGATCTGGAAGTGTTAAATTTCCAAGATATGAGACCTCCAATCGTGGATCTTACTATGTTAATTTCCCGGCAGATTGTTTTTCTGCCTTTGTCCTTCATATGAAATGATTGGAATGCCTAATTTTAGCTGGACACAAGATTATGTTGAAGATTGGGTAATACTTTAGTTTTTTCATATTTCATGAGGCAACGGTGACGATATCTATTCTTATTATGAACTACAAAATTTGAACGCTTTAGGTCGTTATGAAAGGTACAATGTGAATATCAGTTGCCAATCAATAGCGTTATTGTTGCTAATTTCACCTTTAACTTAATGGGCATAGTCCCAGTCAATGAAACCTACCTATATTTTCGCGTAAGTTTGTTATGTCCGAGGACTTACAGACTCAATGACATCTGTCAAGGGCGGTAGACTTGTATTGAATTAATGCCTGCTATGGAACATAACAGTGGACTGGAATAACTCTACAGCACTACAACAGTGGAAAAAGGACATAAAAAGTTAGTTACTGAAAATGAAATAGACAAGCCTATTTAAACTGTAGTTTGAGAAAAAAATTCGTTGTCTCTGAGCTTCGTAAACCGGGAAACTTCGAAAATATCTACAATACATCAAGTGGCCAGCCCTATAAAACTGAGGGCGCAGATGGGTATTAAGTGGCCCATACAGTGTCAGCGCTAGAACTCTATTACGAGAAGAAAGTACACAATGGAAGTTTTCTTGGAGGAACTTACAGTTTATTTACTAATGGGCGAGCTAAAACCAGTCTTCTGTTGTGTATACGAAAATGACACCAAGTGGGCTGAATGTTTACTACAATGTAGTGGAACACAAACACCCACGTAAAATTTGCTGCGACGCCTCACTCGTTAGGTAAATAAACAAAGAAACGGAATTCATCTTCGGATGAACGTAAGCTTCTACGAGGAAATAGTGGTGGCTGGAGGGGGAGGGGGCCGGAACAATGTAGTAATATCAATGGACAAGCTACGGTATCTCGTAGAGGCTGTTCAATTACAGTTTGGGCAGCAGGAAAACTTGCACTTTTGCAGGTGTTCAATTATGTCATGTAAAAAGGTGTGAAGTTATAATTTGAAAACTCGCAATTTTGATGAACAAGTGTTTCGCGCCTCGGGTAGTACCGTCCAGCACTCTTTATCAGTAGACTACCACAAGGTCAAGACATGTTCGTAATAGAAGTACACTTATCGAATAGTCGAAAATATCAAGTGGCGTTACGTTCACAGGTGACTAGAGTAACTAAATTTTTTACTTTTAATTTATAATTTCATTTCATTCGGGCCTGCAGTCTTGTGGGAGTCTTTTAAGGACATATTGATATTACAAGTTGTACCAAAATTAATAAAAACTAACAAGGCGTGGAACTGAAGGCGTTAGAATAAGAATTATTATTCTAAAGGATTTGCCTTGAGGAAGATTAATTTTTGTTTGGGTTCTATGGAAGTTGCATATAGTTTTAAAAATAATTGCATTTCTATCGCACTTGTATGTCATTTAGGCATGTTTAAAATCACCTTTTTAGCATCGTCAATACATCTCTATCTTCTATTTTTAAGTAGCAATTTACATATTGTTCGTTATTTTTATTGGTAGGAGACAGCTGTCTATCAACTCCTGATCTCACTATACTCTTCGCACTTTTTAGTATTTTTTTCAACCTTTCATCCTGTTTCAAGTAGACTTGTATTTCATTTTTTTAGTTTTAACGCGCATGCAGAATTTTCTGTTTATCTTTTCCTACGCCTAATTACGAGTTATTTTGTTGTGTTGGTTGTTTAACGCCACTGTTCGTAACAACTCGAAGAGTAGATAGCAGGGAAGTATATTGGGGGGGGGGGGGGAGGGTTACCCCACCTCGAAATAATGAATATAAAGAAAGAATAACTACATTTTTATGATCTAATGTCAACGATAATAACGCTTGATTTAGATAAAGTAAAAGGGGCTTCATTGTCTCTGGATATGAGCAAAAATATGATATAAAATATCATGAGGTGTCTATTTAAATTATTTGACTTATCCTTACATTAATCTTACCTCCAACCTCCGAAAAAAGGTATGCTATATTGGCTACTGGTAGATAGGGTTTTCTTCATTTTCCAACCACTTATCTACAAAGTACCATAAAAGCTCAGAAAGCCAGGGGGATATCATGTGTCTGAGAATGTATCTCCATTCTCCAGCCAACCGGAGCCATATACAGGGTGTCTTGACCACCCTAAATAACTGTTTGTCCAGTGCAAATTATAAAATGTGCTTCAAGCAAATGTTCTTTAGCCGTCAGGGGAACATGAATCAGCACTATTGTCTTCTTTGTAGGTTTGTTGTTTTTTACGAAGATATGAAGAGCGGTAGGACTTTTTTAAACGGCACCCTGTATTTTTTATTCGGTAATTCATTTCCTCTTCTAAAGACTTATTCAGAAATGTAGCACAGTGTACTATTCACTGAAACACGACGTTATTAATTACATAACACAACACTGACGTCGACGCTCCCAGTGCTTAGTGAAGGTACGCAGGGCACTGAGACACATTCACGCTCTGGCGTTGACAGAGAACAAATGTAAAAATAAGTCGAAAAATGTTTGTAAAGATTATAGGAGTTAACTGCGGGGTCATAAGTCACTAAGCTTAAAACTACTTATGAACTAATTTATACTAAAGACAGCTCAAACATTCACGCCCGATGGAGGATTTGAATCCCCGATGGGGAACGGCCTCGCTCATCGGAGCATAGCGCCTCAATGCGCTCGGCCTCTCCGCCGCGGCGCAAACAGAATTAGACTGTACATCCGTCACTCCATTGACCATCGTCAGTTGAGTTGTGTGAGTAGAATGTACACCAACCAAGAGAAGGTAGAACTGCTACTCATACATGGCGAATGTAAGTCAGCAGAACAGTAATTGCAATACTATTTTCTTATGTACAATAAGGGTCCATTCAGTACAGTAACGGTCCTTTTAAATACTGTTGTGTAGACTAGGCATGTAGTGAAGGCTGTCCTTCCTATAAACTGCATCGACATAACGTTACTTTTATTGTTGTTGAAGATAGGCGAAATGCTACGCAAGCAGAGGAACCGTACAGAGAGCGATATCCTGATAAGAACCCATCTTCCCGACGAATGTTTTCTCGTTTTGTTGCGACGCTTCAGGAAACGGGAAGTTTCAACCCACGACAAAGCAATCGCCGTAGCACTCGCACAGAATTAGCTGCCGAAGTCACTGTTCTCGATTTCGCTGCTATGAATCCAAATGTGAGCACACGACAGCATGAGCACGAGAGTGACGCTAAGAACCAGAATAGTTATATGATGTCAACACTTTGGATGTGCAGCACATAATGCCTTGCGTGCGAGTCGTGTTCTGAGCCGAAGATATGTTGTCAGATGGATTGTCGAGGAGGAACAGTTACTTGGCCTGCTAGGTCTCCTGATTTCAGTCCTGTGGACTTTTTTCTTTGGGGATGAATTAAAGACGTCCATCGCTATTCTCCAACAACTCCAGAGGACATGCAGTAACGTATCGTACTTGCTTGTAATTCTCTTCAGGGACACTGGAAGCCGGCCGCGGTGGCCGAGGGGACTGAGGCGCTCCAGTCACGGTCTGCACGGCCACTACGGTCGGGGGTTCGAATCCCCCCTCGGACATGGATATTTGTGCCGTCCTTAGTCTTAGCTAGTTCATAAGTAGTTTGTAAGCTTAGGGACTGGTGACCCCGTAGTTATGTCCCATAAGTTCTACAAACATTTGAACATTTTTTTAAACACTGGAAGCAGTATATAATTCTTTCATTCAACGAGTACACCAGTGTATCGGTGTCTAGGGTCACCACTTTGGGCACCTTTGAATGTTCTACTCCTGGGAAATGGTACAGGAGAGTCAATGTCAATTTTGTGCTATTTTTTCATTTATTTTCTGACAACTCCAGCAAGTGGACAAGTTTGTGATCCCTGGCTCAAAGTCAATGTTGTGTTATGTAATTAATAACGTTGAATTTTTGTGAATGGTACACTGTGATACGTTTATGAATATGTCTTTAGGAGAGGAAATTATTCACCGAATAACAAACACAGGGTGCCATTTAAAAAAGTCATACCGTTGTTCATATCTTTGTAAAAAAAAACAAAGCTAAAAAGAAGGCAATCAATCTGATTAATGTCCCCCTGACGGCTAAAAAACATGTACTTGAAACATTTTGTAATTTGCATCTGGACAAACAGTTATTTAGGGTGGTCCAGATAAATGGGACACCCTGTATATGCGTTTTTTCCACTTCTTTGTATTTGTGGTACTCATGAGTAAGTCCTTTTCTCTGTAGAGACTTTATCATAAGGAAATAACATCCATCAACTTCGGCTGCCTGTACTATAACTTTAATTGCAGAAATCTCTGTTGATTCGAAATCTACTGTCATGTTTGCAGATATCCATTCTAGATGATTTCCCAGCAAATTTCGGAAAAGACGGTGTATGTTTCATTTCTTTTGTTTGGAAAAAATGCAAAGGTAACTTGATGGATGTTTGCCTCATTCTTTGTACTTCAAAAGTTGACGAAAATGGTGTATATTTGCGAAAACAGTTTGCTATTTTAGCGTTGGTCACGCTTGGGCAATCTTATACTGTCTAATCTCTTACCTCGCCTCACGGCGCAACAGTAACGCTTGTCGTGTATTTCTTTTTGTGGTAGCCCTGAGGCAAGAGAAGTCCCCCAAAATGGTGGCTAGCTGAATTCTTATGCTGAACTGGTACCACTTTAGCCCCCAAAATCCCCAAAATCTTATTCTAAATGGGCCTGCAGGTTCAGGACTGGGTTTGTTGGTAGTCTAAGTGATACGAGAATTTTTTATAAAACAAAATTACGATTTAATTATTTATGTAAAAAATAGAAAATGAATGAATGTAAAGATTATGAACATATACATGAATTTCACAGGCTTGTAGGCGCAGAATAACAGAATAAGGTAAAGTATAATGTTACATGAACTTAAGAAACCATCTAATCTCGTGTACCTTTAACGAATTAATCAGTAAATTACAAGTGGGGTCACAGAACGCGGTGTCGCAAACGAGTGAAAATGCGCGAAAAACACGTCAAACGTAAGCTGAGTGCAGAGGAAGCAAGGGAGCCCTGAGCAATTAGCACACTGTACCGTGTGTGGTCTCGTCGTGGCTGCGACCTGCTTCCGATGGTGCTGCAATCCTGAAAAAACAACCTGAATAACTTTGGCAAGACTGTCGTCAAACAGCCGGTACGTTCCCTGCCTATCTTTCCCTAGTCTATTAGGTACCCCGGCTTCCGCCAGACCACCGTTGAGCCCTCAAAATATGCTCGCAAGCTTTAACTACTAGAATGGACGTATAAAGTCCCAAACACGATCTGCATGTATCGTAGCCAGACGAGAAGCGTCAGACTCAGCACTTGATACCACTAGGCTTACGGCTCACCCCCAGAGCACACGAAAGACTCGCTTGTTATGCCGATCGCTATGCGTCGTTCCGTAATTACGTATGATTTGATTGATTGATTTGATTTTCTCAGGGAAGCCAAAACAGTCTTGGTCCAACCCGCCACTGCCCGCACTGAAACTAAGTTTATTGTGCGGTATCGCTCCCTGTATATCTAGTAAAGCCAATCAATGCCGTTGAACAGTGCAAGGAGTCCCTTTACCATTTCTTTATTAGACACAATTTCTACGGGTCTGGTTGTCCCAAATGTTCTGTGCCTTTTACTCTCCAATGCAGTGCATTCGAAGATTAGAAGTGATGCAGTTTCATCATCTCATCACAGATCCTACATTTAGGGCCCTCTTCTGTTATTCCCATTGTTTTTAGGTGTTTTCTGAGATTCCCATGGCCTGTCAGCAATCCAACCATGAGTCTAATCTCTTTCCTGTTCAGGCCCAGGATTGCAAAGCTTCTTTTAAAACATGTCTTTGGCATCATTACCTTGCCATGTTTTTATTGATAGACTTTGGTCCAATATTCTACGATCTGTCTTCTGAGCCATTTACGTAGCTCCAATTTGATCATTGCCTTGGTGATTGTCAGGACAGGTACCGGTCCAGTAAATGGAGTCTCTGCTCCCATCCTGGCTAATCTGTCGGCATGTTCGTTGCCACTGATCCCCGAGTGGCCAGGGACCCACAATAGGTTTACCCTATTGCTTTCCTCTAGCTCCACCAGAACCCTGTGACATTCTGCAACAATTTTAAACTTTGTTGCAGGAGCTGCCAGTGATCTCAGGGCTGCCTGGCTGTCTGAATAGATATAGATGCTACGGTCTTTGTAGCACCTACGCAAATTCTCCTCCACGCACGCCCTGATGGCAGTGATTTCAGCCTGCAATACTGAGGCCAGTTTTCCTAGAGAGATGACGCCCTCCAGTCTTGGCTGCACCCCATATACCCCGGCCGTACCTTAATTTTCTGTCACCTGCACTTTTTCTGTTCCTCGTTGTTTTCATTGGTTTAACGGAAACGGTAAAGAAATAGGGCATATGTTTGAGAGAAGTTCAGAATCACTACCAGACATGCCAAGTATTAAAATTTGTCCGTAATTAATCCCGATTTCTAGGTAAAAATTACGGTGTTACGGGAGAATATCCTAAAATTGCGGAATTCGCTATTTCATTTATTTTAGTAGTTTGGGTCATTTTATGAGCGACCATAGTTTCAGAAATAACCCAATACCGTACTGTTATCGACAGTTTGGTACAAACAGTATATACAAACACTAAAGTGGCGCCTCGATACCTCCACTACTGCGGGTGCATAAAATTGTACTCGTAGTACTAATGTTCATGCTGTATGTCAATAGGGAGTGTGAATAAGTTATGAAGTAGCACTGAAAAATTAACTCTCGCACTATGTTAGTCTGTTTCGGACATATGTAAAGGAATGTAAAGGTGAGTGTGATTGTTTCGTCTGAAGTGGCGTGTACTGTGCCAGAGGTTTATTTGTTTTTTAGTTGGCGTCTTCTTAACTTTGCAGTTAAACATCAAAAGGAGATTTTTGCTATCAGTTTTGGCAATGAACTGCGAGGTAGAGCCAGCCCATCCTCCCCATTAGGGATAGCGTATTTTCCAAGTTGCCACTACTGCACTTGTAGTATCACCCGTCAAAGCATGTACCGCCGGCCGCGGTGGCCGACGAGACTGGACTGGGCGAGTCAGTCACGTTCTGCGCGGCCACTACGGTCGGGGGTTCTAATCCCCCCTGGGGCATGGATATTTGTGCCGTCCTTAGTGTAAGCTAGTTCATAAGTAGTTTGTAAGTTTAGGGACTGATGACCCCGTAGTTAAGTCCCACAAGCTATACAAACATTTGAAAGCATGTACCTCTCCTCCTTACTCAGCCTGTATGTTCTGCAACATTTTCCCCTCAAAGATAACCAAAAGACAAGCACATGCACCAGAAGTGTTCCTCGTTGGAAGCATCCCAGTACGATTTTGAGTACTGATACTTTTTCCAGTATCTTCAAATTCCATTCTCTGTCAGTCGTCAATATACCCGGCACTTTCTACTGCATTTTAACGAGCAAATCATGAAGAAATCTAACAAGGAAAGTACTCGGGCTCGAACAAACACATATACAGCAAAATGAAAATGTTCAAATGTTTGTAGAACTTACGGGACTTAACTACGGGGTCATCAGTCCCTAAGCTTACAAACTACTTATGAACTACCTAAGACTAAGGACGGCACAAATATCCATGCCAGAGGGGGGATTCGAACCCCCGACCGTAGTGGCCTACAGCAAAATCGTATAAGAGATAATGTAAAGGTCCCATATTGCACTAGTGATACTCCCGCATCTGCAGAACTCTCCAGTCGTCCGTTAGAGGCCTCTGCGTATGCCTTGCCGCATTGCACTTTGACCTGTCGGTTCGCCAGTAGGGACGAAGCATTGTGCCTTCGAAGTCGCGTTTTGCGACGTTATTTGTGTGGTGAAGCGTTAGATGGGGCGGCGATTGGCAATAAATCAAATGTTTGTTAAGCTTATGGGACTTAACTACGGGGTCATCAGTCCCTAAACTCACAAACTACTTATGAACTACTTGCGAACTAGGGCGGCACAAATATTCATGCCCGAGGGGGGATTCGAAGTCCCGACCGTAGTGGCCGTGCTGACCGTGACTGGAGCGCCTCAGTCACCTCGGCCACCGCGGCCGGCCGATTGGCAATCAATCCTGCTAATGTATTGCGAGTGGTTGAGATGAAGTTACGAAGAACCCTTCTTCGTGAAGATGGTATTAGTGTAGAAGATGAATCATTCGCATGCTTTCTCGTATCTGTTATGGTACAGAAATATGAGCATAAGTTAGATACTGTTGTTACACTACCACATAATGATGATAATAGGGATGATAATGACGAACAACGCATTGCAAGCGGTAGTGCTACGTAAGTGCGGGAGGAGGCGATGGGAGCAGTGGCAGTGAATACCAGAGGTATTCCGAGAAGAAGATTAAAGTTGCAACTATCGTCACGGCTTTTGATGACAATACGCTAGAGAACATGTACGATGATTATTACATAAGTTATAGTTAAGATATCTGAATTACGTATGACGTCTACAATTACATCTAAAGTCCTATCTAGAGCATGATTACAAAGTTTTGCATAAAATCGACACCCACCGGAACACTGAGGTTTACGTAGACATCCTTTAAGCAAACGTTCATACAGATATGTTTGTTCGAGCCCAAGTACTTTTCTTGTAAGTTGTACTTCACGTCGTTTACCTGCATTCTTAATGTGTTCTCGATCCTCTCGGTAAAGCTTTAGATCTTCAAATAGTCCAACTGTAGTCTTTACCGAGAGGTATTTTCATATAATTTTTATGTAATTTACAAGTGAAGCAGCTTGGCACCAATTGCTACCTTAGATATTACTCGAGTGCATTAATTTCAAATGTGTATGATACTAAAGGCAAATTGTCTCATTTGTCTCTTGGCATATCTCTAGGACAGTAGAGTTCAACCTAATGGAAAGCTGAAAATATTTTAGAGGAAGAGTGTTAGGATGTGAGGAGGTTATACATCTCTACGATACGTCTTTGCTTTGAGCCTGGTCGTTTCGTGCCAGACAAAACACTGCTGTGGTTATAATTCAGCGGATATCCCTGGCGATTGCCTAACTTTCTTACTCTGGTACTGGGTCACATTCGTTAATCGTTTATTTATATCTTCATTTAAAAAACATATAAAAAGCCATTGTCAAAATATTGAAAAGCAAAAGAATCTATTCGTTGCACGTCCTTTAAGGTGGCTGCAGTGTACAGCAAACTAGGAATCTTCACTGATGTGGACGCTGCTTGCGATCTCACGTACGACACGATCCAGTCACCAGTAGCAGAGTACAACAAATGTTAGGCAGCGCGTGGAAGCAGGATTTGCGGATGACTAGCTGAGAACAGTCCGACAATCTGGGGATTTGCCATAAAATACATAAATCATCAAATAAAAAATATTCGAAAACAATCATAACTGGATGAAAAAGAAATACTAAATACTTCGAATGAAAAACAGGTAAAAATTAACATATGGTTTATTAGAGCAACTTGTACTTGCCGTTTTACAAAAACAAGGAATCCACGTGCTGCTGACACAATTAACATTTCACTAACACAAATGAAGCTACAGAAAGAAAAATGAAATTAAGCTGCACGTTCTGTCAATAACCCGAGTAAGTCCCAGAAATTAGATTAGACTATTCGGTGGTGGATTGTCTGTACATCTGGAAAGTAAACCTGTCTTTCTGCTTTCAAGGTAACTGGAACCCTGTGATTTCGGTAACCCAAGAATAAAGGGCGGAAACAGAAATAGTCTTCTACCTGAAACCAGAATATTGCAATTAGTAGATCTTTATGTCACTCATCAATTTCCAAAAACTCTCAACATAGATAGCAGAAACATTCATTGCTTTCTGCTCAGGTAATGTAAATTCTCCGGGCTTTTTTGTTCAAGAAAATTACGCCCCGTTCTGACCTTGTTATCACGTGCATTGGCGACATGTTTCTGGAGAACTTTTCGATAGTGCTTCCTCTCTAAGGATGCTGCAATGTTTTCATTGTTATTTTGACATGATGCAGTTGGAATCTACTCCTCAGTTCTTTATGTAACACTAAAATCTTTTTTTAACTAGAAAGTTGGACTGAGGAGATGCACCCCTACATAGATGACTATTCAGTGATTATTCGATGCGCCCCTACCTAGATGGCTACTCGATGACTATTCGACACCTTGACCTCCATACGCACTTCACATAATCTTACTAGAAATGTTCCTATACTATTATGGCAAGAAGAATGTCTATAGAGCTCTAGCAACAGGCATTAAATTCCTTAAACAAGAGACACCAAAAGCCTTCCTATTAGTTTGGACAACACGGGATATTTTGAGAGGCACCATCCCTGGAAAAATCTTAGTTCAGTTGCTCATCGTTGACTACCAATCACGTCTGTAAGCGTAACCGTACATATAATAAGGCACAAATGGTAGTATTAATTCAAATGTTTGTATAGCTTATGGGACTTAACAACTATGGGGTCATCAGTCACTAAACTTACAAACTACTTATGAACTAGCTAATACTAAGGACGGCAAAAATATCCATGCCCGAGGGGGGATTCGAACCCCCGACCGTTGTTGCCGTGCAGACCGTGACTGGAGCGCCTCAGTCCCCCCCCTTTTTTTTTTTTTATTTATTTATTTATTTTTTTTATTTTGTTCTATGGGTAGTTCAGTTTATTGCGGACGTTGATCGTGATTGTTCGTTGTCATTCGATGAGATTTTGTCTCAGCTTTTTTATTGCAGAGAGGCGTTCAGCCCTCTGACCGGGCGCGCTGAGCCACGGCGCCCGGCGTGGGGGATTCGAACCCCCGACCGTTGTTGCCGTGCAGACAGTGACTGGAGCGCCTCAGTCCCCTCGGCCACCGCAGCCGGCAGTATTAATTCCTTGAATGATGAGGTAATGGAGTACTCTGGGTACTAAGGGTGATCGGTGTTGCAGTCTCGACTACTATTCACACAGTCCTAAAACGGACTTAAGCGACGTTACGCTATCGTTCTGGTGACCAATGATTTTTCACCAGTAGTGTGGGCTTTTAAGAAGAGATCTAAGCCATTCTGATGCATCGTTCTGTCAATTTCATATTATTATTTCAAGTGACCTTCAGAAAAGTACTGCCCTAAATTAATTCTCGCACCACGGAAAATAAGAGCCTCGCGGGAATCGCCGAACGCTCTAAGGCGCATTGCTACGGTATGAGCGGGCGACCCCCGTCGCGGATTCGACAGATGCGGGTATGGGTGTGTGTGTTGTTCTTAGCGTAAGTTAGTTAAATATATCGTAAGCCTAGGAACCCATGACCACAGCAGTTTGGTCGCATAGCTTTACAAACATTAGAATTTTTTTGAAAATTTAAGTGATAAGGGTATTACTGACAGTGGTGCTGAGAAACAGCTAAAGTAGCCAAAATTGAATCCCTGTCGGTTACGGTGCCGAATTTCCCATAACCTACCGCAGATCCTTAGAATAAAAGACACAAAATATCCGGCCCAAGACACAGTAGGAATCCTCCGATCCTGCAGTTACCGATTTCTTCATTTAAAAAAGAAAATTTTATGTAAAATGCATGTAGAAATTAATTATTTAGAGCTTAAGTATTTATATTCCACGTATTGAAAAAGAATTGAAGTGTTTCTTAAATTTTGTACATTCAGTCCTATTAGATTTTATTAGATCGTCTTCGACAAAAATGTAAACTCTTTGCTTTGTATGGTATCTTTGAACTGGCGAAAAGTTGTGGTGATTAGTAGTCAAGTAATTTCCATCGACTTGTCGGTTCAAACTGTGTCGTTATAAAGTGTGAAAAGTTCCTGAATATCAACAGTTATAAAAATTACTGCCATTAGTGTGTTTAGATTTTACAGATTTTCATAATCCTATCGTTAATTTTCTACGTACTAGACCAGCCTGAAGACATTGTTATGCCTCTATAGAAGATAATGAAATCAACATATCGTAGATGGTTATGCCACTTAATTCAAATCACTTAAAAATTATACATAGCGTCCCTATTGAGGACAAAAAGGGTATTTTTATTTGGTGCCATAGGGCGCAAAACTACAAAGGTCAAAAGCAATCGTATCATAACTGATAAAGCCAAGTACTACTTATAAAACGGAGGCGAGACTAACCCAGACTCAGTCATTAAAGGAGGAACAGCTAAAGGCAAGGTTGTCCCTTCGGGAACGAAATATTCCGAAAACGTTGTAGATTGTAATTGTATTCAGTACAATTTAGGACGATGTTTTATGCTGCCTCCTGTTCTGAACATATATTTCTTCCAAAATATTGAGGGCAAATACAAGTTACCACCAATTAAAACTTTATAATTCAGGTACGCGTTTGAAATTTGATTCAAGTTCAATTTAACATATCAGCAATTGGATCTCCTGAGTCAGAGGGTAGGTAAAGGAACGAATTATTAATTTATTCTGGTCGCCAAGTGTAGCTACGTCGTTTTCGCTACAGGAGAAACCGCTTGTGACAGTAATAAACATGCCACCAACTCTATTATTACATTTATTCTTTCTTAACACAATTTAGGCCTTTGGAAAACTTTCGGCTGACTTTATCTCCAGCTTTAGCCAGCTTTCGCTGCCTATAATCATTTGTCCTTTAAGTACTTCCTATTAGCGCTACGAGTTACGGTACTTTACCTACACAATAACGACAGTTTACAACTGTTTGACGGATGGTTGCTAGATCTGCGTTTATCCTTTGAGACTGAGACCCTTTTTATGTGTTCCCGAGAGTCTGTAACCTAAAAACCGGTCAGTCTACGCCACACAACCCCCGCTACGACGACGATGATCGTTTTAGCTGATAAGGCATAAAGAAGTATGAAATATCGAAGTTTCCACAAGTATCATTTTGCAGTTCTGAACTTTAAATTAAATTACATTTCTTTCACTGAACTGGGAAACCTATCGATACCCTCCGGTCCCTGTTATAAAATTACGAATGACGTTAAATATACCTTCATTCACAAGTAACGAAGTGCCATGATGTACAGTTCTGTGCCAGAGATACGACACCAGTACCTAATAGGATTGTTAACTAAGTAAAAGTCGATGTAAGATATTGAATATTTTCACCAGCAGCGAGATCTCTGAATCAAAATGATGCAACTGCTTTTTGCCGAACAGACATTAAATCTCAAATGTTAACAATAATGAGAGTTGTGCGTGTTTGAACAGAAATAACGACGCCTGTCGTTTTTCTTGAAAATGCTAAGGATCTTATCGTTCTCGTCTTCGTAATGTGATCTTGTGTCTGCAAACTGATAGTACTTTTTTAAGAACAGGTGTTGATTTACTCCACACCTCTCTATCAATAGCTATCCTATTCGTTTGGAAGCCCATCGTTTCTCGAATTCGTTTCGTGGGGTTATGAGTACCTGAGTGCTTGATGGTCTGACTGACATGGAAATATAAGCCTATCTCCCTGATCAGGTGGTCAGTGTAAAACATTGGGTCATGAAGAAGGTCGAAAATGACCAAGTGGCAACGCCCACTCTTTTCCTGGTATTTAACTGCATGGTCCTTTCATCTAAGAAAGGCTGGCTACGAAGCTATTACAGTAAGACATTACTTCCAAAGCGTTGCAACGTCATCGATACAACCACAGTCGTCAGTCGCGTAAAAACTCAGTGTTTTCATGAAGGTGACTTCCCGCCTCCTTCCCCTCACTGCATCAACCTCGTGGGCGACCTTGCTGCTTGCTCGAGAGACTGTTCCATCTATCTCGAAGAGCGAACCATCCAGGAAGTGAGGGTTAGGAAAAGACCTCCACACATGTCGTTCGAAAAATGATGGCTAGCCAAAGCCCAGCAAGTGACCCTCTGACACCTACAGCACTGTTCTAGATATGACCTGAGCCACGAGAAATCTGGCCACGCAGTTTTGCGATCTCCATTTCAGTCTTTCGGTTGTGAAATCGCCCACACCCAGAGTAACATCCGTATTCTCATCTTCACCTCCTACGGTTGCCAAACTCACCAACAAATCATCGGCTGCTCCGGCAAAATCGACTGCCATGCAGCCGGTGAGCGGTCACCTGCATTTTTATTCATTTATTTGCTTCTATTACTACTACTCTGTGGGGTGAACTTTCCGCTCTTTGTTTTTCTTTCTGCTTGTTCTTTTTTTTCTGTAATGAGTGAATTGAATAAGAAATATCTGATTTGTCTATCACTTGCCTAGGTTCGTTATCTGTAGGGTATTTGTGTATCTAACGTATTAATAAATGACCCAAAGTTTATTGTAAAGTTTCCACATCAATCTCGACACCAACATGATAGAATTTATTTTTAATTGCGCAACGGATAACGACTTAGAACCAGAATCCAGTCGCCTGTCGGATACTTTATTTACCACTACTTTAATGATCATTGAAATGAAATTATAAAATTCTTATCTCCACCTCAATTACTCGGATAATTGTTCTTTCGTTCACCATTCGTTGCACATGATATGGAGGGGACAACTGGGTTGTTCAATTAAGAAAAAGGAAGTGCTTTTAGAACGTATTTGAACATTTATTATTACTAGTAGATTGGTTTAGCATCTCCAAAACAACACAAACTGACAACATTAATCCTATCTGGTCTCACAAATTCTTCCCTTAATTTCTGCATTATTACATATTGGGTAGAATGAATGTGGGCAGGGGGCAAGAGGAACACTGATCGTACACACACACAACCTGCTTCATTCTCGTTATTATGCTTACTTCCCCATCCATATAAATTACGAGGTGTTACGAGAATCGGCAGAGAGTACTAACACCACTAAGAATGTGCGTAAACTCAGTAAAATTCATTACATTACTTAAAGAAGCAAGCAGATGAAAACACAGAACTCTGAACAATGATCTTTAACCAAGTAAAAACGGACAAAAATATTTCACTGACGCTAAAAGACCCAAAAAGTACACCAAAACATTTAACACTACTGCTCTGAGCACACGATAATTATGACCAACGACGTGAGCAAGCTTACTATTAATCGTAACGAACTTTATACCTTTGCCACGTGGAGCCTGGATGAGTACCCACATTTTGTACAAAAACAAGTTCGTCATTTTCAAAGAACTGAAAAAATAAAATCATAGTATTTTCGCTGTTTCTAACGTGAATTAATTAATTTTTTTTTGGATATTCCTTCACTTTAATGAATTGGCGCCAACTTTCGCCAAACACAATGCATAGGGGAAAGGGTTGTACCTTGGGACGGTTTTACCTTGCGACACTTTTTAATAAAGGCAGTGCACTCGAGTGGCAACTCTAAGAACTACAAAGTAAAGTTGTGAGGCCTATTTTCAGAGGGAATAGGACGCCATGTTGTATTTGGATGATGTTTGAGATCTGAGGAGCAGTTTTACAAGTTTTCGTGTTTGAAAGTAAAATATAGCCACTCTCATTAGAAGATATAAATAAAAGCTAAGCATCATTATTGATATTTCTTAAATACAGTGTTGTAGGGCATTGTTTAAGTAAGCTATTGATACTATAAGTTATAAAGATATAAATGTGTACATAGGCTAGGATACTGTTTTCTGTTATTGTGTATTTGGTTGTACCTTGGGACACTTCTCTGGTTGCACCTTGGGACATGTCCCAAGGTACAACTAAATATTTCGTCTACAGTTTTACTTACGTTCGTTTATCATTTTAGATGGGTAGAAGTAAGGTGGGAAAGAAAAGAGAAAAACCAAATGCGGAGTGCATGGAAGCAGCTGCCCATGAGGTTACTACACAGAAACTATCTATACGAGAATCGGCTGAAGTATATGGAGTGTCGAAAAGTACTCTTGCTAGGCATATCCAAATACACAAATTTTCTGGTCAAACTCATTTCAGATATGAAGCCAGCAGTGCTACAAAAAATCTTTAGTACAGAGTAAGAGGAAGAACTTCTTCCTAATAAAATAAGAGCTGTGCATAGGAACTCTGGTGTGACTGAACGATCTGAAAAAGTTAGCCTTCCAATATGCTAAAGCTAACAATATTAAATATCCAGTGAAATGGGAGGAAGAGGAATTGGCTGGAAGACAATAGTACAGAACCTTTCGGAAGTCTTAAAAGAACAGAATATCCCTTAGAAAACCAGGTCAAATGGCAACTTTCAACAAACCCAATGTTGAACCCTTTTTAAAGAAACTCCAAGAAGTTTATTCCAGGTTTGGTCCTCAACCTCAGAAGTCTGGAGTGTTGATGAAACAGGATTTTCTACAGTACCCAATTGAAGATGGAAAAAACAAGAAAAAGAAGTCTTTCCCAAAGAAAAAAGCCTCCTAACAGACAAAGAAGTTTTAATCTTCCACTTCTTCTGATGAAGAAATTCTCGAACTTGGCAGAAGCTCTGGAGGTAGCAGTAATATAGTGAAAGAACTATCAGCTCCTGTGGTGTGTTGTGGGTTTCATTCATTTAATATTTTATTCCCACCATCTCCTGTTTTAAGGTAAAATAACTTTTGTATTTGGACTAACAAATAAGCAAGTACTACCTAATTCCAATACGATTTTTTCATTCGGAAAACTAACAAACTGAAATACATCACCGTGTTCTAAGGTAAAACCATCAATGTCCCAAGGTGAAACCATAGGTTGTACCTTGGGACAAGTGTCACAAAAGTCTTTATTGTTGAGTAATTGTGTAAATATTGGAGCCAGCCTAAACTGCTGTTCGTTCAACACTTCCTAAAATTAGTGCCTGTGATGGGGTAAATTTTCAAATTTATTGTAAAAAAATTGTAGTATAAAAAATTAAGATGTAAAAAATGTCCCAAGGTACAACCCTTTCCCCTACAAAAGAAATCCACTTATCTTTACACAATCCTCACCATATTTACAGAAAAAAACTCGGCCACGTTGTTTTATTAGATTACCCCCTTGGTTTCCCATTAAACGTTTTCATAAAAGACATAGACCAGAAGAGTAATTTCTCTAGTGACTGGCTTCAAATTCAAACACAAAATCCCCACATTATTCATATAAAAGTAGCTAATATTTCCCCGAAATTCATCACAAATCCATAGCAAATGATTACCTGATCCAGTCCGTTCAAAGTAAATACGAAGTTAACACAAATTTAACCCATTCTTCACCTTTACCTCAGAGCTACCTATACTCACTTCCTCTTCAGACAACGTACAGACGAACTCTGCCGAACATGGCCTACCCCTTGCTCAACTGTCTTTCTACTTAACTTGCCTAGTAGCCGCTCTCTCATTGGCCAACGTCAACTCGGGCCACCTACCAACCTGTTCACTCCCCTGCGACTACCTGCTATCGACTTACACCGCCCAAACTCAGAGGAAAACCTACCCAAGATGCATGCACTAACCAATTCTAAGCAGCCTATACAACCGCACTCACGCATTACCTATCTCTGAGCAGCCTATACTACCGTCTCATGCCACCACGAATCTCTCCACATGCACACACACACACACACACACACACACACACACACACAAGGACAGAGAAATGGGTTCTGTCGATGTTGGCTCATTTTTCTTGTTATTACACAGAAAGCTTACAACAAGCATTCCAGTTTCCACGTAACTGACGTAATGAACTTCAAAATCGTAAATAAATACATAAAATGCGCAATTCTGATTATAAATAGCACTGTAATAAAATTATATTATCAAACAAATTGTTAAATTTAAAAAGCAGGAAAGGCTACAAACAGTACCGTTTCGCCGGAAGAACGAAAATGTAAACAAAACTAACCATACAGATACGGTACCTTACGAGCGCATTCCATACCTCCCACCTCTTCCTCTCTAAGAATTCGCCAGTCCCTTGTGGACTGAGACATGACGCGACGCATTCTCAACGAGAAGACGTGCTGTCCTCGTTTTTAATCGCCACCCTACCTCGGCCATCTATGTTCGTTGTTAACAGCTACGTGCGCAGTTTCGTAACATTATCAGAAAAAAAGAGCTAGCTGTACCGGGTGATCAAAAAGTCAGTATAAATTTGAAAACTAAATAAATCACGGAATAGTGTAGATAGAGATGTAAAAATTGACACACATGCTTGGAATAACATGGCGTTTTATTAGAACCAAAAAAAGTTAAAAAAATGTCCGACAGATGGCGCTTCATCTAGTCAGAAAAGCAATAATTAGCATAAAAAATTAAGACAAAGCAAAGATAATGATCTTTACAGGAAATGCTCAATATGTTCCCCATCATTCCTCAACAATAGCTGTAGTCGAGGAATAATGTTGTGAACAGCACTGTAAAGCATATCTGGAGTTATGGCGAGGCATTGGCGTCGGATGTTGTCTTTCAGCATCCCTAGAGATGTCGGTCGATCACGATACACTTGCGACTTCAGGTGACCTCAAAGCCAATAATCGCACGGACTGAGGTCTGGGGACCTGGAAGGCCAAGCATGACGAAAGTGGCGGTTAAGCACACGAGCATCACCAAACGACGCGCGCAAGAGATCTTTCACGCGTCTAGCAATACTCTTTTTTTTCTAATAAAACCCCATGTCATTCCAAGCATGTGTGTCAGTTTTTACCTCTCTATCTACATTATTCCGTGATTTATTAAGTTTTCAAATTTATATTGACTTTTTGATCATCCGGTATATCCTTTACTAACTCCTTTAGTAACTTCTCTCTCGCTTCTGTTGCTTGGGGTTACCTCCGTCGACTTTCTGGGACCTCAGTTCTTTCGTCAGTTCCCGGTCCAACATTTCCGAATGTTGTCATAGTGCACCTCATTCACATCTCGAAGATATAGGGCTGATACTTTGCAGACATTTGAAGCACCACGCTCTGCGAACCCCTCTGAAACGGGCGGCGGACGATATCTTTCTCCTTCAATTAATCGCGAATGCAATACCGGTTTCACTTCATAACGGCCCTCTGCTCCAGGACCAGATGGCATTAACATTCAAATGTTGCGGATCAGCACTTTCTCCTTCGTACATGCAACCGCGTTTGTATAGAAGGTATGTTTCCTATGCGCTGGCGAGAATTAGCTATTCCCATACTTACACCTGGTAAGGACAAACACCTCTTGCCGGCCGCGGTGGCCGAGGTGACTGAGGCCCTCCAGTCACGGTCAGCACGGCCACTACGGTCGGGGGTTCGAATCCCCCCTCGGGCATGGATATTTGTGCCGTCCTAGTTCGTAAGTAGTTCATAAGTAGTTTGTAAGTTTAGGGACTGATGACCCCGTAGTTAAGTCCCATAAGCCTAACAAACATTTGAACATTTGAACAAACACCTCCTTTCCAGCTACCGCCCAATATCCCTCACCAGTAACGTCTACAAGGTGATGGAACTTATGATTAGTGGTCGGCTGATTGGGTAGTTTCAGTTTCGGAAGCCTCTAACTAACGTCCAATATGGATTTCTCTGAGGAACGAACCTTATTATGGATTGTCTCCAACCAGGGACCTCAGTCTCTCTCTATTGCCGCGGTGGAGTAGCCGAGCGGTCTAAAGCGTCTCGCTGCGGAGCGCGCGGTTGCTCGCCGTGGGGGTTCGAGTCCTCCCTAGGGCATGGGTGTATGTGTGTTTTCCTTAGGTTAGTTTACTTAGGTTTAAGTAGTTTGTAAGCTACCGACTGATGACCACGCAGTTTGGTCCGATAGATTTACAAACATTTGAACATTTTTCTCTCTCTATTTTTCGATCTACTGCAGCTCTCAACGTAGCTGTCTACTTGAGCGGAGTCTTGATCGTCTTTACTCGGGAACATTAACAACGATTTCAGCTTTACCGCTGAAAACACAATATGTATGAAATTTGGCGATTTAAGACATATCTCATACCACCCCTACATCTAGGCCCAGTGTTTCTCCCGTTCGTTGAAACAACGAAATTCTAGGGACTTACGCAAGGTAGACAACTTAATTGATTCTTCCATGTCTCCGACTTGATTCAATGGCCGTGAACAATGCATACACCGGTTCCCGGTTGATCCCCAAAGTTAAGCGCTGTCGAGCTTGATTAACACTTTGGTGGGTCACTGTCCGGGTCTGCCAAACGCTGTTGTCAAGCGGGGATACTGCTTGATTGAGAAGTAGTGTCTCTGGTCACGGAAACTAGCACAATTGTCAGGTGTGTGGGCTGCTGACTACGCCCCCCTCCATACTGTATCTGTTAACGACTTCAGGCGAAGGATGACACGGCGGTCAGTCGGTACCTGGTGGCCTCTCGAGGCCTGTGGGACGAAGCTATAATTACAAGTATCCTACTTGGCCGCTCGCTGCAGTGTTTCGAGGCTTAATCTGTACGTCAGGGGGAGTGGATAGGACTATCCTCCTCCGCTAATACCGATCCTTGTGTGTTTGACACTGGATATATCACTTATCCAGCCACCCAGTCATCTATCATATGTCGTGTTCACACAACTCACCATCGTGGGATACGGTTAGCCGCCCATTCTTTCTACACTCGTCGCGTTGAGGGCCTTTTGCTGAAGCTGCCGAATTCCTGTTGTCTTAGTGACCCGAATGTCTTCAGTCGTTATGCGAGCCGTATACATTCTGTGCCCGGTCACCGTTACTAAATTACCTTTCTTGACGAGTTTCTTCACCGCCTGCGTGGGTGCGCGCATCTCATGTTACCTTCCGGAGTAGGCTTTCGTTTGCAGCTTCGCTTTACGCCACCGGTCACGTTCCTGGTTGGTGTGAGCGTTTCTCCGATCTGGCTTCGGGCCAGGCCCGTGTTCGTTTTGGATTTTGTTCGCTTCCCAAGTACACGGCTACTGACAAGGTCTATCGAATCCAGTTTCTACCACTTAACACGCAGATTTGGGATAGTATTTTATCTATAACGATAGTTCCAAGTCCCGGTGGAATGGCCGTTCGTGCTAAGGCGCCTTGCTGTGGTGCGCGCGGCCGTTCGCCGCCGGAGGTTCGAGTCCTCCCTCGGGAAAGAGTCTGTGTGTTGTTCTTAGGATAAGTTACTTAAAGTAGTTTGTAAATTTAGGGACCCATGACCACTGCAATTAGCTCCCATAAATGTAGAAACATTTGAACATTTTGGATAGTTCCAAAGCAAATCGGGGTTTTAGGTATTCCACTTTTTTGTGCAGAGCTCTAGGTACTTTATCAGGCCATACAGTATAGTTATTGTCATATGTTCCGACTGTCTTGGTGTTCTTCAGAGCATTTGTGAGCTTTATTCAGTTCCTCAGTACAAAAGATCGAAGAAAGCCGCCACTCGCTCACTGGAGGGGGAGCCAAGAGTTTCTGGTCACGTCGGTTACATACGGTGTGAGTCACTGAGAATAACGCCGAAACTATGATAGGAGCTGAAAAGTTATTCAGACAAACATTGTATGGGATAACGGAGCCCACAATATGACGTTGGTTTTTGGTTGCTAGTTGGGGTCGCTTCAGATATACGAAGCTCAATTTTTCATTGGGATACTATAGTTTGGTACTTATTGTCTCATAGCGGCTATCTGGACGAATCCAATGATGTGTAACGGTGCGGTCTTTGAAGGACAAGTCAAAGAGGTGGCATGAACGTCCATTTACAGAAACCTAGAACTTGGCTTTCTTAGGTTTTGACCTGGGCTTCTATCAACTTCGTTGTTTTTGGGCACTAAAAAAAAATCATAATAAAAGATTCTTCTTTCAGTTCACGGAACTAGCGTGAATCGATATTGAAAACAAACTTTCACGATATGATTTTATCATTGACCGTTCAGAAAACCATATAAACCAACTTAATGGGGAATATCAGGAAACTACGAAGACTAACATAGTAACAGATATATATCGGAAGCTGAGCCAAACTTAAAAACTCAGTTTCGATTCTTTCCTCCGTATCGGAGACAGTAAGAGAACCGCATGCAGAAGAGTATTGGAAGAGTGAAGGTGAAATGTTGAATTTGACAGTTATGAAAATGTTCCTCAACACGATCATACAAAAACGGACTACATTATTCATCAACTTACCAACAGGTTTCATGCATCACAAAATATGTATACCGTGCAATAGTTTCGTCAACGGTCATATTATTATGATATTTGCAATGAAGTCAGAAGATTGCTTATAAAGGCTCATTAGCCACATTGTCTTCACCGTTTCTGTGTATGCTAAATGCATCTTTGATTACAGCACAGTCACGTGTCTGACA
Source organism: Locusta migratoria (assembly GCA_026315105.1). Taxonomy (NCBI): domain Eukaryota; kingdom Metazoa; phylum Arthropoda; class Insecta; order Orthoptera; family Acrididae; genus Locusta; species Locusta migratoria. Next base: position 790,274,150 of record CM048755.1, on the reverse strand, counting down.
CATGTGGCCAGCAGTCTGATGGATAAATTCTAGAATGATAACTGCGAAGTGTCGGTTGGATTACCTCATCAGGTGTCAGGAACAATCAGATCGACTTAACGCCAAACGAAGAACATCAACTGCACCGTATTTCAAACTCTGCATTAAATGCTTAACAATTCACTACCAAGTAGTGCGGAAGCAGTTTATGTTGCAAAAATGTCAGACGTTGCAATCGGAAACGTATACCACAAAACTTTTTCTTTCACACTTTTTTAATGAACCCATGGTTATTTAAGGTTACAATGCTTAGTATATTTGAGCTTGAGACTTTGACAGTTTTAGTGATTGACTGAGTTTAAGACTGGATCGTCTCTTTCATGGTATGTGACGCTATCAGAATGATGTTTCATAACTACATTCCTTTCTCAGGCGCTGTAGACTCTTCCAAGTCTCCATGAAAGGCATGTATGTAGACTGAAATCCTGGTACAGCATAAAAATATTTTTAATTTCATTTAAAGCCCTACCAAGTGAGTACTCGACAGTGAAATATTTTTTTTTTCTCTTCTTATATTGTTAAAACTGACGATGGCTGTCGGTACGTAGGACACAAGCACACAATGCACTACTGGTGAGTAAAAAAATGGATACTTAACGTCTATTCCTGGATAAAAGCTACGGCGATAGATGTGAGGTTCAATTCCCAGTCAGGCAAAGTACACACATACAAAAAGTGTTGCATCATAGCCGCGCGGGATTGGCCAAGTGGTCTAAGGCATGTTGTCCTTAGTGTAAGTTGGTTTAAGTAGTTTTTAAGTCTAGGGACTGATGACCAAAGCAGTTTAATCCAATAGGTTTACAAACATTTCATTTGATTTTGTTGCATCACCTTGATTTAAAGATCTCCTGAACACTGACGTTTAGTGTATATATTGCATCATGAACACTTCTGTAATTGGGCATAGAGCTCACTCAACTCGCTCAAAGATGTAAACAACGGCGTATTACCGAGCGAGATGGCGCAGTGGTAACGCACTGGACTCGCCTTCGGGCTATCCACATTTAGGTTTTCCGTGATTTCCTTAAGTCACTAAAGGGAAATGCTAGGATGGTTCCTTTGAAAGGGCACGGCCGATTTTCGTCGCTATCCTTGACCAAAAATCTGAGAGAGAACTCCGTCTCTAATAACCTTGCTGTCGTTAAACCCTAAGCTTCCTTCCATCCAACGACGCATGTTGAAACACGTGCACTGAATGTGTGGTCGTCTTCCATTTTGAGTTATTCATTACTCTAAAGTGTTCTCCACCAATAATATTGTCTATTTGTACGTCAATTATTTTATTCCTTTATTTATTTATGTTTATTTATGTTTCCACCCATGTGATTGAACTTGTGTGTTCATATGAAGTGGAAGGTTGTTTTTAATCTTGACTGACTGCCGCGCAATGGCTTACAGTCGCCGCCTCGCGCTTTAGACCTCGTATACTTTAGTTAAGAACGCATGGCTTCGTATGTCATCTGCACTGCCGTCTAGGCTGGGTGGCCAGAGACAACCTTTCTCAGCAATACGGCCTGTTCGTATTGTAGTACCAACATAATCAAGGTCGACAGAGATGACAAAAGAGACCCCTCTCGAACTCTAGTGAGAGGGTATTATCATCTCCAGGTAGCGAGGGGTTGATAGACAGTATGCTCTGAACGCGCTCTGCATCGTTTTGAACGCGCCCTACAACCGGTATGTGGAGGGGAAGGCTTTTCCCGTGGCCTAAGAGCCCACTCTTGCCGCGTCCACCGAAGTGAGTATATCGTCGAATCATGCTGAGGGGATGCCATACTGTTAGAACTTTACTTTTCTTTGTGATCAGGCAGTCTTTGTTTATCATTGCTAGTTTTCTTGAGTAATTCTTTCGCTATGCGAGGCAAAGTGTTTCTTAATTTTCAGAATTCTAGTAATGCAATTTCAATTTAGTATTTTCATTTTCATTCCGGTAATAATTTTGTGTCCGGTTTTCTCAAATTAGAATTCACGTGTGTGATCTTTAGCCTACGTATAAACTTAATACATATGAATTTCCTTACTGTTTTTTAACTAACGTTTTCGCCTCATGTCTGTATACTAAATATATCTCAGATGTTCTGGATTCATTCCATCTTTCCTGTCTTGGTATGACTGATTGGACAACGTGCTTTCATAACAGTCATTACTTTGGCCTTCAGCCATGCTTTTACTAATACTAGCTTTCTTCTATTTGAATTCTTGTGTGGGCTTTACTTGCTTATTCTAAATTAATTTCTTTTGTAAATTCTATGTAATTCACCGTGGTCCAACGCCACGTGAAACTTAAGCCACTGCCACTGCCTCCCCACATGTGAGTTCGTTTGGTGCATAGTGTAATTTTATTTATGCTTGAAGGCACCCGCCATCTCGTCAAAACACCACCGACGCTTCGTCTGCCGCTGCTATGAAGTGCTGCTGCACGAGTAATGTGTTGCAAGCATTATGCGCTTATCTGAGAGTGAATAAATGTGCTTTCCTTTGTCCACTGTGTATATGCAAATTTCCTCCCACATTACCCCCTTATTCATAAAGGGCACAAACAAGTTGATTGTGGGAAGTAACCTTATGATTTCATTCACTTTTGTACAAGGTGTGTGCTTTATTGTACTTAATATGGTCTCCCTACATTTATTTGCTTGTTCATTTTATTGAATAGATGAGTTAAAGTATCAAATCTCTGCTTTTTAATTTCATGTTCTCCATACCATGTTTAATTATCTGTTCCTTTTTTAACATTAATTTTGTGTTTGTTAAAACGTTTGCTGCTCCCTTAAGGAGTGAGCAGTTGGATAAATTTCCGGTGTGCAAGTACTGCAGTCACTCGCAAAGTAACATAGAGCAGCAGTGAGCGTTTTAACTTGCATTTGCAGATCTCAACTGCCCGAGATCTTATATAGAAAACTTAACAAGTTACTTTCAATGTACAGTCTTATGCAACGGATTGAGTAGGATGGCCGATCAGTTCCAGTCATGACACCAGGAAGGAGGTACAGTGCTTGTGTTAACTGTAGTTCTGTCATGCCTAAAAGGTCAGTTCCCATGTTTAATCGCAACCACATTGTTACTTTGTGTCAGGAGAGACTCTCATCAAGAGAAAGTCTCATTTCAGCTCGCAGGAAACCTGAGGGGAACGCCATCATTCTGAATAATTTTTTCAGTGCAGCCACAGGACGTCGTGTTTCGACTCAAAGTATACGTAACAGGCAGCATGACATGCAACTTTACTCCCGACGTCGACGGCGAGGTCCATCTTTGACAGAGCACTGTGCAGTACATATGGGCCAACAGCGTTCTGAATTGACACATCAGATTTGCACGAAACGCAGTTCACAGGATAGACACGCATACGCTTTCAACTAGACAATCGTCGAAGATGTTTTTGGAGGCATCGTCCTACTATAGAGCCGCCGCATCGGCAGCATTTCGGTGAGAATTAGTCTTAATGGATGACAGTTATCGCGCACATCTTGTGAATGCATTCCTTCGTGTTAACGACATCGCAAGATTAGAATGGCCAACATGCGTTCCAGAAGTGAACCCTCTCCAACATGCCTGCGATGCATTGATAAGGGCAGCTTTTGAACGAGACGTTGACGAATGGGACAATCTGGACCAACTGTTCCTTGATCATCTGGTGGACAGTAACCCAGGCATGCATCAGTGGAAGAGCGTGTGATAGCGGTATTGGTGTATGCTGCAGTCTGGAACAAACTCACAATTTCTAGGTTATTGTCGTACAGCTTGCCATTATTTTCATGACCTATAAATATATGTAATCCATTTTTATGTAAAGGGTCATAAATTCGAAGAATCGTGGTAATAAAACACTTTTTTGAGGTATGTTGTTTGTACCTGTATTTCACAACTCTTGACTGGTGAAAACTCAGTAACAAACACGTGATTTTACTTAATGATCAGCTCATATCGTAATACGTATATCCGCTGCGAAAGCTTTCAAAGACAGTAGTTTCTAGGAGCCACCCTCCCAGTGCCCAGACGACGCTGCCAATGCCGGCCAAGTTCTACAGCATGCTGTGACAGCACAGGCCACTGCCTGGTGAATTCTCGGGCCTTGCTTCAGAATAAATGCACACGTAGTCGTAGGTGCATGAGAAAGCCCTTGTCCTCTGCAAGAAAGAATTGTTGTTATTCATAAAGCGTGAAGGAATAATCGATAATCTGTGGACCACAGGATATAGGAAGAACATACTTCTGCCAAGAATGTTTACAGTTGAAATAGTCATCTACCTAAAAAGATGTTTGCTAGACAGGGAGAAGGAAGGGGATGAATGGAAAAGGAGTCAGGCTAAACGCACATAGGGCTCCACAGGCCTCATGCACAGAAATTCGGTACAAACAACTGCTTTTCAGAGCCACCAAGGACTGTGGGAAAGATCGGAAGACGCAGTTTCCGAGTGACTCACAGAAGACGGAAAATCTGCACCTATAGAACGAGAGGTGTGGTCGTGAAAAAGGCGACCAGGCTTTGCGTGGAAGTGTAAATTTAAGCCAAAAGGGACTGAACATTCAAGGAAAGAGATGAGGGGAGTGACGGGAGAAGACGAACAGTGAGAGATGGCGCTGAAGCAATAAGACTGCGGACGCTTCCTTCCTTCGCCAAGTCTTGCGATACCATCCTGAGGCTACGCTTCAGAGTCGCGGAGTGCCGATGGACGCTGGTGCTGCGCCGATCCAACGTCTACAGAGAAGGAGAGAGACACCAGGAAGATGAAATGTACAATTTGTAGCGAGCAATAAAACACACTTACCCTGTGCTAACAAACAGTGCAAAAATTCCTATCTAAAGTGACTCCGTTCAAACATGTGCACTTGACAGCAAAAAAAGTGGATCACCCCTGAATTATAAAGTGGAGGCCGCACCTGATGCTATGCAACCACCATAGCATAGCTGTGTCGCAGGTCGTCAAATCATTCCACAGTACAGTTATTACCTACCCACAATAGGTACTAAGTAAGTTTCATATTGCTCAAAATGTTCAAATGTTTGTAGAGTCTATGGGACTTAACTATCTTGGTCATCAGTCCCTAAACTTACAAACTACTTATGAACTACTTACAAGTAAGGACGGCACAAATATCCATGCCAGAGGGGGGATCATATTTCTCCTTATGGCATTCAGGCAAGGTGAAAACCATTACTTTCGTACAAGTATTAGAATACACGTCATTAGAGATGAGACAGTAACACTTGTAAATTAAATTTCGTTGCAATAAGTGAAAAGTCAGATACGTTATCACACTTGTTTAATGACATGATATGTTTCTGTTCCTGATTTGAATCTCACTGTTACGCAAACGACCATGTTTGCGATTACAGGTCACGCACTTTTACGTGGCCCCTCTCTGATCGGCGGAAGTCGGCTGAGGTCGTGTGTCTACAGAATGTTTATGCTATCAACCTTACCTCGTAACAACATTGTACACCGTAGGCCTCGTCAATGTATTGTTGATTTGTGCTTGGTATTGATTATTGTTTACACTTTGATATTTGCTAAAATACGTCCACATACCCCGCCGACTTCTTTTAGAAAAAAGAAGGCTGTCCTTGAAAGTGGCAAGAAGAATGTTAATTCTGATTGTTATTCAGTTACGACAGTAAAATGAAGCATAAAGCGTTCCTACATCTGATTAATAAGTTCCTTCAAAATATTAATATTTCGTAGATATACGTTCCAGTTTTCTATTACTCAAACATTAAAGTGATAATTTCATGTTACATCCGCGACGTCTTAACCCCTTACATGTTGTTTCTTTTAAAACCTATAATCTATACGCTGTAAGTTGGTGGTACTGGTAAAAAGAGGTGGGTCTTGTTCTAACAGCCAATACTCTACGAGATGAATGCAAGCTTCAGCTCCCAACATTCTCCGCTCAGAGGCCACGTTTAAGTGCGTTATCTCTAGGCATAAATAGACGTAAAACACTGACGTTTTCATTAGTATCGGTTTCCAAGACCGATTTCTGAACTCAGAAATAAATAATAATCTTAGCACTGGACCAGGAATTGCATAAAGCTCATATTGTTGCTGAGAGGTAACAGCTGAAGATATGTAATATAGTCATACATCATAAAGTTGTGGAATAGAATGCAGTATATTGATGATTTGTTAACTAAGCGCAATCAGAAGTCAGATATTAAATATGTTCACAAATAGCGTTACACTAGTACCTGAAACGACAATACAATTTTTTTCCCGGCAGGAACTCTAACCCGGCACTATTTGCTATTGTATAATAGGAAGGAATACTGCTGATATTGTTTCTTCCGGGGACTCCAACCCCGCATTCACCGTCACTCTTGACCTGACACGATGAGGCGTCAACTATCACATTGTCGTTCACTAGTAGTTACGATCATACCGTTCGTAGAGACATGGAGGGGTTTGGTATTTTGTGAAAACTTTGTTTAACTAGTAGCGCATGGACATGTTCAATGTTGATTTGAAACAACGCAGAGTCCTGCGTTCTTTACTTGTCGTTACTGTAGGTCCAGATGGTATTGTTTGGCCGTTAAAAACTGTTACCCCCTGCGGGAATCGGGTGCATTCTTTAGCCATTACAAGTTAACCTCATCCCGGCCTCCAGCGATTTGCAGATGTGTTATCATAATGTTTTGTCATAATGGAGTACTCATTAGACGGTACGACCAGTCAAAGAGCTCAAAGGTCTCTGGCTAGGTAAGTCGTTCTTGGCCGCATGGGATGGCCACGTGATCTTTGGCGCCTTATCGCGGATTTTTCATGATATATACTACGTTTTAGTATGCTACATTACGATTTGTTATGGCATTTTGCTGTAACCTTATTTAACTAAGGGCTCATTTTAATCAAGATTGTTGGGTAGCTGTTGCCACGATAACTTGAATATTACGCATTGAGGAGCGTGTATTATGCATTAGAAAAAGGATTCTGAAATTGGGAAAATAATTTCGTTTTGACATCTATTATTCACCACATTCAGGAACACAAACAGACTTCGATGAAGGAGGTTTCTGTGATTTACTAGTATGGTCAATGACAAGGTATCCGATAACTGGTAAGTGTGTCGAACAATTATTCTTCACGGTGTGGTTGCCTTCAATAGTCATACTGAGGTTGAAAAACAGAATTGTGGATTCTGATAGAATGTCGCATCTAAAATGCGCTGGTAAGCATAATATCATATTAGGAATGATGGGGGAGAACTTCAGTATCTGCCATTTCAAAGGTTGGATACTGGGATTTATCGGAATAGATGGCCATTTCAATGGAGACACCAGTATTTTCACGGTAAGGTTCAGTTGTACATTATATCCACGGGCTTTTCGAGAGCCAACGGCAGAGAAATAACGACAGTGATTTAAAAAAATAATTAAAGGACACATAATTTATTCAGAGTCTCTCATTATTTGTTTCTTCCATAATGCATCTCAACATATAATCTGTACAATATCGGACCAGCTTCTCTACAGTAAGCCAGCAGCGGTGGCCGAGGGGACTGAGGCGCAACAGTCACGCTCTGCACAACCACTACGGTCGGGGGTTTGAATCCCCCCTCGGGCATGGATATTTGTGCCTTCCTTAGCGTTACCTAGTTCATAAGTAATTTGTAAGTCTAGGGACTGATAACCCCATAGTTAAGTCCCATAAGCTGTACAAACATTTGAACTTTTTTTTTATCTTCAGTAAAAGCGACGACTCTGTCTCGAGTTGATTGCTCGCAGTGAGACGGCCTGATTTGTATTTCTGATTACCGCTCTTACTATGATGCCAGGAAGTAAACATTCTGTATTTATGTCAGAGCCCCACTTTGCGCCGAGCTGCGGGCTGTTGCCCGGCACCGCGACCTCCAGCTGGCTGGTTTCAGCCATGCCTCGCCTCGGCATGAGCTGTGGTTGACAGCCTGCTCGTAGCTCGCAAGCCATGGCTAATACAGGTCCCTGACGCAAAGCCAGTCTCAACCCTCGAAGTATCAAAAGTTTATGCAAACCTACCCAAATGTGTAGTATAAACTACCACAGATAGAGCTATTTTGCAATTAAATGAGTAGTCACATTATCTTTTAACATTTTATTCAAATATTTAACGAAGTTAAAGAATAGAAACATAAAAGTAGTTGCCACATAATGTTTCACCTAGATAGCAATCAACTACACAGTAAACTATTCGCTCTTTTCAGCACTCTACATTAGATCTAGCCGTAATGAAATATGTATTCATCTTAGAAATGTAAGCATGTTGTAAAATTAAACAGTTCAGGTGGCAACAACACAAATGTATAAATGTAGTATATCATTCACGTTTTGTGCACTTATAAAGTGTTCTCAATGTGTCTGAAACAATATGTGCTACACAACGGAAATTGCGTTTTGCTGGGGCCCTTCATTTACTCGATTGTTCTGTTATTCACAGTGAAGTTTTTCGTAATGGGTTCATATATTTGCTTCAGTTTCTCGACTGATCCACACTTATACGAAGATCGAGAAAAACAAGTGCCAAAAAAGGATATGTGCGACTTCTAATTACCATTATGTTATTCTTAAAATTCAAATCAAATGTTCGAATGTGTGTGAAATCTTATTTTTGTATCCCATCCTCGTCGCCACTTTTGTGTCCCAACTTCGTCGCCGCTTTTGTGTCCCAGCCTCGTCGTAGGTGTCGGTGGCCGAGTGGAATGAGACCGACACGCTGGTGCAGGTACGGAGGGGAGCAGCCAGAAACTATAAACACTCGAGTAAATTAGAAAGAGATATATTGTACAGAATGTAACAATACTTAACTTTTACATAGTACTGCAGAATGTTGATACATAGTTGTTAGAGGCCTGCCTAGTGCCTGTACAATAGCAAAGTCTTCACTGGTGCCTATCTGATTACGAAGGTCCTAACTCGTTGCTATCTCAGTCCGAAGTGCGAAGTGAACGATGTCCTTCAGTGGTGGCCACGAGCGGAGTTGTCGCAGAGGGCGCTCGTGGCTGTCGTCGTGAGAACGCCGCGCCGTGCGTGCATGGCGGCGCGCGGCGAAAGTAAGTGGCGCGCACTTTGTACTTGTGCGACACCACACTTATGGAACTTAAATGCTAGGGTTAACAGTCCCTAAGCTTACACACTACATAACTAACCTCTTCTAAGAACAACACACACACTCCCATGCCCGATGGAGGACTCGACCCTCCTACGCGAGCAGCAGCCTGATCCATGACATGGGACTTTACATCGCGCGGATACTCTGCGCGGCCTTCTTACATTTGTAACATCATACTTTGTACGGTAATGAGTACAAAAGCTCTTTGCAGTCGTAGAGAAGGTTGGTGATTGAAATCTCATAGAAGAAGCATGCTACACTGAAAGCGAGATTTGTTTGTATACTGCGTCCCCACCTCATCCCCCCGCCCTCTCCGCCCGCACCACAACCTAAATAAGAAACGAACATTTGGTATGTTTCTTCATAAGTGACCTAAAAGCGAAAAATTTTCATAAGACACGAACAGAGAAAGTCTGTTGGGAAAAATGAGAGCACAGACGATTTTTTTTTTCTATGGGACTTAACTATGGGGTCATCAGTTCCTAAACTTACAAAATACTTATAAACTAATTAATACTACAGACGGCACAAATATCCATGCCCGAGGGGGGATTCGAACCCCCGATCGTAGTGGCCGTGCAGACTGTGACTGGAGCGCCTCAGTCCCGTCGGCCACTGCGGCCGGCGCAGAGACGAATAAAAGCAGTATTTTTCGTAAATAGCTTAAACACTGAGATGTTTGTTATTTTTTTAATTTTTTTAATGTTTATATAGCTTATAGGACTTAACTACGGGGTCATCAGTCCCTAAACTTACAAAATACTTATGAACTAACTAATACTACAGACGGCACAAATATCCATGCCCGAGGGGGGATTCGAACCCCCGACCGTAGTGGCCGTGCAGACCGTGACTGGAGCGCCTCAGTCCCCTCGGCCACCGCGGCCGGCGCAGAGACGAATAAAATCAGTATTTTAAGTAAATAGCTTAAACACTGAGATGTTTGTTATTTAAAGAAGAAATATGTATCTCGTCCTTATTTGAAAGAAAACTATATCCAAAGGTAAAGCAAAAAGGTGATATTTTCATTATCTCAGTGTTGTGTAGAATATTCGATATAATCTTTGTTAAAAGGTTAGTCGAATATCTATTACACTATTACAAAAACTGCCATTGTCTCATACAAGTATTCAAAATGTGGCCCAAATAAATTACGTCATTTGTTCAATGATAAAAAAAAGTAATGGGTAGCAAACTAAGTTTGAAATGTAAGCTAATATGGAATTTCTCCCGGACAAATACTATTTCATTGAAGAATTTTTATATAATAAATTATTTTTGCCTCAAAACATTAAGTCTAACTCCATGAGTTAGACTAAAAATATTTTCACTAATTTTAGCACTAATTATGTATTCGTATCTTGTTAGCAATCTCTTCCATTTTGACAGAAGAATCGTCTTAATGATGTATGGAATATATAACGAACAATATCACAGTCAACTGAAGCACCTTTTACAAGCCAATTTTGGTATCGGTCTACAACTGTGGATTACGTAGACTTGAGGTCATATTTTTACCGACGTGTTTTGTTATATTAACGTGTCGTCTAGTCTCTGCTGCTGATGCACAGTGAGAATACATTTACTGGTGTCCTGCATTGCAAACTGACAAGTTTCGTTATCAGTGTCAACGGCAGAAACTGTCGCCGAAGGTTCGAGTCCTCTCTCGGGCATGGGTGTGTGTCCTTAGTATAAGTTAGTTTAATGCTCGAATTAATTTTTACGTGACACAGAAAATAAAAAAAATCAGATTTTGTTACCAGTGAACATATGCTAGAAATTATATAATGTCAAATATGTGATGTTGTTTACTGAACTGGTGTAATTAGTTATGTCACGTATTTGCGACAACGGGCATTTGAGAAAGTAAACACTAATAAGACTTCATCTGGTACAACATTTCATTTAACATTTTAATGGTACCGTGTGTGACATTAGGTTAGCACAAATTGAACTTCTATAACTAAAAATCGAAATTACATTGCTGCTTTCAATTTGACTATACATATTGCATGTAACCCTATTCATGAAATTCGCGGAAACAGTTTTTTTCTCTTGTTAAAAAAAGAGATTTACGTTACATTTGCTACAAATAAACGCTGCCTGCCTTCTACAGTTCGATTTTTTACATATTTGCTTGGTTCTGTAGCTTGAGGCCAATGACATACTGCATCAGTGCGGGTAGTCCTAACTGGAAAAGATGTTGCTGGACCCCGATGCTTCTTACGCTGCAGTTCAGTCTGTATACTGGTTGAAGGCCTACCTCTCTTTTTCTTTGTTATATCTATTCCCTGTTTGCAGAGAACCTCTGCTATTCTAGAATTGAATTCCAGGAGGACATTTTGTTCATTATGGGGCTCTCATAGTCCCGCCATATAACAACCAGTAATTGACAATTAAAAGATCCGTAATTTGCAACTGAAGAAGTTTGGTAGTGTACATGGAAAGAACTATCCATTTACACTTTGTTACACGGGCACACAAAAGTACGCAAATTCCCAATGATGCATATTTTACACAAACCGTATTTTGAAATTTACTTGTACTTTCAACACCATTATAAAATCTAAATGTGATTTACGTAACGCCACAGATACTAAAGAATACATTAATAATTTTCAGAACCAAAATTAGCTCTTTATTCTACCGTAATTTTCCAAAACGAGACGATAACTTGATATGTCTGTCTCATGAACAAATGCGCGAACATCAAACTGCTGTAGCAGTCCGTACACCATCCAGAGAGGTGGCAACACGTGTTATAAACATTATCAGCTTTGTGTAGATTCGGCATCTATCAGACCTGGTACTCAAAAACACTTATCCTTCCATTTATAAGCATCACAACGGTACGATGCGAATTCGCGACAGTGGACATCGAGGGGTTAAATCTAGGGACCGATGACCAGAGTAGTTTGGGCCCATTAGTCTACAAACATTTGAAATGCAGTTACATGTTAGCGAGGAAAAACACCAGCACTCTACTACAGGGCATTATCAGACGTAAAAGGAGGACGGGGCTGAGCGAGCATCAAGCGGCGATGTAGCGCTTCATTGGAAGATTGCCGCATCCGTCAGGCGAGGCGGCGCGTGCAGCCCTGTGTCTGCCGGCGCCTGTCGTGACTGGCCGCCACAGCAGTTCCGCGTCTTGATGATGAACACCCCAACACCGTGCCCCCTGTCGGGAATGGAACCCTGGCCCCTTGCACGGTGGTCAGTGTAGCCGCCACTACATCTACATCGATACTCTGCAAATCACATTCAAGTGCCTGGCAGAGGGTCTCTAACCACTTTCATAACTTTTCTCTACCGTTCCATTCTCTAATATATGTGTCCTCTCCAGTCAAAGTTGTTCGTAATTGTAACTCCTAAGTATTTGGTAGAATATACGACCTTAATGTTTGAATGATTTATCGCGTAATTGAAGTTCAGCGGATTTCTTTTAGTGGTCATGTGTATTACTTCACACTTTTCTTTATTTAGTGTCAATTGCCAATTTTCGCACCATACAGAAATTTTGTCTAAATCGCTTTGCAGTTGCTTTTGATCCTCTGTTGACTTCACTAAGCGATAAACGACAGCATCATCCGCGAACAATCTATTCAGATTGTCTCCTAAATCGTTTATAAACACGAGGAAGAGTAGGGGACCTATAACGCTTCCATGTGGAACGCCAGATATCACTTCTGTTTTACTCGATGACTTACCGTCAATTACAACGAACTGTGTTCTTTCTGATAGAAAATCGTGAATGCAACGGCATAATTGGGGAGATATTCCATTAGCATGCAATTTCATAAGAAGCCGCTTGTGGGGTACAGTGTCAAAAGCCTTCCGGAAATCCAGAAATATGGAATCGATTTGAGATCCCTTGTCGATGGCACTTAACACTTCATGTGAATAAAGGGCAAGCTGTGTTTCGCAAGAGTGATACTTTCTGAATCCGTGTTGACTACTGGTTAATAGGTCGTTCTCTTCGAGGTAGTTCATAATATTCGAACAAAGTATATGTTCCAAAATCCTACTGCAAATCGACGTCAATGAGATAGGCCTGAGCCACATTCCACTGGTAATGACTACAAAATACTCAGTATCTTCTCTTCAGTCTTGGCTGACTGTAGAAGCTGCTTTTTATTGTTTATTTAGAAACACATATTTCGTCTGCTGTATACAGGGTCTATCAAAAAGGAGGGTGCAAACTTACACTGTTGAAACTACACGATAATAGAAGCAAAAATGTCCCAGTAAAGATGGGTCCGCGAACGACCCGTTTTAGAGATACTTACGATATATAATTCCAAGCCGCCACTGACGTCATTGTAAACATCATCCAACGTAGGACACATTAATTAGAAATTCAGGCGTTACTATTTCACTCCTGGCCATTAAAATTGCTACACCACGAAGATGACGTGCTACATACGCGAAATTTAACCGACAGGAAGAAGATGCTGTGATATGCATATGATTAGCTGTTCAGAGCATTCACATAACTTTGGCGCCGGTAGCGACACCTACAACGTGCAGACATGAGGAACGTTTACAACCGATTTCTCATAAAAAAAAACAGCAGTTGATCGGCGTTGCCTGGTGAAACATTGTTGTGATGCCTCGTGTAAGGAAGAGAAATGCGTACCATCACGTTTCCGACTTTGATAAAGGTCGGATTGTAGCCTATCGCGATTGCGGTTTATCGTATCGCGACATTACTGCTGACGTCTATGGCGATCCTATGACTATTAGGAGAATATGGAATCGATGGGTTCAGGAGGGCAATACGGAACGCCTTGCTGGATGCCAACGGCCTCGTATCACTAGCAGTGGAGATGACAGGCATCTTATCCGCATGGCTGTAACGGATCGTGCAGCCATGTCTGGATCCCTGAGTCAACAGATGGGGACGTTTACAAGACAACAACCAACTGCACGAACAGTTAGACGACGTTTGCAGCAGCATGGACTATCAGCTCGGAGACCTAGGCTGCGGTTACCCTTGACCCTGCATCACAGACAGGAGCGCCTGCGATGGTGTACCCAACGACGAACCTGGGTGCACGAAAGGCAAGACGTCATTTTTTCGGATGAATCCAGGTTCTGTTTACAGCATCATGATGGTCGCATCCGTGTTTGGCGACATCGCGGTGAACGCACATTGGAAGCGTGTATTCGTCATCGCCATACTGGCGTATCACCCGGCGTGTTGGTATGGGGGGGGGGGGGGGGGCATTGGTTACACGTCTCGGTCACCTCTTGTTCGCATCAACGGCACTTTGAACAGTGTCTGTTACATTTCAGATGTGTTACGACCCGTGGCTCTACCCTTCATTTGATTAGATTAGTACCTGTTCCATAGATCATGAATACGACACTTCGTAATGATGTGGAACATGTCAGGTTAATGAAAGGTGTCTTTACAAATTATTACTTTGTACTAAATATTACATAACACAATTTTTTGGTAATTTTTTAAAAAAATTTAAAAAAATTTTCTTGTATTTTTTTAAATTTACTAATTTATATCTAAAATTCTTTCAATTTATTTTTAAATGCTTGTTAGCTATCTGTTAGGCTTTTGATGCTGTTTGGTAAGTGACCAAAGACTTTTGTGGCATAATCAACCTCTTTCTGTTCCGAAGCTAGATTTAACCTTGAATAGTGAAGATCATTCCTTCTCCTTGGTGGTCGACAACTAGTGACGGAGAGACGAAACTGCACTCATAAATGGGACGAGGAGCGTACAAGCCGAGTACAACGCTCCCCTTGTGTTAGCAAGACATGCCCCAGGCTCTGGTTGTGACTGAGCAACTGTACACATGGGGACGATGCAAAATATTCACGACTAGTCCGTGTGAATGTTAATGACATTCTGTCCAATCCATCAACAATATCCATAAATATTTCTGAATTTGCTGAAAATGTGAAGGCTGCATTTACTCCACAAATTAAGCAGTGTCTCGACGGAACGGTGTGTGCTTTTGAAGCTAACTTATGGTCAGACAAATGTACGAAAAGCCATTAGTTGACTGTAACCGCTCAGTGTATAATTTTTTAAAACATTATGGAGAACAGCGATCTGATCAGTCATTATAATCAATTTCAAATCAGTCTACATAGAATATATTTCTTTTGGTGATGATTGTCTACCTTTATAGATCATTAGACCGCTTAGGAGCAGTCGCCGCTGGAGGTGTAATGATGGACGGCAGCAGTTGAAGGCCGAAACCGGTCACCAAAAGAAATATATGCTATCTACACTGATTTCAATCGCTCAGTATATAACCCAGTATTTCCAGATGAAGACTCGAGTTATATGCACATCCTAATTTCCTTGCGACGAGGCAGAAACAGGACAAAATAAAAGAAGTACTTGCAGACCTGCTAGATCACCGACGTTAAGCTTCGTCGGGCTTGGCTGGTACTTCGATGGGTCACCGTACGTGTCTGCCGAGTGCTGTTGGCAAGCGGGGTTCACACAGCCCTTGTGAGGCCAACTGAGGAGCTACTTGCCTGAGGAGTAGCGGATCCGCATCCATCGACGCCTTCGGGTGGAGGATGACACAGCGACCGCTGGGTCTCTCAGGGCCTATGGGAAGGAGTTTGCTTAAATACTCGCAGAAATACGGTATCAGTACTGCCGACTTACAGAATTCTGTATTTGTTTCTGATCAAGCATTAAATAGGGAAGTTTCTATATCAGGTTTCAAACGTGTGCCTTGTGTTACACATATTATTTCAACAGTTTTACGTTAGACGCAAGACGGAAATAAGTTTTTGAGAGACAGGGCTCCAAGAGTGCTAAATCTGCTGCAGACATGTCCACACATATGTAAAGAACTGGCTTGACAACACAGTACAAATGATGGTGCATACACGATAGAACACATTTGTTGACATGATTGAATCACTTACAAATGTGAGAGAAGAAATCTATCGATAATTACTTCAGCATGGAGAAATGCCTCGCTTAGATGGCTGACTTCTGACTTGGTTATTTTTCTGTCTAAATTTTGCCAAGTTACTAAAGAACTCCAAGCCAGGAAGCATCTGATTATCCATTTTGTACTGATATGTTACCCACTGCTCTGAACAATCATCCGAATTCTAGGTGAGTATAGATTTATCCATTTAGTCTTCTTTTGTAAAATACATATATAAAATAGAGAAACACAATCTACCACATCGATTTTCAAGAAATGCGTCTCCTAATGGAAAGAGAAAATCATTCGTGACATAAACTGGAAATTACGGAGGAGCATATGATTGCAGCATACGAAGGCCCTAATGTCAGACATTTAACGAAACGGAGTGTTACTGAAAGAGGGAGGCTGCATCAGCATGTACGGTACGTGATCATCTGCATTGGCGTAGAAAGATAATCATTGTAATTAAGTTCTGACTTAGTAGCACGTGAATGAACGACAAATATTTGGAAATTATCGGTGTGTGATAATGTGAACCTTTAACTTTTCCTGGCGTAATGAATGTTGAAACAACTTACGGGTGTGCTGTCGGGTGACGTCGTCGACAACCGCCGATATTTCGGCAGGAGGACACTCTGCCGTTGTCAAGGCACAGCTGCACTCAAGGAAGCAATGTGCAAGCGTATTTAATACCTCGGTTTGCAAAGGGTGAACAAGGAAGATAAGACACACAGGACAAGTCACTGCAGAGTCAACACAATCAAAGATGACCAAACATCAAAATTATCGATAGTGACTTAAGCAACAGGTGAGGCAGCATTAATTTTGTCCCTCTGTTTTTTTGACGAGAGACAGTGCCCGATACCAAGCAGAATTTAAACAAAAACCACGCTCTCTGTTTATAAGGTCGCTTGCTAGTTTAATTTCAACAGCTTCCTTAATAACACTATCCCAATAGGTGGAATTGTATGCCAGAATCTCCGTGTTGTTGTATTCCATAGGATGATCGGTGCCAAGACAGTGTTCTGCAACAGCGGATTTTTTTGGCTGTTGTAAGCGCGTATAACGTTTGTGTTCAATACACCGGCCTTCCACAGTCCTGATTGTCTGACCGATATATGACATGCCACAACTGCATTTCCAACAAGATTGATCGTATTTTGCGGAAATATGATGTGAAATGTGTTTTTCGACCACCTTGTAAGATAAAGGCCCTGTTGGGGTCCGTAAAGGATGATCTCGGTTTGCGTAAGGCAGGTGTATATCGTATTCCTTACTGTTGTGGCATGTCATATAGCCGCGGTGGAGTAGCCGAGCGGTCTAAAGCACCTCGCTGCGTAGCGCGGGGTTGCTCGCCGTGGAGGTTCGAGTCCTCCATGAGGCATGGGTGTCTGTGTTTGTCCGTAATTTAGTTTACCTAGGTTTAAGTAGTTTGTAAGCTACGGACTGATGACCACGCAGTGTGGTCCGATAGATTTACAGACATTTGAACATTAGCATGTCATATATTGGTCAGACAATCAGGACTGTGGAAGACTATGTACGATCATCTTTGGTTGTGTTGACTCTGCAGTAATTGTACTGTGTGTGTCATCTTCCTTGTTTACCCTTTGCAAACCGAGGTATTAAATACGCTTGCACATTGCTTCCTTGAGTCACAGTCGTAGCTGACTCGCCAGCGTGAGGAGAGGAGCGTCGCGCCGCTGCTGCACTTAGCCGCGTAAACAGCGACCAACTCTCGCCGGACATGGCAAATCGAGCTGCGACAAGTAATCGACGGGGACAGTGGCGTCCTAGCGGCGTTAGTCCAACTCGCTGCCGAGATGATGGCTTTGGCAGGCGCGGGTAGAAGGCGGCGCCGACGGAGGGCACGGAAGTTTGTGCAGAGCTTCCGCTGCCAAAAGATCGGCCACGTGGCCGGTGACTGCACGGCGACGTTTGCGTGTTTGCGCTGCGCGGGCGCACACGACACGCGCGACTGCACGCACCCGCGGGGCGCCGACAAGCGGTGCGTCAACTGTGGCGGCCCCCACTCCGCCAACTCCCGCCGTTGCCCGTACATTGAGAAATGGCGCACGAAGCAGAAGTCTGGTCGTGCGGAGAAGTCGAGGACGGGCACTGCGACGCCGGCCGCGTCCGCGGCCGTCCCGTCCCCTGCTCCTCGTGCACCACGTGGGAACGTTCGAGGGTCGGCTGGTGGTGACGCCGTCACGTCGGGTGCACACGTTATTCTGCATCCCGCGGCGGATGACGCCCTGCTTCGTCTTCGGGCCGCGATGGCGGCAGAAAGGGAGCAGTATTGAGCCGCCCTTGACGCCGCGATGCGGCGAATTGCGGACCTCGAGCGGGAGTTGAGGTTCGTCAAAGCGACGATTAGCCACATCCCGCCCCCGCATGCTGGGGTGACCTGCAGTTCTACTGATACTGCGACTGAAAGCGCTTCCCTCGACTCCGCCACGACGGGGGACGCGGGCGCATCGAAGATGGAGGTGGACGCGCCTCCGACACGAGGCTGCGCCTGAGGGGGCGGCCGCCGCGCACGTGGAGGGAGAGGACGTGTCGGACGACGATGAGACCTACTTGGAGATGCCGACGAAACATGACGTCAAACGAGTCCTGCTACAAATATTGACGAAAATCCGCAACAAGGACAGCGACGACGAAGACCTCCATTACCCGTTCCTACCAGAATCGAAAATACCACCACCCAGTTAAATAAGCTGAAGAAATTCAGCGTCCTATTTGGCGGTTAGTGGGCCGTCAAGGTTTTAACGATTTAAATAATTATTGCGTGTTCACGGAAGAGCAGTTTAAACAGATAGCCCAAATAGCCCAGGAATACTTGGATCTTCGGCGCTCTCACAAATAGAGCGGCCCCCCACTCCATCTATCCGGGGTGCCTTACAGGTCGAGGGCTTCAGCCTTGCAGGACCTTACAAGTCAGCCCCAAAATTATATGGCAAAATAAGGAAATAAAGTTAGCCTTCCTTACTCCTACACTGCTCCATCAGGGGTAGAAGATAGCTGGATAGTGATGGTACCCCATTCCACCTTGTTCCATTCTTGTTCCATTATTTTAAAAAAATAAAAAATTCCTTGAGTGCAGTTGTGCCTTGAGAATGGCAGGGTGTCCTCCTGCCGAAATTTCGGCGGTTGTCGACGACGTCATCCGGCAGTATACCCGTAAGTTGTTTGTTGTGTGATAAATTTATCCAGTTAGTCAGTTTCAGTGTGCAATACTATGTACTAAAAAGATTGTGATTTAAGTGATATCTTGCAATTCAGGAACTTTTCGTTGTAGATGTGACAGATGAAACTACACCAGTGTCTAAAGGCCAGCCGCAAGGGAATGGCCGAGCGGTTTGAGGCGCCATCTCACGAACTGAGCGGGCGTCAGCGTCGGAGGTTCGAGTCCACCCTAGGTCATCTGTGCTTTTTTTTGTAGTTTTCTGGCGCACAACTTCTCAGGTCATTAGCGCCCAGATCGGAAGAGAGATTCGCCAGATCTCGAAAAAATTTATAACTGACAGAAAGGAGAGTATCAATAGAAAGCTAAAAGAGGGATAAAAAGAAACAAATAGAAGGGTTAAATATCCTTTGATAAATTAGCCATGTTGATAAAATGCAAAACTCGAACAGCTGCTCGTGTGTCATCTGCTAAAAGTTCCTCCAGAGTAGACGGAAAATTAAGGGCTTCAATGATTATAATTAGGACAAGACAGTAAAACATGTCGCACCGTCAGCAATTCACCACAGGAGCACAGCGGTGCAGGGTCAGCGGTGAGAGGGGCGTGAGGAGGTCCTCCAAGCGCTCGGGATCGGTTTTACGGTTCTCAGTTTGTTGTCGTGGAGTGAGAACCACGAACTGTGCCAGGACGACACAATACACCGGCGAAGAGCCCGTTGAATATCATCTGAGTGGACGCAGAAGGTAGCCGTGCGAGGCAAAAGAGCTGCTGCCTTGCCTGCAATGTCGGCAGTCTCATTCCCGGTCACACATATGTGGCCAGGAACCAACAGGAAAGAAACGTTACAGCCGTTATCTGCTAGCAACTGAAGGGAGCCTCAATTCGGTACACGACAGGATGGGTCGCTAAGACTCTGCAGAGCACTAAGGGAGTCAGAGCAGATGGTATAAAAGGGATGTCGGCGATCGCGGATGTAAAAAACAGGGCAAAAAGCTCAGCCATGAAATTCGAGCACCGGTCAGGGAGCTTTTATTGGAACAGGTCGTCCCTGACGACGAAGGCAGATCCGATAAACGTCGGTGCTCTTGGAACCATCAGTGTAGATAAAAATGGCATTATCGAACCGCGAACGGAGTTCGACAAGCCGCGAGCGATATACCAAATCCGGAGTGCTCTCTTGGGGGAGCAAACTAAGATCAAGGTGGGTGTGAACCTGGGCCTGATGCCATGCTGGCAATGGGCTCTCGCTCAACCGAAAGGTGGAAGGAAGAGTGAAATCGAGCCGCTGAAGCAGGCAGCAAAACCAAACTCCAGGTGAAAGCAAGGCCATCGCAGACAACCGATATTGGCCATCACGGGAGTCCTCAAAGAATAATGGGTAAGACGGATGGTTGGGCATCGACAGCAGTCTGCATGCGTACCGACAAAAGAGTATGTCACGCCGAGAGGTCAAGGGTAATACAGCAGCTTCGGCATAAAGACTTTCAACTGGGCTGGTATAAAATGCACCTGTCGCCAGGCGTAATCCCTGATGGTGAATGGAGTTCAGACGGCGGAGAATGGACGGCCGTGCAGAAGAGTATACAAAGTTTCCGTAGTCCAGCTTCGACTGAACAATGGCCCAGCAGGACGGTACAATCCTCTCCCCATGATGTGCCACTAAGGACACGAAGAACATCATGGGATTGGGCACAACGGGCAGCCAAATAGGACACGTGTGGGAACCAGCAAAGTTTCCGATCCAACATTAGCGCCAAGAATTTTGTTGTCTCCACGAATGGGAGAAGAACGGGGCCGAGATGTAGAGATGGTGGAAGAAATTCCCTGTATCTCCAGAGTTTATACACACCGTTTTCTCAGTGGAGAAGCGGAAGCCGTTGGCAATGCTCCAGGAATATAGGCGGTCAAGACAGCGTTGAATACAACGCTCCAAGAGACACGTCCGCTGGGCGCTGCACTAAATTGCAAAATCGTCTACAAAAAGGGATCCGGAAACGTCGGCTGAAAGGCAATCCACGATCGGATTGATTGCAATGGCAATGAGAGCCACACTCAAGACGGAGCCCTGTGGCACCCCATTCTCCTGGCGAAAGGTATCTGATAAAACAGAGTCCACCTGTACCCGGAACTTGTGATCTGCCAAAAACGCTTGAATAAAGAGAGGGAGGCGGCCACGAGGCCCCATGTGTACAAAGTGCGGAGAATGCCCGCCCTCCAACAGGTATCGTAAGCCTTCTCCAAGTCGAAGAACAATGCTACCGTTTGACGCTTCCTTAGAAAGTTATTCATAATGAAGGTCGACAAGGTAATGAGGTGATCAGCAGCAGAGCGGTGTCGACGAAAACCGCATTGGACATTAGTCAGGAGGCGTCGAGATTCGAGGAGCCAGACCAACCGAGCGTTAACCATGCGTTCCATCACCTTACAGACGCAGCTCGTCAGAGAAATGGGGCGATAACTGGAAGGAAGATGTTTGTCCTTCCCTAGTTTGGGGATTGGGACAACAATGGCTTCACGCCAACTTGTAGGAACCTGACCTTCAGTACATATGCGATTATAGGTGCTAAGAAGGAAACACTTTCCCGCAGGAGAAAGGTTCTTCAGCATCTCAATATGGATGGAATCGGACCCAAGAGCAGAAGATCGAGACAGGGCGAGAGCACGGTCTAGCTCCTGCATGGTGAAGGACACATTATAACTTTCACGATTAAAAGAGTGGAAAGAAGGCGGCCGTGCCTCCTCTACCTGTTTGCGAGGGGGGAAGGCAGGGTGGTAATGGGCAGAGCTCGAAACCTCCGCAAAGGAGCGGCCCAAAGCGCTGGAAACATCAGCGGGATCCACAACGACTGAGTTCTCGACGGTCAGGCCAGAAAGCGGGGAGTGGACCTTGATTCCGGATAAACGGCGTAGGCCACTCCAGACAGCCGAGGAGGGAGTAAATCTGTTAAAAGAACTGGTAAAAGCAGTCCAGCAAGCTTTTTTGCTGTCTTTTATAACACGACGACATTGCGCTCGCAGTCGTTTATACTTTATACAATTCTCCAACGTTGGGTGGCGGTGGAAGGTGCGTAAAGCACGTCGCTGGGCTCTAAGAGCGTCGCGGCAGGCTAAATTCCACCAAGGGACCGGGACGCGACGTGGAGAAGAGGATGTACGAGGTATGGAATGTTCGGCAGCGGTGAGAATAACCTCTGTGAGGTATTCGACCTGAATGTCACATCTGGGAAAAGTCTGATCGTGAAAAACAGCTAACAGTCGGCTTTAGAGATGTTCCAACTGGTGGGACGAGGAGATGGGGTATGATGCAGGAAGTGGATTACACAAGGGAAATGATCACTCGAGTGTGTGTCAGAAAGTGCATACCACTCGAACCAACGCGCAAGCTGACGACTGCATATCATGAGGTCTAAGTGTTGTGTCGGTATGGAAGGTCGGTGCACCGGTGTTGAGGCAGACAAGATTAAGATGGTTGAAGAGGTCTGCTAGAAGGGAGCCTCTGGGGCAAGGTGCTGGAGAACCCCATAGGGGGTGGCGGGCATTGAAGTCGCCTACCAACACGAAAGGTGAAGGGAGCTGGTCAACGAGGTGTAGCACATCTGCCCTAGTAAGGGCAGACGACGATGGCGAATAGATATTACAGAGGGAAAAAGAAAATGTGGAGAGAGTGATGCGGACGGCAACTGCCTGTAGGTGAGTATGTAGTGAAATGGGATGGTAATACACGTCGTCCCGAATGAGCATCAGAACCCCTCCATGGGCTGGAGTACCTTCCACAGGGGGCAGGTTGAAACGCACAGAGGTGTAGTGGGGGAAGCCTGCATGATCACATGGGCGTAACGTAGCTTCTTGGAGACAGACTAGATGCGGACAGTGCAGTCGAAGGAGTAGTTTTAATTCCTCCCGATTGGAACGAATGCCGCGAACATTCCGTTGAAGGAGCGCCATGATAAAAAATGAGAGAAGAAAAAAGGAACAAGCAAGCGGGGTCACCTCGACGGCCGCTGAGGACCGGACTTCGAGGGAGCACTGCTATCGCTATCTAGGGGCAAAGGATTGTGTTCCATAGGTTAGACCAACGCGTCTGCCACCTCCCTGAGTTGATCAGGAGGGGCAGCTTCCACCGCCGGTAAACAGAAGACGGTCGAGCCGGCAACTGTTGGATGGAGTGACCAAAGAGAAGAAGCAGAGGACGGTTGAGACGACGGAGTTTTGAGGAAATCGTCACGAACAGGTTCTTTTTTTTTTTAAAAACTCCGGGCAGCGGATTTAGGTGCCCAAGATGTGTGGGAACTGGTCGACGAATGCAATGTAGAATGGGCAGAAGGGATCGTAGAGGTGGAAAGAGCAATTTTCGGACTAGCCCATCAGACAACAGTGTCACAGAAGGTGAAATCGCAGGTCTGAGTGCCTACCTCCTTAGTTGATCGAGGGGAGGTGAGCACCTGGCTGTAAGTACCTGTTGGGAGTACAGCGGGCTTCCTACTCGCTATTAAGTTCCGAGCTGCAGAGGTTGAAACCTTTTCCTTAACGTGAATCTCCTGGATGACCCGCTCTTCTTTATAGACGGGGCAGTCCTGTGAAGAAGGAGCATGGTCACCCATGCAATTAATACAGCGAGGGGATGGAGGTGGACATTCACCCTCATGGGCGTCCCTGCCACAGGTGGCGCACTTGGCTGCAGTAGGGCAAGACTTAGTAGTATGATTAAATCTCTGGAAATGGTACCAGCGCGTAGGATTGGGTATATACGGGCGAATGGAGATGACTTCATAACCCGCTTTCACTTTAGATGGTAGGTCAACCCTGTCAAAAGTCAAGAAGACAGAATGAGTCGGCACGAGATCATTGTTAACTTTGTTCACACACACAGGGAGGAAAGGAGAGAGGAAGGAGAGAAAGGGATGAAGGAGGGAGAATCTCAAACGCCGAGGCAGAGATTAAAATGGTGGGTCGAGGACAAGGAGAAACGAGAAAGAGGGGAAGGCGAAAGAACAGGAAAGGAAGAGGACCAAGAAAATGAGAAGTCTTAGAGGAAGCAAAAAAAGAAACCTTGGACTGACTGAAAACGGCCATCTCCGGGCGAAGGCACAAACCGACTTCTAAACCTTTGGCATGATGAAAATTAGCAGACCATAAGAGCAATAGAGTGATAAGAGAGGAGCTCCTTGTCGTGGGAATAGTGGAAAAGGTGCAATATTACAGGAAGGAATGGTGCGACCTGCTGGTATATATGGATTAAAGCACGATACCAAGGAAGACCGATAACTACAGACACAAGGGATTAAGAAGAATAGGAAGACTACAAAGAAGATGACTACGTTAGGTTTCAATTGCTTGGTTTTGGAAAAGCCAAACATGCAACCTGAAAATGTACACTCTTTGATAAAAGACCTGGCCGCCGGCCGGCGGCCGCTGAGCCTAAGTCCGAACCGATCGCGACATGGGACAATAAACGTGGCCGCGCTGATTCGCTCCAAGTCCGGCTATCTGCACAATCTGGCAACACTGTATACTGCAGGCGTTCATACAGTACTTCTTATTTGCAATTAGAAGACCTCCTCGTCAGGTACATCCGTGGTCTCGCGGTAAAGTCCGTGGCTTGCATGTGTGAGTTATAGTGGTCGAAACCGACTGTTGACAAAAAAAAAAAAAAAAATTTCACGTCCCTCGTGTTCCTGATGCCGCATGTGTACGGGGAGCATATGGGTAACGTATTTCGTTATTTGGTACACTGGTAATAACATATAGGCCCAATAACAGCGCTGCCTCTGGCCGCAGCACTTGGCAGAGCTCTCCGCGGCCCACTCGCCGGCAGCAGCGGTGGCGGCGCTACACAGCGCTGCCTCGCCCTCTGCCCACAGCGCCTGCTGTCGCTCATCGCCCTGGATATACAGAATGCTGTAGCTTTGCTGGTGATCCACAAAAAAGATTGCGATGTGTATTTCAGACACGATATCAACGGAGCAAACCACCCATTTTGAATGATGAGCAAATTATTACACTATCACATGATATATTAGAAAGGCAAAAAATTGTCATAATCGTTGATCCAATCAAGTGGCACTCTACGATGGTTAACACTTATTTGTGGATTGAATCTCGATCCTTTTCCTTTCAGAAAAGCACTTCATGTAATTTGTTATCGTCATCAAGACACAGTGCGTAACTGCACCATAATGTTTTAGTGTCGATCTTTGATTCCTTACAGTAAATGAATGAGCTAAATTATGTGAATACGTTTCAGCGCACGTTCTAAAGCAACACAGACACACACTGTAAGGTTCGTGTCTTCATGTCTCATTTCTACAGCAGATATTTTACATGATGGAACTATATCAATCATTATGTTCACTTCTCCGAAAGTATCCCTTAGCATGTGGGTCCTAAGGGAGTAGTAAAGCTTCGTATCTATGGAGATCAATTCGAATTTCTTCAAAGGCGTTTGTATGGTAAAGGAAAGAAGACATCTAATACCATTTCCATAATTTGGAGTCCATCTTTCTGAAAGACTTATTACATAAAGGTTTTCTTCTGATTCCGTTAAAGAGTTTCTTCTAGCAATCTGCAGCGTTAAAAGTAAAATAAAACAAAGTAAAATGAAATGCCATCCCCAAACACACTGTCTCCAACCACTATTAGAACTGTCCGACTCGTACCAGACGTGCATCACAGGACACAAGTAGAGCCACACAGCCAACCACACGCCGCCGTCCAAAGCCCTCACATATTCAATACTGAGCTTCTAACGCATCGCGAAAATTAACCTGAAAGTCATCTACACGAATAACAGAATTCCTTGAGTGCAAAAGTTAAATTTCTGTCTCTCATATCACATGGTCATCGTACAGCATGAGTCATGAAAGTAGAAGAGGAATGTCAAGTGAACTTAGCAGGACAATTCAGTACCACTTGCGGAAGTAACTGCACTGTCACGGTGTTGCCAAATGTTAGCAACGATGTTGCCAGTTCTTAGCTGTACTAGGAAGACCTGTGTAGCGATAAGCGACGCGAAATCACGCTCGTCTCATACGGGCTTCTAGGGGGGAGATGCGGAATGTGTTTGATACACGGCGCTATCTCCTGGTAGTTTCCATCGTCGCACTTAGGATGCAGATAGTTAATTCATCCAATGAGGCCGAAATAAGCTTATAAATTTTTTTGAAGCTTTACATCATTATGGTATAATTTCAGCAAATGACTAGAGAAGATAGAAATACTGATATTGTGCTTGCAAATACGACAGGTCAAAGACTGAGCTACATAAACTTCCATCACGATTACAGTCCCCCTCCTCCCCTCTCAAAGAGAAGACTAAAACAATTACAGTGTGACAAAATCTTTCTTTTTTTTTTCCATGAAAAGTTACTGGAAATGAACGTACCCCATCCATCAGTAAACAGTAAGTTATCAAACCCTTCGAATCTTGAAAAGCGACAGCCCTCAATATCCTCAATCCTACAAACAGCTTGCCTCAATTGGCTTTTAGCCATGCTGCACTAGCAAATGTCATCATAAGGAAATGCTTCAGTCCGAAAGGAGACAACAGCATTGAGAAATTCTGATGAATTGATGACTTAACCTCATGGACTTTCACTGAGAGCTTTTTGTTACAAAACGAAAATATAGTGGAAACGATCATTTTCTCCAATGATACTAGGCAATGTTGACCGAAAACGGAGTGTATCTACGTTGATTGTTGTCATTCGTGTCTCACATTCAAGGAATATTACCTAAATGAGCAGCTATTTTGGAAATATACCCAAAGCATCGATGCAGTGGAGTATGCATCAAATCATGTTTAGACAAGCATGTTTTTAATTTAGTCCTCTTGAAGCTGAAACAAAACCTTGGCTTAATACTTGAACAAAATACAAATCAGTCATCTATCGGTTTCTTCGATTCTTTGGACAGTCTTGTTTGGTTTGTAGACCTTCACTTCGTCGGCGATTTACTGGTTTCATGGACAATACAGTAAACAAAATTACGCGACTATTTGTCCCACATCTTAACGTTCTTTGTTTTTATTCTGAATGACAGTGATAATTTCTGTTGGACTGCTTCCATATATCCGGGCGTATTTAATGAAATTTTATTCCCATGACAGATAAAAGCAATTAGAACGTTGGCTGTCTGTAATGAATTTTAATATGCAAAAATTTAACATCTGAAGATGTGGATCTTTAAAAACGTGTAAACGGTCGTGCACCTGTAAAGCAAGGATCTTAATAAAAAAAAAATAAAAAAAATAAAAATAAAATAAAAATAAAAGAAATCATAATAAAAACCCGACGCAGCTTCAGAATTTATTATTTACTTTATGGGATGTCAACATTTGAAGTAATTTACAAATAATTTGTTCTATCAATATTTAAAAATTTACCATCATTTTAGAACAATTGAGAAATTATTTAAGAAAATGTTCTTTCGTTTTGTTTGTGTTGTTACTCGATATTCTGGAAGTTGGTGGCTATGGCATCTGCTACGAAGTTGCTAGGAGACAGTTGACACGAATGGTTTTGTTTGACAGTAAGCGGATAAATTAAAGACGAACGAGACGAATCGATAATATCCAGCTTTTGCAACAAAACTGATCCGATTTCGAAAAGAGCTAGGTTTTAAGAAACTGACTATTATACAGCTAGACATTACTGCTGTAAACCCTACCTCATTGATTTACTCAAAGCTGAGGCAGATTGCTCACAACATGAAAGAGAGTAGGAGTAGTTATTGTATGAACACAAATTCAGTTAACTACTACAATTTGCATATTCTGATATTAATTTTTCAAAATATTTAATGGGGGTGACTAGAAAAAGTCAAGTGACTGCAGAATTACAAATCAGACTCACATTTACATGATGCCAAAGTTGCGAAACATTAGGTCTTAGCTACGATATTGTTTGCATTTGTGGCCTGATGAACGACATTTTTTAGCTAGCGTCCTGCATGTTAGGATACGTAAGTCCATTCTGCTCGAGACATTGTGCTCTCCAAATTTCATATATGCCACGTGGCCAGCTATTTTAAAAGAGTAAAAAAATATCAATGAATACCTCATTGAGCGTATTTCCAGTTTTGTTTCTCGGCTTATGGTTGAATCCTAGGTAGGCATGTTATCTTTACTTCACTCACATTTTGTCGCAGAAAAGTCTTCCTAAATACTCAAATTTTGTCCAGAATTCTTTGTTTGCTTCCTGATAAAATAAATTGTCCGCAGGTCAATATGGAAATTACAAGCGACCTGTTATTGATAGAACACCTTGATACGTTAAATAGCGTTCCATTTGAATCCAACACTTATTTTGAGCACATTCCTTGATGAGGTGCTTAATAGATTCCGAACCTGTCTTACTGTTGCCTGCCTCGTTGATTTCATAAAATGTTACGTAGTCTGATGGCTGGATGCCTTACAGACATATATAGTAGCAATTTGCTCACTACAGCGCAGTGATATGTTTCAGAGTACAATAATGGCGACTTTTAGGTGCCAGGTATCTCACGTCGATAGATTATCATTCGATCGGTATCGTCGGCAAATAGCGGACGACATTAATTTACTAACCATTGCAATGTTCAATAGAATTGGTCAACTTCATTTATTTCTTAAGTTACAATCAAAACGCGTAAGTTCGGGGATGTCTACCGAACATCTGTTAAACTCCGTTTGATGGATTCGTCTATTCAGAACAACTATCCCTCCAGTAGGCGCGCTCCGCTTTCTTCGTTGCCTAATGCGCGCGCCTTGGCTCGCTCGGTGTGCCGCATTTACCGAAACGACCGTGGCTGCCGCCACCCCGTCATATCTCTTATCGACTTCAGAAAGTTAATGAAATAAATTACCTTTCAAGTTGGTTCTAGCATTACTCATGAAGCAAGAACACTTTATGTTCCAGAGTTACTATGATGACTGACATAGCTATTAAAAACTTGAAAATTTTTTGGAGCTATCATTGACGCTGTTACAATTTTCGAGTGGACAAGAGTTACTTTATACGTCAGTCTATTTAAAATCACGTTTATTTAATATTTCATTTAAATGATTATTTTACACTTTTCACATTTTGTATGTCTGGAATTTTTTATTCAATTTCAAACGTTTTCATGAGAATACTACAGAGATATTCCATAAATTTGTTTTATTTCTATTTCACCTGATCCCTCTTACGTATTAGTCACGGAAAGATCGCGAAGGTAAAAGACAGGGCGATATGAACTCACAGTATGTCTTATCAGAAATAGTTTTAACGGCGAACCATTCACGACTGGAAGAGAAGGAGGAATCAGCAGTTGTATAAAAAGTGCCCTCCACCACACACCATTTAAGAAATGGCGTTAATGTAGCAGTGTCATCCAGTTCTAAGTTAAGTTGAAAGTTCGAGGTCTCTTGTTCAGTGGGATGTTGGTTTGAAATGAACTGCAAAATTTGTACCAACAGACGGAAACATAAACAAACTAAGCTCTATTGCACACGAGACATGAAAGAAAGAAGGAAGATTACGATTTAACGTCCCCTCAACAAGGGGGTCATTATTGCGAAGCAGAAGATCGGATTGTTATGATAAGGATGTGGAAGGAAATCGGCCGTGCCCTGCCGCAGGGACCATTCCGGCATTTGCCTAGACTTATTTAGCAAAATCATGGAAACATCAAATCCAAATAGCCGAAGGCCAATTCGAAGTGCCGTGCAGACGAATATGAGACCAGTCTGTTACCAATGCACCAACTCGATCCGTAGCAAAAACGAATGCGCCGGCCGCGGTGGCCGAGGAGACAGACGCTCCAGTCACGGTCTGCACGGCCACTCCGGTCGGGGGTTCGAATCCCCCCTCGGGCATGGATATTTGTGCCGTCCTTAGTATTAGCTAGTTCATAAGTAGTTTGTAAGTTTAGGGACTGATGACCCCGTAGTTAAGTCCCATAAGCTTAACAAACATTTGAACATTTGAAAAACGAATGCGAGTAAACATTGCATTGTCACACGGTTCTGAGTTACGTTAATTAAGTGTCTGGCGTATCGTTAGTATAAAATCAATTGTAAAATTTGTAACAAACACATAATAGACAATAAAGCAACCTAATAAACACGTGTTACAACGATTAAAATTAAAATTGGTCGATGAATTGTGCCACGGCTTAAAACAATATTAAGGAAATCAATTGCACTGTTGCTTGTTAAAATATAGTAAATAAACGTATTGACGTATCTCTTATTCATTTAATTAGAACAGATGGCGTAGAATGCGCAGGGCTGTAATTACCGCTATTACAAAAATTAAATGGTCTGAGTACAAAATTTGTAAATTAATCTGATCCAAATTATCATTATGAATGAAGTTAATAAATGAGTTAATAAATGAGTAATCCGTGAATGTCCTCTGCCTACCTATCGGTTTCAAATGAAGGGTGTCAAAAGAAGTGTTCCACATTCTGAGAGAAAGTTTTACGGATGAAACAAGACAAAAATGACTGTTATACATTAGCTCTAACACGCTTATGCTAATGGATGAGAACTTGTTGATCTTCAGTGCTGTAAAACATATTGAACAAACAAATTTAACGGTAATAAAAAATACAAATTCAAAGATCAACTTAAAATAAAAACTAATTGAACAATAATGAAGCACAGCATTGCATCCACTTCACGTGGAGAATTATAGGGAAACTATGTGTTTAACTATATTAAGGAGACGAACAGCAAGAGCAAACTATTTACGGTTACGAACAATATTCGCACAAGTAAATATACAAGTAAAATACGACCGCCTCCTTCGAAATGAATGATGTGGAGCACATTTTGCTATCGACGTGAGATCTGCGATCGACAAAGTATGATCCATCTAGTGACAACGGAAAATGTAATGCGGTCGGAAACGACCAAAGGTAGCTACTAGCAGAGAAAAATATATCTCATTATTTTGTGTGAAGTAAAAGCGAATATAAACCTGAAAAATTATAAATACAGGAAAAAAATAAAAGTAATAGGCAAGTTTCTTAGATATGACTTCTTTCTTCAACATTTCATTTCTTCTCCACAGAGGATCGGCTACCCGAGCTGAACTCTACTATGACAGAGAACCGTTCCCTTCTCTGCCTTTCGTGGAGATATTTCAGATGGAAGCGTTCTTCCCATGGACGCTAGACCTAAAGTAACCAAACGGTTTGGTTTATAGGACAATTTCACTTTTGTCGGTTGCAATTAGTATACAAATAATAAATCAAATGAATGGAATAATTTGAAGGGAAACTAATTATTACAATTACTTTGATTCACCTGCAAAGATAAAAATATTTAAGGCAAAAAGTTCTTATGAAGCAACATTAAACAGTAACATTATAATTCACCCAAAAAGGGCATCACTATACAAAGAAAACAGTTTCTCATCGCGAAAGGTTTCTAATAGAAGTCGCTATATTCTGCAGCAAAATCCGTCTGGTCAATTTTATGATTATCGGTAAAAACTTGCGCAATAGCTGCTCTAGTACGGCACATGCCAGATGCTCATTTTGGTTATTTCTGGAATGTGAGCCGCGTATGAGAAGACTGAACATATATATGTCCATTTATAGGACAACAGTCCATAGGAACTTTGGGGAAAGTAGTTGTTTCGTACTTTCTTCGTTTTGTTAAAAGAAACTCTCTCCGGAACTTGAGGGTAAGTCATCTATTCATCAGCATTTTTCAGTGCTGTTGTCTGCTTTCGGACTGAAGCCTTACTTAGAATGGGCTTTGATAGCGCAGCATGACTAAACGCCGGTTGAAGCATGCTGTTTGTAGGAATGAGGATATTGTGGGATGCCCAAGGAGTCCTTCCTATTCCTTAGCAGTATTGCTTACGACGCTAGGCAACTCTGATCGTTCCCTCAGATCCAGCATTCGAGGTATTTTCCAATATTCATGAGGATATGAGATTAGTCATTGCATTTATATGACTCTGTTTCCTGAATTAAATTTTCGCGCGCAGGAAGGTCAACCCCCGCTTAAATTGCAAACAATTTTGTGTTTCATGTCGGGACTGTCTGTATTAACTGATGAACCACTACTCTCATTTTAGCTCGGTGGCGTCATTCTCGTCTCCTGATCTACAGCAAACATAGTTTATCAGTGAGATATCGTTGTACTAGTGAGTTATGTGGCTTCAGGTCTATTTTTCTCCTCTGAAAAATGTCCTAAACGGTATTCAGCAACGAAATAACAAAACTCATTGCAGTGTGTCAACCAAGAGATCGGCATTTTCTATTGTTATTGTAATCGTTATCATTCTGCTGTAATACGGTAAACGTCATTGATTACTATTATTATTACCATCATGATCATCATTAATTGAGTCTGAAAAGTGTTCGTTCCCATGTGGCCAAAAGACCAGAAAGAATGTGTCGTTTGACGGAAAATAGGACAATAGGAGAAAGTAGGCGAAAAATTTGTAATAGTTTCTGTTGATTTAACATCGTGATGGCAGATACTAAGCAACAACACATGCAAGTCGTGGGTGGCAACATTCGAAGAATCCATCAGACACATGGGTTCGGATTCTCATCATCATTTGTTGGCTCAACAAGGCTGTAACACTGCGAAATCAATAAGATGGTTACAAGTCTAGTTTGCAGATGAAAAACCGCAGAACTGCACATTTCCCACATATACTGCTTAGTATCTGTGTTCACGGCCGTAATTTTAAAGATCCTGTTTTCTGAATCCTCAAATGAACTAATTAATGTGTTGTACATATAACCAGTTAACTAAGTTTCTTATGGCTTTCAAACAAACCAACACATTTCTAAATTCACGTACAATACATGAAATATTACTTGTACGGCCGTAAGACTGCATTTTGAAACGCAGTCGCTTTCAAGATGCGAAGTGTTTCGAGACGGATGGGGCAATGTTCATTTCCAGCAACTTTTCATGAAAAAAAATAGCTTTTGTCGAAATCTAACAAATTAATAGCTTTAGTCTTTTTTTTTTGTTTTTTGGGAGGGGGACGGGTGAAATTGTAATCGTGATGGAAGTTTACAAATTTCAATCTCTGACCTGCCGTATGTTGCAAGTATAACCTCGCTGCGGAGCGCGCGGTTGCTCGCCGGCGGAGGTACGAGTCCTCCCTAGGGCATGGATGTGTGTGTTGTCCTTAGGTTAGTTTTCCTTAGTTTAAGTAGTTTGTAAGCTACGGACTGATGACCACTAAATCACTACACACAAATGCCAGGATGGTTCTTTTCAAAGAGCACGGTCGACTCCCTTTACAATCCGTAACCAAAGAATCCGAGTATTTGCACCGTCTCTAATAACTACGCTGTAAACGAGATTTAAACCCTAATCTTCCTTCAGACTGAATTCCAGTTTCTCCATTTTCTGTTAAATTCCATATAAAGTACACTTGATAGCAAAAAAAGTGGATCACCCCTGAATTACAAAGAGGAGTTTGCACCTGACGCTATGCAACCACAATGGCATAGCTGTGTGGCGGGTCGTCAAATCATTCCACAGTACAGTTATTACCTACCCACAATAGGTACTAAGTAAGTCTCCTATTTCTCCTTATGGCATTCAGGCAAGGTGCAAACCAATACTTTCGTACAACAAATATTAAAATACACGTCATTAGAGATGACACAGTAACACTTGTAAATTAAATTTCGTAGCAATAAATGAAAAGTTAGATACGTTATCACAACTTATTTAATGACATGATATGTTTTTGTTCGTGATCTTAATCTCAACGCACTGTTAAGCAAACAACAGTTCTTTGCGATTACAGGTCACGCCCTCTCTGATCGGCGGAAGTCGGCTGAGTTCGTGTGTCTACAGAATGATTCTTCTCTCTACGAACCTTACCTCGTAATAGCATTGTACACCGTAGGCCTCGATAATGTATTGTTGATTTGTGCTTGGTATTGATTATTGTTTACACTTTGATATTTGCTAAAATACGTCCACTTACCCCGACGACTTCTTTTAGAAGAAAGAAGGCTGTTCTTGAAAGTCGTATAAAGAATGTTAATTCTGATTGTTATTCAGTTACGACAGTAAAATGAAGCATAAAGCGT
This sequence comes from Locusta migratoria, assembly GCA_026315105.1. Classification (NCBI taxonomy): domain Eukaryota; kingdom Metazoa; phylum Arthropoda; class Insecta; order Orthoptera; family Acrididae; genus Locusta; species Locusta migratoria. The sequence goes on along the minus strand of CM048755.1, from coordinate 790,239,875 downwards.
TCCTACACCTGATTAATAAGTCCCTTTAAAATATTAAAATTTCGTAGATATACGTTCCAGTTTTCTATTACTCAAACATTAATGTGATAATTTCGTGTTCCATCTGTGACGCCTTAACCCATTACATGTTGTTTCTTTTAAAACCTATAATCTATACGCCGTAAGTTGGCGGCACTGGTAGAAAGAGGTGGGTCTTGTTCTAACAGCCAATACTCTACGAACTGAATGCAAGCTTCAGCTCCCAACATTCTCCGTTAATAGGACACGTTTAAGTGCGTGATCTCTAGGCATAAATAGACGTAAAACACTGACGTTTTCATTATTAACGGTTTCAAGACCGATTTCATAAATAAATAATAATCCTACCACTGCACTAGGAATTGCATGAAGCTCATACTGTTGCTCAGAGGTAACCGATGAAGATATGTAATATAGTCATACATCATAAAGTTGTGGAATAGAATGCAGTGTACTGATGATTTGTTAACTAAGCACAATCAGAAGTCAGATATTAAATATGTTCACAAATAGCGTTACACTATTACCTGAAACGACGATACATGTAATTTTTTTCACGACAGGAACTCCAAACCGGCACTATTTGCTATTGTATAATAGGAAGGAATACTGCTGATATTGTTTCTTCCGGGGACTCCAACCCCGCATTCACCGTCACTCTTGACCTGACACGATGAGGCGTCAACTATCACATTGTCGTTCACTAGTAGTTACGATCATACCGTTCGTAGAGACATGGAGGGGTTTGGTATTTTGCGAAAACTTTGGTTAACTTAGTGGCGCATGGACATGTTCAATGTTGATTTGAAACAACGCAGAGTCCTGCGTTCTTTACTTGTCGTTACTGTAGGTGCAGATGGTATTTTTGTGGCCCTTAAAAACTGTTACCCTCGCGGGAATCGGGTGCATTCTTTAGCCATTACAAGTTAACCTCATCCCGGCCTCCAGCGATTTGCAGATGTGTTATCATAATGTTTTGTCATAATGGAGTACTCATTAGACGGTACGACCAGTCAAAGAGCTCAGAGGTGTCTCACTACGTCAGACATTCTTGGCCGCACGGGAAGGCCACGTAGTCTGAGGCGCCTTATCGTGAATTTTGCGTGAAATTATATTACGTTTTAGGATTTGGTATGGCATTTTGCTATAAGCTTATTCAACTGTGGGTTCATTTTAATCAAGAATGTTGGGTAGTTGTTGCCACGATAACTTGAATATTACGAATTTTTAAAGTTTTGAGGAGCATGGATTATGCATTAGATAAAGGATTCTGAAATTGGGAAAATATCTTCGTTTTGACATTTATTATTCACCACGTTCATGAACAAAAAGAGAATTCGATGAAGGAGGTTTCTGTGATTTACTAGTATGGTCAATGACAAGGTATCCGATTACTGGCAAGTGTGTCGAGCAATTATTCTTCGCGGTGTGGTTGCCTTCAATAGTCATACTGAGATTAAAAAAAAAAAAAAAAAAAAAAAAAAAAAAAAAAAAAAAAAAAAAAAAAAAAAAACAGAATTGTGGATTCTGATACAATGTCGCATCGAAACTGCGATGCTAAGTGAAATATCCAACTGGAAATGATGGGGGAGAATTTCAGTTTCTGCCATTTCAAAGGTTGGATACTGGGATTTTTCGGAATAGATGGCCATTTCAATGGAGACATCAGTGTTTGCACGGTAAGGTTCAGTTGTCCATTATATCTACGTGCTTTTCGAGAGCCAACGGCAGAGAAATAACGACAGTGATAAAAAAATCTGCCAAGCACAAAATTGATTAAAAAAAGGAATAAAAAGTATTGCCAAGCACAAAATTGTGAAATGAAGCACGTAGATGCAGATAAATATATCAGGGGAGTGGTAGTAGGAGAGAGGGCGAGATGTAAGAATGAATAGGAGTGCAGAACTGCAAAATAAAAGAGCGAAATGCTTCCAAAGTACTCCTTACTTAGACATATATCACAGTTTGTTTTAGGGCCGAAAGAAAAGCAACGAATGTTTTACAGAACGAAGGATGGATTATCGGAGATACAAAAGAACACTGCTTCGTATAGAGGACCGATGGACAGTAAAGAAAGCAGAAATTAAAAGAGACAGTATTGTTTTAACGGAAAACACAAATTTGTACAGCGTTTTGAGGGAATAGACCAAAAGGGCAACTGAAGTTTTAATGTAAGGGAGGTGACACACACAGAGAGAGAGAGAGACAGATTGGAGGAGAAATTAACAAAGAAAAAATGCGCCAAATCGTTTGCATATTTTGTGAAGGATGGAGGGTCTATTAATGGACGGAGGGAAGGAAAGAGACGTATTTGAAATAACATAAATTACTTCAACAGCGTAAAAAAAAAAAAGTTGTAAATCTAGCGGATCAAACTGCGTGGTCATCAATCTACTTAAACTAAGGTAAACTAACCTACGGACAACACACACACACACACCCATGCCCCAGGGAGGACTCGAACCTCCGACGGCTAGCAACCGCAGCGTCCATCTCAACTGATTACTCTGTAGGCATGGAGGCTGGTTGTAAATGTAATAAAAATAGGATATTGAGTGAAATGAGAAGCACAGAATTAAAATTTGTGCCACGGGCGGGAATCGAACCCAGACATCCATACTTAACTTTAATTCAATACTTTTCCTTCCACTCAATGTCTTTCGTATTGACACGAAAAACTGTCTCTAGGTATATAAATTTATAATAAAACAGGATAATAAAGGAACTGTATATTTAAAAAAAACTTCAATTTAAAGACAGCTCAAAGGCAAAAGAAACTCAGATTTTTTTTCGCTTGCCAAGAGATATTCCATATTCTCTCACTTAGGAGATAAAAAAAATAAAGGACGAATAATTTATTCAGAGTCCCTTATTATTTGTTTCTTCCATAATGCATCTCAACATATAATCTGTACGTCATCGGACCAGCTTCTCTTCAGTAAAAGCGACGACTCTGTCTCGAGATAATTACTCGGAGTGAGACGGCCTGATTTGTATTTCTGCTTACCGCTCTTACTATGAAGCCAGGCCGACCGCGGTGGCCGAGGGGACTGAGGCGCTCCAGTCACGGTCTGCACGGCCACTACGGTCGGGGGTTCGAATCCCCCCTCGGGCATGGATATTTGTGCTGTCCTTATCCAAAGGTCCCGGGTTCGATCCCCGCCAGGTCCTAGGATTTTTATCTGTTACTTTTCACTTCTTTCACCTCTGGCAGTATTGTTAATGTGAAAAATACCGAGTAGCACCGTGGTTCGGAACTCACGTTAAACTATAGGTCCCCCTATAACTGGCTGGGTAAGTCAGTTCCAAGGTCGGAGGAAGGCAACGGCATACCACCTCCAAACAGGACCATGCCTAGTAAAGCACTGTGGTGTTCAAACCAATCTTCGGATTGTTGACTGCTTTACCTTTTAGTCTTAGTTAGTCTTAGTTAGTCCTATCGAGCCGGCCGCGGTGGCCGAGGGGACTGAGGCGCTCCAGTCACGGTCTGCACGGCCACTACGGTCGGGGTCTTAGCTAGTTCATAAGTAGTTTGTAAGTTTAGGGACTGATGACCCCGTAGTTAAGTCCCATAAGCTATACGAACATTTGAACATTTTTTATGAAGCCAGGAAGTAAACATTTTGTATTTACGTCAGAGCCCCGCTTTGCGCAGTGCTGGGGGCTATTGCCCGCCGCTGCGACCGCGAGCTGGCTGGTTTCCGCCAAGCCTCGCCTCGGCATGAGCTGTGGTTGACCGGTCTGCTCGTAGCTCGCAAGCCACGGCTAATACAGGCCCCGGTTGCAAAGCCAGGCTCAATCCTTGTAGTATCAAAAGTTTCTGCAAACCTACACAAATGTGTAGTATAAACTACCACAGATAGAGCTATTTTGCAATTAAATAAGTAGTCACATTATCTTTTGACATTTCATTCAAATATTTAACGAAGTTAAAGAATAGAATCATGATAAACGTAGCTGCCATATAAAGTTTCACCTAGATAGCAATCATACGACACAGTAAACAGAGCTCTGCATTAGATCTAGACTAATGAAATATGTCATCATCTTAGAAATGTAAGCATGTTGTAAAATTAAACAGTTCTGGTGGCAACAACACAAATGTATACATGTAGTATATCATTCATGTTTTGTGCACTTATAAAGTGTTCTCAATGTGTCTGAAACAATAAGTGCTACACAACGGAAATTACCTTCTGCTGGGGCCCTTCATTTACACGATTGTTCTGTCATTCACAGTGAAGCTTTTCGTAATGGGTTCATATATTTGCTTCAGTTTCTCGACTTATCCATGCTTATATGAAGGCCGAGAAAAACAAGTGCCAAAAAAGGATATGTGCGAGTTCTAATTACCATTATGTTATTCTTAAAATTCAAATCAAATGTTCGAATGTGTGTGAAATCGTATGGGTCTTAATTGCTAGGTCAACAGTCCCTAAGCTTACACACTACCTATCTAACCTCTTCTAAGAACAACAAACACACTCCCATGCCCGATGGAGGACTCGACCCTCCTACGCGAGCAGAAGCCTGATCCATGACATGGGACTTTAGACCGCGCGGCTACTCTGCGCGGCCTCCTTACAATTGTAACACCATACTTTGTACGGTAATGAGTACAAAATCTCTTTTCACTCGTAGGAGAAGGTTGGTGATTGAAATTTCACAGAAGAAGCATGCTACACTGAAAACGAGATTTGTTTTCATATTGCGTCCCAACCTCATCCCCCTGCCCTCTCCGCCCCCTACCCAACCTAAATAAGAAAACGGAAAACATCCGAGACCTTCTTTCCGCTAATTCACTATACCGCACAATCTGATATCTTTTTCCAACTTTTTCAGTGTCCACCATTTATAACGTCAGGTAATAATCGCACATTTCTCAGCAATACTGCGGAAGAGGTGGAGCAATTCTAGTGTTGGCAGTCTCCTTGGGAGACGTTTTAATCTTGTAATGGTTGTAACAGTAACAGATAGCTTGTTTTATCTTCGCCAAAACATGTATTTTTCCTGGTTAACGCTGTTTTCAATTTCACCCACCAGAAATTTCGTTAGATGTATAATCATTAACAATTTCTCAAGACCTGATGAAAATTTTCTGGTAATCATGTGGTGAGCTATACACATATTTATGTTTAGGGTCAAATGTCGCAATTAGCGCCGTGAATACATAACTTCATTATCATTTTAAAATTGACTTTGCTTTTCTGAGATCTTTACTAGACGGTAGCATAATCTGCCACAAATATTTCTCAGTTCGATATAGCAGTTTGTAGCTCTGTCAGAGAGTGGGTAAAATGTTACTCTCCCTCCAGTTTGAAATTGAGAGTAGCTGCCTCTTAATATTTAGAGAGCCTCGACGTTTTCATGTAGGAAGCGAACAGCTGCAGCGTAAATCGCCTGGTCATTACCCTTGTGAAGGATGACGCAGATAATACAGAAAGTAGGCACCGAAAATAGATGTAGTTGCTCTGCGAAATTCATTACCCTTGTCTGTAATCGTATAATTGATAAGTAAATGACACACCGAAGTTTAATTTCCAGACATTTTAATTGGAATACCAACAATAGAAGAAAGATTCTTCTATATACACATAAGTGTGGTGACCGTTCTTTCGAAAGGGGCGCCACATAAATATACATAATTAAGGAGAAGAGACAACAGATCCAGCCTTTAGTGCAAATGCATAATACGTCTGAACTGTTGAGGTAATCGGCAAAGTGCCACGAGCAGTGAGTGCAAATTGCAAACGGCAACTACTTAAGTAGTGTGAGGAAGTTTGAGTCTTGTTGGTGACGAGTGGTACGGGGAGAGGAGTGGTAGCCCCCGCATCTGCGATGATCGTTGTTTTTCCTCTCGTGCAATGGTTAGCGTAACTTCTCCGAGAGCAGTAGGAACTGGGCCCGAATTCCGGCTGAGCACAACTGTTCAACTTCCTCAATGTGCGCACTCAGTGGCCACAAAGCAGCAAGTGTCGGATTATTGCTTTTAATCTACATTCTTTTGTCATTCCAGGAAGCAGTACAACTTTCACCAGACATGATCCACCATGTTGTCATTTCACTACCATAGTCGTACCAGGAAGATCATTCGTCTACAGGCAATGTCTTTTTCGAGTGGTCCAACACCTTAAGAGAACATCTTGTGCACGCACGATGCAATGGCTTAATTACTTCTCCTATGGCGTGATGTCGAGCATAGAAGTATTTATAGTGAGGGAGACGAATGGATGGTTGCCCAGATACATAAAGAAAATAAAAGTAATCCACTGAGTTACAGATCCATCGTATTGATATCGACATGTAGCAGGACTTCTGAGCAAATACTTTTTCTAGAATTATGAAATATCTAGAATTATATCACGTATGAACACCAAACCGGCAAGGATTTCTAAATCTTTACTCTTGTGATACTTTGGCGATACTAAATCTGCATGAACTACTGAGTACTCTCAAACTAATTCCATATTTATAGAGTGCCGAAACGATTTTGGTATTTTCAGCCATAATCAACTTCGAATCATATCGCTTTCCTAAGGAGTATAGTCATAGTTGTGCGACTGGAATTGTGATGTCCTGTCTGCAAGGTTATATTTTGCAGTAACTGACGAGAAGTCATCTAGTGAAAAGGACGTGCAGACTAAAATTCTTCCAGCAAAGTGAAGCAGATTTCTCCGTTTTCGAATACATATTATAAATATTTAATGAGCAATCAGAATATTGCTCTTAGATTTGATGCAGTTAATGCTGCCGACTATTAAACTCAGAAAAGCAAAGTCAATTGCGAAATGATTTTTAGTTTGTATCTTCACGGCGCAAATGGTGACAATCGACCTCAAATATCAATATGGATTTGGATCTGAACATGGATACTAAAAGAGTTTCGTGAGCATTCTAGATATCGATAAGCAAAGCAAATTTGAAATTTATACATATAACGAAATTCCTGGGGGTGCAATTAAAATTAATGTTAACTGTTAATAACATATGTTTTGGCGAAGGTGAAATAAACGGTCTGTTATTGGCACTTACTATCAGGAGATTTAAACTTCTCCTAAGCAGACTTCCAACCTTACAATTGTTCCACGTCTTCTGCACTACTGCTGAGCAGTGTCCCATTATTACCTGGCGGGATAGAAGGGGACGTCGAAAAAATTGGAAGAATATATCAAACTCGCACATACGCTATTTGGCACTTGTATTTATTATTATTATTATTTCGAGCATCGTATAAGCATGGAACAGTCGAGAAACTGAAGTGATTCTATGAACCCATTACGAAACACTTCACTGTGAATAACAGAATAATCGAGCAAATGAAGGACCTCAGCAGAAGGTAATTTCCGTTGTGTAGCACTTATTGTTTCAGTCACATTAATAATACTTTATGAATGATATACTACATGTATACATTTGTGTTGTTGCCTCCAGAACTGTTTAATATTACAAAATGCCTACATGTGACTACTCATTTAATTGCAAAATAGCTCTACCTGTGATAGTTTAAACTAACATTTGGGTAGGTTTGCAGAAACTTTTGATACTTCGTGGGTTGAGCCTGGCTTTGCGACCGGGGCCTGTATTAGCCGTGGCTTGCAAGCTACGGGCAGGCCGGTCAACCACAGCTGGTGCCGAGGCGAGGCTTGGCGGACACCAGCCAGCTGGCGGTCGCGGTGGCAGCCAACAGCCCCCAGCACGACGCAAAGCGGGGCTCTGACGTAAATGCAGAATTTTACTTCCTGGCTTGATAGTAAGAGCGGAAAGCAGAAATACAAATCAGGCTGTCTCGCTGCGAGCAACCAACTCGATATAGAGTCGTCTCTTTTTACTGAAGAGAAGCTGGTCCGATGGCGTTGTAGATTATATGCTGAGATGCAATATGGAAGAAACAAATAATGAGGGATTCTGAATAAATTAATGAGTTTTTTCTTAATTTTTTTAATCTCGTATCTATTTTCATATTGCCTAAGTGAGAGAAATATAGAAGATCTCTTGGCAACTGAAATAAAATATGAGTTTCTGTTTCCTTTGAGCTATCTTTAAACTGAAGTTTTTTTAAATATACAGATCCTTTATTATCATATGTTTCTTATAAATTTATATACCTAGAGACAGCTTTTCGTGTCAATATGTGAAAGGCATTGAGTGAATGGAAACTTATTGAATTAAAAGAAGTATGGAAGTCTGGGTTCGATTCCCGCCCGCCACGACGTCGTGGCGCATTAAGGCGCTATGCTACGATGTGTGACACCATTCCCCGTCGTGGGTTCGAATTCCCCCACGGGCATGGATGTTTGTGCCGTCTTTAGTATAAGCTAGTTTATAAGTAGTTAGTAAGTTTAGGGACTGATGACCCCGCAGTTAAGTCCCTTAAGCTTAACAAACATTTGAACATTTTAGACAAGTGACATGTCACAGTTTGTTTTAGGGCCGAGAGAAAAGGAACGAGTGTTTTACAAAAGGAAGGATGGATTATCGCCGGCCGCGGTGGCCGAGGGGAATGTGGCGCTCCAGTCATGGTCTGCACGGCCACTACGGTCGGGGGTTCGAATCCCCCCTCGGGCATGAATATTTGTGTAGTCCTTAACATTAGTTAGTTCATAAGCAGTTTGTAAGTTTAGGGACTGATGACCCCGTACTTAAGTCCCATAAGACTTACAAACATTTGAACATTTTGATGGATTATCGGAGATATAAAAGAACACTGCTTCATGGAGAGAACCGATGGACTGTAAAGAAAGCAGACATTAAAAGAGACAGTTTTGTTTTAACGGGAACCACTAATTTTTTTTTTTTACGTCTTGGAGGAATAGACCAGAAGGACGACTGAGGTTATAATGTAAGGGAGGTGATGGAGAGAAAGAGAGAGAGGGAGGGAGAATGGAGGAGAAATGAACAACGAGTAAATGCAAGACGGAATCGTTTGCATTTGCATACTTTGTAAAGGTCAGAAAGTGTATTAATTAATGGAGGGGAAGAAAGAGGCTCATTTGAAATAACAAGACATGCTTTGAGTGCGCTAATGTAAACCTATTACTCTGTATGTATGGATATAAATGAAGTAAATTTAGATTAATAAACGGACTGTATATTAAAAAAAACACTCCAATTAAAAAGGCAACTAAAAAGAATAACTAACATATTTTATTCCTTTTGTCAAATGATCTCCCACCGGCTTTCACTTAGGAGAAAAAGAAAAGGAAGACGCAAGAAATCTTTATAGGGACTTAAAATTTTATCCAGAATCCCTCATTATTTTTTACTTCTATCACGCGTCTTGTCATAGACTCTATAAGTCGTCGGACGTAACCCCGTGAAGAAACAACTTCCAGGCCTCCAGAACGCAGTCCCAAAGAGCGTCCGGCGTAGTTGGCTGGTTTTGTGGCCAGTTCTCTGTTAACGTCCTGGCGACCGCAGCCCACATATTTCCATGGGGTTCATGTCAGCCGCTCGCGACGGCCAGTCCATGACATTGATGCCAGTCGTGGAGAGCCGCTGCTGGACGAATGCAGACTTGTGAACAGGAGAATGGTCCTCTTGCAGCATTCTCACTGACGGAAGCATTACGTTTTCCAGTATGTGAGCGAACTGTACATTGTCGAGGATGCCTTCTATCCTATGAAGGATTCCTGCTCCTCGTGCAGATATCCAGCCCCAGCAGAAAATGGATATGCGCCCACTTCTTCTCGTCGTTGTTACATATTCTCGTCTATGGACCATCGTTACTGGTGGAAAACACTTTTTCGTCAGTAAAATAATGTTTTCCCATGATGCCCTAAGATGGAGCTCTGCAAATGCCAGCCGGTGTATAACAATTTCTTTGCTGCGTTCTTTTTTTCACAGCGGATAGTCGTGCGTGTAGTCCAGTGTCCCTCAGCCTTCGGCGAATCGTGTCACTGGAGCCGCAAGTGCTTTCCATTCCAGAACGGATTTAGTCTGCTCGTAGACAGTAGCTCGCGATCCTCCTGCTGTGAGCTTACTCTCTTCCTGCCTGAGTCAGGAGCTCTCTTGATGGTGTCTCTGTCAAGGTAGTTCCTAGCAGCAGTGGTATATCATACTCTAGATCTTCTGCCAGCCTCTCTGATGGAGCAACCTAAGCTGTCACATAATCCTTTGACGTTTCATTCAAATATTTAATGAAGTTAAACAATATAATCACATATTTTTTTAAACATTTTTGTTTCTCTTTTTTTCTTTTTCTTTTTTAGCAACAGCACTCTTATTTAAATTCATATGTATAGAGAACAGTCTAGAGTGCAATAATTTATTTTATTCGACTAGTTTCGGTCTTCTTTTAGACCATCTTCAGGTATTTTAGCTCCATCGATGTTGTGGAGCTGGAGGTAACTGGGAGCCTTGCAGTGCGTGACTGGAGCAGTGACGCACTGGAAGGCGCCAAAGACCACACAAGTGCGAATCCGAAAGCCCCAAAACGATGATACACGTTTCCTCCATTCATTGTGCGTTAGTTACCGCCGTTTATCGCGCAGGCGCTATTGTAACTAATATCAGCACAAGTAATCACTTCGATAGCGGCACGCATCGCGGCTCCAGCGCTGGAGCAGTGACGCACTGGAAGGCTCCCAGTTACACGCTAGCTCCACAACATCGATGGAGCTAAAATTCCTGAAGATGGTCTAAAAGAAGATCGAAAATAGTCCAATAAAATAAATTATTGCACTCTAGACTGTTCTCTATATATAAAAAAATATAATGATGATGAAGCTACAACCTAATATTTCAGATAAAAAAATGTTCAAATACTTGTAAGTCTTATGGGACTTAACTACGGGGTCATCAGTCCCTAAACTTACAATCCACTTATGAACTACTTACGAACTAGGACGGCACAAACATCCATGCCCGAGGGGGGATTCGAACCCCCGACCGTAGTGACCGTGCAGACCGTGACTGAAGCGCCTCAGTCCCCTCGGCCACCGCGGCCGGCCTATTTCAGATAGCTAACAGTGATACGATGCAGGAAACTATTCTCTCCTGTAAGCAATCTGTGATCTATAGTTAAGAAACTACGTATTGAACCTAGATAACTAAGCGAGTTGCAAGACTAAACAGTTTTCGTGGCAGCAGCACAAACTGTATATACGTAGTATATCATTGTGCACTTACAAAGTGTCTCTGAAACAATAAATGCTGCACGACTGATGCCCTTCATTTACATGATTGTTCTGTTATTCAGAGTTAAGTGATCCGTAATTGGTTTATAAAGTCGCTTCAATTTCTTGACTGTTTCACGCTTATACGAAGCTCGAAAAAAGTGCCAAAAAGCGTATGCGCGAGTTCTACTTACTCTTATGTTGTCCGTACAGTTGTAATAACATACTTTGTGAGGGAGTGGGAAAAAAGCTCTTTGGATTCGATGAAGAAAGTTGGTAATTGAAATGTCATGGAAAAATCGGAGCCGGCCGCGGTTGCCAAGCGGTCTGCGACGCGCCAGTCCCGGTCTGCACGGCCACTACGGTCGGGGGTTCTAATCCCCCCTCGGACATGGATATTTATGCCGTCCATAGTATTAGCTAGTTCATAAGTAGTTTGTAAGTTTAGGGACCAATGACCCCGTATTTAAGTCCCATAAGCTCTACAAACATTAAAACATTAGAAAAATCGGAGAACAGTGAAAATGTTCTTGTTTTAATTTTGCGTCCGCACCTCATCCCCCTTCACTCCCCCCCCCCCCCCCCCACCATCAACTTGAAGTGAAAAAATCGGAAAACACCCGAGACCTTGATTTCCATAATTCACTACATTGCACAATCTGATATATTATTTCTACTTTTTCGACGTCCTCCCTCTATCCCGTCAGGTAATAATGGGACACTGCTCAGCAATACTGCAGAAGAGGTGGAACAATTATAGGGTTGACAGTCTCCCTAGGAGACGTTTAAATCTTCTAATGGTTGGTTCAATAACAGACTGTTTGTTTCACCTTTGTCAAAATACGTGTTATTCCCAGTTAACGTTGTTTTTAATTGCACCCCAGGAATTTCGTTATATGCATAACCTTCAAATTTATTTTGCTTGTCGATGTCTAGAATGCTGACGAAACTCTTTTGGTAATCATGTTCAGAGCCAAATACATTTTGATGTTTAAGGTCAATTGTCACCAATTGCGCCGTGAAGATACAAATTCAAAATCATTTCGCACTTGACTTTGCTTTCGTGAGAAGTTTACTAGTAGGCAGCATTAACTTTCTCAAATCTAAGAGCAATGTTCTCAGTGGTCTTTAAATATTTCGAATATATATTCGAAACAGAAGTCTACTTCACTTTGCTGGAAGAATTGCACTTGTCACGTCCTTTTCACTAGTTGACACCTCGTCAGTTACTGCAGACTATTTCCTTGCAGACAGGACATCACAATCCCAATCGCACAACTGTGACTATACTGTGATATGGTTCGAATTAGACAGTAATCAGTACTTCAAATATAGTATCGCTAAAGTCTCACAAGAGTAAAGTTTTCGAAATCCATGCTGGTTTGATGTTAGTTAATACGTTATATATTTCTACATATTTCATAACTTTTGGAAAAGTATTTGTTCAAACATCCTGCTACAGTCGATATCAATACGATGCATCTGTAAATCAGTGGATTACTTTTATTTTCTTTCTTATGTATCTGTGCAACATTCTATTCGTCTCCCTCACTGTAAATACTTCAGTGCTCGACATCACGTCGAAGGAGAAATAATTGAGTCATTGCATAATGTGTGCAAAAGATGTTCTCATATGGTGTTGGACCACTCGAGAAAGACATGGCATGTAGAAAAATTGTCTTTCTGGTACGAATATGGCAGTGAAATGACAACATGGTGGATCATGTCTAGTGATTCTAATAGTTGTGTTGCTTCCTGGAATGACAGAGAATGGGAGAGTTGTTACCTTGTCGTCCAAGGTCAACACTGACGATAGACGCGGGGTTGGAGTCCCAGGCAGCACAAATTTATTTATTGCGCTACTTCAAAATGTTTGGAAATGTTTGTAAATATATCGGACTCAACTGCTTGGTCATTAGCCCGTACCATACAAACTATTAAACTAAGGTAAACTAAGCTAAGGACAACACAAACACCCATCCCGAAGGGGGGACTCGAACCCCCGACGGCGAAGGATCGCGCGCAACGCAGCACGGCGCCCCAGTGCGCACGATTAATCCGCCGCAGTTTGCGCCACTTGTAGCAGAACATGTGCACATCCCGCAAATGGTGAGAAAACAGTATTTCATCTCTTTGCGTATATATAAATAGCGAATATAGCCGGGTTTGAGTCCCTGACGGGAAAGAAGTCAATTGTATCCTCGTTACAAATTGAAATATAGCGATGTTTCTGAATTTATTTAATATCTGACGTGTAATCGTGCTTAGTTCACGATTCATATAGTCACCGTTGAGTTGCACTGTATTATATACCTTTACTGGCTACCTCTCAGCAACAATTTGAACTTCATGCAGACCCTGATGCAATGCTAAATTTAACCATACATTTCTGGGTTCGGACACCGGCCTTGTAAACCGATACGTCTCTTTATGCCTTATCGAGTCTCGATCAGAAACGCAAGCTGTTTTTGGTCAAAAGTGCGTTCAAATTCAGAGCATGAACAAAAAAAAAAAAAAAAAAAAAAAATCATTGTGTCATTGAATGAGTTTGGTAAGGTATACGATTTGTCTCTTATTGTAATGAAATTGAATTTACTTTGCTTTCTCTTCTCTAATAACCTGTATTCTAATGTTTTTGTTGTGGACTGATTGCGATAAGGAGGAATATTCTCTACTGTTTCTTTGGTACCCATTATGAATAGTCAAACGACTGTACTCTATAGGGGTTTTGAATGTGGAGTACCAGCAACACAGCTACGTTAGTTGGGTTGCATTCAGCAGTGATCCACTTTTTTTGCTGTCAAGTGTACATGGATCAAGATTAAAAATATAGTGAAAAGTATGTGTGCACAACAAAAGACACACTTTGAGAACAATCTGGTATTTCGGCAAGATATAAAAATTTGCCAGGCACAGTTCACTTAAATCGTTTTGCTGCAACTTTACATGTTGATGGTTAGTCTGATTTATAATGGAAACTTAAAACAAAATTCATGCCCCACCATTCATCATATGCGATGATTTGAAACTGGTAACACTGACGGTTCTGGGGAACATATAAATAATGTTAAGAATTATAAATATTTAGACATCTCGACTACTACAGAGCACTGATTTAAATTCAATAGCGAAGTTGACATTTTTGACAGACCTTGTAGTGGGACACGGCCGGTAGGTTCAAAAGTAAAGTTCTTCAGTATGATCGTGTTGGACTTCGATCCTGGCCCTTCTACTACACTCGAAGTATAACTGAAACTTCACTGTTCAATTATTAAAAAAATCTTTAAATATTTCTTTCTAGGTCCTTGTGCAAGATAAGAGAAAATAAAAATGTTCCTAAAACAAAATACTTCAAAGTTCAAACTTTGGTATATAGTTCTTGCTGAAATTTCGTCATATGTTTTGTAAACCACAGATATTGTTCGTTGAATCCGTTGACAAAATATATCGCTTTGCAAAATACGAACTCACTGTCTTTTAATCAATAAAATTATAGCTAAGTCCCTAAACTTCTCTAAAGTCCAAAAAAACTCTGTAAATAACTTCATAATATAGTTTCAGCACAATATATATGCTCGTTCTTCTAAACAGCTGAAATAACTGTTCTCTAAACACTGACGCTTGAAGTAAAATTTAACGTTTTATTTTCTTAAGTCAGAAATCCATATATAACACAAAGTCTGATCTCTCTCCTAAGGACTCAACATAAAGACTGAAACTGTTTTACTGAACCTACAATCGTGAACAACTTATGACAATACATTTATTTTATTTATTTCATTGTGACGGTTGGCCACGGAGGTCTTCAAACAGGATCTTCTTTGGCTCTGCGGCTGTCGAGCTGTGACGATTGGTGGCCAGCTATGTCATCTTTGGCTTCCGCAGAGAAGACGCTGTTCTCGTAGATTGCTCCGTTGTCACGGCACATGAAACATTAGGAAACAACACACATTTCTTTTAAAAAATCATAACACACAAATTATTATATTAAAAATTATTAACAACATAAAAAACATATTTTTACCTGCAAAACTGAGCTGATGTAAGGTAGTAGCGAGAATAATATTTCTTCCCACTACAACCTGTACTCGATCCCGAATTTTCCGCTTAACCATTGGGCCACCCAACTTCGCTTCCTGTTTCTGCCCGAATTCTTAACTCATCACACGCTACTACTGTAGTGCCTACTGTCCATTCCTTCATCTATTTACATGCAAGGATTCCGACTTATTTGTGCATCCACACACAAACTCACAGAAACTGTCAATGGACTGTTTGAGGTATACTTACAACTACAGATGTCCGAAAGAACACACCATGTCTATAATATTTTAAACTTCGCCTCTGATAATGAGTGAGTCTAGGTGACTTGAGTCTTCGCTCACGCTGAATGCAATGATGGGAATGCCTAGTAGGACTGCAGTGTGCCCACTACGGTCGGGGGTTCGAATCCCCCCTCGGGCATGGATATTTGTGCCGTCCTAGTTCGTAAGTAGTTCATAAATAGTTTGTAAGTTTATGGACTGATGACCCCGTAGTTAAGTCCCATAGACTATACAAACATTTGAACATTTTGAAACTGCAGTGTGCAGTTTACCGTAAGACTGTTGACAGCGGTCTTAGGGTGATTATAATGTTTTTCCAGTTAATACCCAGGTCATAAAAATATCAAGAAATATAGCCTAACAATTCAAAATATCGAACAGTAGCACAATCTTACAATTGATATTATCGTAATCTCCTGGATGTGTATTTCTTGGACATCAGAAATGTGACTGAAGGTGGCTCACCGACTATACCACTGGTCTCCCTTTCATGAAAGTGTTCAATTCCCTTTCCACAAAAGAAGGCTTAGGTTTTTAATGGTTTCGCTAAAACCCCTCTGGTGAACACAGGAACGAGTTATTTGATAAGAGCCCCGCCAGCACCCTGCGCTTCTAGCGTGAGTTGCATCTGTGTTGCCGTTGTGATCGCGATGTTGAACAATTATCTCCGATACACTCACGTAAACGCACACACAACAGTAAATTCGCAGGAATTCTGTGTGCCAAATACAGACTAGTGTATGGTGTTTGGGGAGTCATTGTCCAGCCACACAGACCTCTCACTTCCTCCTCATATACTGACGAACTACTTTTTTAAAATCACCAGTTAAATATCTATATTAATCTCCGAAACACACTAATCCCTTCTCCATAAGAGTGACAGCAACTGTACACTTGCGCAGTGGCGAGTGGCTTGCGGTTAGCGTACTTGATATCTGGTTGACGAAGTATCGTCACCTGCTGAGAAGGACAGTGGATTGCACAGTAGTTTATAAACACAGAAAGGAGCGTCGCTGCCCAGAATTAAATATGAAGCTTGTTTGTAAAGTTGACAAAGTCGTGTTGTCATCAATGGCTGAGCTTGGTAGGTCGTTTGGCGTTACTCGAGAGGTGTCGGCACAGTCGTAGTCGTAGCCGCCAGCAACAAAATCGTGGTACAACCCTGTAACGCCATCATTGAAGATACCTACACTAATAACAGATATACGCCACAAACGCAGTACTGAAAGAGTAATAGGCTTAGAAGCACACAGTTCAAACACTCCATGATATCATAATTCAATCACGCAAAATAAGAGCTGCCTTCGAGAGGGAAAGTGTTGAAGCATAAGTTAGCATTTATACTGTTATTTTGTCGCCCGTTCTACACTTGACCTAATTTACGCGAAAAAAAGTATTTTACATTAACTTACAGACCATGTCGAAATCACCGCAGACGGAACCCACCCATTTGGTCAAGAATTTGAGATGAAAGCGGTTGTGAAGTTTTCGCAAAGAATACTTGCCAGCATTCACGGAAATAATTAACGACTACCTGACGACAGTGATCGCACAATGATTTCAGCTCGGTGAATCTAACATGTGACTACAGCGATTTCTAGGTACACATTGAAAGATGACTGTCTGTCGTCTTCCATATATTTTTTTAAAATTGTAATTTATTTGATGTCGCTACATTAGCATTTTGTTAAAAAGTAGAACCCCACTCTTTTCAAGACATGAGGAATAACATTTTTTATTTCATATTTTAAAATATTAGTTTCTGAAATGTTAGTTAATATTTCTAGGATTCTGTTATTTTAATAATTTATTATTGTATTTATGAATATGGCAATAAGTACGGCTTCTCCACTACGCCACTGTCTCTGTGATATTTTTTTTTCACCATTGCTGAGAACAAGCTCAGATGCAATGTTTTATGTTTAAGTTTCGTTGCGCCATAAATGTTTTTTTCTTAGCCACCTTTATGAAATAACTTTAATTGTGGTGGCTTGTTTATTAATGCCTGTGTGTACGATGGTGGGTACTTCGTTTCATTGCTATAAATTCCCTTGCCTGTCAGTGGCGACTGGAGCGAGGGAAAATGTTTCATTACGAGGCCAGATTTGTTACTTTGTCTTTGCGATCATCATACGAGAGCGAGACTTTCCTAGCAGTCTCTCAATAAACAGAAATGGACCATCCGCCGTACTCATTACACATCCTACATACTCGTTCCATTGCATGTCGCTTTGCAACGTTACTCCTGGATACTTCATCGATGTGACTACGACAAGCAGCACACCAACAATACCACATTCTAACAGACGCCAATTGTGCTATTAGTATTCTGGTTAAAGTTGGTTTTTCGCATTTAGAGCAATCTACCATTCACCCTGCCAAACTGATATTCGATGTAATCTACATCCTGCTGTGGCCAGTCAGTGCCTTGTTATTGTGAAACAGGGTGTATCGTGGGAATGGTCGCGCGCTTTGGGCTGCCACGTCAGGGATTCCGCTCCCACCGGAAGTTCGAGTCCTCCTTCGCGCGTGTGTTGTCTTCAGTTCGTATAAGTAGTTTGCACGTCTAGGGACCAATGACCCTAGTAGCTTGGCCCCTTAGGATTAGAAACACGTAAACATTTTTTCTTTTCCTGAATGAGATTGTCGCTCACCCTGTCAGATATTTTATATCTATAGTATCTTAGTAACCCAAGTCACATATCTAACAACGTATCACGTACAACCGCTCTTTAATAGTCTGCCCTGTTTTGAACACGTGCCGGAAGGGTAGAAATACGGCCGGCCGCGGTGGCCGAGGGGAAAAAGTTTTAATAAACAAGAAGATGCAGCAAACACAAATATGTCCGTCCGAGGATTATGTCAGAGAAGGTAGTCTTACGTTCCATCTGGTTTCGCAATTGATCACCTGGTGTTTTGTTTAAGTTTTCCAGGATACTGGCATGACGAAGAACTGTATCCCATTTTTTTTTCCAAGAGAGATAATTGTTTCAGTTGTTACAGGAACAAATAAGGCAAAAGGATACTCTCATGCTCCAACAAAAGAAGTAAATTCAGTTGGCCATTTCAAAGTCTAGAAGAGGACATTTCGTTTGTTTTAAATTAATCAGAAGAGTACAAGTTAAGACATGGAGGAAAAAAAAAAAATAGAGGCAATCAGTGCTGCGAAAATAAATAAATAAATAAAAATAAAAAAAGGGGACTAGGGGACTGAGGCGCTCCAGTCACGGTCTGCACGGCCACTACGGTCGGGGGTCGTCCGTACGTGGTTTATGTTGAGCGGCGGACGAACTGCTTACCGCTTGTGAGGGAGGGCGTGGCAGGAGTCTGCGTGAATTTTGGTGGCGGCCGCTTCGGACGGCGGCGGGAGCGAACCGGCGCTATCGAAGTGGGCCAATGGACAGCCGCAGGAATGCACTTACCACGAGTAGGCCGTGACGTCATCGGCCTCGCGCCATTCATCTCTCCCTCGCAGATCCGAGTCCTCGCATGCTACACGCTTCCTTAGACGCAAGCAACTTCGCTTTCTATTTGCGGCAATGTCGTTAACTTCTAGTTTCGCCCTTAGTAATTTATGATGTGGCTGGTGTTGTTCGTAGTTAGTCTGTAACGTGAAAATTTAATATATAAAAATGAATGTTTCGTCGTTTGTATGTTTTTTTTTTCGTATTTTATGCGTTGCCGTACCGTTCATCCGATTGCAATGAAATACTGTTGACTTTCGGGAAGGTTATAGGCACATTAGTTTCACTGTACGACACACGATATGACGTAATTATGACGCAATATGACCACATTATGAATGTCATTTAAATTTGTTACTTCAAATGTTCAAATGTTTGTGGAGTCTATGGGACTTAACTACGGGGTCATCAGCCCCTAAACTTACAAACTACTTACAACTAAGGACGGCACAAATATCCATGCCCGAGGGGGGATTCGAACCCCCGACCGTAGTGGCCGTACAGACCGTGACTGGAGCGCCTCAGTCCCCTCGACCACCACGGCCGGCAATTTGTTACTTCTATTCCACTTAATGTATTCACAACATATTTTGTAAACAATTTCCATTTATGCCAATTAATGTACCTACAAAATTATTTCGTTCTACGGCTCATGGATTAAAAGATATGACGGCAGAAAGATTGGGCGCGTGGCGAAACTGCCGCAAAATGTTAATTCCTATTTTTCATCTGATTACGATCGATCTTTGTACACTTAAGATTAACTGACATAGTCGGGTCTGGAGGCGATCTAATCGTTTTATATTTTTCAAAATGACAAGCCAAGATCGAGCACTAACAATTTATTAAATGACGATCGGTTTCGGTGCAGTGTGTCACCATCATCTGGTCACATATATGTTACTGTCTGGTCATCTTGTTAAAAGGCCGGCCGCGGTGGCCGAGGTGACTGAGGCGCTCCAGTCAGGGTCAGCACGACCACTACGGTCGGGGGTTCGCATCCCCCCTCGGGCATGGATATTTGTGCCGTCCTAGTACGTAAGTAGTTCATAAGTAATTTGTAAGTTTAGAGACTGATGACCCCGTAGTTAAGTCCCATAAGCTTAACAAACATTTGAACATTTTTTTGTTAAAAGATTATTATAGTGACTTAGTGCAATGTTGCACTTGTTATTTTATACCCAATTTTTTTAACAAGATGACCAGATTATAACATATATGTGACCATATGATGGTGACACAGTGCACCGAAACCGGTCGTCATTTAATAAATTGTTAGTGTGCGATCTTGGCTTGACATTTTGAAAACTTCGTACACTTGATCTTCAAAGCCGCGGCGGAGCTGCCGAGCGCATTGAGGCGCTATTCTACGATGCGCGAGGCTGTTCCCCGTCGGGGGTTCGAATCCCCCCCCCCGGGCATGGATGCTTGTATCGTCTTTAGTATAAGGTAGTTCATAAATAGTTTGTAAGTTTAGGGACTGATGACCCTGCAGTTGAGTATCATAAGTTTAACAAACATTTGAACATTTGCTCTTCAAAACAAAAGGAGACTACGTAAGTGCCCGGGTTACGCCGTGTTTTCAGAAGTTGTAGCTATAAAGTTGTATAAACCTAAACTTCAGTATCTGAAGGTAGTGGCAAATTACAACAATAATAACGGAAAAAGTCAGTCCTACTTTATGGTCTGCAATATACTTTTTCTGCCAAAATAATTTAATTTGACCAATTTTGGAAATAATTGAGGTGCGAGACAAGTGTGCCATGAAACAAGCTAGGTCCATGTTTTCAGGTGAATATAAGACTTCCAAACTTATTTTTATGTATAGAGTGACTGGACTGGGATGACATATGCGAAAAATTTGAGTTAAACACAGTATTTTCTCAACAATGAAACACCTGAAATATCATAGAAAGTTTTAACATAAAATTTCATTCTGGTTTTGTTAATTCCCATACTAATCCCACAAAGTTTTTTGGGTACTTTGTCCCAATAAATGCAAATTATGTAAAAACCAGCTAAATTACTGAAGACTGTAGTAATGTTTCAAAAATTCTACAACGTCTGTGATGAAAACACAATTTGTCATTTCAGACCTTCTTTGAAAGGAGAAGACAGTGATTCTATCTGAAAAGGGGCACTGTGCGAGATAGACGATCATGTTTTTGTGTCCCAGCCTCGTCGCCGCTTTTGTGTCTCGTTTCCGTCGTAGGTGTCGGTGGCCGAGTAGAAAGACCGACACAGGAATAAAGGATGCACGCTTGTGCAGGTAGGAGGTGACCAGCCAGTGGGACAGCAGAAACTAGAAACACTAGAGTAAATTAGGACGAGATATATATTTCTTAGAGACTTAGTAATACTTAACTTTTACATAGCTCAGTACTGCAGAATGCTGATACATAGTTGAGCTAGAGGCCTGCCTAGTGCCTATCCGATAGCCAAGTCTTCACTGGTGCCTATCTGATTCCGAAGTGTTAGCTGGTTCCTATCTGTCACGATGTCGTTCAGTGGTGGCCACGAGCGGAGTTGTAGGAGAGGGCGCTCTTGGCTGACGTCTTAAGAACGCCGCGCCGTGCGTGCATGGCGGCGCGTGGAGAAAGTAGGTGGCGCGCACTTTGTACTTGTGCGACACCACACCCCTCTCCCCCAAACCGCCGCGTCGTCGTGACGTAGGGCTGAGGGCCACGGCGACGGCACTGGGAGGAGGGCCTGGGCGGGGGCGTTACTGGTGGGACGGGCGTCGTAGCTGAGGCTGGGATCGAGACGCCGTCCGCGCCCCGGTATACACCTCGCGATCCCCCGGGAAACCCACCAAAACCTGGGGAAGGACGCACGCCTGCGCCCAGAAGGAGCAGGTCATCTTCTTCTGAGGTGCGTGGCCCCAGCTGAGGGGGCCCGCACGGTCCCGGAGTCCTTCTCGGTGACGCTGTCATCTGCGGCGGCGGCGACAGCCGCGGCGGTGGCGACGACTGCGTCGGAGGCGCGTCGACGTCCATAGGGATCTCGTAGTCCGGGAACGCTGTGCCCGGCGGCGAACGATGTGGCTGTGCTCCCTGGCGGTGATCTGGGTCTGGAATCAAGAAACCAGAGACAGGATCGCGCGGCCTGTACAGGCGCAATTGGTTTGCGTGTCGCCGCAGCTCCGACCCTGTGGAAGAACGTACAACATACATATTGCGACCGAGCACGCGCTGAATGGTGCCCGGCGTCCATCTTGTCTAGTTTCCAGCAAACACCCGGTACAGCACCGGCGTCGAAACCTGAAAACGTGAAGCGCCATACGAACCGACTCGGTACGTGGGAGGCTGCAGCAGGTGAAGGAGAGTGCGGTGACGGCGGCCGTGTAGCAGCTCGGCAGGAGACGGGCCGTCACGTGGCATGCACCGATACGTAGACAGGAAAATTTGAAGAGCTTGCTGCCTGGAGTGCTGACCTTTCACCTTTTCCATGTTCGAACGAAACGTTCTGCTTCACCATTGGATTGAGGGTGAAAAGGTGCGGTGGTGATATGCTGAATGCCATTCACACGACAAAACTGTTGAAATTCCGCACTAACAAACTGAGGTCCATTGTCACTGACGATAGTTTCAGGCAAACCTTCGATGCAAAACACTGATGTAAGGGCACGAATTGTACTAGACGCTGTCGTTGAGTTCATGGCAACCACGAAAGGAAACTTACTGAAAGCGACTACAAAAATTAACCAGCGCATATTTCAGAAAGGTCCGGCAAAGTCAGTGTGTAAACGTTGCCATGGTCCCTTGGGGAGTGGCCAGTCTGAGAAACGTTGCGGAGGAGCCGCCTGATGCTCCGCACAAACAGTAGACTGTGACGTCATGCGCTCTATCTGAGCGTCCATACCAACCCAGGTACAATGACGTCTGGCCAGTTGCTGTGTCCTAACAATACCCCAATGTCCTTGATGCAGGATGCGCAACACTTCTCGTTGCAGGGAACGAGGAACAATCACTCTTGTTTGGTCGTTGTCGGTATGGAACAACAGAACACCCTGACTTAAAGACAATGCATGACGTTGTGCAAAATAACGTCGAACCATAGGCCGATCAATGTCTTTGGCTCTGGCAGGCCAATCTGAGTGAACAAAACGTGCTACCACACTTAGGTCTGCATCCGCAGCTGTTTCCTGTGCAACCCGACGAGATTTCAAAGGGAAGTCTGCGACAGCGGAAGCATCTCTGGAGTCTATCTGACAACATGCCATTTCTAAAGAATCAAACGACACATCCTGGCCATCGGAAGTCGGGAAGGTTTGTCCGCGTTGGCATGTTTAGTGGTAGCTTGGTACAAAATCTCATACTGATAATTAGACTGTATCAAGGACCATCTCTGAAGCTTTTGTGCCGTTCGTGGCGGAATTGGCTTTGTGGGTGAGAACAACGACGTGAGAGGCTTGTGGTCTGTCAACAAATAGAATTTTCTGCCATAAAGATAATGATGAAACTTTGTGACGCCGTAAATGATTGCTAAGGCCTCCTTTTCTATCTGGCTGTAATTCTGTTGCGTCGGCGTCAGTAGCTTGGATGCAAAGGCAATAGGACGATCGTGACAACCAATACGATGTGACAATATTGCACCCAGACCGTATGACGAGGCATCCACTGCTAGCACTACAGGCTTCTGAGGGTCAAAGGGAATCAAACATGCATCACTGAGTAGTGCAGACTTTAATTTGCCAAAGGCAACCTGACAAACTTTAGACCATACAAAAGGAACATTCTTCTTACGTAAGTGATGCAGTGGAGCTGCAATCTGAGAGGCATTGGGAATAAACCTGAAATAGTAGTTAAGCTTTCCCATTACTGCTTGCAATTCATGCACATTCTTAGGAGGAGGCAAGTCTTTGATTGCTTGAAGATGTGACTGTAAGGGATGGATTCCTTGGGCATTAATCACATGGCCTAGGTACTCTATTTCAGTTTGAAAAAACGAACACTTTGCTTTCAAAAATGTTCATATGTTTGTATAGCTTATGGGACTTAACTACGGGGTCATCAGTCCCTAAACTTACAAACTACTTATGAACTACTTACGAACTAGGACGGCACAAATATCCATGCCCGAGGGGGGATTCGAATCCCCGACAGTAGTGGCCGTGCAGACCGTGACTGGAGCGCCTCAGTCCCCTCGGCCACCGCGGCCGGCACACTTTGCTTTATTACAACGTAGACCCGCTGCAGTCAACACTTTGAAAAGGCACTCCAGGTTTGATAAATGTTCTTCAACTTTGCGCCCTGAGACCACAATATCGTCTAAATAATTCGAGCAACACGGTACAGAAACTGTCAGCTGTTCGAAAAATCGCTGAAATATAGCGGGGGCGGAAGAACTGCCAAAGGGTAGGCGTTGAATTTGAAAATGGCCCATGTGAGTATTAATGACGAAAAACGTTTTTTACTCGTCATCAAGTGGAATCTGTAAGTATGCCTCTGCTAAATCAATCTTGGAAAAGAAACGAGACTGTCCTAATTTGTCCATTAGTTCGTCAGGTCTGGGCAGGGGATAAGTGTCTACAATTGTTTGACTGTTCACTGTTGATTTGAAGTCCGCACAGAGACGAAGTTTTCCTGACGGCTTGGTTATAATTACTAAAGGCGAGGCCTACTGACTCGCGGAAACAGGAGAAATCACCCCACTATCTTGCCAACGTTTAAGTTCAGCAGCAACATTATCACGAATTGCGATAGGCACTGATCTAGCTTTACAAAATTATGGTACTGCAGATTCTTTTAAAGTTACATGTGCCACGAAGTCTTTTGCACAACCTAGTTCCGGCGAAAATAATTCACTATATTTTTCACACAATGCATTTATTTTGTCCTGAGGCACTACTGACGAGCCGGCCGCGGTGGCCGAGAGGAATGCGTCGAGTCAGTCACGGTCTGCACAGCCACTACGGTCGGGGGTTCGAATCACCCCTCGGGCATGGATATTTGTGCCGTCCTTAGTATTAGCTAGTTCATAAGTAATTTGTAAGTTTAGGGACTGATGACCCCGTAGTTAAGTCCCATAAGCTCTACAAACATTTAAACATTTTTGAACTACTAACGAAATTTGAAGCACATCCCTTTGAATTGATAAACCAAACAAGTCAAATGCATCTACTCCAGAAATGTTCTGTGTAGATTTGGCCTGAACTACAAAAGCAACTGTTTTTGTTACACCTTGAAAAGAAGTGGGCAGGCTAGACGTTCCTAGCACGGGAATATTTTGACCTGTATATGCTGTTAGCACTTGTTGAGACGACGACAATTTTGGCGAACCCAGAAGTTGATAAGTATCTTTATTTATTAATGTGACAGCGGAACCAGTATGGAGCTGAAATTGCACAGATTTATTTTCTATCGAAAGAGTCACAAGAAGTTTTTGCTTGTGGCACTCGACAGGTGCTCGAATGTGGGCAACGTCTAATACAGCTTGTTTGCTGCGCTTGCACATGCGCGGGCCGCGTAGTGAAGTAAGCGGCGCAGACTCGGCACACTGCGGATTAACAACTCTGTCACTAGATGGCACTAATGCCGGATTGGTGTCCGTGCAATGCGAGGCTACTGCACTAAAATTACTTTGAGTAGCTACACCAAGTCTACTGTTACTAGCTACACAGTACTGGGCACTTTTACAAGGAGAAGTTGTAGAAGGCACTAGGTTCACTACAGGATTTCACTGTACATAGTCATGCCCTGATTTGCCACATTGATAACAGGTCGCGTTGCGACTAGGGCATTGCGCACGTTTGTGGCGAGATACACACTGGGGGCAAGACTTTCTGAAATGAGCGTTGGCGCCCGTTTTTCAAAGTACTGTTTCTAACATGACGGGGCGACCTTTGTGTCACACTTTTACACTGGCTACTGTTCACTGTCTGTTCTGCACAGCCGGTAGAATTTAAAGAATCACTAGGGCTAAAATGAGAACTACGGCTAGGAAAGCGTCCGTTACTGCGCACGGAATTTACACTGTGGCTTTGCATTTCTACACCTGCTAAGTCAAAGGTATCATGCGCTTCAATAAGCTGCATTACAGTATCTAATGAGGGGTCAGACTGTTTCAGAATTGATGCTCTAATTCTGGGGTCCTGAATGTTCTGCGTAATCGCATCTCTCAACATAACGTCACTATAAGAGAGTCCACAAGAGCAAGTAAATTTACATTTGCGGGTTAAGCCCTTCAACTCTGTGGTCCACTGTTACTCCGGTAATTTTTTTAGTCTGCAAAATCGGTACCGTGCCGCAGCTACGAGAACTTTTTTCGCATAATGAGCATTCAGTGCTTCTACAATTTGATCGAATTCTAGATCACGAGGAGATGCGTGGGGGAAAAGTTTCTGCAGTAATACAAAGGTTTGAGTGCCAACTACGGCGAGAAAGAAGTGTTTGATTGTCAGACCTGTAATTTGATGAGCCGCGACGAGTTCTTGAAATTGCGCAAAGTAGTGGCTCCATTCTTCTTCACGATTGTCGTACTTGCGAAATGTAGGAAGCGGTGTAGCTACAGGTGTAGGCAGCTGATGCGACGACTGTTGGTGTTGATTAGCTGCCTGGGCCGTTAACTGTGACACCGCTTGGAGTAGTTGCATGATTTGCGCCGTCTGTAACTGAATAATTTCCATTAAGTTTGGGTTCGGGGTATTGGCCATGCTGACCGATTAGGCGCCGCGCATACAAGTAAATTAGAACAAAACACAAATGCAATATGAAAGAGGACGCTCTGCAACAAAAAAGTCCACAAAACACGGAACAAAATATCTTCCCCCAAAATTCTTATAATAAGGGTGGGTGGACGGGAGCAATTTCTGCGTGCTCCGACTGCTGCTGTCTGGCTGCTGCAAGCGGGCTGGTCCAAGGTTCGTCTATCGCTCCTCGTCGCCGCTTTTGTGTCCCAGCCTCGTCGCCGCTTTTGTGTCTCGTTTCCGTCGTAGGTGTCGGTGGCCGAGTAGAAAGACCGACACAGGAATAAA
Source organism: Locusta migratoria (assembly GCA_026315105.1). Taxonomy (NCBI): domain Eukaryota; kingdom Metazoa; phylum Arthropoda; class Insecta; order Orthoptera; family Acrididae; genus Locusta; species Locusta migratoria. The sequence continues at coordinate 790,212,979 of CM048755.1, read as the reverse complement.
GGATGCACGCTTGTGCAGGTAGGAGGTGACCAGCCAGTGGGACAGCAGAAACTAGAAACACTAGAGTAAATTAGGACGAGATATATATTTCTTAGAGACTTAGTAATACTTAACTTTTACATAGCTCAGTACTGCAGAATGCTGACACATAGTTGAGCTAGAGGCCTGCCTAGTGCCTATCCGATAGCCAAGTCTTCACTGGTACCTATCTGATTTTGAAGTGTTAACTGGTTCCTATCTCAATCCCAAGTGAATGATGTCATTCCGTGGTGGCCACGAGCGGAGTTGTAGCAGAGGGTGCTCGTGGCTGACGTCTTAAGAACGCCGCGCCGTACGTGCATGGCGGCGCGCGGCGAAAGTAGGTGGCGCGCACTTTATACTTGTGCGACACCACACATGTCATTCCGGTTGAACGCTCACAGCCGCCTATGAATACGTTTCATTGCCCATAGGATTTACATCTAAATTCTGAAAGCTTCCAACTATATGGTAACACTAAACATAAAATGTCTACACATAACTGCTCAAAGTTCCCTGTTATTTTGATGGGACACACGTGTCTCATCTAGCAAGAAAGATTAAACCAGTATGAATTCGTCTCCTATGACTGCATAATAATAGGCCAGCATAGGTTTCTGTAATCAGGAAGTTAGCTACTCGCCTTCAGCTAAACTTCCCCTGACAAGGGGAAGGTGTGAGACAAGGGCTCATGGATTCAGCTGCTGTTTGGTAGGTCTCTTTGAGAGATTTCAGTACTTCCATGTTGCTTTCCAACAGTAAAACAATTACGTACCTTGTTAATTTTATTAGATTATTCATAGGTTACCGATTTTCTTTAATAACTTGTGGTGAAAGAGAAATATTCTGTTACTTACAAGGAAAGTACATGACTCGAACAAACATATCTGTACGAACGTTTGGTTACAGGATCTATACGTACTTCTCAATGTGCTGGTGGGTGTCGTTTTTCTGCAAAACTCTGCAGTGATGCTCTAGATAGCACTGTAGATGTAATTGTAGACGCCATACATAATGCAGATATCTTAACTATAACGTATGCAATAATCATCGTACACGTTCTCTAGCGTATTGTCATCAAAAGCCGTGATGATAGTTGCAACTTTAAGCTTGTTCTCGGAAGACTGTTGGTATTCACTGCCACTGCTTCCATCGCCTCTTCCCGCACTTACCGTAGCACTTGCAATGAGTTGTTCGTCATTATCATCCCTATTATCAACATTACGTGTTAGTGTTACAACAGTATCTACCTTATGCTCATATTTCTGTACCATAATAGATACGAGAAAGCTTGCGAATGATTCATCTTCTACACTAATACCATCTTCACGAAGAAGGGTTCTTCGTAACTTCATCTCAACCAATCGCAATACATTAGCAGGATTGATTACCAATCGCCACCCCATCTGACGCTTCACCACACAAATAACGTCACAAAACGCAACTTCGGAGGCACACTGCACCGTCCATACTGGCGAACCGGCAGGTCAATGTGCAATGTGGCGAGGCACACGCAGAGGCCTCTAACGGACGACTGCAGAGTTTTGCAGATTAGTGCAATAAGGGATCTTTACATTATCTCTCGTATGATTTTAGTATATATGTGTTTGTTCGAGCCCAAGTACTTTCGTTATTAGTTGTGTGAGGCCTGCAGCAAGGGGGGAAAAACGCATTCAGAACTAACGGCAGATTGGTGGCGAGCACGAGGTTGGCTATGTTATTCGGAGGGGCAGCGGTTTCCGGAAGACGCCTTACAGCCGGGGGCCACGCAGATATCACTGAAGCGTGAGCCTTCCAAGTATTTTCACACACGTTTCCGCCATATGGCTTGCACCACCGTCGTCTCTCTGAGAGAGTCTGGAGCAATACAATATGTCTCCACGGGTGGTGTACGGTGCTTTGCGAGGGGAGAGCTGGTACATCTGGTGCCGAGTAGCTGAACGCCAGGGTGGCACTCGCTAGGACATCTCTGGCTCCAAGCTGGCGGGCGCCGCAGTTGTACAATAGCGAGAGAGTTTGGCCATTTGCTGGGAACAACTTGCTGGCTGTGTTTTGAAAGCCGTCCGCCGTAAGAATGCTCGACGTAAAGGAGAGGCCCGACCGGCGGAAACGTGGCAGTGCTGGCCACTGACTGCTGTAAGGGGGTTCGGCTGTCCAACTCCTGAACGACAGCCATGATTGGCTGTACTTAGGCGCCTCGCTGTGGATTGGCGTTTCAATAGACATAGACATAGCTGGAGGCTTTGCAGACAGGAAGAAGGAGACTGGTGATTGAGCAGCCGAGGAAAGCAGACGCTTCTCTTCTGCTCTCAGTTTATACTTGTCTTCGGGCAGCTGTACTTAGAGTTTGTGGTACAACTTTTGGAGTTGCTCCAAAACTTGTACTAATAGCGCTGAGTATTGGCAAGCTGAGAGCAAGGTCAGCCTGCCCGATATTAGACGCACTAATTGCGATTGTCACAGTTCTGGTGTCATCTCTGCCTACAGTACTATCGTGTATCACACGCAAATTGTCTGTAGTGGCACGACATAGCCGAATGAGTGAGATCGTAGGCACTGAGATACGCCGGGGTCGAAGTTGGCTGATATTAGTTAAAATATTGCTTCTGGAATACGAAGCTGAATTATCTGCGGGTCCGCAACTTGCAGCTATCGACGCACACAGCCGCCGTCCAGCCGTCATGTTGGCAACATCGCCAGCCAGCACAGTTTTGGTAGAGTATCGCGTGCATTTGCTAGTGTTTCAAGGGGTGTTCACGCTTTTGGACTATTGAAAACGGTAGGTAAACTCACAGAAACCTGTTATCGAAATATTTCTCTCGATTACTCCATGGTTCCAATTAAATGTGGGTTGTCACAAGTGTTTAGCATCAGATACAATTATCCTCAACTTACCAGTCACTTGCTGTAGGAGTGAATATTCTGTTTTGTAAATTCGTAAAATTTGTTCTGTGTTCAATTGTATGTGTATCTTGATTTCAACTCTTAGGTTCATTTGACTTCAGAGAATAAAACCAGGCAAAACAAATTTCTTTACTCAAATCATTCAAATTAGTTACCCCCCTTTACACAATGGGTTTTATTACTTGGAAATTAGATGGTGGCTCAGGCACGCCTTTCCTTCAATATCAAGTGAACAAACCATTTGCATACCGTCCTTTCTCTCCCCTTACTTTTATTTTTCAACACACCGACCATAAAACCATACCTTTCAACTTGTTTACAGCCTAAAATGAAACACTACAACATATTTTGATACAAAAATCAATGTTTCTTCAGAACACCATCCCTGAAGTTTATAACGCAATTGACTCAGAAGTGTCGTGATTGAGACAATTACAGTCAAAGCCGTTTTGATCATAAGCAGGAGTCCCCAAAATTATTTTTTCCCATATGTGATGTAGATCAGTGAGGGTCGCGACCCCCAGTGGGGGGCGCAAAGTCTTGTTCGGCTGGTCGCCATAACAGGAGCAAGTAAAACAACCATACCAGTGCATGTCTGGCTACTTGGTCGTTCCGCAATAGCAAAATTGCCTAAAAAAAAGTGAAATTTGTCTTATATGAAACTCACTTAATTCCTTGTTATCAATTCCGATTTGAATAGAACAGACATTTTTTCACAATAAATACGCCATGTTAAAGATGGATAAACGAAAACCCTTAATACTGTTTTCAGGAACCAATCGATAGCTAAATTAACAAGAAGCAATAAGTAACTTTGAGAAGTTCTAGAAACGTCAACTTCTTCAGAAATTAGCTATACAGTGGGACTTAACGACCGTAATTTGCTTCCGAATCTTACCTTCAACACGAAACATTCATTATCCAACATAGACTTTCCTGTCGAAATTAATGTAAAAATACGATAATGTGTTCCATTCCTGAAAACAGACCAAAAATTCACGCAAAAATGTAGAATACTGTACCCCTTTTTTAAAAGAATGTTTTGTCAACAGAAGAAAATATAAAAATCGCTGTTCTTGAAGTTGCACGCATAGTTGAGTTACAGTACGATTTGGGCGGGATGAGGGAGGAGGTCGCTAGAACATTTTTACTTGGAAGGCGGTCGCGAACTGAAAAAGGTTGGAAAATACTGATTTACAGAAACATTCACGACATCTGCTTATAGATAAAAATCTGGTAAACGAATTCCTCGCTGGTGCAACGACAAAGATAATTGGTTGTGGAGCAGAGAAACCGTGTTTGGATTCCCACGATTCTGCAGCTTTTTCATTTTCATTGTTTCCCCATCGAAATCTGTAGGAGTAGAATGTTTAATTAAGTACGCAAAGCAGTATAGAATAATCAGATAAATAATTTTTTTTCAATTACATGCATTAGTATAGAATTAAACATTAAATGCTGATCCTTTTACAACGACTCTTTCACCGACTCTGTTACACGTCCTTAATTTCCTTCGTAAGATTGCTGGCAGCAATTGGGGTGCGGATGCCAATGCCCTACGCTCTGCTGCGCTCGCTCTTGTGTATTCTGCTGGGGAATACTGCGCGCCAGTGTGGGGAAACAGCGCTCACACAACAAAGATTGACGTCCAACTTAATGAAGCCATGAGGATTATCACTGGCACTGTCAGATCTACGCCCATTCAGTGGTTACCTGTCCTGGCTAACATTGCTCCGCAGGATCTGAGGAGGAAAGCAGCTAAGATGAAATTGATAAAGAATGTCGAGGCGCACAAGGATTCTCCCTTGTATGATGCTCTAAGGGATCCCCCAGCATGTCGTCTGAAATCACGAAAACCTCCCTGGTATGACACAGAAAGCACCACTTCCTTCGACGTGACCTCCAAGTGGCAAGAACGCTGGAAGAAAATCCACCGCACAACGGCCACCTCGTGCAAGATCCATCCAAGAAGGTTGAGGGATTCCATCTACCACGCCAAACCTGGTCGAGACTGAACCGCATCAGGACTGGTCAAGGGAGGTGTGCTTACATGAAGCCTCACGATTAATTTTATCAAATCTGCATATCAAATTAATTCTGAACAACTTAACTGCAAGCCATCCCAGCCCGCCCCACCGCCGAGAGATCCATACTTACACAGTATAATTATGTGACATATGTTTCGTAAATGGTTAGGAGTGTGGAGCGTAATATCCGCTACAACGTAAGGAGGAGAAAGCGTATGATTCACTTGATACGTATGGCCGCGAGCGGCCGGACGATGTTTCCACAAGCGACAGAAATAGATCCGGCGCCCTCAGACGGACAGCGGGAGCCTCCAACCAGCGCCCCCGATTAATTTTTATTTAATTTGAGTATCAAATTAATTTTGAGCAACTTAACCGCACTCCCCCGCTACCGCCGCCCCAGTGTCAGTCCTAAAGATTGCCGCTCGCGCACACCCCAAAATAATTTTTACAAAAGTTATTAATTATAAATCTACAGGTTGTATTACACCAACAATGGAAAAAAGGAGCCAATTATTCCGTACTTCGGACAATACACTTACCTGGAATAACATCAAACTTGTACCTGAGAGTTTTGTAAACAAATCACTAGCGCCCCTGCCTGCCACCAGGCCATTCACCACCGCCTCCGATTATTAATTGTCACATCCTATGTTTTTGCATAGAAAAATCAAAATGTTCAAATGTTTGTATAGCTTATGGGACTCAACTACGGGGTCATCAATCCCTAAACTTACAAACTACTTATGAACTAACTAAGACTAAGGACGGCACAAATATCCATGCCCGAGGGGGGATTCGAACCCCCGACCGTAGTGGTCGTGAAGACCGTGACTGGAGCGCCTCAGTCCCCTCGGCCACCGCGGCCGGCGTTTTGCATAGAACATTACGTCTGTACATACAGATTAATACAAACTTAAGTACAAATTGCAATTGTGCAGGTAGATAAGGACACAGCATAAATGCTAGAGGTGCGAGTTGTACATTTATCGACAATTGTTTAAAAACAAACATTTAGGAATATCCCCCCCCCCCCCCAAAAAGCGCTGTTTGTTTGCCTCCTAATGTGTCTGGGCAAAATAAATGTATCTGTTCATATAGACGATGCTAGCAACAGCTGACGACGTATTTAAAAAAAGTAGCACACGTTAGATAATAAAGGGAATGTAACGGTAACGATCAGCCGGCCGCGGTGGCCGAGGGGACTGCGGCGCGCCAGTCACGGTCTGCACGGCCACTACGGTCGGGGGTTCGAATCCCACCTCGGGCATGGATATTTGTGCCGTCCTTAGTCGTAGCTAGATCATAAGTAGTTTGTAAGCTTAGGGACTGATGACCCCGTAGTTAGGTCCCATAGGTTCTACAAACATTTGAACATTTGAATTTGGTAACGATCACCCCAAACATGTTTGTGACACACTCTGTCGGTAACACAACTACCTTAAACAATTTCTCTCGGTAGACGCCACTGAAATGGTATGAACGATCCTTGTTTTAAGAAATAAAAACACCTAACACTAACGTAGCTGCGTAGCTCCATCTCCAATGCGATCGCAAACACATACACAGTGTTCTCTCCGGAACCTACATAAAACAGTCTTATCTATAAACGTATGCTACGTGTTTAGACAAAATATCAAAACCTTCTATTATTTTGAGCATTCTCTCTCAAAAAACATCTGATTTACATATCCAAATGATGTAAGAGGCAACAATACCTTCTTTCAATACATATTCAAGGCCTCTGTGGACACTACTTTCACGGGGATAGCGTGCATTTCATTTAAGAAGCATTTATTTAAACTTGCTACAATGTAGCTGGGTCCACCCGAGTGTCTGACAACGGCGTACAGCGTCAGCCTTCCCTCCCGAAAGCAAACCGAGGAGTAACACAAGCATGCTTTCACGTGCATGCCGCATTGTACAGACAGTCTAACGACAACATGCTCTCTCGTACAAATCACACCAGCCGCAATTTGTGACTGCTCTTAAAATTATCAAGTTCCGAAATTTAATACCCTCTCTCTTTAGCGACCATGTGCTGTTAAAATACACGTAATTCTTTTCGGAATGTACCAAGTCTGTACAACATTTCCTTAGATCGATGTATCGTTGTATCCCATCCAGTATTTCGACAGGTAAGTTTTCGAACTCTATGTTCAAATGTTTGTATAGCTTATGGGACTTAACTACGGGGTCATCAGTCCCTAAACTTACAAACTACTTATGAACTAGCTAACACTAAAGCACGACACAAATATCCATGCCCAAGGGGGGATTCGAACACCCGACCGTAGTGGCCGTGCAGACCGTGACTGGCGCGCCTCAGACCGCTTAGGCACCGCGGCCGGCGAACTCTATGTATTCCTGTAATCCACTTAACATCACGAATGGTAAAGCGGTACACATTTTCGTACTTATACACATCTAAACATAGAAAAGGGAATTTCTCTAACGACCATACCCAGTTGTAAACGTGGACCTGCCGCGACAGCGACTCCTCTGCTGCTATGGAGCCCAATGACAACAATTGTTAAGATTCCTACTACACAGCTATAGATAGCTCTGTGGCTCCATCTCCGCCCAATCTGACGATGCGCTAACAGCGCGAAATGCGTCATTGGATAATAAAATATTGCAACAGAGACTGAACATTTTTAATCATTCAACACTGTTGCTGCACCAGCCGCCACCACCACCATCATGGAATGGAATGAAATGTATACAATATATTCTTTTCGAATTGCTCCAAGTCCGACAAAGGTCAAACTTTCAAATACCGATGATCGAGCACCCCAGAAGACATTTAAAATCGTTCTTTTAAACAAAACTAAACCCTATTGCGCAACGGTATTTCTTTGTAGATTCACATAACCAAAAAAATGCGTGAAATAATTTAAAATCAGCAGTTTACCGATTTCCGACCGTGTACACTAAAACTGTTTCCCCCCCGCCCCTCGAAAGAATTTAAAATGGGACTCGCCAATACATCTTACCCCCCCCCCCCTCCCACCGAGAGGTCATAAAGGTAATACTTTACCTGCCCAATAGCTCGGATACAACAGATTTTCAGTTGCGAAGAACAATATCGATCCGCCCTTTCCCAAAATATAGACAAAAAATTCCTACGCCAAACACAAATCAAGCTCTTTTTACAGTCGACTAAACCGAACTCCGATTTATGTTTTAAATCGATAATTACAAGTAGCTGTCTACTGCAAACGAAGATGGCTACTGTATTAGCTAGAAATGCTAACCTATAGCAGCGGTGGAGTAACCGAGCGGTCTAAAGCGTCTCGCTGCGGAGCGCGAGGTTGCTCGCCGTGGAGGTTCGAGTCCTCCCTGGGGCATGGGTGTGTGTGTTGTCCTTAGGTTAGTTTACCTAGGTTTAAGTAGTTTGTAAGCTACGGACTGATCACCACGCATAGATAGATTTACAAACATTTGAACATTTTGCTAACCTATACACCGCAACACCTGATCGTTAAAAGAAAAATTTACAGCCATCACTGCAAAACACCAACAAACCACACATTTTTCGAAATCCTATGTCAAACTACAGACGATGATAGATGATCCATCCTAATAATAATATTAGATAATGCTTAAACACATCGAAATTTAGTAGACCCTCTAGAGGTCAAAACATTAATCAACGAGGTCGTCTGAGCTATCATCCTCTCTAGGAATAGTATTGCACAAACAAAAACGTTTAAACCAGTAACTTAAAGACAAAAGTAGTACACCTTAGGTCTCAGAAACGACAGCACACAGTGTGAGAAGAGCGACAGATAATCAGGCCTAATGTGTCTACAAATTTGTTTTCTTGGTTACAGTACAACTGCGTACGTATAATGTAATGATCGCAAACGCTTCTGTCGCTCTCCAATAAGAGACTCGGTCATCACAATGCAGGAAAACGTAACAGGCCGCCGACAGATACGCATACTTCGACCAGAATATTTCAACACGTTTTTTGTGATAACCATGCAAGCGCGATGTACCAATCAACTAACCCTTAGACCGCAAACATCCTATTGGACGGAGGAGTTTGCTAGATTTACGGACACACCAGTCAATTTTTGGTGCCCTTATTAACCCAGAAAACAATTTGCAAAACATGATTGATCAACTGTTATCTAAGGAATTTGTTACCCGAGACCACAGGGATGGGATTGACATACTGTACAGGGCTGCACTTTGTAAATATTGGATATCCTCGTTTAAACAGTATTCTGATCCAGTCCGTAAGTGTATATTGTGCCATCCAGCCTGGTAAGGCCATGTTCTCAACCAAACAAAGAAGTAAAAGTGTCCCGCATGTGGTGTCGCACAAGTACAAAGTGCGCGCCACCTACTTTCGCCGCGCGCCGCCATGCACGCACGGCGCGGCTTTCTTACGACGACAGCCACGAGCGCCCTCTGCCACAACGCCGCTCGTGGCCACCGCTGAACGACATCGGGCACTTGGGACTGAGTTAGCAACCAGTTAGGACCTTCGTAATCAGATAGGCACCAGTGAAGACTTTGCTATCGTACAGGCACTAGGCAGGCGTCTAACAACTATGTATCAACATTCTGCAGTACTATGTAAAAGTTAAGTATTGTTACATTCTGTGCAATATATATCTCTTTCTAATTTACTCTAGTGTTTATAGTTTCTGGCTGCTCCCCTCCGTACCTGCACCAGCGTGCTATTGTTGTTCCTGTGTCGGGCTCATTCCACTCGGCCACCGACACCTACGACGAGGCTGGGACACAAAAGTGGCGACGAGGATGGGATACAAAAGTGGCGACGAGGAGTGATAGAACCGTGGACCAGCACGCTAGCAGCAGCCAGACAGCAGCAGTCGGAGCACGCAGAAATTGCTCCCGCCCACCCACCCTTATTATAAGATTTTTGGGGGAACATTTTCAGTTACGTGTTTTGTGGACTTTTTTGTTGCAGAGCGTCCTCTTTCGTATTGCATTTGTGTTTTGTTATAATTTACTTGTATGCGCGGCGCCTAATTGGTCAGCATGGCCACTACCCCGAACCCAAACTTAATGGAAATTATACAGTTACAGACGGCGCAAATCACTCAACTACTGCAGGCCGTGTCGCAGTTGACGGCACAGGCTGCTCACCAACAACAACAGCCGTCACATCAGCATCCCACACCTGCCGCTGCGCCGCTTCCTACATTTCGCCAGTACAACGAACGTGAGGAAGAATGGAGCGACTATTTCGCACAGTTTCAAGAACTCGTCGCGGCTCATCAAATTACAGGTCAGAGAGTGAAGAACCTTTTCTTATCGATTGTGGGCCCCCAGACCTTCGTACTATTGCAAAAACTTTTCCCTCTCGCATCTCCTCGTGATGTAGACTTTGCACAAATTGTAGATGCACTGAATTCTCATTATGAGAGAAAAGTTCTTGTAGCCGCTGCACGATACCGATTTTTCAGACTTAAAAAATTACCGCAGCAGTCACACCGAGAGTGGATTACGGAATTGAAGGGCTTAACCCGCCAATGTAAATTTACTTGCTCTTGTGGACTTTCGTATAGTGACGTTATGTTAAGAGATGCGATTACGCAGAACATTCAGGACCCCAGAATTAGGGCAGCAATTCTGAAACAGTCTGACCCCTCATTAGACAGTGTACTGCAGCTTATAGAAGCGCATGATACTTTTGACTTAGCTGATGTAGAAATGCAAAGCCACAGTGTAAATTCAGTGCGCCGTAACGGACACTTTCCTAGCCGTAGTTCTCAGTGTAGCACTAGTGATTCTTACAATAGTACAGGCCGTGCTGAACAGACAGTGAACAGTAGCCAGTGTAAAAGTGCGACACAAAGGTCGCCCCGTCGTGTTAGAAACAGTGATTTGAATAACGGGCGCCAACGCTCATTTCAGAAAAATGTACGTAAATCTTGCCCCCAGTGTGTATCTCGCCACAAGCGTGCTCATTGCCCTAGTCGCAACGCAACCTGTTATCAATGTGGCAAATCAGGACATGTGCAGTCTGTGTGTATGCAGATTAAAAACTCGAACAGTAACGTTAGAAACGGTGCTTCGCGAAGTGCGAGAGCAGTGCATACAGTCAATGTCATAGACGCTGTGGAATTGAACAGTGCTTTGCTTGATTCTAAAATGCAAGAAAATTTTTCTGCACCTATTGCAAAACTATATAGTGCACCACGTAGCAAGCGCCGACGAGCGCGTAAATCTGTGCAAAGGAAAAAGGTTCGGGACAAGCAAAGTGATAATGTACAGTGCAATCCTGTAGTGAACCTAGTGCCTTCTACAACTTCTCCTTGTAATAGTGCCCAGTACTGAGTAGATAGTGATAGTGAAATTGATGTAGCTACTCAAAGTAATTTTAGTGCAGTAGCCTCGCATTGCGCGGACGCCGATCCGGCGATAGTGTCATCTAGTGACAGTGTGGTTAATCCGCTGTGTGCCGAGTATGCGCCGCTTCCTACCGCACGCAACCCGCGCAAGCGCAGAAAACAATATGTATTAGACGTTGCCCACATTCGCGCACCTGTCGTGCGCCAAAAGCACAAACTGTTTGTGACTCTTTCGATCGAAAATAAGTCTGTGCAATTTCAGCTTGACACTGGTTCCGCTGTTACCTTAATAAATAAAGATACTTATGAACTTCTGGGTTCGCCAAAATTGTCGCCGTCACAGCAAGTGTTAACAGCTTATACAGGTCAAAATATTCCCGTGCTAGGAACGTGTAGCCTGCCCACCTCTTTTCAAGGTGTAACAAAAACAGTTTCTTTTGTAGTTCTTCAGGCCAAATCTACACAGAACATTTTTGGACTAGATGCTTTTGACTTGTTTGGTTTATCAATTCAAAGAGATGTGCTTCAAATTTCGTCAATAGCGCCTCAGGATAAAATCAATGCATTGTGTGACAAATATAGTGACTTGTTTTCGCCGGAACTAGATTGTGCAAAAGACTTCGTGGCACATGTAACTTTAAAAGAATCTGCAGTTCCAAAATTTCGTAAAGCTAGACCAGTGCCTATCACCTTGTGTGATACAGTTGCCGAAGAACTTAAACGTTGGCAAGATAGTGGGGTGATTTCTCCTGTTTCTGCGAGTCAGTGGGCCTCGCCTATAGTAATTATAAACCAAGCCGTCAGGAAAACTTCGTCTCTGTGCGGACTTCAAATCAACAGTGAACAGTCAAACAATTGTAGACACTTATCCCCTGCCCAGACCTGACGAACTAATGGACAAATTAGGACAGTCTCGTTTCTTTTCTAAGATTGATTTAGCAGAGGCATACTTGCAGATTCCACTTGATGACGAGTCAAAAAAGTTTTTCGTCATTAATACTCACATGGGCCTTTTTCAATTTCAACGGCTACCCTTTGGCAGTTCTTCCGCCCCCGCAATTTTTCAGCGTTTTTTGGAACAGCTGACAGTTTCGGTACCTTGTTGCTCGAACTATTTAGATGACATTGTGGTATCCGGACGTACAGTTGAAGAACATTTAGCAAACCTGGAGTGCCTTTTCAAAGTTTTGACTGCCGCAGGTCTACGTTGTAATAAAGCAAAGTGTTCGTTTTTTCAAACTGAAATAAAGTACCTAGGCCATGTGATTAATGCCCAAGGAATTCATCCCTTACAGTCACATCTTCGAGCAATCAAAGACTTGCCTCCTCCTAAGAATGTGCATGAATTGCAAGCAGTGATGGGAAAGCTTAACTATTATTTCAGATTTATTCCCAATGCCTCTCTGATTGCAGCTCCACTGCATCACTTACGTAGGAAGAATGTTCCTTTTGTATGTTCTAAAGATTGTCAGGTTGCCTTTGACAAACTAAAGTCTGCCCTACTCAGTGATGCATGTTTGATTCCCTTTGACCCACAGAAGCCTGTAGTGTTAGCGGTTGACGCCTCGTCGTACGGTCTGGGTGCCGTTCTGTCGCATCGTATTGGATGTCACGATCGTCCTATTGCCTTTGCATCCAAGCTACTGACGCCGACGCAATAGAATTACAGTCAGATAGAAAAGGAGGCCTTAGCAATCATTTACGGCGTCACAAAGTTTCATCATTATCTCTATGGCAGAAAATTCTATTTGTTGACAGATCACAAGCCTCTCACGTCGTTGTTCTCACCCACAAAGCCAATTCCGCCACGTACGGCACAAAAGCTTTAGAGATGGTCCTTGATATTGTCTAATTATCAGTATGAGATTTTGTACCGACCTACCACTCAACATGCCAACGCGGACACACTTTCCCGACTTCCGGTTGGCCAGGATGTATCATTTGATTCTTCAGAAATGGCATGTTGTCAGATAGACTCCAGAGATGCTTCCGCTGTCGCAGACTTTCCTTTGAACTCTCGTCGGGTTGCACAGGAAACAGCTGCGGATGCAGACCTAAGTGTGGTAGCACGTTTTGTTCGCTCAGAGTGGCCTGCCAGAGCCAAAGACATTGATCGGCCTCTGGTTCGACGTTATTTTGCACAACGTCATGCATTATCTTTACGTCAGGGTGTACTGTTGTTGCATACCGACAACGACAAAGCAAGAGTGATTGTTCCTCGTTACCTGCAACGAGAAGTGTTACGCCTCCTGCATCAAGGACATTGGGGCATTGTTAGGACAAAGCAACTGGCCAGATGTCATTGTACCTGGGTTGGTATGGACGCTCAGATAGAGAGCATGACATCACAGTGTACAGTTTGTGCGGAGCATCAGGCGGCTCCTCCACAACGTTTCTCAGACTGGCCACGCCCCAAGGGACCATGGCAACGTTTACATATTGACTTTGCCGGACCTTTCTGGAATACGCGCTGGTTAATTGTTGTAGACGCTTTCAGCAACTTTCCTTTTGTGATTGCCATGAACTCAACGACAGCTTCTAGTACAATCAGTGCCTTAACATCAGTGTTTTGCATCGAAGGCTTGCCTGAAACTATCGTCAGTGACAATGGACCTCAGTTTGTTAGTGCGGAATTTCAACAGTTTTGTCGTGTGAATGGCATTCAGCATATCACCACCGCACATTTTCACCCTCAGTCCAATGGTGAAGCAGAACGTTTCGTTCGAATATTCAAGTCTCACATGGAGAAAATGAAAGGTCAGCACTCCAGGCAGCAAGCTCTTCAAATTTTCCTGTCTACGTATCGGTGCATGCCACGTGACGGCCCGTCTCCTGCCGAGCTGCTACACGGCCGCCGTCACCGCACTCTCCTTCACCTGCTGCAGCCTCCCACGCACCGAGTCGGTTCGTATGGCGCTACGCGTTTTCAGGTTTCTACGCCGGTGCTGTACAGGGTGTTTGCTGGCAACAAGACAAGATGGACGCCGGGCACCATTCAGCGCGTGCTCGGTCGCAATATGTATGTTGTACGTTCTTCCACAGGGTCGGAGCTGCGGCGCCACGCAAACCAATTGCGCCTGCAGAGGCCGCGCGATCCTGTCTCGGGTTTCTTGATTCCAGACCCAGTTCACCGCCAGGGAGCCACATCGTTCGTTCCCGGACTACGACATCCCTATGGACGTCGACGTACATCCGACGCAGTCGTCGCCGCCGCTGCCGCCGCCGCAGATGACAGCGTCACCGAGAGGGACTCCGGGACCGTGCGGGCCCCCCCAGCTTGGGCCACGCACCTCAGAAGAAGACGACCTGCTCAATCTGGGCGGGGGTGTGCGCCCTTCCCCAGGTTTCGGTGGGTTTCCTGGAGGATCGCAAGGCGGATGCCGGGGCGCGGATGGCGTCTCGATCCCAGCCTCAGCTACGACGCCCGTCCCACCAGTAACGCCCCCGCCCAGGCCCTCCTCCCAGTGCCGTCGCCGTGGCCCTCAGCCCTACGCCACGACGGCGCGGCGGTTTGGGGGGGAGGGGTGTGGTGTCGCACAAGTACAAAGTGCGCGCCACCTACTTTCGCCGCGCGCCGCCATGCACGCAGGGCGCGGCGTTCTTACGACGACAGCCACGAGCGCCCTCTGCCACAACGCCGCTCGTGGCCACCGCTGAACGACATCGGGCACTTGGGACTGAGTTAGCAACCAGTTAGGACCTTCGTAATCAGATAGGCACCAGTGAAGACTTTGCTATCGTACAGGCACTAGGCAGGCCTCTAACAACTATGTATCAACATTCTGCAGTACTATGTAAAAGTTAAGTATTGTTACATTCTGTGCAATATATATCTCTTTCTAATTTACTCTAGTGTTTATAGTTTCTGGCTGCTCCCCTCCGTACCTGCACCAGCGTGCTATTGTTGTTCCTGTGTCGGGCTCATTCCACTCGGCCACCGACAACTACGACGAGGCTGGGACACAAAACCGCAAACACCTGTCGGAACACTTTATAAAATTGCATATTTCCTCGAGATGTTCTCCAGTGCTTCCTTGCCGAGTTTCTCCAGTATTCCTAGTGCTCTCACAACGCTGCCTCCAGGATTGAGAAATGGTATATTCGTTTTATCTGCATGACTTGCAATGAACTTACCGAATTTACTACAGGTGTCTAAGTTAAAAGATCAACAATAATTTACCATCGCAAACATATAAGCTACATAAATGGTACCAGTCGTAAGGTACACATCACTAACGCAAGATCAAACAGGCAAAGCTTCGTAACGTACATAGCGCAAAGCTTTTTATAACCACAAGAACATGATCCTAAATCGCCTTATTTAGAGCTCTAACGTGACACAATATCATCCACAACTGGAAACAGACACTACATTGCACATTTTGGAGTATGTCAAACACTTTTTACGTAAATTCTATCCAAACTAGCCTGGGACACTCTGTGTAACAGCAAACATCTCCAACCAAGCGAGCGAACTACAATAAAAGTATCTTACCATTCTACTAAAGTTCTAAACTAACTAGCAAGCAACAACCTCGGTATCTCTGCGTCAGTGGTGAATTCCTCTCAAACATCTAACCCAGTGATCAAGCATCTTTTTGAATTGCATACTTCACCAGACAGTATTTCTGAAACGTTCTCTATCAGTCACTAGACCACATATCTTGTACGTTTAACAATCACTAGAGCATAAACAGTTATCGTTTTCCTCTTCTAACCAATCGACACTACCGATAAACATATGTAACACACACAATTACATCGTAAAATGAGTGACACACATAGAACAACTAACAAGGAATGATCCAGATCAGCACCAAGCTCTTTTCTTATATGTATCTAATCCTTACAACCAACAACGCAAAATAGTCTACATTATTTCGAACTAAAAAGCACGTGAAAAATTTCATCGAATGCCAAGAGCAGTCCTTTAGAGACTAAACAAACGATTAAACGCGCCTCCCAACGAGGGTAGCTACCCAGCTTTAAATCACCTTACCATAGGGTTTATTGAAATCGATGCTTCTCGACTGAAGAACAGTAATTTACCACTACGCTACCAAGAGGGCCGAGGGGACTACGGCTCGCCAGTTACGGTCTTCACGGTCACACTGTCAGGGGTTCCAATCCCCCCTCGGGGGGATTGATGACCCTGTAGTTAAGCCCCATAAGCTATACAAACATTTAAACATTTAAACTACCAAGAGGCGTCCATTCGTAAAGTAAACATCACTAAAAGACGGGATAAATACACCACAGCCCTAACACACAACCGTACTACTAAGCATCAATATGCAAGCCACAAATGTAGAACACCTCTATGTTGCAACGAGTCGTACAACTAAACAGATCGAAATCGGTATTTCGCACAAGCCAAGGTACATCGTACGCACCAGATTACGAATACACGATACCTAATTTTACGAAGATAGAATATTACATTGCTTCTATCAGCAACCATAATAATAAAAAAACCTTACGATTTGTCACAGCTATACCATCGCTCTTAATGCCCCATCAACACAAAAAAAATCATCTCTAACTAAGCTTTACAGGTCATAAAGATACATCCGTGCACAATCGTATTACCGACAAATACTGCAGCACTTCTATGGATCACTTCCTTGCAGGTGACAGACACGAGGTTTTTACCGTACGGTATGACTACTGCACTTTTTATAACTTGCACGATGAAAATATAGTCACCGATAGCCTAATTTATACAAACACACACACAAGCACACACACACAAACAGACGGTGACCGGGTATCTATTACAGAAACGAACCATATTTTTTACACTCCTGGCCAATAAAATTGCTACACCGCGAAGATGACGTGCTACGGACGCAAAATTTAACCGACAGGAAGTAGATGCTGTGATATGCAAATGATTAGCTTTTCAGAGCATTCACACAAGGTTGGCGCCGTGCTGAGATGAGGAAAGTTTCCAACTAATTTCTCATAAACAAACAGCAGTTGACCGGCGTTGCCTGGTGAAACGTTGTTGTGATGCCTCGTGTAAGGAGGAGAAATGCTTACCATCACGTTTCCTACTTTAATAAACGTCGTATTGTAGTATATCGCCATTGCGGTTTATCGTATCGCGACATTGCTGCTCGCGTTGGTCGCGATCCAATGACTGTTAGCAGAATATGGGATCGGTGGGTTCAGGAGGGCAATACGGAACGCCGTGCTGGATCCCAACGGCCTCGTATCACTAGCAGTCGAGATGACAGGCATCTTATCCGCATGTCTGTAATGGATCGTTCAGCCACGTCTCTATCCCTGAGTCAACAGATGGGGACGTTTGCAAGACAACAACCATCTGCACGAACAGTTCGACGACGTTTGCCGCAGCATGGACTATCAACTCGGAGACCATGGCTGCGGTTACCCTCGACGCTGCATCACAGACAAGAGCGCCTGCGATGATGTACGCAATGACGAACATGGGTGCACGAATGGCAAAACGTCATTTTTTCGGATGAACCCAGGTTCTGTTTACAGAATCATAATGGTCGCTCCCATGTTTGATGAACGCACATTGAAAGCGTGTATTCGTCATCGCCATACTGGCGTATCACCAGGCGTGATGGTTTGGGGTGCCATTGTTTTCACGTCTCGGTCACCTCTTGTTCGCATCAACGGCACTTTGAACAGTGTCCGTTACATTTCAGATGTGTTACGACCCGTGGCTCTACCCTTAATTCGATTCCTGGGAAACCCACATTTCAGCACGATAATGCACGACCGCATGTTGCAGGTCCTGTAGGGGCCTTTCTGGATACGGAAAATGTTCGACTGCTGCCCTGGCAGAACATTCTCCAAATCTCTCACCAACTGAAAACGTCTGGTCAATGGTGGCCGAGCAACTGGATCATCAAAATACGCCAGTCACTACTCTTGATGAACTGTGGTATCGTGTTGAAGCTGCATGGGTATCTGTACCTGTACACGCCATCCAAACTCTGTTTGACTCAATGCCCAGGCGTATCAAGGCCGTTATTACGGCCAGAGGTGGTTGTTCTGGGCACTGATTTCTCAGGATCTATGCACCCAAATTGCGTGAAAATGTAATCACATGTCTATTCTAGTATAATATATTTGTCCAACGCATACCGGTTTATCATCTGCATTTCTTCTTGGTGTAGCAATTTTAATGGCCAGTAGTGTAAAACATCGATAAGAAGAAGAAAGAAATTTCTACAGGATGAACCTATGCACAATAAGACAGACTCCAGTTCATACACCAACGTATCGCACAATATCGATTTAAAGGAATGCTTGCTTAGTTGTAGTCAAGAACAGCACAAATGTACATCTCCGATAACTGTCCAACTAACAGATACTCTACCAATCGAAGCAGTGCTCTTTTGACACGTAACCTGTCTTCCGTTATTTTATCCTAGATCCGTAGTCCTGTAAAACCGAATCACTTTACACGAAAAGCTATTAGTCTTAACGACAAATAGCCATTGCACATGTAAACTATTACTTATTTTAGGTTATCACGTCGACGTTGGAGTGCTCCTCAGCATGCCTGATCCTCTTACAGATTTTATTATCTACAGTAAACACCTCATAAGGTTGGTCTGTATATACCACAGATGAGTAAATGGCTCTTTCCACAGAGGGAAAATATCCAGAATGGGTATAACTCGATTTCCACGTCAAGTAAAGGATACTGAGCTACAATAGCTTACAATAAATTAGATCCAACTCTAAGCCTTTTTAGGACAAAGCGACCCACAGATCGATGATTTCCACATGTGTTTAAAACTCATCCCACCCGCATCTAACTCTTTTAGGGCAAAACGAACCACAACTAGTAAGACACAAAAATGTTATTCGGAATATGCTTTTTGCTCAACACTAATACAATACTGTCATATGGGTATGTGTTCACCCAATCTTCGCACACAACAGAGTCATTGCAATTCTTCTTATATTCTCCAGCAAACAAGTAACGTTTGTATGTGTAATTAATACACACGAAAGGTAAAGTTTAGATCAGCGCTCCATCTAGATCTTTTATTTGTCACATCCTGCATCGCAAAAAATGCACAGAGCTTGAAACGTGTCCATAAAAAATTATTTTTATAAGAAAATGTCTAATATTGTGCCTCCTGTTTTGTATCGAGTAACTTGCTTGCAAGAAAATGTATAATATCGCTTCTACTGTATGTATCGATATGTGTAAAGTTTCATCTCTGGCAAAGATCATATATTGCATAGCATTGTAGCTCGCACTGAGAGAGAGAGTAGCTCTAGTGGTTCAGCTCGCTTAGAGAGCGGTTGGGTTGTGTGTATGGCTCCGATGTAGAGCAGAGGCTGCTTTGCCAGCAAGTCAGAAGTTGTATTATGTAGGTAATGTAATGCTGTTTATCAATAATAAGTAACTTAACCCTGTTTCATATTTCATTTACGTAGTTAGAAAATTAACCCACTTCCTTCATTTGATAATTACTTGATTTAGTGGAGTGTTGATTTGAATAACATTATTGAACATATTTCATTATTGGTGCGATAGTAAAATAATAGTTGATTTGGATTTCAATAATAACTGATCGACATTAATTCTCACAGTCAAGCATTGAGAAAGTGATTTGTGGTTTTTCTTATATCTTTCTCGCAGTCAAAATTTTTGAGTATAGTCAGTGTCTGTTTCAAAAGGTTACATGTCACAGTTGTTTACTTAAAAGATCCGTTGCGCACAAAATCAATTTAATGCACTGTTTCTTGTACATTAAGATCAGGGCCATAATTAAACCAAATAGCTGAGTTAATGAACAATTTATTGTCTGATTTAACGAAAGGTTCAACATTTCAAAACACGCGTACAGCTTTTATCTGGCGACCTTTCTGCCAGGATAGTTCACAAACAGGATCGTGACGTAGTTAGATACGTAGTCTTATTTCAGTTAGTTTGTCTTTTCCACTAACCAACTTACCTTTTGGCTCTTAATTTAATTTTTGTAGCACCATCCTCTGTTGTAGCAACAGTAGCATAGTAATTGTTTCTGTAGTCTGTTACTTACCATTCTTGAGATTGTGTAGTATTGTTTATAGTAGATGAATTGAATATACAAATAATTGCATTACTACTGAACAAGCCTCTCTTTTATATTGCCTGATGTTTGTTGTGATGAAAGTTCTAGTACCGCGGAACTCGTGTGATAATTAACGGTTTGCGTAATCTCGATTGTGATTGTATGTTGCACTAGCCCGATTCAACCTATTGTTCTCTCATAATTACTGTGTGTAATTTTCAAAAAAAATTAGCAGTAGGTGAAAATAAATATTATTGGTCACTTTACTGCAAAATTCTGTTAACAATGTCGAAGAATAGGAGAGTCCGCGCTGATGCTAAAACTGCTTCCGAAAATGAGACCTTGAATGAAGCAAGGAGAGAAACTGAATTTTTACAAGAGTCTTCTCACTGCACTGATACAAATACGACAGTAAATACCGTGTCTGAAAACGCGGAACAGATTAGTTCGGGAACAGACAATATGGATAATGACAAAGTACAGGATTTGACAATACAGAATTCCGATTCTTGTAATGTGGTTGCGGAAAATAATGCATCGGTTCCGCCTAGCTCTGCTACAAAAAATACTTGTGCGACGGCTATGGAAAACGTATTACCAAATGATTTCATGCAAATTTTATTGTCACAGCTCTCTAAATTAAATGAAAAACTTGAGAATAGTCAATTACAATCTCAGAAATTAAATGAAAAACTTGAGGAACAATCTCAGAAATTAAATGAAAAACTTGAGAATAGTCAATTACAATCTCAGAAATTAAATGAAAAACTTGAGAATAGTCAATTACAATCTCAGAAATTAAATGAAAAACTTGAGGAACAATCTCAGAAATTAAATGAAAAACTTGAGAAAATTGAACAAACGTGCGATTCGAGGTTTGTGAGTATTCAAAGTAGTTTTAATAAGATAAACGAGGACAACAATCGGTTCAGGGAACAACTGCTCAATACTTTCAAACGTGAATCTCAGCAAATAAGACAAGATATTCGCGACGAGATTAACCCGGTAGTGGAAAGCCTAGCGTCACGAGTGGAAAATATGGAAAGCCTTGCGTCACGAGTCGAAAATATGGAAACTACTGAACTCGCTCAATTGAAGCAACAGAGTAATCTAGTTGTTGAAAAGTTGCAGAACTTCCAGTCAGTCACGACGGAACAGATCAATAAAATAAATAAACAGTTTGAAGATATTACTGTTAAGATTACCCAAATTAGTGATAACACTGACAAAAGTTCGGATGTAACGCATCCTACCCCGTTTAATGAAACTAATGAATATCTCGCCCTTGACCGTTTTAAACAAGATCAAATGACCATTAATCAGCAATACAAGGCTGAGGTCAGAAAATTAGATGATCGCGTGGCGCGAATAGAGAGGAAATTTGACCACACTTGTGGAAATCCATACGAAGATGTGGAAGAAAATCTGAACGAAAATGACAATGATGATTCGAGCCAAGTAGGTCGCTTGGTACGTGAACGAAGTGTACCTCATAGTAACAACAATGAAGACGCAGTGCGTAGTTTACGCTCACTTACGCCGCACGGGCGAAAGGAAGCGTTTGACTACAAGCATTTCCTGACTGTACGTAAATTCAAGACATTTAAAAACTCTCCGAATGACTTGCACCCTAAAGAGTGGTTGCAGCAATTCGATTATTGTCTTCCCCCGAATTGGCCACTTGAGCACAGATTAGAATTTATATGTGGTTATCTGGAAGGCGAGCCAGCCACCAGAATGAGAGCTATTGCACAAGAGTGCTATAGCGAGAATCACTTCCGACGCTCATTTCTATCCGCATACTGGTCGGAAGCGGCACAAGACCGCGTTAAAAACAGTATTGCGACTTTCAAAACTTTTGAGCGATCAAATTTCTCGAGCCCTGTGGAATATTTCCAAAACTTAGTATACAAAAATCAATTTTTATCGGCACCTTACTGCCCTGCGGAATTAATCAGAATTTGTTTGAACAAATTGCCTCTACACTTGCGTCAAATTGCCATTGCGGCACGATGCAAGAATGATATTGAAGCCTTTAGAAATCTCTTACAAGACTTAGAAGAAGAAGACGAGGAAAATTCCTCGCGCAGTCGATATTGTGAAACAAACAGATATGATCGCCGGTCGCAACAAAGCCCGCCGCGTTCTAAACGTCATACAGAGCATGAGGATCAAACAAAAAGTAATTCTTTCACTAATGAAACTTTAAAGACGCACAAGTCGAAAGGCATACACCACATTTCCAATATTAAAATTTTCAAGGCATAAAACTGGGGTAGAGAGTCCATTGATCTGTTTTGGACACACCAAGTGGCGATTGGTGCCCCGTTCTCGAGCTGAGTGTCACTATTCTTCCGCTTTTCCTTAGTGCGCTCTATCTACCTCTTTTTCTCACTGTTACTTTTCTCTAACTCTGAATACTTATGCTCTGTGCTACGCTGGGATATTGTCATACGAAAATATTATTATCTTGCAATTTGCATATAACGAACTCTGTGGCTGTGCAAGACAAATAAAATTTATGGAAATTTTTGATTGTGTAATCTAATCAAGTTCCTATGTTTCAGAAAATATCAGATTTTTCTTCTGTGTTACTAATTGCATAACTTACGAAGTTCTGAGCAAGTGAAGAAGATTTTTGAGTTGACATGAGCATTTGGTAAGCCAAGAACATTATGGAGGATGATGAGTAAGGCAATACACAATATGTCATGGTGGTCTTTAAAATGCATTATTGTTTATGGATAAATGATGGTAAGGAAGGTATTGGTAACAGTCAAAGATGTTTGATAAATGTAATTATGTGGACGAGATTATACAATGATTATGAAGCAATTATGAGGAGAATCGATATGTTGCTAATGATGACGAGATTATACAATGATTATGAAGCAATTATGAGGAGAATCGCTATGTTGCTAATGATGACGAGATTATACAATGATTATGAAGCAATTATGAGGAGAATCGCTATGTTGCTAATGATGCTATGTTCTGTTCTTTTCTTATGTGCTTACTCGCACTGCCCTTTTGTGTTTTCTCTTTGTGCTTATGTGCACCATTTTGTATATTGATGCATTGTGCCTTCAATGGCATGTGTGATTGGTGAGATTCATATCCTTCTGATGATCTGTAATTATTTGTAATTATGTGTAATGAATATTTCTAATTATGCTTGCAGCTATGCGTATTGCTCTTGTAATCAAAGCTTACCGCTATGCTCACTAATTATATACCTAAGCCCTACCACTATGCTAATTAATTTTATAATGAAGCTCAATGACAATGTATGGTTATGCTTATACGTTCCACACAGCCATCTATCTTGCAAACTTGCAGCTATGCCATAAACTGCGCCTAGTTAAGTCTAGAAAGATAATGCACAGAAATATTTTGCTTTTGCTTACTACTATCTTCCAAATTTTATTGATGATCTTGTTGATGAAAATCTGCAGCTATGCCTAACGAATATTACGTCTGTGTTTATGTTATTGGATGATTTACTGTGATGTACATCTAGTACTGTGCCAAAATTTGCACTAATTGTTTTGTTTGACCCTACTGTTGACCCAGACAGACACAGACATGACCTGTTGACTTAAACCTCTTTTGATATTCTCACGAAACTACCCTGATGTGTTATACCTTAAGGCAATGAAATATGTAGCTCAGTTGAGACAAAAGCCTGGCCATGGCAACTTATGTAATTTAAGTGTTATAATTTGTGGTAATGTAATCACCATCATAGTGATATATATTAATTTAAAGAGATATGAACTAATGGTAATTGGAATGTCAATTTAAGTTATATCATGCCAAATTGATGACAAGCACCCTCAATGTATTTCATACGATTATGTGTTTGTAAAGCAATATGTACATAGTATGTAAAGCCTTGTGCTTATATGAAATGACACTAATGTTGTAGATACTCTAAAATAAGAATTAAATTACTCATTAGTATTCAAATGTATCCGTCTTCAAGACACTACTTGTAATGTAAAAATATGGTTTAATACCATGACCCCATTTGTACCACTTGAACTTGTGGGAAAATATTTCTGTAGATATGTTCTAATCAATGACTTTTCTTTCAGTCTAAACTGAAATATCATGACTATGTTACTAATTTGTGTGTAAAATGCTTTATTTCATGTACTTTGGACACGCATGGGAAGTGGCGATTTCGCACACGAGATTCCAGAATGCACACAGAACAATGGACGAGTTACTATACACCACTGATTTTGGGCCTTTTAATGAAGATGTTTGTTGGATGATGTTTGGCCACACAGTACTGTCCTTTGCAGCCTTGGCCACCCACCACCAGTTTGCTCTAATTTTGGCTATGCTGATGCAGTCTGCTAATAGCTCTGTTGGTTGGAGCACACTTGGTTGTCGAATTGCATGGAGGAATACATCAGAACCTTTTCCCCATGACTTCCACTTCAATGCAACCAGCCAGCCCGCCTACAGTGTGGTGTAATCTTACAGTGTTTTGTGTTCGTGTGCAGACCTAAAATGAATGTTAGGAGCTAATGTGCTATTCGTGTGCATATACTATTCAGTGCCTCCCATTGCAAACGTTGTCCACAGGTTCATTACCAGTGTTTAGGTATATTTCATGGTTCTTTCACAGTCAGTGACCAAAATAAAATTGTGCTCTTGATAGATACATATACTTAGTCTGAAATGTCATTGTGCCTATTCGATTGACAAACGTTATATTGAAATCCTATTGTGCTGAAGCAGTAACATTATTTTGTACATAATCAGAAGCCTATGTAGTCAAAAATTCTACATGTATGTTCTAGCATCCATGAAAGTATAGCATTTTAAATGCATCACAGAATATAAAACTGACACTTTATCTTATACTAAGTGCACTAAAAATTTACATAGACTACATTGTGCACAAGATACAAATGTTCATTTTATGTTCCCAAAATACTGATCTCTTGTACAAAATGTAAACCCATGGAACTTACACTACTGTGTGTATTACTTGTAATTACCACATTTTCTTTAACGAATGATGACATTAGTTAAAATATCTTTTGTAAAACTTTGTATATGTTCATGTTTATTATTGTATATTTTTTTTCCATTTGTGTATTACTTCTAGCTATCTCATTTTCTCCACTATATCATTTGTCAAACTATGTTTTCTGAAATTCTATATATATACTTATGTTTACCATTATGTATAATTGTCATATATTCCACTTATTGCTGATGTTCTGTAAATTTTGACATTTGCTTATGCCTGTCACACCCTGTACCTCTCCATGCGTGACTTTTGATGGTACTGTTCTGTAAAATGGCATGTATTTATGACTGTCACATTTTTTTTTTAAATTTTCTATGTACTCCATCTGTTGTTTTGATCTTGTTAAATTTTGGATGTCATTAATGGATTTTTGGACTTGAAATTCAGTAATTTTGCTGGCTAGGCAATGCCATTGGCATCACCCACCCTACAAAATTTTAATACGTAGGAGGGGGGTGATGAAACGTGTCCATAAAAAGTTATTTTTATAAGAAAATGTCTAATATTGTGCCTCCTGTTTTGTATCGAGTAACTTGCTTGCAAGAAAATGTATAATATCGCTTCTACTGTATGTATCGATATGTGTAAAGTTTCATCTCTGGCAAAGATCATATATTGCATAGCATTGTAGCTCGCACTGAGAGAGAGAGTAGCTCTAGTGGTTCAGCTCGCTTAGAGAGCGGTTGGGTTGTGTGTATGGCTCCGATGTAGAGCAGAGGCTGCTTTGCCAGCAAGTCAGAAGTTGTATTATGTAGGTAATGTAATGCTGTTTATCAATAATAAGTAACTTAACCCTGTTTCATATTTCATTTACGTAGTTAGAAAATTAACCCACTTCCTTCATTTGATAATTACTTGATTTAGTGGAGTGTTGATTTGAATAACATTATTGAACATATTTCATTATTGGTGCGATAGTAAGATAATAGTTGATTTGGATTTCAATAATAACTGATCGACATTAATTCTCACAGTCAAGCATTGAGAAAGTGATTTGTGGTTTTTCTTATATCTTTCTCGCAGTCAAAATTTTTGAGTATAGTCAGTGTCTGTTTCAAAAGGTTACATGTCACAGTTGTTTACTTAAAAGATCCGTTGCGCACAAAATCAATTTAATGCACTGTTTCTTGTACATTAAGATCAGGGCCATAATTAAACCAAATAGCTGAGTTAATGAACAATTTATTGTCTGATTTAACGAAAGGTTCAACATTTCAAAACACGCGTACAGCTTTTAAGCTACGAAAAAAACGCAACAGACCCGCCTGTATCCCTTTCTAATGTAAATAGACCCACAGATCAAAGAAATACACATCACAACCTTCCATTGCTTTTCTGTTAAGACAGAGGAATGTTAGTCGAATTATGCTTTACTGTAATATTGTAGCTGGAGTACTAGTGAGGTTGTACGATTCCTGCAACTAACCACGTCTTTATGTTTAAGAAAAAATCGAATCGATAGTTCAGACATTTAGAGAGCAGTGTGTAGAGGAAGAAACAGGGCTGATAAAACAGAATATAATCGTCTTTAGTTAAGGTCAGGACTATACTAACCACAGAATCGAACATATCATCGACTCTGTTTTCCAGACAGAAGGCGATGCAGTCATTACGACCACACAACATACCTCTGAGAACCCGGTAAAAACACGCAATGGAGAGACAGAACACTGTCTTCGTTATTCAACTGTTATTACATATATCGCATATAAAAAAGAAAAAAAAGTTCAAATATTTGTATAGCTTATAGGACTTAACTACGGGGTCATCAGTCCCTAAACTTACAAACTACTTATGAACTAACTAAGACTAAGGACGACAGAAATATCCATGCCCGAGGAGGGATTCGAACCCCCGATCGTAGTGGCCGTGCGGACCGTGACTGGCGCGCCGCAGAGCGCTCGGCCACCGCGGCCGGCTATCGTATACACCACCCCCTCATTGCACAATATATATCTATAGTAACAACAGCCTACAGTTTTATTAACTATCCAGACCAAGTTAGTTTAACCTTGTAGAATACATATTGTATCGTATTTTAGGTAATCATATCCCTGACTACAGATGCATCAGCACACATCGATAACACCGCAGAAGCAGTATAAGGTATCTTACGACGCCAACAGACAATTCACAAGAGTCATATACACGCACCACAGAAGGGTAAAGGGTTTGTCAACAGAAGAATATTCCTAGATTGCATATATTCGCAACCAACAACGCGAAAAATTGTGAAGAGGCACTAAAAACTTAAAATGCATCAGACCGACCTATATCTGTTTTTAGGGTAAATCGTGCTACTGAGCACAAAAATTCACACCACAACTAACGAATCATCTCCTATTATGACTCTGACTCGTTCTCCAAATTATGCTTTCGAGTGATATTTCTAGGCAAAAGACCAAATAAACCCCATATGGGCGAGAGGTACAACGCATCCTTAGATTCTAGATGTATTATTGGCCCATATGTGAGTTATTTGATCCTTCACTTAGAAATATCACTCAAAAGTATCATCTGGGGAACATTTTGGAGTCTTGCTAGCACAGGATCCACTGGTTGTGGTGTGAATTTTATGATCATTGGCTTTATTTACCCTAAAAAGAGAAAGGGCTTTCCCTATACCACAAGTCCCGAAGAACACATCTAGACTCGAAGGATGCGTTGTACCTCTCGCCCATATGGGAGTTATTTGCTCTTTCTCCTGGAAATATCACTCAAAATCATAATTTGGAGAACTAGTTGGAGTCATACTAGGACATGATCCGTTGATTGTGGTGTGAATTTTTGGACTGAGGAGCTTGATTTACCCCGAAAAGTTATAGAGGTCGGTCTGTTGCATTTTAAGTTTTTCGCCCCTCTGCACAATTTTTCAAAAAATGTTCAAAAGTTTGTATAGTCTATGGGACTTAACTACGGGGTCATCAGTCCCTAAATTTACAAACTACTTATGAACTACTTACAAACTAGGACGGCACAAATATCCATGCCCGAGGGGGGATTCGAACCCCCGACCGTAGTGGCCGTGCAGGGCGTGACTGGAGCGCCTTAGTCCCCTCGGCCACCGCGGCCGGCACAATTTTTCGTGTTGTTGGTTGCGAATATAAGCAATCTAGGAATATTCTGCTGTTGTTGGACCCTTTACCCTTCTGTGGTGTGTGTAGATGACTCTTGCGAATTGTCTGTTGGCGTCGTAAGAAACCTTATACCGCTTCCGCGAAAGACGTCACTCATGTAAGTGGCGCTTTCATGCTTCAGTTCTCTAATACTTCCACAGAATTAATTCTCATTTCTCATTAATTAATCATGTCACTGCGCGTATTTGCATTCAGTAATTAGAAATGTAGAATATGTAGCCTCTTTCTTATCTAACGTCTTTAATTATTACAGTACTAATTCATTTATTAACACTGCATATTGCGAAATAGTTTAAACAATCTAGAAATGGCAAGGCTCAGTCTTGGCCTGAAACGTTTTGTTGTGCGCGGATGGTGTGGGAGGCGAGCTGGCGGGAAGCAACGGTTCCTCCAGTACAAAGAAACGCGGCCGCCCCGGTGGTGCACCTTCGGCTGACAGATGTTGACTCTTGAATTTAGGTGCCAAACAGTTTTTTTGTTAATTGGCAGAAACAAAGTGATGTAGCAGAGAGCGGGAACTCGTCAAGACACAAGCGTCCGCTGCAACAAGTCCTGCAGTTGGCCGTCTGGTCTGAAGAGCCAAATTCGTGCTACCTACCATTGACGAGCTGATATCGCGCGCTTCTGGAAAACAGTAGGAGACTGCTTTTTCGTAGGAACGAAAGCGGCATTCATTCCCTTAACTGCGTTCGCGAGATTCAGTCGCTTGCTCTAGTCTTTTTCGGGTGTGTGTCTTTCTGACCGCGCATTATGCTGTATTCGCTTGTACAGTGGGCAGACACTTGTTTGTGCCACTTCAGGTATGATCACCTGTGAGTACAGTGTGACCAGCGTGAGATTTTTATTGATCCATTTATCGGAGCCTCACTCCACTGTGTGCAAAGTTTAATCGATCTTCAGTCGGGATCACGCCATCAAATTATATTAATTGTAGGTCCTTGTAGTTGAGCTAAAGTATCAAGATTGCTTGCTTCTGGATGCAAACCGCCATACGTATTAATTTAAATGTTTTTGGACAGGGTTTTTGGTTAATTTTATTTCAGCTTAGGGCAGGTTTAAGATTGTACGACATAGCAGGCCGCTGTGACCTGTGGCCACAGGTCAGACATCCGACCACTGCACAACAATGAGAGGCGATGGAAGGATGGTCAAACGCAACTAAAATTCAAATGTTCAAATGTTTGTAGAACTTATGGGACTTAACTACGGGGTCATCAGTCCCTAAGCTTACAAACTACTTATGAACTAGCTAAGACTAAGGACGGCACAAATATTCATGCCCGAGGGGGGTTTCGAACCTCCGACCGTAGTGGCCGTGCAGACCGTGACTGGAGCGCCTCAGTCCCTCGGCCACCGCGGCCGGCAAAGACAATTCACACTTCTAAATGTCTGTCTGCACTCATTTCCAAACCGTGGTAATGCATGCCGATCTTTCTTCCTCAGTCTTTCATAGAAAAACTAATGAATGCAGATTCTTGTAGCAGTTCACGCTTGCTCGAAATCCTCCCCATTTATATCATTGCTACCACGATAGGATTCCTAGTTCCTCGTCAACAGCCGTATTTGTTCTTGGAAACATTTTCCTTTTATACATAAAGATTTCGTTTTTTGTTATATGTTTGACCATACTTTGTTAATAAATTAATTATCTAATTCTACTTATGTATTTCCGTAGTAGATAGTCTCCCTTAACAACTTATTTTCATTTATTGTGATGGTTAATCAGATTGCTTTAATTAAGAAATAATTTTCAATTTTATTTGTCTCTTTGCAAACATTAAGCACCAGAACTATTTGACAAGGTGTATTTGTATTGCTTTTCGGGGCCAGCACATTGCGCATCATTCACTCAAAGAAAAGGAAAGGTGTTAATAGAAAACTAGAAACCCCCTTGCAATAATGGCTTTTCCCTGCCAGGATCTCGAGTTTTTAGTGGGTATTCCGAAAAGAGAGACACGGAAGAACACGTGAATGTGCATACCATTTTTTTTTTAAATTTTTAGTAGTATGTCAGAGTGCAGATCAGAAAGAACAAATATTAGATTCTGACGCTTTGGCGAATGCTTAGTCACATTTTACTTTTTAACGTGGTTTTGTGAGTTTTGCCTCACCTCTTGGGGTCAACAGCGTTGTGAAACATCGTTGATCTTCTACATTGTATTGTGTGTTCCTGTTTAGAGTAAATTGTGTTAGAATTAGCTGTTAGACTCGAACTTTCATGTTTCGTGTTTGTATTTTCATGCTAACGCGTAGCAAGACTAGGTTACTAGGCATTAATCAGGGCAGATCTTCGCCTTACACGATGGAACAAGCGGTTGAGCGTGAGGAAATG
This sequence comes from Locusta migratoria, assembly GCA_026315105.1. Taxonomy (NCBI): domain Eukaryota; kingdom Metazoa; phylum Arthropoda; class Insecta; order Orthoptera; family Acrididae; genus Locusta; species Locusta migratoria. Next base: position 790,182,123 of record CM048755.1, on the reverse strand, counting down.
TCAATGGGAACGCAGGAAGGCAATAACCCGGTGTTTGAGCCGCAGACGTCGTGGAGACGGAAGCGAACTCACGAAGCTTGCCAAGCATTAACACCATGGCGGAACCAACAGACATGCGACTAATGCTTGCTGAATTGTTAGTTCAGATAAGACAAAGTACCAAAAAATGGATCAACTCAAAGAAATGATCAACCGAAGAGTAAAACAGAGTATAGATCAAACTAAGGAGATGATTGCACACCACGCAACTCAAACCAAAGAGATGAAAAGGCATTCATGATACGTGTAATGAAACACTCCACTACTTTTTTCTTGCATTGCACGTTGCATTTCAACATTTAACCACAGATGCAAGTGTTTATACGGATATTTTGTGTTTCGGAAAATCGGGAAAAAATAAAGTCAGACTGTAGTAAATTATAGAAATGTCTTTTGCAGTGCATAATCCGGAAATTATGAACATGTAAGCATAACTTGAAAGAACTACTACTCTTCTTAATTATGATAACATGTGTAACGAAGTTATGTTCGGCATGACAAACATATCTTAATTCAGTGTTTCATTACACATTGACACAGTTTTAAGGATTTCTGAAACATCGATTATGATGAATTTAAGTATTTATAAATATGTGGGAGATTTAAAATGTTTAGTCACCCGTTCTCACACAATTTAGGTATTATGTCCTAGCAGTGTAGCTCCTGAAATACATTTGCCTGAGCACTTTTCATCTTTTCCACTAGCTATTCACGGTTTTGCCTAAAATTGTTTCTATTTTTTATTGATTTCATTGAATGCACTCCCAAGCAACATTGTATTACGTACCATAATACAGACGTTTGACTATTTGGGAGTCTTTTTCGAGCAACTATGACGAAAAATGTTTCGCTTGTGTAATATGCTCCAGTGAAGTAGTTTCGTCAAATATGTTGGATAAAATCTTTGTTAAAGATCTTTTACTGGCCTAAGAGAGGCTGTTAGGAGTAGATATGAATTAGCGGTTTACAGAGAACACTGTGTTTTTTATATAAAACACAGTGGCGGCCCATGATTAAGACAAATTTGCATATAACTAACTTGTTATATATTAAAATCAATCTGCATGTGTGCAAATTAGGGTGCAGGGTTAGGTGTGTGCTTTAATTTATCAAAGAGATGACAGGTTTATTGAGCAATAAAGTCACACCTAAACGCCTACACCACGATAAAACACGCAACATACAGGTTTCAAAGGAACTGTAGTAGAAAATTCTTCGAAATTGCATTAACCTAGCGTGAAATTGATGACATTTTCGTAAAACTGGTAATGGGAATGTACAGTAGGATAGGAATTTTACCCTAGGTCATTTCAAACCATTTACACCTGCTTCAAGTAATTACACCTCCAATCTCTTCTTCAGTATTACTGATGCTGGAATAGTTTCCCTAAATATAGTGTCTTCTTTCGAACTCTTTTGTCAAAACGCTTGCAGAAGGGGCTCGAAATCGCAAGGCTCATTCTGACAAAATTTCTAAAACTGATGCCATCTTCTACCTTCAATTTTTGAAAAAAAAAAAAAAAAAAAATTCAAAGCTGTAGTAAATCCACAAGAAAGTAAATTTCTCCGACAGAACCGTTTAGCCGCAGTGGATTAGCCGAACGGTCTAAGGCGCCTCGCTGCGGAGCGCGCGGTTGCTCGCCGTCGGAGGTTCGAGTCCTCCCTGGGGCATGTGTGTGTGTGTGTGTGTGTGTGTGTGTGTGTGTGTGTGTATGTGTGTGTGTTTGTTGTCCTTAGGTCAATTTACCTTAGTTTAAGTAGTTTGTAAGCTACGGACTGATGACCACACAGTTTGGTCCGTTAGATTTACAAACATTTGAATTTGAGAACCGTGTAGGTGTACCCTTTTTCTCCTTAAAAATATTAAATTATTGAAACAAAGATGAACAGCACAGACAGCCATTTTTCTTGGGGGATGGGATTGTGATTTCCATACGTCATCTGGCTTCATATATGTGGCCGCGTGACATTCTTTAACGATAGTCTCGAGATGATGTGTGACGACTGTTCCCATACAAAGTCCCGCGGCATTGTTGATAGGTCAGTACGAGGCTCATATGAAAATTTGAGTTTTTGCTGGGGTAGGCGTCTATTTACTGACGATACAATGAATAAAGACACTTACAAAGGGTAGTCACGAATCTGTCACCTTCATTAAACAGTTACGAAATTGTTTCGCTCACAAGCACCTGTCAGGTTCCGACTGACATCTCGACAACAGCAGCACAGCCGCGGTGAAGCGTACACTAAATGGCGCTTCAGCAGCAGGCCTCCTCTGGCCTTGTAGTTACGTGTTATGAGTGGCAGCAGGTTTAAATGACAGAAGCTGCGCGCCAGTCACGCGGCGCAGTACAGACATCATCCACTTGCCACCTCCATCAGCGCAGGCAGCCAGGCGCGAGTGACGAGCTGTCGCCGACAGCCGCAGTATTCCACGCCTCATCCGACGTAACGCCACCTGTCTCACCCAGGACGCCTAGTTTCAGTTCCTAAATGGAGAGACGGGGAGGGGTGTTCTCGTAACATTCAGAGATCCCTGTCCTCTAAGCCTGTGCATCCTTCAGCGATCACAGGCAGTGGCGGCGCTAGGCGTCGGCGACGTCGGCCACAGCTGACGGTCTCGCGCCTGTGGGGGCCTCGCAAAACATTCTTAATTTTTTTCTCCTTTTTTTTTATTTGATGTTTAACGGCGCTTTCCAACTGCTAGGTTATATAGCGACGACCTACATCTAATTTACACTAGCGTAACCAATGGACGAACACAACATTCGTACCCTAGGGTGGTATTCGACCTCCGGCGAGAGCGGTCTCGCTCACCGTGGTATCATGCCTTAGTGCGCTCGGCCATTTCCGTATGAGTGCAGTAGTGATGCAATTTTTAGTTAAATACTGACAGAACAATTTCTTCAGTACATTTTAGAAAACGATTTGGAAGAAGTATATCCAAATATTTATATAACAATCAGAATCATCCCCCGTTCCAGTCAGTACAGCTTCGGCCAAGAGAAGCTTCACAAAGTTAAAATTGATTAAGACTAGCTTGAAAAGGAAAATGATCCAAGAAAGACTATCTGCGTTGTCAGTACTATCAACTGAAGCCGAAATAGCGGCTAGTATTAATTTGTGGTCTTAAAAAATTCAGTGAGACGAAAAGGTGAAAAGTTCCTCTAATTTGTGTTTGTTTATTGTAATTTTTGTTATTGCAATAATATTCGTATATTATACTAATAGAATTTTAGTATAATGATTATTGATGTATAATTCGGCTATTTCACATTGTCTTCATTAATGAAAAAATTAAAGGGGCCTCGCAAAGACGAGTTCGCCGACGCCCAGTTTTCGTCTAGCGCCGCCACTGATCACAGGAGCGGTACGTGCCAAGGGGAACGGAACTTAAACTCATAGCGAGGAAGAAAAGTCCAAATCTTGCGCCACACGGTCATTGTGTTCCGGGTTCTGTCAGACATCGACTGCACACAGGAAACATCTACAGCGGTAGAGGGGGCTCGTGGCGTCGACTGGGTGGTATTTTAGGTTGGAGGGTCTCGGTAACACATAAAAAGTGTTTCAGTCTCAAGGTTTTCAGGCCACACATACCATAAAAGATGTGTAGGAACCATCGAGCTAACAGCTGTAAATTTTCGTAGCTGTTACAACGGGAAAAAATGTCTACAGGGGGAATGTTAACCGGTCCTATATCATTTCCTTTCGTCCTCCATGTTGCCATGGATGACGCGCAACAGTTTGTGATTGTATCGCAATGACAGTGTACGCGAGGGTTGTAGTTACTCCCCACTGCACTGTGTGAAGAGTAGAAACTCTAAAAGTTCACCATCCTGACGTCTTCTATAGATGCCCCCACGCAGATCATAGCACGCAGGTCGGAGTTCTTGATTGAGGCTGAAATTATTATACTATTGACAGGAACTGATCTAATTACGAAATAATACTTTCTTGTGGGATGCCATCTAGTTTATTAAAAGACTGCATAATGACATTAACTTGACACAGATTTTTTTAAATGAAATTAAATATAAAGTCATTTCCCTTGATCTAAGATGTTTAAACAATGTTTTCTGACCGCCTACGTATGCATGTTAGTCCACCGAGTGCGCGTACTGAAGTCACATGTTACTCTACCGAGCGCCTGTTCTTGACTGAAGTGTGGCGGCTCGATGCAAGACTGCCTTCGTTCCGCAATTTGGCGCGCAAACATGGCTGCCGTGCACCGTCCGTCTGAAATTAATTGTATTGTTTATAGAATTAGCAATTATTAATATTTTTTACCTACGCAGGGTATAGCTTAGCTTTGAGGGGTTTTTATGATCTGAGTTTGACATTGAACAAATAAAAAGTTTAATAAATATTAACAAAAAATGAATGCGTTTTGGCGCGTGATCGCCAGTGCTGCAGCCAATCGGCGTCCAGTGCCTGCCGCTCGGGGACTTCCCTAGAATTCGGGGAAATTTGCCAGTTCTCTTTCCCATGAGAACCCGACCTATTGTACCACCTGTCGTGGTTCTCACCAGCTTTTACCATCTGTCGCCTACTGGTCCTAACCGGCTGCACTGAAGCAATACGTCGATCTTAATATGATGGCTTTAAGCCAGAAATATTACACTGTGTACGGAAAGTACCAGAGCTCAAAGGTATAACAGAAAGTACTGAAGGCCAAATCATGATATAGTGGTGAAAGCTGGCTAAAGCCAGATGGAAGTTCACTCGACATTTTTAAGAAGGGCCAAATTATATTCAGAAGGAATACACGCAATAAAATGGGTGGTGGCTTGTTTATTGCTGTCATAAGCGGTTTATTCTGTAGCGAAATTGAAGTAGATGTGAGGAGTTTCTGACAATTGCAAGGAGTGACACTTGCCCGAAGAGGGAATTTGTTGACACTTGCCCGGAACCCTGGACACTGCAGGTAGTGGACAGGGTGTTCCACAAGTAGGGTATGGCCTGTCCGACGTCGGTAGCTTTGGATCGCTCCTACATTGTCAGAACGAGCTGTAAAATGGAACGGTCCGACGTCGTTAACACGGCCGAGAAGTACAAACAATGTGCTGTGTTCAAATGTTTGTGGGACTTCACTGCGGCGTTATCAGTCCCTAAACTTACAAACTACTTATCAACTACATTACACTAAAGACAGCACAAACATCCATGCCCGAGAGGGGATTCGAAACCCCGACGGCGAACGGCCTCGCGCATCGTAGGATATCGCCTCGATGCGCTGGGCCGCTTCGCCGCCGCTGCTGTGCTCAGAGGAACGATCGTAGTTAGGTTCGACGTAGACTTATAAAATACCATACAGTATATACGGCGAACGGTTTAAGGGGAGACTTCACCCAAAAACAAAACTTTGTTTTTGGCGATAGCAACAAAATTTTAAATTCGTATCTATTATGTGAAGATGTAGCAATACTCAAAGTTTTAAGTAACTTAATTTGTTTTCGAGTTCTGAATGTTTAAGAGAGGGAGGGGAAGATAAAGCTAGAAAATCTAGTTTCGGTACTTTCAAATGACAAATTTTGTAGGTAAATTTACGAGAGATAGTTCAAAAGTTTTGTACATTCATCTTATGAGATGCATTCATCATATCCTTTCAGTGTTATTTCAAATTTCAGTCTAAAATTTTCTTTAATTATTGCTACATAAATGTGATGATAAAATAAACAAGTCCCATGTTCAAGACTACCTCCTGCGAAAGTTTCATTAATATTGGTTAATGATAATGATAAAAAGTTTGTATCGAGTTAAATAAATAAACTTCTGGTAACATGGATTTTTAACATTTTATAAAAAATTAAAGTTACTGGAATAGATATAGCCATTAAAATTTACCGGCACCATAATCCTTCCCTTCCTACTTATATGAGGCTTCTTCTCTTAATTTCGACACCAGGCTTGCCCTTCTCATGAAAGTTTTGAATAAAAATCTACTCACAGAGTTCTTGAAGAGGGGCATGAGCTACGGATATATAAGCATCATCATCTTCCTTTCAAGGATTAGGCTGTTGCCTGTTCTGAACTCACAAACAATCATTCCCATCTTTTCCGCGGTCTTCCAATATCTCTTTTACCATTCGGTTTGTACTGCAGGATCTTCTGGCCTTCTGAGGGATTCTGTGTTCTGGCATTCTAAGACAGTGTTGCCTCCAGTTTTCTCGATATTGTTAGATTTTCTCGCTCATGGAGAAAATATTTAATTCTTTTCTGATGCCGTCATTCCTGATCATGCCTCTTCTAGTGCAGCCCTTTGTTTTTCTCGAGAACCTCATCTCTGCACTTTGTATTTTATTTTCTTGTCTTTTTGTAGTAACCGAGCTTTCGCTTCCATAGGATAGTACAAGAAATGCCACCACTTTATAGAATTTTGAAATAGTCTCTTTTCATACTTGATGGCCAAATGTTCTGCCTATGGTACCACAGACACCTTGGAATTTTTGTGTTTTATTTTCATTGTCGGAATCAAAATCGAAACTTCACAGCCTAATTATGAGAAATGAGATATTTGTTCTAAAAGTGAATTATCCAAGACAATTTTTGACCTGATTGGATATTTTCCCGGAAAAGTTTTTATTTTAGTTTTATTAAGAGAAATTTTAAGGTTATATTTGCTACATATTTCGTTCCGTTGATATATTGATCCTTGGAGGTCATCTTCATTCTTTTGAATAATAAAGATGTAATCTGCAAATTGAAGCACATTCAGGTAGTCCTGATTCGATATTTTAATTACTTTGTTTACTTTAAGCTTCCATTTATGAAGAATGAAATCAATGTATACAGGGTGAGTCACCAAACATTACCACTGGATATATTTCGTAATCCACATCAAATACCGACGAACCGATTCCACAGACCGAACGTGAGGAGAGGGGCTAGTGTAATTGGTTAATACAAACCATAAAAAATGCACGGAAGTATGTTTTTTTTTAACACAAACCTACCTTTTTTTAAATGGAACAACGTTAGTTTTGTTAGCAAATCTGAACATATAAACAAATATGTAATCAGTGCCGTTTGTTGCATTGTAAAATATTGATTACATCCGGAGATATTGTAACCTAAAGTTGACGCTTGAAACCTCCGAGGTTCACTTGCGTGTTGTAACAAATACGGGCCACGGTCGGTGAGCAGCATCTGCAGCGACATGTTTACGATGACGACCGTGTTTACGAGTGTGGCTGTAGTGCACTGTTGTGGTTTGGTTTAGCTGTCGCAGTGTCCGCATGTAGCGCTTGCTGGTATTGTTATTCTGCATTCGTCTTTGCACGGAGACTAATACACTGTGTTACCAGACGTCCGTAATAGTGTAGCGTTGTAGGAACTGTGACCATGGTGTATTCGAACTCTGAAAAGGCGGAGATGATACTCATCTATGGCGAGTGTCGACAAAATGCAGCTGAAGCCTGCAAGGTGTATGCAGAATGGAACCCGGACAGAGATCATCCAACGTGCCGCACATTTCAAAACATCTACCGCCAACTGTATGCAACAGGTATGGTCGTAGCACGCAAACGGGTCCGTAACAGGCCCGTCACAGGAGAAGCGGGTGCAGTTGGTGTGTTAGCTGCTGTTGCCGTGAACCCACACAGAAGTACACGGGACTTTGCGAGAGCCGGTGGACTGAGTCAAAGTAGTGTCATATGCATACTGCATCGTCACCGCTTTCACCTGTTTAATGTGTCGCTGCATCAGCAATTACATGGTGATGACTTTAATCACCGAGTGCAATTCTGTCAATGGGCATTAACAGAGAAAGCGTTGCAGTTCTACCTGTTTACCGATGAAGCGGGTTTCACAAACCATGGGGAAGTGAATCTACAGAACATGTATTACTGGTCCGTGGACAATCCTCGCTGGCTCCGACAGGTAGAGCGACAGCGACCGTGGACTGTAAATATATGGTGCGCAATCATTGGCGACCAACTCATTGGTCCTCACCTCATTGCAGGGGCCCAAATAGCTGCAACATACATCGCGTTTCTACAGAATGATCTGCCAACGTTGCTCGAAAATGTCCCACTGGAAACTCGTCAACGTATGTGGTATCAGCATGATGGTGCACCTGCACATTCCGCAATTAACACTAGGCGGACCCTTGACAGGATATTCGACGGGCGTTTCATAGGACGCGGAGGACGCATAAATTGGCCAGCCCGTTCTCCTGATCTTACACCTCTGGACTTCTTTCTGTGGGGTACGTTAAAGGAGAATGTGTACCGTGATGTGCCTACAACCCCAGAGGATATGAAAGAACGTATTGTGGCAGCCTGCGGCGACATTACACCAGATGTACTGCGAAGTGTACGACATTCATTACGCCATAGATTGAAATTGTGTGCAGCAATTGATGGCCACCACTTTGAAACACACTATTCCACTCCGTAAATGAAAACGGAAACCACGTGTGTAGGTGTACCTCACTCCTCATGGTAATGTACATGTGCGTCAGTGAAAAAGACCAATAAAGGTGTTAGCATGTGGACGTAATGTGCTGTTCTAGTCTCTTCTGTACCTAAGGTAAATCACCGTTCCCTTTGGATCCCTTCTTAATTCGGTGCTCTCCGATACACACGATCGAACAGCGGAGGAGTGGTACGCAAGTTCAACTTTAGGTTACAATATCTCCGGATGTAATTAACATTTTACAATTCAACAAACGGCACTGATTACGTATTTGCTTATATGTCAAGATGTGCTAACAAAACTAACGGGGTTCCATTTAAAAAAATAAACGTAGGTTTGTGTTAGAAACATACTTCCGTGCATTTTTTATGGTTTGTATTAACCAATTACACAAGCCCCTCTCCTCACGTTCGGTCTGTGGAATCGATTTGTCAGTATTTGATGTGGTTTACGAAATATATATACAGCGGTAATGTTAGGTTCAAATGTTCAAATGTTTGTAAAGCTTACAGAACTTAACTACGGGTCATCAGTCCCTAAACTTACAAACTACTTATGAACTACTTACGAACTAGGACGGCACAAATATCCATGCCCGAGAGGGGATTCGAACCCCCGACCGTAGTGGCCGTGCAGACCGTGACTGAAGCACCTCAGTCCCCTCGGCCACCGCGGCCGGCTAATGTTAAGTGACTCACCCTATATATTAAAAAGGGTAGGTGAGAGTCCACATCCTTCTCTTACTCATTGATTAATACTTATTTCTTATAATTTAGTCTGGCCTGTGATTATTATGATGTGTAATATTTTTTAAAGACTTTTTACTACTTCTATTAGTTGACAGGAATACCCGCATTCAGACATAATCTTCCATAGGCTATCACAGCTCAAAAATGTTCAAATGTTTGTAAAGCTTATAGGACTTAACTACGGGGTCATCAGTCCGTAAACTTACAAACTACTTATGAACTAGCTAACACTAAGGACGGCACAAATATCCATGCCCGAGGGGGGATACGAACCCCCAACCGTAGTGGCCGCGCAGACCGTGACTGACGCGCCTCAGTCCCCTCGGCCACCGCGGCCGGACTATCACAGCTGACACGGTCAAAAGGCTTCTCAAATGTTCAAATGTTTTTTAAGCTTATGGGACCTAACTACAGGGTCATCAGTCCCTAAACTTACAAACTACTTATGAACTAGCTAACACTAAGTACGGCACAAATATCCAAGCCCGAGGGGGAATTCGAAACCCCAACCGTAGTGGCTGTGCCGACCGTGACTTGCGCGCCTCAGTCCCCTCGGCCACCGCGGACGGCAAAGGCTTCTCAAGGTCGATAAACGCGATATGGGTTTCTACGTTAAACTCTGTGTTTTTCTACAAGATTCTTAATTACAAACACTTTATCCGTGCATGAATGACGTGACCTAAAGATACTTTGTTCCTCCGAAATAACAGCTTCTGTTATACTCTTCAGGCGGTTATCGATTATTTTTGAGTGTATTTTGTAGCCAGTGTTATGGTTACTGATCCCACGATAATTTCTACAATCATTTCGTTTGCCTTTCTTGAAGACAGAGATTACTTCTGCTATATACCAGTTGTCTGGGATCGTGTAGTTCCACCAAAATTTATTTTTGCCCACTATAGGTTACATTTGTAACACTAAAACTGGGCCTTTGCGATCCCCTTTTGACATGTCGAAATTTGAATGAAAATAACGACTTAACCATTAATCTGACACGAAAATTGAACAAACGAATTTGTAGAGGAGAAAATTCTCTCCGACTTTCCTCTCTTATGGTTTTACTTTTTTTATTTTATTATTATTTTTCTTTCGTAACTCGCACCGTTACATAGTTATTTGTAAACATAACGGCGATTTGACACTGTCACTTGATTTTACGTAAACCAGGTGTTTCGAAATGCCGCTTGACATACTCGCCCAGACTTCTCTCTCGCATACCCCATCTTGATTCCTGTATTTTATGATTTTCTTATTTTAACTTACGCGTTGTCATTTCAAAACAATGCCGCACTGAAGAATTGACAAAAACACGCCGTTCTTCGTACGTTAAATGATGATCTAGTGTCTATGCCATATTAGCATCAGTGAACAACTGCCATCAATAGTATGAAAATTAAGAAACACTGTCGTAATTGTTCGGCGTAGTGTAGTGTGTAGCACGTTAGATCATAAGTTTAAGGCATGTGGTAAATTGTTTCTCCTTTTTACCTGAAAGAGTTTCGGGCACTCTTATAAGATAAATAGTGCTATGTTCTGCAATATTTGGAGTTGTGCATAAGTAAGAATGCTCCCTCTAAAATGCGCGTTTGTTCTATTTCGTGAACATGGCGTGAAATACGCATCAACGAATTGAACAATGGTTTTCTGAAGAATTTGCTCGTAACTGGGAGGATACTGTAATAATGAATATTCTGAACAGCGTGCTGATTCTGGTAGTTTCATACATAAAGTAAGTCCTGGAGTTCTGTAGCAAATGTCGTTCCTTAATGAAATACGAGGGAAGTGTATTTTTTTTCTAAGCAGTTATTCACTATTTATAGAATATATTGAAAGTCAGTAAATTAGAATCAATGCGTCTATTAAAATGTTTGCCTTTGAAATGGTTGCTATTACCTTTACTGTAGTTTAGATATGACTTTGTTCATGTTACTTTGCCCTGCGCTAAAATAAAGGGCAAATATCCTGTTTCAAACAGTGTTTATGTTTTCTTTTGCAGCAACAACAAACTGAAGAATTGTGATAATACTGAATTCAACATAAATCCAAAACTTAATCTATATACAAAGTTACTATTATCATTACATCATTTACAACACTCACTGTAACAGTATCTCCCCATTTTATGTACATGTGATAAAGAAGTCTATGTTTACAATTCGTTGGTATGTATTCCATGGCATGTTCTCGAAACAGAACAAATGTTCTTTTTATGGAAAGCGCTGTTACCTTTGAACCACTCGCAAACTTGCAAAAAATGTTCAAATGTTGTTAAGGTTATGGGACTTAACTGCGGGTTCGTCAGTCACCTAAATTTACAAATTACTTATAAACTAACTTATACTAAAGACAGCACAAACATCCATGCCCGAGGGGGGATTCGAAACCCCGACGGGGAACGGCCTCGCGCATCAGAGCATAGCAGCTCAATGCGCTCGACCACTTGTGTAATGAATCCGATTTTTAACCAGTTCATCTTCAGTGGAGTGCGATCATGTAACGTAGCCGTGTGTCGCCGTTAGCGTGTTTTCAAGCGGTCTATTCTAAATGCAACTCACGCACCATATCAAATCAGGCACGACAGACCAGAGCCATCTTCGCAGTTTTATTGTGTATTGTGTTGTGTGGTAGCTCCGGGTTTGCTGAATTTTCGCCTACGATAGCGGCGCCAACTTCTGCCTCGTTTCCGCACGCTGATTTTGCTGAGTTTCGCTGTTGCATTGCTTGCGTGTGAGCGAGTGAGTGTTGTTTGTAAATCCCCCCCCCCCCCCCCGCCCAGTAGCGTTAAGTTCTGCGTAATTTATGTTAAATTCAATGCTGGGCATCGTCAGTATTAGATAATATAAATGGGATGCATTTTTATTGTATTATCAAAATTGGTTCCCCATATTTTCGAGCACCTTCCCCCTTTTATTTAATACTAGCTTAAAACGCGGCTCCGCTCGCGTGTTGGTTGATTATCTATTTATCAGGAAAGTAAGTAGTGTAGATCAAATCACACGTAAAAATGCACTCGTTTCGAAGAATCCGATCACGAAATTCAACAATAATGATTGTAATAATATCACAGAACGGTCACTTGATGTAATGCTCGAAACGTCAAATCGATTTTTTTAAAGAGATGTATTAAAAGAAATTTCTTTTTAGTGCTTTATTTATTTATTCTTATATTTCATTATTCATATGCTTATCCTTACAGAGAAAGAGCTGAAGACATTGTAGCACGCATAGATGAAATATATGGTCTGTGACATCACGTTTCGCTGTTTGTAACATCCTTTCTGTAGAGTCGCAAACGTCATAGCTGGCCTTCAGCACGAATTTTTTTTTATAATTTGACGACTTTCAACCACCATATCTTCCACCCCCTTATAGCTGTCGGCATGGAACTGCTATGGTGTACAACGGGTGACTTCGGACAACAATTACACACAGACCATTCGTTTGCGTTCTGTAGTTTTCGCTGCAGAGCGAAATATTAACACACACACACGTAGAATTTTATATACACCGATAACTTTCCATTCCAATATACTCCACCCTTGTAACATTATCAACCCTCAAGCAACAATGCAACCAATAAAACCATTTTCAAGGAGTAAATATAATTTTCAAAGAGTAATTATTGTTCCGCACTTGGCGTAATGTTCTTCAAATTACTAAATATCTATCAGATCGCTATAAAACCGTGCCAAAAGCCCCTCAGGTATAAATTAATAACTGTATAAATATTTAAGTCTCTGCGTCTTGTCGTTCGGACGTGATAAGCGTACACCGAACAGAATTTCACTTCAATATATATAGATAAATAGTTATCAAATCGCCATAAAACCGTGCGTAAAGCCTTCCCCGGCTACACATTAGCAACTGTACAAATTTTTAGCTCTTTATGTCTTGTGGTTCAGACGTGATAAACGTACACCGAACAGACATTCACATTTATAGGTATAGATTATTATTTTTCATGAGTGCTCAGAACAAGTTCAGATGCAATTTTTTATATTTAAGTTTCGCTGCGGCATAAATGTTTTTTGTTAGTCACCTTTATGAAATAACTTAAATTGTGGTGCCTTGTTTATTAATGCCTGTGTGTAACTTCGTGTGAGCTGCTACGTATATTGGCAACTGTATCGTTAACTTCCTATTATTAGAGTAATTTGAACCAAGTCAGTTCTCAATTTGGGCCAGGGAACAAGGTTTCGCAGCAGGAAGTAGCCGGTAGTTGACACGGACCTTCTGCTAATTTTACTGCTAAAATTAAGCTTTTTTATAGCAGTAAACTCTTATCTGGGTACCTCCTACCAGAATTAAGCTTTTATTTCGTACAGTGGCCCACTTTTAAGGTCATCATATAAAAGTATCAGTATCTTTCTCCCTTTCCTCCTCCGGGCCATAAACACCTATAAACACCTTGGAATCTGAAATGTGACTGTTATTATTCTATCATTTATGAAGCTATATTCACGAATGTTGTCTCTCCATTTATCATTGACTACATTTGCTACTCCAGAACTAGCAAGTTTTCTTTGTGCGACGCCACTGTAACCGATCCAATAATCTACCAAGTTCTTTGTTCCTTTAAGTTTCTTCTTGTTTTCAGTTACTACTGCAATGTCTGCGTTTCTTTGTTTGAGTACTTGATTTAACTCGTCCTCTTTATTAATCAACCTCTAAGATTCCACGTTGCCAGAAACATATTATCCGTATTGCGAAATAGTTTGTCCTTTAAGATTTTCCAATTGTCACCAGTTGATCCAGTCCTGCACCCGAGTCTGTTTGTGAGTTTGGCAGTAATTTTAGAGTCCCCTGGCTGCGTTACGAGCGCAGCGCAGGTTAAGTAGTGTGGTGTGGCTGCCACCTCTAGATATAGCGACCTGCCTGATTTTCTGTCAGCGTTAACCCTTTCGCTACGCTGAACTTCTGCAGAAGTCGGGAGCGAATGTGCTCCACAGCCGGTGGACTGCTGCAGCAGTCGAGTTCCGCCTCGCGTCATACATCGTAATGTAATGCTACTGAAATGTAACCTAAAGCAATTGTAAATAAATGTTATTTAACAAGCGAAATATGAGTTTATAATAATAACGTCCACACCCCACCAGAGCTGAATCCAAAACTTGGATCTTTTAGAATTTACGAAAAAATTACGCGAATTATCTGAAAGAAGGAAGAAAACTGTTTCTATTCCAAATGAATTTTCCCTAATAAATATATAGTATAAAGTCCAATAATTGCGATAACACTGAGAGTGTGAAAGCAGGACAGAGTAAGGCCGAGGGGAGTGCGGAAGATGCGCCGTACAGCGGGCACGGCGGGGCGCGACTGGCGCTCGTCCACAGCGCACGGCGCCGGAGTGAAGGGGCTTAGGAAGACTTGGTCGTGTCTTTAGAGCTCCCCTTGCCCTATGTTGTGGACACACTTGGTATGGCTCCTCAGTACGACTTGGGTGACCCTGCCAGCTACGGCCGGCACAGCTCTCGATTTCAACGAAGACGCAAACCCTCCACTGACAGTGCCTACGATAAGGCGGCGCCCCTGGAAGGGGGATGTCTTAAGCCTCTGCCTATTTACTTACAACTCTTTGATTGTACTGAACAGAAGTTCGTTGTATTCTCTAATGTATATTTACACAGTCAAAAAGCAAAGTAATCCATATGCATAGATTGGCTGCCAGTTGTTTCGCTTCAGTTGTATTGGAAATCTTCCAACATGTTTCTCCCTTTTTGGGTTTCTACCAAGTTCAAAATCAAATGTTTGTAATTCTTATGGGACCAAACTACGTTGGTCACCAGTCCCTAGACTTACATACTATTTAAACTCAGGTAAACTAACCTAAGGACAACACGCACATGTATGCCCGAGGGAAGATTCGAACCTCCGACGCGGGAGGCCACGCGAACCGTAACATGGCGCTCCAGATCCATCGGCTACTCCCGCGCGGCTATACCAAGTTCGGAGTAAAAATGGTTCTGTTTGATGGTGACAGATATCAGAAATTATATATGGAAACTTTCGGTGTCCCATAGTCCCTTAAAAATTTCTTATACATATTTACATTTCAAATACAGTCAAATCGTTTTGCGCTATTCGAGTAAACACTCCAAACATGTGGATGTTCAAATGTTTGTTAAGCATATGGGACTTAACTACGGGGTCATTAGTCCCTAAACTTACAAACTACTTATCTACTACCTTATACTAAGGACTGTACAAATATCCATGCCCGAGGGAGGATTCGAACCCCCGACCGCAGTGGCCGTGCAGACCGTGACTGGAGCGCCTCAGTCCGCTCGGCCACCGCGGACGGCGAACATGTGGAATAGTCTACTTTTTTCTTTAATTGAAGTTTATGGTGGAGTCTTCCGGTAAAATGGAGAGTAGCTATTTTTAAGGCGAAGAAAACAGCATGATGGTAGGGTTAGACACGCCAACATATCTGTGCCTAATATATTTGCTATATGCTTAGCGTTCTAAATTAAATGTTTTTAAGAGACATGACTGAATGAAGTCATAATATTTAGGATAGATATAAACGTCTCAATAAATTTCCAAACACTTTCACCATGAAAATACATCTTTTCCTACTGGAGGAAGAACTCAAGAAATTAAGCTGTAGTTGGATCAAGTTACTATACTGCTCTTCAGCTATCAAAGGGTTGTACAGTTTAACTGATTTTCGTGTTATGTTGACAGTGTGGTAACTTATCTACAGCTAGAACTTATATGCTTACAGAGTGAAATTTGCGTTATTAGTTTCATAGCAAAATTAGTCTAGTTGACTTCTGTTTCCTCAATGTAAATTTACGGCTGCTATTATGTCAATGTTTAGACTTGTTTGTACATGCTGCTTTTTTACGCAAAGACGAAATCCAAACACAGAAGATCACTGGAAGATTTCAAATTTAAAGACTTTCTTCGAATTAGCTATACTGGAAAAGTGGTATCATTGTTCCTTTAGAGAAAAGGAAAAATAATATTCTTTGACATTCTGTGTTTCTATGTTTAAATTAAATGCTAATGATGTATAAATTTGTCGATTTAAATTTCGTTCTGAAATGGCAAAAAGGCTGTAACAGTTGTAAGAACTACCATGTTTGTACTCGGTTACCATCCGACCTTTGAATCATCAAATCATTAAAAGAGATTAAGAATTTCGTCATGCGTTCTCATTATGTTGAATTTCATTGTCACTTCTCGTTACTACAACAGTCTTAAGCTTGCCACGAAACGCCTTAATGAGCCACTTCGAAGCGATACACGGTTGCTTAGTGCAGTGCTGTGAGAGCCAACCAGCGTCTGTGCTGAATGCTGCCCCTGTACCTGCAAAAAGCTGGTTAGCCCGGTAAGAGTCCCTGTCTCCGTGAAAGTGATGCAATCCCCCTGTGAGTTGGTATGGGTAGAGGCTATACCTGCAAAGAAATTAATAATTGTTTCTTCTTACCGACCGCCTGACTCAGACAATCCAATTGCTGAAATGTTCAGTGAAAGCTCGAATCAAATTTCAGAAACGCACTCGAAGCATATAATTCGAATTGGTGGTGTCTTTAACTTACTGTCGATAGGTTGGTAAAAGTACATGTTCAAAACTGGAGGCAAGTCTAAATCATCGTTCGAAATAATACTGAACGCATATTTTAATAATTGTTTCGAGTATGAATCCACTATAATAGTAAATGGTTATGAAAACATACTTGACCCCCTAGCAAAAATTAATCCTGAACTAATAAAGAACTTTAGAACAGATACAGGGATTCGTGAATACATATTTGTTGTAGCGAGAATTAATATGGAAATTCAAAAAAGTAGATAAAAATTCGATTCGATAATCTACTCAAGCAAGGAAATCAAAAGTGGTTTGACGCTTTCCTGAGTGAGAGTCTCGTCTTTCTGAACTAACAATGTGAGTGTGAATTACATGTGGCTTACATTTCAACGAACTAATATCGACAGCAATTGAGAAATTTACACTTCATAAATTAACAAAAGAATTGGCTGACTATCTGTGGTGCACAAAACAGGCCAGAGAAATGTTGCAGAAGGTAAGGAAGAAAACCGTGCCAAATTTAAATATACACAAAATCCTAAAGACTGGAAATCTTTTACAGAAAGTCGAAATTTAGCGCGGTCTTCAATGCGACAAGCAATAATTTCCACAACAAAACTCTTACTTCTAGTTTGGTAGAAATTCCAAAAAATTCTTCTTATATGCAAAACATACAAGCGTAACGGAAAATCAATACCTTCACTTCACGATAGCTACTGTTGATTCCTGCTAAAGATGAGTTGCTAAACACAGCTTTCCAAAATTTCTTCACCGAAGAAGACGAAGCAAATACTCGAGAATTCGAATCAAGAACCGCTACCAACATGCGTAATTTAAAAGTAGATATCCTTGAAGTAATGAAGCAACTTAAATCACTTAACAAAAGCGAGTTTTCCGTTCCAGATTGTATACAGATTACGTATGTTGATGCATACCTCCATACCTACCTACCATATACAACGTTTCGCCCAGGAAAATATCCCTATCTAAAGACCGAGAAGTTGTGCTAATTTAGAGGCCCATATAATTAACGTCAATTTGTAGCAGCGTTTTGAAACATATACTTATTTCGATCGGTGGGAACTACTTCGAACAGAATGCCCTAATAATCCGTAGTCAACATGGATTCAGTAAGTACCGTTCTTGTAAAACATAGCCATCTCTTTACTCACATGAAGTGATCAGTGCTATCAAGAAGGGATCTCAAATCGATTTCATACTTCTAGATTTCCTGAAGGCTAATGACACTGTAACATAAAGCGGCTTCTAATCAAATTGCTTACTTATGGAATATCGTATCAATTGTGCGATTGGATTCAAAAATGTTCAAATGTTTGTTAAGCTTAAGGGACTTAACTACGGGGTCATCAGTCCCTAAGCTTACAAACTACTTATGAACTACTTACAACTAAGGACGGCACAAATATCCATGCCCGAGGGGGGATTCGAACCCCCGACCGTAGTGGCCGTGATGCCCGAGGGGGGATTCGAACCCCCGACCGTAGTGGCCGTGCAGACCGTGACTGAAGCGCCTCAGTCCCCTCGGCCACCGCGGCCGGCTGCGATTGGATTCGCGATTTCCTGTGAGAAAGAACAAAGTACGTAGTAACTGACGGAAAGTTATCGAATAGAACAGGAGAGATATCTGGCGTTCCCCAGGGAAGTCTTAAAGGGGCCTTACTGTTCCTTGTCTTTATAAGCGAAGAAGGGGACAATACGTGCAGCTGTCATAGACAGTAAGTGGATATGCCGTCGTTTATCAGTTAGTGAAGTCACAAGACGATCAAAAGCAACTAGAAACGATTTAGGTAAGAAATCTGCACGATTCTAATTGACCCTAAGTAATGAAAAGCGTGAAGTCATCCATATGAGCTCTAAAAGAAATCAATTAAATTGCATTTACACGAAAAATCAGTCAAATATAAAGGGCGCAAAATTCAACTAAATACCTAGGAATTACAATTAAGAACAACTTCAATTGGGAAGAACACACAGAAAATGTCGTGCGGACGGCGAACCAAAAGCTGAGTTTCACTGGCAGAACACTTAGAAGATGCAGCAGTTCTAACAAAGAACTTGTCTGCACTGCCCACAGTGGGTGCCTCAGCAGGTGGGTATGGCGGGGAACATAGCAAAAGAACAGACAAAAGCAGCTCGATTTGTATTATAATACAGAGGAGAGAGTAAAACGGAAATGAGGCACGATTTGAGGTGGAAATCGTTAAGGGAAAGACGTTATTCGACTCAGTGAGTATAGTTTGCGAAATTTCCTTTGCCAACTTTCTCCTCCGAATGCAAACGTATTTTGATAACACCCGTCCACACTACTGGCCATTATAATTGCTATAGAAGAAATGCAGATGATAAACGGGTATGCGTTGCACAAATATATTACACTAGAACTGCCATGTGATTACATTTTCACGTAATTTGGGTGCGTAGACCGAGAAATCAGTACCCAGAATAACCACCCCTGGCCGTAATAACGGCCTTGATACGCCTGGGCATTGAGTCAAACAGAGTTTGGATGGCGTGTACAGGTACAGCTACCCATGCAGCTTCAACGCGATACCACAGTTCATCAAGAGTAGTTACTGGTGTATTGTAACGATCCAGTTGCTCGGCCACCATTGACCAGACGTTTTCAATTGCTGAGAGATCTGGTGAATGTGCTGGCCAGGGCAGCAGTCGAACATTTTCCGTATCCAGAAAGGCCCGTACAGGACCTGCAACTTGCTGTCGTGCATTATCGTGCTGAAATGTAGATTTCGCAGGAATCGAATGAAGAATAGAGCCACGGGTCGTAACACATCTGAAGTGTAACGGACACTTTTCAAAGTGCCGTTGATGCGAACAAGAGGTGACCGAGACGTGTAAAGAATGGCACCCCATACCACCACGCCTGGTGATACGCCAGTATGGCCATGACGAATACACGCTTCCAATGTGCGTTCACCGCGATGTCGCCAAACACGGATGCGACCATCATGATGCTGTAAACTGAACCTGGATTCATGCGAAAAAATGACGTTTTGCCATTCGTGCACCCAGATTCGTCGTTGCGTACACCATCGCAGGCGCTCCTGTGTGTGATGCAGCGTCAAGGGTAAGCGCAGCCATGGTTTCCGAACTGATAGTCCATGCTGCAGCAAACGTCGTCGCACAGTTCGTGCAGATGTCTTGCAGACGTCCCCATCTGTTGACTCAGGGACCGAGACGTGGCTGTACGATCCGTTAAGCCGTTTTCAAACGATGAACGAAGGTGAACAAGATAGATAATAGTCTACTGAAGCGCTCGTAGCGTACTAGCCCTGAACTACAAATTCAAGCAAGATCTTGTGGCAGCGTGTTTAGACGATAAACGTAATCGAACAGTAATACCCGATGTTGAAAGTGAGGTTATAAAAGCCGATTTGTTATGTAGAGGAAGTCATAGTTTAATACTGGAATTGAGGAAACAACGCTAAATGTTATTGACGGCCAAAGAAAACCTTGCAATCAATGTTTTTGGTCAACTTAGTGTGGTAAAGTTCTGGGAAATGAAACAACATTTCAAAACATTCACATCTATTTTCAAGCGAAAAAAATAAACTTATGAACACATCAAGCAATATTTATAAGAGCGTAAATAGAACATTTTTACTTTATCTACTACGATTTGCCCAATGACATTGTTAATAACGTCATGGATAACTGAATTTTTGTCTTTCATTTGGACTGACTTTTTCATTTAAAATACTATTTAATGAAAATTGCATCATCAAATTACAATGTCATTCAAATAAACAATTGGCTTCAGTCTTTTCTGTTACGATATTGCAAATCATAAACCATTTTTCGGTTTCAGATGTACGACCTCGCTTTTCGGTGGACAATAATTGAGATAAATATTTAAGTCGTCATGAAACATTTGCAATTTACCGCTAAACCAAAGTGTAATAATAAACTAAAGATTAATAAGACAAGTTTGCGTGCAAACCGTGTAATTGTCGACTACAATATGAAAATCGCGTGACGAAAATAGGTTAACTTCCGATGTCAGCAGACGACCGTTCAATCAAAGCAATCTTCTCGAAAAGCTTAACGTGACGTTGTCGTTAGGTGACGGTCTGGTGACGGACAGTGTGAATGCCGTCATTAGAAATACATTTTGTAATACATTATGATCATAAACTTCGACATAACGCAAAATATACGTAAATACGAAGGAAAATGGCGGACTAACTGGAGCGGCGACTGCAGCAGACAGCTGCTAGCTCGCGCATGCGCAGTGTACCCACTAGTACCGAATTTAGAACTCGTCCTATTTCTTTATCGCTATAATTATCGCGCTTCGATACTAGCGCGATCATACTAGTGCAGCCGTTCAAACGACCGACGGCCGCCATTAACGCAACTTGTTAGCAATCTATTACAAGTTCGCTGATCGTTTAAAACGGGCTTTACAGCCATGCGGATAAGATGCATGTCATCTCGACGTCATTACGACGTTCCGTAAAGCCCTCCTGAACCCACCGCTTCCATATTCTGCTAACAGTCATTGGATCGCGACCAACGCGAGCAGCATTGTCGCGATACGATAAACCGCAATCGCAATAGGCTAGAATCCGACCTTTATCAAAGTCGGAAACGTTATTTTTTTTTAATTCTTTATTATGGCTTTTGGTTACAGTGACCATACAGCCAGCGGGTATTACAGTAACAACATTACAATAGAATTGAGATTCTTACAATGTATAGCACAATATTAATAAGTATCTCACATCATACAGCCTTAGAATAAAAGTAGAAAAATCATATGTACAAGACATAGAACAATACATATTTAAAATTACGAGTGACATATAACACAACGAAAGTGAAAACAGCATAGGACCATATGAGAGGTGAAAAGACAAATAAAAGTCAAAATATAATATAAAATTACTTATGCAGTTTCACGCTGTGCATGTTCAAGTTAGACACACTAGCTCTAAAATTATAGCTGTATGCCGGTGACTTTGAGGTAGTCTGTCAGTAAATTGTACTTAAACTTGTCGAATACATGAAGGAGGACAGTGACACTTGTGGGAATGGGGTAACCCCTCGCAACCAGCGTGCGGTAGAATACACTTTGTGCGGCCGTGTACTTGGTGCATGCCAGTATGATGTGGTTGAGATCCGCCACTTCCGTTGCATCTTTGTCGCAATGCCGAGAAGCGATGATTTTTAAACGGTGTAGGTGGGCAGGGTAACATCCATGTCCCAGTCTCATCCGAATGATGGACGTTGCATGACGTCTACTAAGCGTCATCGATGAAAACCATGGTCGTGAGGAGACATTTGATTGCATAGCTGCCAGGTGTCCTCCCTTAAACGCTTGAGAGAGGTGCCATTCGTGGTCCCAAGTGCTCTGTATCTGTATATGGAATCGGCTTGGGGCAGTGTTGTCCTTCCGTAATACTTCTCTTGGCAGGGCGGTCTACTGTTTCGTTATGGTGTATACCTCGATGTCCTTTAATCCAAAGTAAGTGGATGTCTATGCCCACTGTCTGTGCATTTGTTATGGCCTCCAAGACGTCCAATATATATCTATTCGTTTGTTTGTCAAACGTCGGATGTTGTAATTTTTTCAGCACGCTTTGAGAGTCCGTGAGGATCAATATAGAGTCAAATGTTCGTGTGCCGTAATAAATGGCCTCCCTGATGGCCAGTAACTGCTGTGTAAATAGATGACGCAGGCGGAAGCGCAAACATTTGGTAGGTGCCATTGGAGGGGCAAAAGAAGGCGTATCCCACCCCTGCTTCAGTTTTAGAGCCGTCAGTATAGATGTGAGCATGCTGTGGCCAGTTGCGGAGAAGAAACTGTTCCACGTCGAGAGTGATGTTGGTCCCCGTTGTGTAGTCGGATGGCAAGTGTGTCACCGGGACTGGGTTGAAAAACAGATGATACGAATAACGGAAGCAAGGAAGGTTGGTGTCCTGTGTGATGAGTGGGAAGAGATGTCTCCATTTCTCATAGCTGCGAACCAGTAAAGGAACTCGGGTCATGCCTCTTCTGTGATGCATTTGTGTAAGGTTCCAAAATTGGTGCCCCGTTTTGAGAGAGGCACTATCGCATATTGACGCTTGGCTGAGGAGGAAAATATCGGACAGTATCCGTCGACGTATAGTTAACGGCATTTCAGACACTTCCACGAGCAAGGCGTTGGTGGGTGTTGACTTCATAGCTCCGAGAACAAGACGAAGCATTCTGTACTGGAGGACATCAAGTTTGCGCAGGGTCGATTGCGCTGCAGTAGCGTAGACGATACTGCCATAATCCAAACCGGAGCGGATCAAGACCTTATATAGAGTCAGGAGTACCGTCGGATCGGCTCCCCACCAAACTCTGGCAAGCATGCGCAGGATATTTGCAGTAGTGTCCACTTTGTCCAAGAGGTACTCAACATGGCGCGTCCACGTCAGTTTGCTGTCGAAGTAAACACCAAGGAACTTAGCATATGACCGAACAGGCAGTTTGTATGGACCGAGCTGAAGGTCTGGAGAGAAATAATTCTGTCGTTTCCTCGTGAATATCACCACAGTAGATTTTTCGGGCGACAGCGTGAGCCCGTGTTCTAACTCCCATTCAGCCAGTTTTTCACATTCAGTAGTAAGCCATATGTGTGTCACCCAAAAGCACGACGAGTGGGCGTATATGCAAACGTCGTCCGCGTACTGAAGCACTTTGACAGTAGGATGAAAGATAGAGTCTAAGTCGGCAACATACAAGGCGTATAGCAAGGGGCTTAATATCGCACCTTGCGGGAGGCCACGGGAAACGATTCGTGGGCCATGTAACACATTGTCCTGGTCACGGATATAAACAGTGCGGCAACAAAGTAATCTGTATATAATTCTTATCACCTTCAGTGGGAGATGCAAAAGTTGTAATTTATTTATAAGTTTATGTATCAAAACATTGTCATAAGCCCTCGAAAAATCAAGAAAAAGAGCCGTCAAATACCCATTTGTCTGGAACGTTTTTTCGATGTCCATAGCAAGAGATGTTATATTATCGTAAGTGCTCTTCCCCTTGCGAAAACCGTATTGTGTCCGTGGGAACAGATCGTGATGCTCTAACCACCATTCTAACCGGACCTTGAGGAGACGTTCAAAGGTCTTGCACACACATGACGACAATGCAATGGGGCGATACGACGTTGCCTGACCAGGGTCTTTTCCAGGTTTCAATATAGGAACCAATACCTGAGTGGTCCAGTCGGTTGGAACAGACCCCTCTCTCAAGATGTCATTAAAGATATTCAGAAGAATAAGTTTTGCATCATCAAACAAATTGCGTATCATGGAGTAATGTATCTGGTCATGCCCGGGCGACGTATCGGCCGAGGGCGGCAGCGCACTGTTGAGTTCAACGAGGGAGAACGGTGAGGTGAGATCATCTTGAAGATCTTCAACGGCGACAATTGTCGTGGGATCAATGGGTTCTGGCATGGCCGTAAGAGGTGCTACAATGTTGGCAAACTCGTCTATCCAGGTCTGTAACCGCTTGGGAGGCGTTGATATTCGTTTGAGTGAGTTAACTTTTGACCAAATCCTCCCGACAGGAGTATGCAGGGATAACTGTTCACAAAATTTCTTCCAATGTTCTTTCATACAAGTCTTGAGAAAGCGTTTGGTAGTCGCATCCACACGTTTGTAGGCGAGGTAGTTTTCCCATGTGGTGTGCCGTTTAAGGCGGCTACATGCCAGCCTCCTTTGCGCCACTCGACGCGAGCACTCTTGATTCCACCAGGCAACCGGCATACGTCTACTGCCAGTTACCACCCTCGTCTGTGGGATTGACTGCGAGGCTGCTTCGTTGATGAAATTCCTATAATGAGCGTACCTTGTTTGCGGTGACAACTCGGCGGGTAACGACGAAAGTTGTGTATCCATGATAGCACCATACTGAGACCAATCTGCCCTCCTGACATTCCATTTGCGAGACGGCCGACAGACCGTGTTCGGTAACGAGGTTGGTGAAGAGAGCAGAATAGCATAATGGTTGGAACCCATCGGATAGGAAAGTACAGACCATGTAAAGAATGAAGAAACAGACGCTGAACACAAAGTCAAATCAACGGCTGATGGTCTCTGTCCGGGTAATGGAAGTAACGTAGGGGATCCATTATTGAGGATGATAAGACTGAACTCGTCGATAATATCAATAATGCCATCACCCAGCCTATCGTTATATGCGCACCCCCACAATCTGTTGTGTGCATTAAAATCCCCGCAGAACAGAAATGGAGGTTCCAACTGTTGTACCAGAGCGTACCACTCTTCAATGGTAATGTATGACCGTGGTCGGCTGTAGAGGGCCACAATAGTTATTTGATCAGTTGGAGATGAGAGGTTTACTGCTATCGCTTGAAAGCTTTCAATATCGTCATGAGAAATCAGAACAGGGGTGTGATGCAGCATATTATTGATGAAGAGGACGACTCCTCCTCGACCATCATCTCTGTCTTGTCGGTAAACGTGGTATCCTTGGAAGCGTACGATGGTATCTAGTTGAAACCATGTCTCAGAAATGGCGGCCACTGCTATCGGAAACGTTATGGTACGGATTTCTCCTCCTTACACGAGGCATCACAACAACATTTCACCAGGCAACGCCGGTCAACTGCTGTTTGTGTATGAGAAATTGGTTGGAAACTTTCCTCATGTCAGCACGTTGTAGTTGTCGCCACCGGCGCCAATCTTGTGTGAATGCTCTGAAAAGCTAATCATTTGCATATCACAGCATCTACTTCCTGTCGGTTAAATTTTGCGTCCGTAGCACGTCATCTTCGCGGTGTAGCAATTTTATTGGCCAGGAGTGTAAAAAATATGGTTCGTTTCTATAATAGATACCCGGTCACCGTCTGTTTGTGTGTGAGTGCTTGTGTGTGTGTTTATATTAAATAGGCTATCGGTAACTATATTTTCATCGTGCAAATTATAAAAAGTGCGGTAGTCATACCGTACGGTAGAAACCTCGTTTCTGTCACCTGCAAGGAAGAGATCCATGGAAGTGTTGCAGTATTTGTCGGTAATACGATTGTGCACGGATGTATCTTTATGACCTGTAAAGCTTAGCTAGAGAGTGTAGTTTGGGAGACATGATCATCAGAATGAAATACGAGAAATCAGATCGAAAACTAAAGAACTAAGGTGTTCCTTTTACCCGCTTGCTATTAGTGAACTGAACGGTAGAGAAATATCATAAAAGCGGTTTGATGAACCTACTGCCACGCACTTCAAAGTGATTTGCAGAGTAGATATGTAGATGTAGAGCCAAAACACTTTACAAGGCACATATGGTGGGTGGCAGAGGGTCATTCATACTACTATTAGCCACTTCTTCACTTCTTTTGCTGTTTCATACTATAATGTTTACTTGGTTCTTAACTAATTATATTTCATTCTACCGATAATCAGGTTTTCGACATTACGACGTATGGGGTTCTGCTCGCTGCAAAATTATTCTCCTGGGGCGTCATCGTAGAAATAAATACTCGTATGTACAATTTTTCACTTTTTCTTTAATTTCCAATCAAACTGCTTATTTCACCAAAACATTACAACTTCATTTGCGTACACAATACACCACAACAACCCGACTGATATAGATTCCAAAGCACTTTACAACCGGCAAAACACGAACTCCCCCACGCAAGGCGGTGAGGCAAATATATAACAGCGACAATAATGGCATTACATTATGCATTGTTGATAACAATTGATTATACTAATTTACAATTACCGAACATACAAATAAAACATTTCCTGTACACAAAAATAATAACAATATAGAATGAAAACTATACATACAATAATTTTAGATGGCGCATATCTTTTTAAGACTTAATATCGGACCTTTTTCTTTTACAACAAAGTGCGATGTTAAATGTCAATTAATTAGTTAATGTGTACATTATACATGTTCCTAACATATATCGAACTATCAAATATCTTGGCAATTCTGAAGATATACTCAGAATCTCACGTCAGTCAATATATACAAAGAATTCAATATTGTAAATCTCGACTATTACATTAATTACACAATTAGCTGGTCTACACAACTTGTTTATGAGCCTAACATATATACAATGCTATTTATTTTCATGTTTTTATGTTTTACAAAAGTTTTTACAATTCATCTGTTTACTTATTGAAATAATGTACAATGGTAAAACTATTGTTTATAGAACTGTCTGGAAAGCATCTAAACGAATCTCTTAATTAATGAAATCTATTACTTGTTAACTAATCACAGTATCACTGAGACACTATCCTACACTGATCCTAGGCTGGCTATTTCGTTTGTGGCTAACTTCACACGCAACATATATCACTATTAAGCCACACGATTCCGGGTCCGACGCAGACGGTATCGTATGATAACATTGAGATGAGAGAGCCAGCAGTAACATCACAATATCCAAGTACAGCGGGAACAATGACCGTCTATATGCATCCATACTAGGGTTAATTTCTTGTTAATATCTTTGTGGTCCTTAAGAAACTTCAATTTGACAGAAACATTCTACTGTAATGTTTAAATGACTACCCTCCAAATTTCCTCAATAACGTTCCTCGAAAGCAGGTCGCGTTCCTTCCATGGATTCCTGTTTTATTTCCCGAATCATACGCCTAACACCCGTATGCTGATCGAGACTTCTTCTCTGGTCTTCTGGTCTGATGAAGCTCTCCACGCTCCCCTGTCCTGCGCAAGAACGGCAACCTACGTTTCTTTACGCCTGCCTACTGTATTCATCTGTCGGTCTCCCTCTGCAGTTTTTAGCCTCACACACTGCCCTGCAAGTATATGTTGACGATTCCAAGATGTCTCTGAAAATGTCCCACCGCCGCGGCGGATTAGCCGTGACACTGGGGCGCCGTGCTGCGGTGCTCGCGGCCGTTCGCCGTCGGGGGTTCGAGTCCCCCCTCGAGCATGGGTATCCTTAGGTTAGTTTACCTTAGTTTAAGTAGTTTGTAAGCTACGGACTAATAACAAGTAGTTGAGTCTGATAGATTTACAAACAAAATGTCCCATCAATGGATCCCATCTCACAGTCAGGGTATGCCAGAAATTTCTTTTCTCTCCATTTCTGTTTAGCAGGTCCCCATTAGTTACACGGTCTACCCCCCTAATCTTCAGCATTCATCTGAAGTACCACATTTCAAATACTTCTATCATATTTCTGTCTGAACTTATTATCGTCTACGTTTCATGCTCCTACATTGCTTCACTCCAGACAAATGATTCTAGAAAGGACTTTTTAATATTTAAATTAATTTTGGATGTCAACAAATATCACTTCTTCAGCAATGCCTTCATTTCCATATCCATTCTTCAGTTTATATTTTCTTTACTACGGCCATCGTAAGTGATTGTGCTGTGAAAATAATAAAACTCATCTACTACTTATATTATCTCATTACGTAATCTAATTCCTTCACAATCGCCTGATTTTCTTGCACTACATTCCATTATCCTTGTTTTGTTCTTTTTCATGTCCATCTTATGACGTCTTTCAAGATACTGTCCATTCCGTTCTGTTGTTCTTCCAGGTCTCTTGCTGTCTCAATCACAATGTCATCGGAAAACCGCAAAGTTTTTATTTCTACTCTCTGAACTTTAATTCCTTCTCCAAGTTTCTCTTTGCCGTCCTTCACAGCTTGGTCAATGTACAGATTGAATAATATTGGGGGCAAGGCTACAACCCTGTCTTACTTCCTTTCTTGCCACTGCGACCCTTTCGTGCCCTTCGACTCTTAAAGCTGCTTTCTGGGTTTTGTACAATTGTATATAACTTTTCGTTCTCTATAGTTTACTCCTGCTAGCTTCAGAGTTCGAAAGAATGTATTTCAATCAACATTGTTAAAAGCGTTTTCTATATCTACAAAAGCTAAAATCGTAGATACGTCATTCCTTAACGTATCTTCTAAGATAAGTATTGCCTCGCGTGTACCTAAATTTCTCCTAATTCCAAACTCCTCGTTGTCGGATTCTGTAAGATTTTCCATTCATTTGTAAATAATTCGTTGTAGTATTTTGAAACCATGACTTATGACAATTTAGTAACTTTCAGACTTGTCTGCTCTTGCTTTTAATGGAATTAGAATTATGAGGGTATTTCCCCCTGTCTCATACATTTTGCAGACAAGATACAACAGTTTCTTCGTGACTGGCCCTCCCAACGATGTCAGCAGTTGAGACGAAATCTTTCAGTGTCCTGTCAGATTCTTCTGGCAGCATCGCATCTTCTGTCTCACCTTTGTCCACTTCCTCTTTTCTGTCTACAATGCTACCTTAAAGTTAATTTCCCTCGTACAGACTCTAAATGTATTCCGTCCACCTCTCGGCTTTCCCTTCTTTGCTTAGTATCACTAACAAATCTGACAGCCCGCCTCTGAATTCATTCTAAGTTTTCTTCTAAACGGATCTGACGGGGTTCCCAAACACTTAGGTAGTACTCAACCATGGGCCACATTAGTGTTCCATAATCGTGCACATTAACAAGAGCAAAACAATAGTAATGAAATGCAGTCTTAGAAAATGAGGCAAGGAATTAAATTAGGTAACGAATCAATAAAGGTGGTAAATGAGTTTTGTTACTTGGGCAGTTAAATAACATATGATGGTCGCAGTACAGAGAATATAAAATGCAGAATGGCAATGGGAAGAAAAGCGTTTTTGAAAAAGAGGAATTTGTTAACATCGAATATTAATTTAAGCATAAGGAAGTCCTTTCTGAAGTCATTTATGTGGAGTGTTGCCTTGTATGGGAGTGAAACATGGACGATAAATAATTCAGACAGGAAGAGGGTAGAGGCTTTGGAAATGTGGCGCTACAGAAGAATGCTGAAGATTAGGTGCGTGGATCGCATAACTAATGAGAAGGTACTGAACAGAATTTGGGGAGAAAAGGAATTTCTGGCATACCTTGACTAAAATAAGGGATCGATTGGTAGGACACATTCTTAGACATCAAGGAATTGTGAATTTTGTCTTTGAGGGAAGTGTATGGGGTAAAAATCACAGAGGGAGACCAAGAGATGAATATAGTAAGCAAATTCAAATGGATGTAGGTTGCCGTTCTTATGAGGAGATAAACAGGCTTGCTCAGGATAGAGTAGGGTGGAGAGCTGCAACAAACCAGTCTCAGGACTGAAGACCACAACAACACAAGCTGTCTCCTTCACAGATGAATCGATCTTTCCAATACTCTCCTAATAAATGGAAGTCGAAAACTTGCCTTCCCCACAACTGTGTTTTTATTTTTATATCGCTATGCAGCGTTACGACCAGACGCGAATGTGCCAAGCAGAACGCTAATATTCAAACGTAGAGGGACTACTTTTCACACACCTCTGCATTATCTTTTATTTTGATGGGTTTACAGCTAGCTGCCACTCATCACACCAACTAGAAGTTTTGTCTAGGTGACACTGTAATCTCCAACAGTCACGTAACGACGACACCTTCCCTTCCCGTATACTACGGGATCAGAAGCAAACAGCAGGAGATTGCTGCTCACTCTGCCTGTCGCATCATGTATGAATATAACTGTCGTCCGATTCACTTCCCTGGTACCCTCCTTGACGATGCCCTTGTCTCGCCATCGAGGACAACCTACTTGTTCTACTATTTAAGTCTTTTAGCCGCTTATGTACTTTTATACGTATGCGTTATTCTAGTACCATAGCAGTCTGCAGTACGGCAATGCGTCAAACGCCTTTCGTAAATCAAAGGAAATGTAATATGACTGATGCCTTTCATCAATGCTTCACACGTAATTTGGGAAAAGGTTTCACATGAGCGATTATTCTAAAACCCTGAAGATGCATGGACAAAAGCTTCTCCGACTTCAGGAAAGTTATTATATTCAGTGAATATGTTACAGAATGCTGTGGTAGGCTGATATAATTTGGGAGACCGTTTCTTTACCCTTTTAATATACAGGAGTTGGCTGTGGTTTCTTCCAGTCCCTTGGAACTTAGCGCTTCGTCAAAGATCCAGCCTATGTAAGGGGCCGATGCCGCTGAATTCTCTTCGAAAAGCGAATGAGGATTCCATGCGGACTTGGTGACAAATTTGTTTTCGACTCTCAGTTGCTTCTCTACGCCATATATGCCTTTTACTACATCTTTTATTCAGACGTTTGAGCGATGGTCAAATGAAAGTACGTTTCTACGAACCGACTTCGGCTTTCCCTTTTCTCCTATTGCTCTACCGTACTGATTGAGTGGATAGAAGCCTGCGTCCCTCTTATCGATTCTATGTACGACCGAGATTTTCTCGATTTGTCAGACATGTTTTTCTAAGGCGTGAAGATGGTAGGTACATGCTTCGCGCATCAGTCTTTTTACAAACGCGCGAATATGTTACCTTTTGCAAGTCTTCATTGCCTGTTCTCTTTTGCACAGAGAGCACAAACCTATAACACGTAGATAAGGCCACAACGTCAATGCGTTCTAAGCACAAATCCCGCATATGTTCGTTAACAGTTGTTGGCGGGACACTTCTGGGCCATTTAGGTCATGTCCGTTTTGTTGAGCATAATCACACACCACAGAGCTCGGTCTGGGCCGACTTCCCTTCCGTTATGTTTTTTTTTTTTTCTTTTTCTTTTTTGTGAACAACAGAATACCCTATTTTCCAAATGCACACTTCAAAGTTTTTGGCTAGACAAAAGGGAGAAATAACACGTACCTCCTCTTTCCTCTCAATCTTTTCCCACAAACAAGTCCTTCCAAAGCGTCTGCTGCCACAACTCTCCCCTCAGTGAACGTTTCTCTTATAACGTGCAGCAGTCTTGTTATCTCACAAGCCCCTTCCATAAATTATACTTTGGTAACTGTGTCCGTCCAGATTCTCCTCTCCGTTCTCCTCCATATCTACATATGAAATTCTTCCAGCCATTTTTCATTGTCTCGTATCGGTGTCCATGTTTCTGTCCCATAGAGTACCATACACAGACGACAATAATTACCAGGCCTTGTCCTCAGACCATTGTAGAGTCTGTCAAGTAATCGTCTCTTTCTATTGGACTTCTCTATCTCTAGAGCAATGAGAGTTATGATTTACTAATGACATCTCAGATCTGCTCTGATCGTACTTTCGAGACATTTAAATTTTCCGTTCCGATCTTCATATTTGACAGCCTTTTTCTCGATCACCATACTATTTTATTTTGCTGCACCGATACTCGTCCCATAATCCATACAAGTTTCATTCAGCTCTTTTAGTATTTAATTTGCATTTCGATTATTTTCCGCCACTAATAACGCAAGCATTCTATTCTCTTCCCATCAGTACATACTCTTCTTTTTCCATATTGGCTTTTAGCAAAACAATTTCCAAATATGTCTAAGAAGAAAGGGGAGACGCAAGATCCTTGTCAAAAGCCCATTTCAATGCTTCTTTCTTCCGATATTTCATTTCCAACCGTCTCTAATTACAATAAATTCCTATCTTCAACATACCCATCAGTTTGTTCCATTGAACTCTGTCGGATGCTTTCAAAATCAATGAAACAGCATAAATATCTCTACCTTTATCAATACATCTTTCGCATACCTAGTTCCTTTTCGTGTTCTGGAATTGGGCGACGTGCGTGCAGATGTGAAGCCAACTCCCTCCAACGACTGGACAAAGTGTCATTGATTCCATGCCAAGACGCGACGCTATTGCTATATGCGGACATACTGGCTGGAAAGTAGATTCTCTGCATTATCAGTGGAGATGCATCAAGTTGAGATATGGTATCCTCGTCCAGAAACGACTGAGGTCACAGGCGTAGGCGAAGATCCACGCAAGCGCTCCAAGAGTTACAACTTGAGAGCTTTGTATCATGACGAACATATTTCCCGCTCATTGCTCTCCAACACCTTCAGATATTTTCTCCTGTTGTTGGACTAGCCGCGGCGTGCATAACGTGATCTCAGCGAAACCCAGAAACCTCAAGTAGGATAAGCTGGTACAATTTCAATAGAGACATATTTTCGATCAGCATAAGGTTTAGAGAGTGTTGGTAGCGCTTACCTATGTGTGGCGTTACAGGGCGGCGGGTTTCTGCAGTCCTCCTGTCTTTTGCGTCATTGTACCAGTTTATGCTACAGAGGTATATTTTTTCTTGTTAAGAGGCAAGTAAAGATATTTAGTTTGATCCGCTCTTATAAAATTGCTTGGTTTCCGTGTGCTTGCAGATGCTATATTAGTGAGGTCAGAGACCTGTTTTTCATTCCCGCGTTTTCTGATACAGCTCTACAGGAGGAGTGTGTGATATGTGACGTCATATCTTGTATCAGTTCACTAATACTAACTCGTCATTTCATTCATGACAATAGTACATTTTCAATCAGAGAAAGGTACAATTATGATACCCTAGTACAGTTTCGATCAATGTAGTTGTTTAGTTTAATCGGTCACAACCGGTTAACATAATCATATTACTGAAGATAAGTTCTCCATATCTCTCCTGCTGCTTTAGATGAGGCAATAAGAAGTGTAATGAATGGGCATTTAAACATCCCAGAATTATATGACATTCCTTTCAGAACTCTGCATGGTAAAATACAAATTAAAAAGAAAGTAAAAGCTAGATTATGTTCATTTATAGAAAACAGAATTGGCCATACAGCGGTACTCAGTTCTGAAATGGAAGATAATTCGTTCCAGAGAGCTTTATTTCAAGAACAGCGGCGATTGGGTTTGTCACCACTCCAGTTAAGAATATTTGCCCTTAAATTCGCTGAGACACTTGTGCTGTTGTTGTGGTCTTCAGTCCGGAGACCGGTTTGATGCAGATCTCCACCTTATTCTATCCTGAGCAAGCCTCTTCATCTCCACATAAGTACGGCAAACTACATCCATTGGAATCTGATTACTATATGCGTCTCTTGGTCCCCCTCTGCGATTTTTACCCCACACACTTCCCTCCAATGCTAAATTCACAATTCCTTGATGTGTAAGAATGTGTCCTACCAATCGATCCCTTCTTTTAGTCAAGGTATGCCAGAAATTCCTTTTCTCCCCTAATTCTGTTCAGTACCTCCTCATTAGCTACGCGATCCACGCACCTAATCTTCAGCAATCTTCTGTAGCTCCACATTGCAAAAGCCTCTACCCTCTTCCTGTCTGAAATATTTATCGTCCATGTTTCACTCCCATACAAGGCAACACTCCTCACAAATGCCTTCAGAAAGGACTTCCTTATGCTTAAATTAATATTCGATGTTAACAAATTTCTGATTTTCAAAAAAGCTTTTCTTCCCATTGCCATTCTGCATTTTATATTCTGTGTACTGCGACCATCATATGTTATTTTACTTCTCAAGTAACAAAACTCATTTACCACCTTTATTGATTCGTTACCTAATTTAATTCCTTCACACAGTGCGTTGTAAATGACGGAAAGTCATTGTTCAGAACATAAGTGATACCTAGCGTTCCGCAGGGAAGTGTTATAGGGCCCATACTGTTCCTTATTCTTATAAACGTTTCCCGGGTACTTCTTTATATCACTGTTAAGTCAGTCCACCCCTCCTTTCCTTTTCTCGCCTTGTCCACCTTCTCTCTATCTCTCCCTCTCTCTCTGGCCTGCAGATTATAAAAATCTCTTTCATGATAACATGTATTTATGTGCTGACTTTCATGGCGACCAGTTAATTTTGATGCTTGTTTAAATGTTCAAATGTTTGTAAAGCTTATGGGACTTAACTGCGACCGCGGTAGAGTAGCCGAGCGGTTGGCGTGCGAGCAAGGGCTCCGGAGAGTCCATGCTGGGACCTTGGAGGACACGGGAGAGTGCTGCAGATGCTGGTTCCGCTATGGTAAAGTTCCAAGTTTTTAATCGTAATTAGGCTGGTCAGTTCAAACTCTGTTGCAACGGTTTAGGAAATTCAAGTTCCTGAAAATATACCAGTATTTGATTGACGAAATTAATTATTTTGAGAAGTTTGCTACCAAACAAAGGTGTAACGGTTTTCTTGGAGACTAGTATTCGTTTGATCTCGAATGAGTCTCTTTATTGCGATATTTTGGAAGGGATGTTAATTTAACAATAAATAATCACTTTGTTGCCAGAAAGCCTGTTGATTTTGTTAATATTTCTGTTCGCGGTTCAACACTTGGAATTTTCTCTCACGTGGCAAGTAGTTCGGATTATGTGTCTTTACAAGTCTATTTTGGCAAACTATTTTGGAAGGGATGCTAACTTAACGATAGATAATTACTTTGCGGCCAGAAAGCCTGTTGATTTCGTTTATATTTCTGTTCGCTGTTTAACACTTAGAATTTTCACTGAAGTTTGTGAGTACTTTAGATTATGTCATTACAAGACTATTTGGGCAAACTATCTTGGAAGGGATGCTAATTTAACTAATCTTAGTGTATGTCGTCCTGTTCACTACATATCAACCTGTTCTCAAGCTAACATATCTCTACACCAGTTCTATTGTAGCGCGTACGGTAAACTTTGCCTGTGATTGGTTTCTAGGCTACAAATTATTGAAATATCCTTCCTTTCCCTTTATAGTATGGATGCAAGTCCTACCTTATATGTAACAGATATTGTAGGCTTAAGGTTTTTAAATCTATAATTTTGCTGTTTGTAATTAAACTGAACTACAAAGCCAAATGTGACGATCTGAGATCCAAGACAAATTGTAAAATTTTCTTACTTATATGTTGTTCAACTGTTGCATTGTTCCGTGACTATCTGAAGCAATAAACATGTTTAAAGGATACCTAATGTGTGAAATCATTGTAATACTGTAGGGAGCCATACTTCGAGATTAGGTGTCTGAACTATCTAGGCCAGTCTGCCATGTCCAATTCACCCCAATAGCTTTGCAGACTCAATCGGTAGACGGAGAGGGATAAAGTTTACACACAGTCACCAAATTAAAGCAAATACCGTACTCCTGCAGCACGGGCTCGGTTCAAAGTGTGAAGTCAAATCAGCCAAATCTAAAGACCATAAATACAACTAAATACCTTGGATAAAAATTACGAACAGCTTAAATTGTAAAGAATACTTAGAAAATGTTATAGCAAGGCGAAAAAAAGGTTACGTTTCAGTGTCAAAACACTTAGAAGATGCGACAGTTCTACTAAAGAAACTGCCTACACTACACTTATGTGACCTACAGGGTGTCCAGAAATGGACTCCCTGATTTCAGAATTAAAAAATATCTCGAAAACAAAGATCGATCGAGGAATGCAGTAAACGGTATGTTTATTGTGAGAGCTGTAAGAAGTTTATACAGCAGTTTCAAATAATAGTTACAAAAGCTGCTAACAGACCGCCATGCGTAATGCCTGGTATAAATAGTGATCCGAAGCCCAGAGCGATCAGTTCCACTATTGAAACGTGAAAGGAGGTTAGCGTACCGAAGGAAGAGATTAAAACCATGTACTCCATTGAACAACGCGTTTTTCTGGTGCTAGAGTACCACAGGTTAGAAGAGAGTCCTACGGCAACAAGGCGAAGTTTTCAAGCACGATTTAATGTTTCAAAAGGACGCTCTTCGCAAAATTTCAACGAACAGGCAGCGTAACTGATGATCTAGTGGAGCCACAGTTTCTGGAATTATTCAGCGAAATCCAATATCATCCGTCCGTAGAATTGCATCTGAGACTGGTTTGAAGCGTTCCAGCACGCAGAAAATACTGAGAAAGAGCCTACACATGTTTCCATTTAAAATTCAAACGCACCAGGCCATACCCGTACGAGCTGTGCAACAAAGGGTTGCCTTTGCTAATCAGATGCTCACAATGATTGATAGTGAAGAATTTGATGTTGGCTGCATCTGGTTTACAGATGAAGCACACTTCCACCTGAACGGATACGTGAATAAGCAGAACTGGCGATTTTGGGGTTCCGAAAAGCCATATTGGTGTGAAGCGAAACCCCTCTATTCTCCTAAAGTTACTGTGTGGGCTGCAGTATGCAGCAGAGGCATTAAAGGCCCTTTTTTCATTCGAGAAACTGTCAGTGGTGCACGTTACGTTGCAATTTTGGAACAATTTGTCGCCACACAGCAAGCGTTAGAGGATCAACCAGGTAGTGAATGGTTTATGCAAGATGGAGCCCGGCCACATCGGACCGAACAAGTGTTTCGCTTTCTTGAGGACTACTTCGGGAATCGAGTCATTGCTTCGCAATATCCCAAATTTACTGGTGCAGGCATGGATTGGCCTTCATATTCGCCGGATTTGACTCCCTGTGACTTTTTTTGTGGGGCACAGTGAAAGACATGGTCTAGCCGAAGCATCCCGCCACGCTGGACGAGCTTGAATCGGCGATCTCTGTGGCATGTGAATCCATTTCGGTTGAGACACTACGAAATGTGATGACGAAATTCATTCTTCGTTTGCGCCACCTCTGTAGTGCCAATGGTGAACATTTTGAAAACATTGTGATGTGATGGTTTGCAAAGAGTGTTTTCATACGATTATGTCACTTATGTATGCTGATGTGAGCTGTACAGCGTACAGCGCCATCTGTTATCAGTTTTTGTAACTATTATTTCAAACTGCTGTATAAACGTCTTACAGCTTTCACAATAAACATACCGTTTACTTCATTCCTCTATCGATCTTTTTTTTTTCGAGATATTTAATTTTGAAATCAGGGAGCCCTTTTATTCCAAAGTATTGCAGCGCACCACATCACGTGGGACTGACGGACGGTATAGAGAACGTTCAGAGAATGGCTGCTCGTTTTGTATTATCGCGATATAGGGCAGAGAGTGTCACGGAAATGATGTACGAGTTTGAGTGGAGATCAATAAAAGAAAAGGATTATTCTTTGCGATGAGATCTATTTGGGAAATTCCTTTTACTGACTTTCTCTTCCTTATGCCAACATATTTTGTTAGCACACTCCTACATATGGATACATGATAATCAAAATGAAATAAACGTATAAACGTCTTACAGCTTTCACAATAAACATACCGTTTACTTCATTCCTCTATCGATCTTTTTTTTTTCGAGATATTTAATTTTGAAATCAGGCAGCCCTTTTATTCCAAAGTATTGCAGCGCACCACATCACGTGGGACTGACGGACGGTATAGAGAACGTTCAGAGAATGGCTGCTCGTTTTGTATTATCGCGATATAGGGCAGAGAGTGTCACGGAAATGATGTACGAGTTTGAGTGGAGATCAATAAAAGAAAAGGATTATTCTTTGCGATGAGATCTATTTGGGAAATTCCTTTTACTGACTTTCTCTTCCTTATGCCAACATATTTTGTTAGCACACTCCTACATATGGATACATGATAATCAAAATGAAATAAGAGAAACGAGTTTGAAAACGGAAAGATTTAGGTGTTCCTTTTTCCCGCGAGCTATTAGAGAACAGAACTGTAGATAAATGTCATAAAAAGGGCTGGATGAACCCTCTGCCACGCACTTCAGTGAGACTTCCAGAGTATTTATGTAGATGAGATTACTGT
This sequence comes from Locusta migratoria, assembly GCA_026315105.1. Taxonomy (NCBI): domain Eukaryota; kingdom Metazoa; phylum Arthropoda; class Insecta; order Orthoptera; family Acrididae; genus Locusta; species Locusta migratoria. The sequence goes on along the minus strand of CM048755.1, from coordinate 790,143,894 downwards.
CTCCATAAATTTTTTTGAGCAGAGTTTTATCCCGATTTTGAAAATTTTTCCCACACGACTTTCACCACAAGAACACTGTCTACATAATGTTTCCTATGGTACACGCCTTACATGTGACTTTGACACCAATTACCATCAAAGTTAGCTCATGATTGTGTATTTTGGCCCACTTTAGGTTACGGTAGTACACTAAAAGTGGGCCTTTGCGATCGTCTTTTGACAGCTCGAAATTTAAATGAATATAACGGCTTAACCATGCATCTGACACAAAAATAGAATAACCGAATTTGTAGAGGAGAAAATTTCTACACCTTTGCTCTTTTATGTTTTTTTCATATCTCGTATCATTTCCGAGAAATTTGCAAAAATAACGGCGTTTTTGGGATGTATGTCTGTCTGTCTGTCTGTCCATAACGTCTTCCCTGTTTTTAAGACGAACCGTTCAACCAATCAGCACCAAATTTTGCACACATAATTCTAGGCCGCCAGAGACCAGAACCTCCCTTTTTCAAATATTTCGGATAAAAAGTACGGTAGTAATAATAAAAAAGGCCGTTTGTAATATAATTGTAAATTGCAAACGAACCGTTCATCTGACAGGAAAATAGATTAAAATTGGTAGAGAACCGAATTGGTACAGGGGAAAATTCTCTACAACTTCGCTCTATTATGTTTTTTCATATGTTGCATCGTTGCAGAGATATTTGCAAAAATAACGGCGATTTATCGATGTCTGTCTGGCTGTAACGTGTTCCCACTTTTAAGGTCGAACCGTTCAACCGATCGGCACCAAATTTTACAGACAATGTTTGGCTACCAGAACCTCGCTTTTTTAAATATTTCGGACAAGAAATACGTTAGTAATACAAAAAAAGCCGTTTGTAATGTAATTTTAATTGCAAATAAAAAAATTGAATAAACGAATTTGTAGAGGAGAAAATTCTCTACAACTTTGTTCCCTTATGTTTTTTTCATATCTCGTATCCTTTCAGAGATATTTGCAAAAATAACGGAGTTTTGACACCCTCCATTAAATTAACGAAAACCAGCCGTTCGCAGATGTCACGTGACATTCCTCCCCAGAAGTCTCTGTGGCATACGCCATCTTGCGTTGCGTATTTGATGATTTTCTTATTGTAACTTACACGTTGTCATTTCAAAGTAATGGCGCATTGAAGAATTAACAAAAAGACGTAGTTCTTCGTACGGTAAATGATAATCTAGTGTCTACAAATGCCATATTAACATCAGTTAACAAAGGCCATCAATAGTAGAAGCTTAAAAAATGCAATTCCTGTTAGCTCTAGGGTAGTGGGCAATGTGTTGGACTGTGATGCTGAAGGTCAGTGGTTCGGAACCCGCCAGTACCTAAATTTTTTTTCCTACAAGGGTTTCAGACTCTTATTAATTAATTTTTTATTATTTAGATTATTATTTTGGCCCAAAATGTTTGCAAAAACTATAAATCTAAAGTGGGCCGAAAAACTCGTCAGTGCGATTTTTTGGAGAGGGTTTTATGATCCGCCAGCCATCGTTTGGTGCATAGCAAAGTGTACCTTGCAATAAACGTTGACTCTATTTCACTTGTCACCAAGATGAGTTTTCCTAGATAGGGGGGGGGGGGTAGTGGAAGAAAGGGGTTGTGCAGATGAACAGACAGACTGCAAGAATAGATACATAGCCGTGCAGCCAAAAGAGTAAGTAAACAGCCGGGTTTGCAGCAGCTCGTGTAGTACTGAGTGTCCTTACTCGGCAGTCCAGCTTCACGCAGTCAGCACTGAGTGCTGAGCGACAGGCTGAGGTAAGTATGTTCCCAGGAATTATCACAGTATTGGTAACGGAAGAGACGAGGTCGGTGGCAGCACGTGGCCGGTCTCGACTTGTTCCAGTGCGCGCATTCCTGGGCGAGCTCGCGCTGGCTCCAAGTGGCTTCCGCTTGCGCCACCGCGGCCATGGCTGGTGGCACAAAGGCGGGCGTGCCGCGAATGCCGCGCCCCAAGGTCAATCCCTCGGGATCCCCAACTTCTCTGCACGCGGAAACTGCGCACTAGCTGCGCCGCGCCGATCAGGACATTTGCCGAGGGGGGCAAGCTTAAATTTGACGCCCCTTCTTTCACCCCCCTGTAAGAATCGATTTTTGACACTAATTGGGTTACATATTTCTAAATAAATGTCACAATCTTACAAGATGAACTTATTTTATTGACTGAATTAAGATCAAAGGAAAACAGAACAATTTTAATACATACAAAAATATTACAAGATTACTCATCATACAAAAATTCAAATTTCAAAATTTCGCTTTTCGACCTTTTTTGCTTCAAAATTGTTTTTGATATCATCATAGTTTAGAGAAGCAGCTCGTTTGTGCTCTATGGATATTACACTGAGATTTGTTAAGCAGTCGTGCTCCTCAAGTGTATATAATTAGTTCCAGCTTGCTGAAACTTATTTCTCCAGACGTAACAAACTAGAATGGTAAGATATATTTTAATGCTGTAGTAAGTAAAAATGTAAATGTTTGTACAGCTTATGGGACTCAACTACGGGGTCATCAGTCCCTAAACTTACAAACTACTTACGAACTAGCTTATACTAAGGATGGCACAAATATCCATGCCAGAGGGGGGATTCGAACGCCCGACCGTAGTGGCCGTGCAGACTGACTGGCGCGCTGCAGACAGCTCGGCCACCGCGGCCGGCTCAATTCCACCGCTACCGAGAGAGGAATCTACATCCTTAATGCTTTTGACTTTCAATAAGAAGTGTGCGCACCTGAAATACTTTTTTTTATAAGGACTGGAACGTTATTCAAATTCACCTGTTTTACAAATATTACCTTGATATGAAATATGAATATTCATTTATCTAAAAAAGGAAATCTAAGAAAATTAATAAACATTGTGTATTTACTTATGCACTAACGCAAACATCTCCCTGATTCTGGCTAATATCTAGTAGATTTTTAAAGTTTGATTAGCTGAAGTACCTTTGACAGGGCAACACTGAAGTCAGCAACCAGGAATTTTAGTTTTATTAAATGATTTCGGTATTTCTTGCAGTCATTTTACTTTTAATAATTTTGTGTCAGTTAATTATATTAAATTATACCAGAAAGATACATTCTGTAAAAAAAGCGGTCAAAATTTGCCGCCCTCTAAATTCTGCCTCCTCTAGATCCGGCCCTGCGCGGATGGTCGTGGCCATATAGCTGCAGGGCCAGCGCCCTAGCTCAGGGCATTTCCTGTCAAAGCAGAGGTGATATCGGGCGTTCCACAGGGTAGTGTTATTAGTCCTCAGCTGTTCCTTATTTATATAAACGGTTTGGGAGAAAATCTAAGCAGCTCTCTTATGTTGTTTACAGATGACGCTGTCATTTACCGTCTAGTAAAATTATCTGAAGATCAAAACCGATCTAAATAAGATATCACTATGGTATAAAAATTGGCAATTGACTTTAAATAACGAGAACTGTGAAGTCGTCCACACGAGTTAGAAAAGAAATCCGTTAAACTTTGTTTACAAGATAAATCAATCAAAAGTGAAGGCCGTAACCTCCAGTAAATGCCTAGTAATTGTTGTTACTTCAGAATTAAACTTGAAAGAACACGTATGTAATGTCATGGGAAAGACGAACCGTTTTATTGGCAGAATCCTTGAAAGATGCAACAGAACTACTAAAGAAACTGCATACAATACGTTTGACCGTCCGTTTTTGCAGTATTGCTACCTAGTGTGGGATCCTTATCAGGAGGGTTTGACGGAGGACATCGAAAGAGTCCAAAGAAGGGCAGCTCGTTTTGTATTGTCACGATACAGGGGAGACAGCGTTACGGAAATGATACAGGATCTGGGATGGGAATCATTACAACAACGGCGCTTATCGCTGCGGCGTGGGCTACTTACGAAACTCCAATCGCCAACAGTCTCCTCCGAATGCGAAAATATGCCGCTGGCCCGAAGCGGGAGACCCGTATTCGAATCCGGACTCGGCTCACATTGTCACTTGTCGCCAGTGAGTAACTTCAATGCCCTAGTGCAGCTAAAGTAATACCATCCGTTCCTCACCCTTCTTCCTCCATCGCCTTAATAATATATTTGTAGCTGCAGTAATATAGCGTTTGTTAATAATGACGTTGACATCTGTCACAACAAAAATAAATAAATAAATCGGGAAATGTACTGGAATGTGAGAGCACAGTCGCAAAGTTGTTTCAGAAAGTCAACACATTTGACTGTTTATATGTGTGCATTGCAAGGCGCTCATTTCTGCGGCCACATTCGTAGCGTGTGGGATTGTACACTAGTGAGCAGATGTTGGGTACATTACTTTTATATGGTGAATATAAAATAAATGCCAAGTATGCCAATCGCCAATGTCCGATGCGGCAGGCAATTACAAAAATTATTAGGACACAAGTGCGGACAAGCTGCTTGGACGTCAAAAGAGGACAGGAAAGAAGTCTGCAACACGAAGAAGCCGTTCTAGCTACTACGCTAATGAATCTGGACTGTGGTACGAGACATGATATCAAGGAAAGTAGAATGAACCACACGAGTCAAGTTCACATCCTACATCACCGAAAATCCTACCCTTATTGTCTGTTGTCTGTCACGACCGTGACTTCAACATACAGAATTTTGTCAGTTTGCTCTTCAGCAGCTTAGAACCGATCCTAAGTTTTCCAACGTGTCCTCCTTATTGATGAAGTGATGAAGCGACGTTTACTACCCACGCCGAAGTAAACAGGCATAACATACAGTACTGGCCACCCTGGCTTCGACAGGCACCTAATTACCGGCTGTGGAGCGTAACATGTGGTGTGCTAGTATGGGACCTCACTTCATCCCATGAGTGCAAAATTCAAATGTTTGTAAAGCTTATGGGACTTAACTATGGGGTCATCAGTCCCTAAACTTACAAACTACTTATGAACTACTTACGAACTAGGACGGCACAAATATCCATGCCCGAGGGGGGATTCGAACCCCCGACCGTAGTGGCCGTGCTGACCGTGACTGGAACGCCTCAGTCACCTCGGCCACCGCGGCCGGCCCCATGAGTGCTAAATGCAAAATCGTAGGCACACTTCTGTCGGTTCTACTACAAGGGATACCACTGGATATTCGACAGTGTACGTTGCTGCAATACGACAGTTGCCCAGCTCAGCCGCGGCGGAGTGGCCGAGCACATTGAGGCACTATGCTCCAATGCGGGAGGCCGCTCCCCGTCGAGGGTTCGAATCCTCCCTCGGGTATGGATGTTTGTGCTGTCTTTAGTATGAATTAGTTTATAAGTAGTTTGTAAGTTTAGGGACTGATGACCCCGTAATTAAGTCCCGTAAGCTTAACAAACATTTCTGAACTCGTCCTTCGTTATAACGTAAACAATGATTCAAAAATTTCCTGGTCGTTCGATACGACGAAATTCTGTTGCAAAATGGCTTGCAAGGTCCCGATGATTTTACTCGTCTTGATTTCTATCTTTGGGAAACACTCAAAGATGTAATCTATGACGAAGTCCCGACTGCGTCAGACGATATGTCATCGAATCGCCAGTACATGCTCTAACTGATCATCAACTGTAATTACATCTATATATTTTTGACGACATCACAGCGTTCAAATTAATGAAATAAATCGCAATTTGCGGTCAGTTATGGCTTCACTGTACTAGAAAAATGTTCAAATGTTTGTAAATCTATCGGACCAAACTGCGTGGTCATCAGTCCGTACCTTACAAACTACTTAAACCTAGGTAAACTAACCTAAGGACAACACACACGACACCCATGCCCCAGGGAGGACTGGAACCTCCACGGCGAGCAACCGCGCGCTCCGCAGCGAGACGCTGTAGACCGCTCGGCTACTCCACCGCGGCACTGTACTAGATTTAAATGAAATACCAAAGTGCGGTGAATCCCGGCCAGGCACAAATTTTCATTCGCCGCGCTTTGGTATTTCATCTAAACCTAGTACAGTGAAGCCATAACTGATCGCAAATGGCTATTTATTTCAGTAATTGCATCTGTTCATCTTTATTTCGAACAGCGGTTGCAAATGCGCCTTTCAGTCCATCGTAAACAGTTCGAAGACATTCATAAAGCGTAAGGTTAGGTCTTTGTAACACAAAATTTGTTGTTATTTGGGTGATTACCAAGCCATTGTTAGCAAATTGTGATTGTTTACTATAGTTACTTGTGTATGAAATTGCACTGCAGTGTCAAATAAGTTGACAGTGTGTGTTGCACGTAGCTGGTAAGACTGTCAGTAGTCGTTTACATTCTGCATAAAATGGCATTTCGTTAACAAGAATATTTATTTCGAAGTGTACAGGTGTTCACCAAAGTATGTTTAGTTCAACGGATCTACCCCATGTGATATGGTTTATAGCAGACTGTGTGAGGAGCCACTCTTGCCCTCGACGTTTGCTGAAGACATCCACTGTTTGGACAGTTCCCGTCGAGCCTCCGGGCTATGACAGTCTGTCGTCGTTCAACTGGCGTGCCTAACCCCTTCTACAGGCGTACAGCACTCGCCTGAACGGATCTATATCGATAACAGGCAGGTGGTCATAATGTTCTGACTGGTAAGTTTACACTTCCACATAATCCTCAGGTTAAATCAAATGTTCAAATGTTCGTGAAGCTTATGGGACTTAACTACGGGGTCATCAGTCCCTAAACTTACAAACTACTTATGAACTACTTACGAACTAGGACGGCACAAATATCCATGCCCGAGGGGGATTCGAACCCCCGACCGTAGTGGCCGTGCTGACCGTGACTGGAGCGCCTCAGTCATCTCGGCCACCGCGGCCGGCTCCTCAGGTTATTAACAGCACTTAGTCACCTAGTAAGGACGTTTTAATGTAAAATACCAAAAGACATATGTGACAGGCAGTGGCGGCGCTAGGCGTCGGCGACGTCGCCACCGCCGACGGCCTCGCGCCAGTGGGGGCCTCGCAAAACATTGTTAAAATTTTAGATTTTTTTGTTTTTTAAATATTTGACATTTAAAGGCGCTTTCCTACTGCTAGGTAATGTAGCGATGACCTACATCTAGCTTACACTAACTTAACCAATGGACGAACACAACATCCGTACCCAAGGGTGGGGTTAGACCCCCGACGAGAGCGATCTCCCTCACCGTGGTATGACGCCTCAGTGCGCTCGGCCATTCCCGCCCGGCAGCTATTTAGTTGTCCGTATTTTTTTCCGTATGAATGCTGCAGTGATGCATTTTTTAGTTAAATACTTACAGAACAATTTCTGCAGTACATTATAGAAAACGATTTGGAACCAGTATATGCAAATGTTTATATAACAATCAGAATCATGTTCCGTTCCAGTCAGTACAGCTTCGACCGAGAGAAGCTTCACGAAGTTAAAATTGATTAAGACTAACTTGAAAAGCACAATGATCCAAGAAAGACTATCTGCGTTGTCAGTACTGTTAACGGAAGCCGAAATAGCGGGTAGTATTAAGATGTGATCTTAACAAATTCGATTAGACGAAAAGTTGAAAAGTTTCTCTAAATTGTGTTTGTTTATTGTAATTTTTGTCATTGTAATAATACTCGTATATTATACTAATAGAATTTTAGTATAATGATTATTGATGTATAATTCAGCTCATTTAACATTTTCTTCATTAATGAAAAACTGAAAGGGGTCTCGCAAAGATGAGTTCGCCGACGCCAAGTTTTCGTCTAACGCCGCCACTGGTGACAGTTGTAGCAGCGCGCACAATGTTCGTCCCAAAGAAAATGTTTTTACGAATCTGCGGATGATGTCGGTAACTACTACTCATATAAAAGTCTGTGTATACTTTCGAACGGAAATACGCTACAGAGATTGTTGCTAATTATGTAACTCTGAATATCTATTGAAGAAAGTAAGCGATGATGTGTTCCTTGCTGTAAATGTCATGAATATGGATGACAGGGTACTCGAAGAAGTGAAAGGATCACCCTTATTACTGTTTACGTGTTGCAATAAAGAGCTTGCGGCAATTTTTATGCTGTGTTGAATCTTGACTAATATTTAGGGTGGAAATACTTAAAAACTACAAGAAATAATAATAATAATAATAAAAAAGATTTAAAGTACCGCGTTTATGAGATTTTACTGAAACTTCGTTCGGTAGTTTCTCAGAGCATATTTTACACCTGGGGTCTCGAGGCTCTGTTTCGTGTATTCGGACTACACTTCACAAGCATTTTTATATGGTTCGTTAGGAGAGGGGTATGGTGTGAGCTCTCATGCTGTAGCGGTACAGATGTGTATGGGGAGAAAGACGGGGCAGTGAAAGGCTCTACTCACGACGCTATAGTGACTTCTTTAACCCGTGCTTCCAGCTAGGAGGAGTACGTGTCGCAACTAATTTGTTCCCTCAAGAGCGTCCTGGTTGTAATGCGGTGAGCCTCTGGTGGGTGATGAGCGCGTAACGGCTGGCATTGTCACCTCTTCCTGTCACGTTACACTGGCTCGCCATTTCCGGGTGCACTGCTCGACATTACCGCCGCCGCTACTCATTCGCGTAACTCCACGCCCAGAATTGGCACTAAAAGCACAATGACGAAGCTCCACCAGTCCGCTGCGTTACCCGCCCCTGACTTATGCAGTGCAGTAGACGGAACACTGCTGGAAATACATACTTGAAACTAACCTCAGGTGGTAGCCAAGCTTGCAGGTTTCGCCGTTGTATTTGACCACTAACAGCAGCTGTGCAATGTCCTCTAAAAGCTGGCATGCCAGATCTGTGTTGTATGTAGCCAGGTCGATTCCAGGCATTTTCTGACCTCCTCTTCGTTGAACTTTCAGACATAGTGAACCTTTTTCAATATGTTGTTCACCGCACGACGTATTATCACATATCACAGATACTTGTACAACAAAACTGGATGAAGAGTTCGTGCAGTGCAGTGAAGATGATTGGTTTCATTCGTAAGATCTTAACATCTGTAGAATGTCGCAACACCGAGAACGAAAGGGAACGAGGGAAAACTTGAAAGAAGTTGCAGAAATGCTGAGTCCAGTTTAGAACACAAACCATTTAGGGCGCTCTGAGGCCACATGTCACGGACTGCCGGAGGTCAAGGCAAGCCTTGGGCACTGGTGTGTGTGTGTGTGTGCTGTCCTTAGTACCGTATACGATATTTTAAGTTAGTGTAAGACGTGCGTAGGTCCAGGGGCCCTAGGGACCGATGACCCTAGCACTTATGTCCATTACTTACATAAACTAGCGGCTCCATCACCTTTTCGATGTTCATGTTCTTCTTTCTTCCATGCTTGTTCAAAATAAATGTTGAGGTCATGCCACCGTATGCAAGACGCTTCAATTTACATTATTTTCCTATACTTGTTTAAGTACTATCTGTGATATCATCAGTGGGAATTTCTATATTTCATTTCCGAAAATTTTCATTTGAGTTACATATAAAAAAGTTTCTACATGTTGTTTTCTCTGTGCAGTTCACTTAATTGCTATACAAAATCATCTATTTTTGTTTTTCAAATTTGTACATACTTTGTATCACGTTAAAGCGATTGCGTGTAATACCTACGAGTGACTGCTGATATCATGGAAACATACTTCAAACATTTTCATTATGGACAGTTTCAATCTGCTTTTGTTTTGTCTATTGAAATGTGTTACAGTCTAATTCAACTGTGACTCTTTACATACATATCTACATAAATACTGTACTCTGCAAGCCCCACTGAAGTGCATGGTAGAGGGTTCATCGAACCGCTTTTACGATGTTCCTCTACAGTTCCATTCTCTAACAGATCGCGGGAAAAAGGAACACCTAAATGTTTCCGTTTTCGATCTGATTTCTCTTATTTTAGTTTGATGATCATTTTTTCTTATCTAGGTGGGAGCTAACAAAATACGTTCGCGTTTAAAGTCTTAACACTTTCTGTTTGATGAAGGCGATGGTGAAGTGTCAGGACTCAATGTCCATGTTACATTAAAATGATAGGTCCAGCCAAAGTATTCTTCCAGCTTATTCTATTCCACATGCTTTACGAAATGAGGATCCACAAGAACTGCAACGTTGGCAGAACTCTCAGTTAATGAAACCAGTGTCAACAAGTGAGTGGCCATCACCTTTTGTTGTGATAAGGAAACATTTATAGTGTACGATTTTGTGGGGACTTTAAGTATACTTTGATCAGATTGAACTCCATCTGACTTAGTGCTAAACGAACGTTTTATATTCAAATTAATGAAAGGACAGTAATCCGTCGCACAAAATGTACACAGATTTCAACTATCACATAGTCACCATAGATCCTAAAACATTGCATACATTCATGTATGTTCGAGCAGGTCGGATTATAGAGCTACACTGCTCAAAACAATTCAGGGATCAGGTGAGATACATACACAATATACATATGGTAACATATTTTATTCAGATATTGGTTACAATTGTAAATTGTGTTATATACAGTAAGATATTTTGATGTCTCAACTATTTACGTGTGGTGTACATGGCGTTTACTTAGAGCAAGGCACCATGATTTTACCAGAATAGTACAAAAATCGTACTCGTTGCCGCACTGCTTTGGTGTACGTTCACCTCGGACGGCCTGTACAGTGATACACCTGCGTGGCATAGACAGTATGAGGTTCTCAATCAGCTCTTCAGGCATATCTGGCCATTCTTCCATGAGTGAAATATCCAGCTCTGTAACCGTTGGCCGCGATGGAGTAGCCGAGCGGTCTAAAGCGTCTCGATGCGGAAAGCGCGGTTGCTCGCCGTGGAGGTTCGAGTCCTCCCTGGGGCATGGTTGTGTGCGTTGTCCTTAGGTTAGTTTACCTAGCTTTAAGTAGTTTGTAAGCTACGGACTGATGACCACGCAGTTTGGTCCGATAGAATTACAAACATTTGAACTTTTTTTTTTTGGTAACCATTGTGCGAGGTATTGGTCTGGCTGCAATGCGTTTGCCAAGTGCATCCCAGACATGTTCAGTCTGTTTTAAGTCCAGTAAACAAGCTAGCCACACCATTTGTTGAATTCCCTCAGCTTCGAGCATGTTGTCCACCGTTACAGCTCTGTTGGGACGAGCGTTTTCGTCCACCAGAAGGAAACCATCTCCTACAGCACCAGTATACGGCACAACAAAATGCCGAAGGATGGTCTCTATACCCCTGAGAAGTCAAAGCGCCATTCTGATCAACATAGGGGTGCAGCGTATACTGACTTCTGCCAACACCATTTGTCCACCACCATGATATGATGATGTTTCCTGCACATAAGCAGGATTGTTCCGAGTTCCAAGTTCTCTCCAGATGAGATAACGAATATTATGCGTCTGAACACAAAATCTTGACTCATCTGTGAACGGAACCCGGCGCCAATCATTACGACTCCAGTCCTGATGGTCCTCCGCCCAGTTTCTGTGGGCATATCATTGCCATGGTTTTAATGGGACACTTACCAGAGGCCTCCGTGCGTAGAGGCACAGAGTAACACATACAGAGGAGTAGCCCCCCCCCCCCAAAACCACTGTCCTACGTTCCCCTGGCAGTTCCGTAAGATGCTAGCAGGTGTCAGGCCATTCCCTGGCTTAGGGTGCCTCTCGCACGTCAGAGGGTAGCGTGGAGGGGAGGCTGAGGGGAGAGCTCGTGCCGCCTGCCACGAGGCCACGGCTGTGTCCGGCTTGCTGGCGTTTAAGGGGAGGTGGTGGTGGGGACAGCCGCTACCTGTCTTCTGCTCTGGCCAGTTTAAAGAGCTGCTTCTGACCGCAGCACCATCATGGGACATCTTACGGAACTGCTGGAAACCCTCCCTCCCTGCACCCCTGAGCGTAGGACCAGACCCTTACGGAGGTTTCCCGTCTGTATATATTTGTCTGTGGTAGAGGCCACATCCCGAAAGCGATTTCGGACCGTTTGTGTTGATACTGCGCGTCCTGTTGCTGCCTGGAGGGTGCGCTGCGGCTCAGTTGAATTCAGCCTCCTGTCTCGGCGGGCTGTTAACCAGAGATAATGGTCATCTCTTGCTGGTTTTACCCGTGGAAGACCTTGGCCTTGCCTTCTTTTAACGATTCCTGTTTTCTTAAATTGCGTCCAGTTCCCGGAAGTTACACTTTGGGACACTCCAATAGGTGCAGCTGCGTGTGTCCCGCTTCCAACCTTCTTCTGACTCTCCATGCCGTAGCTTCGGTTGAGTCACTTTGTTCTTGCATTGCACTACCTGCTCCCTACACTATCTTAAACCAAATGCTTGTGTAATTCGTGTGGTAGAATAAACACAAGTCAGCACCAACCCCCCTGCAGTAACTTTGTTATTAGCACTATCTCGGTTGCTGTAATGTTGTTGTCTCCACTTCGTACAAGAGAGAGAAAGAGGGCGAACCATTTTAGTTCAGCCGGCCGCGGTGGCCGAGGGGACTGAGGCGGTTCAGTCACGGTCTGCACGGCCACTACGGTTGGGGGTTCGAATCCCCCCTCGGGCATGGATATTTGTGCCGTCCTTAGGATAAGCTAGTTGATAAGTAGTTTGTAAGTTTAGGGACTGATGACCCCGTAGTTAAGTCCCATAAGCTTAACAAACATTTGAACATTTGAACATTCTTATGAAGAATGAAGACTATAAACGGCATAAAATTTGTGTTCGTATTGTATTTTATTCCCCCCCCCCCCCTTATTTCAGTATGTTTGTAGTTATTTATTCACACGAAGATGGGATTGTAACCTCCGGAAACCGCCAATGGCTAAATAAAAAGTATATATAGCCGAAGCGGACCTTTTGCAAATTAACCGTGGCCATGTAACAGTTAAATCTAGGTAGGTCTACAATAAAGCAGAACCTTAGCCACAGATTACTTGCCTTCCTTGAGTTTAAGGCTGTTGTTAATCTAAAAATGTTACTAATTTTTTTTCGTTACTTTGCTGAGAACTAGCATAATCATAGCTCTTTCTTCTTCTTCTTTTTATTTTATTATTTTTTTAATCTTACAAGCTGACTTGCATGAAGTATATTTCTAACTGCTGTTTGATGAGGATCCAACTAATTTCTTTTGTACCCAACACTCATTATGACATAATCCAAATTCAAAGGTGACTGTTAGTAACGTTCCAACGATTTCTTGAACTGTTGACTTCAAAAATGACATCATGTGAGACATAGTTGCATTACATAGTTTTCTCTGGCTTAAACCAGTAGATTATTCACAACATCTATAAAGTTTGCTTGTAGTCTTGTCAGATGTAGACTAAAAATGCAATCGTGCAAAGTGTTCCTTCTTCGGCAGTGAGATCGAGTATATGTCCTGTGATCAATTCACAAGGCATTCGTCCATTTGTTAACAATATATACGCCCAGATCGCTTGTTGAATACTTTATTTTATTTTAGATAGCATCGAAGGTGACTCAGTGTTTCATGTCTAAGCTACAAAAGTCACTTAGATATGAAGCACAATGTCATATGTGGTGCGTTTTTGTAAAAATTTAGAGTTGCAAATCTGAACACAACAACTAAGATTGTAGAAACTGGTTATCTAAATTAAAATAAAATATTCAATAAGCGATCTTGCCGTATATATTCTTAACAAATAATTTAGGTCGCCCCCTCGCTTGAAAAATGTCAAGCATATACAGCATTCGTCCATCTCATTCTCATTTGTGTGGGACTCCAGGGACTTATAGGGTGATTGCAATATTACATTTCATTCATAGCCAGTACCACACACGCTGTGGCTCCTTTGAACCGCTTTGTACGTTTTGTGTGGACAAGGTTTTCTTGTTGTTTGTAAACCTATTGGACCAGGTGGTCATCAGTCCCTAGACTTACAAACTACTTAAACTAACTTACATTAATGACAACTCGCACACCCATAGCCGAGCGAGGATTCGAACCCCAGCAAGCCGACTTATCGCGCACGGCTATTCCGCCACGGCCAAGGTTTTCAGAACACTTTTCAGTCTCTAAGAGATGTCTTGTTTCATGACTGGTGTCTTGTATATTTTGACCTATCCAAGCCTATCGTTCTTACGGGAGACCCCTCTTGCTCTTGTAGTCTTGGGAAAAGACTAAAAAAGTTATCTCTAGCGTAGCCCTAATAAGGTTAGGTATAGGTTAAAAAAGATTTTTTTTTTCTTTCTCCGGTTCAGAAACACTCAATAGATTTATAGTTGTATGTTCGACATTAATATATCATTTCAGGCCGTACAACATCGACTGCAAGCTTTCTTTAAAATTACCTAATTATTAAATGTATGTTGAAGACGTGGTATCATTAAGTAGATTTGACCTATTTAGGTGAAATCTAACTACCGATACCGTCTTGGGGTAAACATGTGTTCGTAGTATCTCTCGATTATGTATGACTTTATATGTGACGGCATTAGTCAAAGCAGTATCGGAGACTAGAGTTTATCCGACAAGTCAGTAGCTTTTGCGCTAAGGTGCAACAGTCTTGGTCAGCAAAGTTTAAATATTTACAGAGTTCAGGCAGTACTATATAAACGTCGTTTCCAGTTGCTTATGGCTCGCAGACATCTGTTCGGTTCCTCATACCCCGCCCCAGTTTAGGCAGCAAAGAAGCTACTGGGGCGTGGCCTGCTGTTTTCTGCTCACCAGGATGAGTTGATGCACTAGCCTCAAAACAGAGCACTCAAATGCAGACTTAGTGTCGCAACTACCAACGGGCTACAATGGACAGGCTGGATCGCTGGAAGAATCGGGCTTTAACAGAAATTTTGCAATATGTGCTTGTATTGGAAGGATTTCCTGAGACCTTTCACTGAATGGCAAGTGATGCGGCATAGGACCCAATTCTGAATATTGCTTTAGACTTGGTTCATTTTGGGTGGTGCCACAGTATAAAAGAAAATCGCAACCTTGTGGTACAGCGTTTGTTTGCACATAGATTTGCATATATCAGTAGGGTAAGTGCACTTCTAGTTCACAATGCAATGGCGCTGCTTCTGCCATGATTCGCAGTAAATCCTACCGTGAGTATTCATTTATCACATATAAGACATTGGGGAGGGAGGGGGTTAGTCGGCACCAAGCAGTTAGCAACACGTCATTTTACATTAACATGCGTACAGGTTGAGCTGATGACATCAGATTGCAATCTGTGTGGATGATCAGTCTATTCTCCCATGAAAGTACTTTTATTGCCTCACTTAGCAGGTCTTTGGCAGTGTTTATACACAGACTTCACTGGACCGGGCTGGAATATAAGATGTTTAGTGATGGTGGTCCCGAACAATAAATATCTGTTCGCCGCTGCGGTGTGGCCGATCGCGTTGAGGCGCTATGTTACGATGCGCGAGGCATTTCCCCGTCGGGGTTCGAATCCCCCCTTGGGGATGGATGTTTGTGCCGTCTTTAGTATAAGCTAGTTCATAAGTAGTTTGTAAGTTTAGGGACTGATGACCCCGTAGTTAAGTCCCATAAGCTCTACAAACATTTGAACATTTGAAATATCTGTTCTTGAACCAATGAGTTTACCACTTCTGCAAGTAATGTGTCTGCTCTGACATCTGTTTTAGGTTTCATATAATTGTAGACAATACTCGACAGATCATATCCCACCAAATGAATAGTCTGATTAGTGTCACTGGTATGCGACATATCAACATGGCACCCTTCCATCCTCAGTTAAAAGGTGAAGTGCAAAGATTTGTGAAAACATTTGAGTCACAAATTAGGGGCTATCGGCCATGCACTCATAAACCAAATCATTTGTGTTTCTTTTTATGAACTGAGCCCTGAATGGCGAGTCGTTACCAGAGCTACTTTACGGACATAGTCTTAGGACTTGGTTTAACTTAAAGTAGATATTTCAGAAGGTCCTCACTCAAGCACCCATTCGTAAATTGAAAGCTGTTGATAAAATAATTTTAAGCCTTTGGCAGTGGTCACAGATAGACATGTTTTATAAACACTTATGTTATTTCCAGATCCACATACTCTGTCCAGATTATGCCAGAGATTCACAAGTGACATAAGAATCTACTTCGAAAATATCCCCAAAAATTCTGACGCCCTTTTGTCTAGATACCCAATCCATCACCAGCAGCAGCTGCAGTCGCAGCCTTTGGTCGTCTCCACCTGCAGTACAGCCGGTAACAGGGAGCCACTGACATTATTGCAGCCTGACTGGCAGTCAATTCCACTGACATCAGAAGAACCTCATCTGGCCATCCAGGACGACGCCCGAGAGGGTACTGCGAAACGTAATTTCGTCTGGTTCATTCATCAAGACTGTATCCATAGATGCTGGCAAGCACCATGTGACTTGTTTTCCGTTCACCATCCTGTCACATGCAGTTTGGTGCTTGTCACTGACCACAGTTTTGGGAATGACCAGTTTTGCTGCTGACCACAGTTTTGGTGCTGTCCACGGTTTTCATGCCAACCACAGTTTGGTGCAAACCACAGTTTTGGCACCAACTACAGATTTGGCACCGACCGCAGTTTTGGTGCTAACTACAGGTTTTTCACTGACCACCGTTTTTGTGGTAACCACAGTTTTCATACCAATCACAGTTTGGCACCAACCATAGTTTTGGTGTCAAAAAACAGTTTTGATGCTGAACACAGTTTTGGCAACAACTACAGTTTTGGCACCTACTACAGTTTTGGAACTGACCACGGTATAGTACTGGTCACATTTTTCGTGCCAACCACAGTTTTGGTACTGACCACAGTTTTGGCACCAACCATAGTTTTGGCACCAAACACAATTTTGGTGCTGACCACACTCTTGGCAGAGACCACTGTATTGGTGCTCACTACCACTATTATTGGTGCTGACCACAGTTTTGACACTGTCCACAGTTTAGACACTGACCACAGTTTGTCACCAACAACTGTTTTGGCACCAACTGAAGTTTAGAGACTGACCAGTTTCTGCACCGACCACAGGTTTTGCACTCGCCACAGTATTAGTGCTAATGACAGTTTTGGTGCCACAGGTTTCGCACCAACGACAGTTTTGGCACCAATTGCAGTTAAGGCACTGACTAGTTTTCACACCAACAACAGCTTTGGACTGACCACAGTTTCGGTGCCAACCACAGTTTTGGCACTGACTACAATATTGCTTCTGAGCATTGTCTTGGCACCCACCTCAACACTTACACTGCTCCACAGTGTCGAAATCAATGTCCCAATGCACCAATTTCTAGAGATCGTGAGGTAGTGGCCTGTGTGGCCCACCGATCAAATAGTTCATTCCCTGGTATGCTGATGTGGCCAGGGGTCCAGACAAAGACCACAGATCGGCCAGACCTGCTGAGAGAGAAGACAGAGTCTTGAATTGATCACAGTAATGGATGTGTAGAGAAACACTGGTCGAGTGCTTGCGGCAGGGAGTTACTATAAAAGACAAATGACTTCCTGGAGCGGGCTCGGAGATGTTCAAGAGCTCGAGTAATAGCGACCAGCACTATGGTAAAGACGATACTCCTGCAGGCAAAGAATGCTGTTCGATACAGTCACCATGGATATAAGAATAACCAGCACGACCATCTACTAGAGAACCATCTGTGTAAACAGCTCCTTTGCCACGAAACGAATCGAGCAGTGCCATGAACTGGTAGAACTGCGTCTTTTCAGTCAAGGGAAAAGGAATAGTTGAAAGTGACAGGGCTTGGGTTGGATTTGAATGACGAAAGAAGGAAATGAATATGGACTGCAATCAGAAAAAACGCTCTGGCTGTCATGGAGGGAAAGGGAGTGCTGCAGCTGGTAAAAAGTCTGCTATTTGGTTGGTGAGACGAGGCTTGACCACAGGAAAGGTAGGAAGCTAGCAACTGTTGCCTGTGGAACCAAAGGGAAGGGGCCCGAGTTTCGACTAAGAGGTTTGGCACTGGACTCGTGCAAAAAGTCCCAGTTGCCAAACGGACACCACTATGTAGAATTGGGTCCAGGACGTGCAATGCTGATGGCGGAATTTTTGTCTCAGATGATGAAGGTGAGGCACCCAAGTGACCTGGGTGTCACAGAGCATACCTAGGAAGCGATGCGTATCTTCAACATGAAGGAGTTCGTCAGCCAGGTACAGCTCTGGATCGACATGAAGTGCCCAACAGCGACATAAGTCCATCACTCATATCTTAGAGCCCGAGAATTGGAAACAATGAGCAAAAGCCCATGACTGTGTCTTTCGAATAGCTCTCTGCAGCCGCCATTCAGCGACATCAATGCTAGCGAAACTGAAATAGATGAATAGACGCAGAAGTCATCGGCAAATAGGGAGTAGGAAACCAATGACCCTACTGGTTCAGCAAGACCATTGATTGCAATCAGAAATAGGAGAACACTAAGAATGGAGCCCTGTGGGACACCGTCCTCCTGGACATTAGTGGAGCTGAGAGAGGTAACAACATGAACCTGAATAGAGCAGAGCGAGATGAAGATCGGAGGTAGAATCTGTAAGCCCCATGCATAGTGTGTTGTTAGGATATGACTGTGCAAGGTTGTGTCATATGTCTTCCAGAGATAAAAAAAGGACAACAACATACAAGGTGCCTACGGCGAGCAGAAGCTGTACGTATAGCACACTCAAGTGACACAAGATTGTCAATAACAGAGGGGCACAGACAGATACGCCTTAGTTGTGGGGCAACAGTTTCCGATCTTCAAGGATCCATATGAGCCAATGACTCACCATACGTTTCAGGAGCTTGCACAGACCATTGGTGGGGCTAATCAGATGGTAACTATCAGCCACCTGTTGGATCGGCATCAGGTTTCATGATCGTGATGATGATGTTATCCTCCCATTGGGATGGGAAACACTTTCTGCCCAGAGATGATTAAACAACACGAGCAGTTGGTTTTGGGAGTCGATTGAGAGTTGATTGAGGAACTGGCTGTGAATGTGATCTGGTCCTGTAGAAGTATCAGGGCATTCAACGAGGGCACTTTGGAACTCCCACTCACTAAAGGTGGCATTATATGTTTCCTGATGGCGCGTGAGGAATGAGAACTGCTGCTGTTTATTCCATTCTTTAACAGTGCAGAACTCTTGACTGTAGGCTGTAGTCACAGCATTGCACGCCTAGTGCTCTGCATATGCTCAGTGATAGTGCTGGGGTCACTGCAAAGTGAACCCTGAATGTGATGACAGGAGAGTCCTACTGTTGGGCGGTTTCCAAAGAGGTGCCGAATTAGTGACCATACCAGAGAAGCGGAGGCGTGAGAGCTGATGGTGGCAACGTACCTATCCCAAGAGTCCTGCTTACTCTACTGGATCAGACATCAGACTCGGGTCTAGAGACGCTTGAAGGCAATTAGATGTTCAAAAGAAGGGTGATGCCAGTGACACTGTAGTTCTTGCAGACGTTCCTGGATGGCCTCATTGATCTCCAGTGTCCACTGAGGCACTGACTTGCACTGAAGTGAGCTCATGGTGATTCGAACAGTTGCCTTGGTGGCAGAAACTATGGCAGCAGTCACCCGTTAACCTGCCATGTATATGTCGTCTGGTAGTGGAGCAGGAACCACAGCAGATGAGGTGTAACCCTGCCAGTCAGCTCTATGGAGGGACCAATGGGGCGGGCGATCTACAGGTTGAAAATGCAGGAGTGACAAAAGGATGGGAAAGTGGTTTCTACCACAAAAGTCCTCGTGGCCTCTCTAGCTAAGATGTAGGAGTAGGATTGGGCTACAAAGTGACAGGTCTATGGCCTAGTAAGTGCCACAGGTCACACTAAAATGTGTGAGGGCAGCAGTGTTCAGAAGGCAAATGCTGTGCTGTGCCAGGAGGGCCTAAACATCTCTAGCACTGCCCGTGATGTGGGTTCCCCCCCCACCCCCCCTCCCCCGCGCGACGGCGGATTAGCCGTGCACATTGGGTGCTGTGCTGTGGTGCGCGTGGCCATTCGCCATCGGGGGTTCGAGTGCTCCCCCCCCCCCCTCGGGCATGGGTGTTTGTGTTAGTTAGTGTAAGTGGTTTGTAAGCTACAGACTAATAACCCAGCAAATGACTCCGATAGATTTACAAACATTTGAAAAGTCCCCCAAATGGAGAAATGGCGACGGAAATAGGGCCACCAAGGCAGAAATGTCAGTTACAGAGACAATCTTATCTGGGGGAAGATAAACGGAACATATTGTGAGCCCCGGATTCTAACAGCAAACGTAGATGCAGACACATCCAGAGGCCTGTCATTTTCAGAACGGTTCTTAAAATAGCCACGAAGGGCAGGGGTCCACTGGGGAGGGAATCAGGTTTCCTATTGGGCTATACAATGCTTAGGAAATCAGCACAATAACTGTTGCAACTCAGCCAGACAGTGGAAAAAACCGCAGCAATTCCACTGAAGAATGTCGCTTTTACAGAGCTGAATGTCCATAATATGGCAGAGAAGCAGGTGATTCCATTTGAGTACTTGCTACCAATGTCTGAGAATCCACAGAGTCAAGAACCATTGGTTCGATGGATCCAGTTATAGTGAGGTCCTCACCCAGCTGCTCGCCTCTGAACTGCTTCTATGTCTTTCTTTAAACTGATATGCTGTGGGTCCCAAACACTTGAGCAATATTCAATACGTGGTCGTACAAGCGTTTTATACGCGGTCTCCTTTACAGGTGAAGTACATCTTCGCAAAAGTCTCCCAATAAACCGAAGTCGGCTGTCCGCCTTACTCACAACTGTCCTTACATGTTCGTTCCATTTCATATCGCTCTGCAATGTTACGCCTAGATATTTGAACGACGCGACAGCATCAAGAAGCTCACTACTAATGCTGTATTCCAACATTATAGGATTGTTTTTCCTACTCATGCGCATCACCTTACATTTTTATACATTGAGAGCTAGCTGCCATTCTTCGCACCAACTAGAAATTTTTTCTAAGTCATCCTGTATGCTATTACAGTCAGTTAAAGACGACACCCTCCCATACACCACAGCATCATCAGCAAACAGCCGCAAATTACAACTTACTCTGTCCATCAGATCATTTATATAGATAGAAAATAATAGCGGTCCTATCACACTCCCCTGGGGCACGCCTGACGATACACTCGTCTCTGATGAACACTCGCCGTCAGAAACAACGTACTGCGTTCTATTACTTAGGAAGTCTTGTAGCCAGTCACAAATCTGTGAACCTATTCCATAAGCTCGTATCTTCGTTAGTAGTCTCCATTGTAGCATCGCGTCGAACGCCGTTTTGAAGTCGAGAAAAACACAATCCGCCTGTTGCCCTTCATCCATGGCTCGCAAGATGTCGTGAGAAAAGGGCAAGCTGAGTTTCACATGAACGATGTTTCCTAAACCCGTGCTGATTCATAGAAAGAAGCTTTTCCGTTTCAAGGAAATTTACTATATTCGAACTGAGAATATGCTCCAAAATTCTACTTGAAACTGATGTCAACGATATTGGCCTGTAATTGTGTGGGTCAGTTCTCTCTGTTATAATCAAGGTACCATGAAATCAGTAAAGTTCTCTAACGTACACTACTTAACTTTGAACAGAACCAAAGAACACTACCAGTGACACAGAAAGTACAGTCATACACGATTTTACTCAATACATGAAACACAGAGAAGTCTTTACATGGAATGACAAATGTCTACCCCGAGTAGACAAGACAGTTGACTCTTCCCTTGTTAGGTTGCTCAGTGATCGCGGCGTCCAAAGTCGATGGCACTCTGTCCAAGACTGCACAAAAAAGGAGATACGTCTGATGTCAACATCTACCGCTCAGTCTCACTTCTGACAGCCTTATTCAAAATTGTTGAAAAAGTAATGTATTCTAGAGTAGTTTCACACATAGGCAAAAATGAAGTTCTAACAAAATGTCAGTTTGGTTTTCAGAAAGGCTTTTTAACAGAAAATGCTATATATACTTTCACCAATGAAATATTAAATGCTCTGAATAACCGGACATCACCCGTTGGGATTTTATGTGATCTCTCCAAGGCTTTTGATTGTGTAAATCATGGAATTCTTTCAGAAAATCATTAAGTGGTTCTCAGTAAATGAACTATCATTAAATTTTGATAAAACACAGTACATACAGTTCCGTGCAGTAGATGGAATGACACCATTAATAAATATAGACCTTGATCAGAAATCTGTAGCAAAGGTAGAATATTCAAAAGTTTTAGGTGTATGCATTGATGAGGGCTTGATCTGGAAAAACACATTGGAGATCTGCTGAAACGTTTGAGTTCAGCTACTTATGCAATTAGGGTAATTGCAAATTTTCGTGATATACATCTCAGTAAATTAGCTTACTATGCCTATTTTCATTCTCTGCTTTCGTATGGCATCATTTTCAGGGGTAATTCATCATTGAGTAAAAAAGTATTCATTGCACAAAAGCGTGTAATCAGAATAATTGCTAGAGTCCATCAAAGGTCATCCTGCAGACACTTATTTAAAGAGCTAGAAAGGTGTGAATTATGCTGCCACAAAAGTCTTTGGTCACCTACCAAACAGCATAAAAGCCTGACAAATAGTCAACTAGCATTTAAAAATAAATTAAAAGAATTTCTGAATGGCAACTCCTTCTACACTATAGATGAACTTTTAGATAAGTTAGTAAATCCGAAAATAAAAAAATAAAAAATAAATAAATAAATAAAAATGGTGTCGGCTACTGTAGTCATGTCCTAGTTCATGAACCACGGGCAACGTATGAGTGGCCAAGTAACTGGTCCTGACAGTTGGGATACCAGTTACTTTGGAATAAGGTTGGGCATCTCGGACATATTCTGAATCGTGGCCGCCTTTGTGCTCAGACGGCAAAGTCTACGAAATCCACCAGTTAATCCCTCAACCGTTAGGGGTAAAACCCAGTGTGCCGGCCGCGGTGGCCGAGGTGACTGAGGCGCTCCAGTCACGGTCTGCACGGCCACTACGGTCGGGGTTCCAATCCCCCCCCGGGCATGGATATTTGTGCCGTCCTTAGTAGTAGCTAGTTCATAAGTAGTTTGTAAGTTTAGGGACTGATAACCCCGTAGTTAAGCCCCATAAGTTGTACAAACATTTGAACATTTTTTAAAACCCAGTGGGGCCCTGGGCAAGTATAATGTTCCAGCCTGGCTACTAATTTTTGAGATTAACAAATTTACAGAAGGAAGAGGTTTGAAGTTAGAAGCTATGAGAGATCCCAATCAGTAAATTATGGGGAAAATTTTGGAAAAATTATTACATGCATTTTAATGAAATGGCAAGCTAATTAAGGGTGGAGTGTTGTGCAGGTACGGTCGGGGGTTCGAATCCCCCCTCGGGCATGGATATTTGTGCCGTCCTAGTTCGTAAGTAGTTCATAAGTAGTTTGTAAGTTTAGGGACTGATGACCCCGTAGTTAAGTCCCGTCGACTATACAAACATTTGACCATTTTTTGTTGTTGTGCAGGCAGAACATTACAAAAAGAATCGACGAGCAGTTACCTTTAACAAGAGATCCATCGGTGGTTGAAATTTGGCTGTAAATAAAATTTTAATAATATGATAACCACTCGCCGAACAGTGGATGGCAGTTCGTCAATATTGAACTACGACTCTTCTAGCAAACCGTAAAGTAAGATAAGTGACATGATATAAATCGGATAGGAATATTACGTAAGTCAAACACTTCGGACTTCTAAAAAATTCACAAGAAAATCGACTGCAGATTCTATTGCCGGTAAATAATAATATTATGGAATAAATTTTGAAACAATAGTGACAGGCTACACGAAATATCACCATTCAATATTAACTAAAAACTGTGCCATCCATTGTTGCGGCGATTCAACAAGGCTGAAAAAGACATTATGGGCGGAGGGAGGATAGGGCAAAATTATTAATAAAAATTCATAAGTGCGAATTTAAGTGAGAGGTGGGGTTTATTTATAAATTTAAGATACGCGCACAGCACATATATTTACCTGAATGTACATAATACCGGCCACATAAAAATAATAAAGTACAGCTCCCGTCTGCAAGATGCTATCGCTACGAAGTACAAAGCAAGAGTACCTTCTGTCTTAAAAAAAAAAATGAAAGTGATGTTCTTAAATTATTACTTTGCTATTCAGAGATAATTATTTTTACATGCCGAAATAATATAAAAATACAAAATGTTCTCTGATAATATCTGGGAAAGGAAACCGTGTCATTATACAAGTAAGGCTAGCAACCTGCTTGTCAGGTACTTCAGTATCATGCTGACAACAATCAGAGCAAAATGCCTCGGACCTTTGGAGGTGATGGAGTCCCACCTCTAATTGACAAACCAGGGACTCCTCCGACAAGACTTGGCAAACGATCTGGAATGATATGGGGATTACACTGGGAAGAAGGTACAGCTGGCGGAGGCTTCAAGTAAGATGGGGTTAGATGTCTTAGCTGTTAGTGACATTAGAGTAAGGGGAGAGAAAGAGGACGAAGTCGGAGAATACAAGGTCTATCTGTCAGGAGTCAAAGTAGGAAGAGCACAGTGGGGTGTAGGGTTTTACATCAGGAAACAAAACGAACCCAGCATAATTGCAATAAGGTATTTAAATGAACGACTAATGTGTATATATTTGGCCATTTCCAGCAAGAAAATTAGGATTGTGGCAGTATATTCACCCTGTGAAGGGACAGATCAAGATGAGACGGACAGATTTTACAACGCACTTAGTGATGTAGTTGTTAGAGTGAAGGATGAGGATAGTGTTTTACTCATGGGTGATTTCAACGCCAGGATAGGAAATCGAACAGAAGATTATCAAAAGGTTATGGGTAAGTTTGGAGAGGATATGGAGGCCAACAGGAACGGAAAACAGCTCTTGGATTTCTGTTCCAGTATGGGCTTAGTTATCATAAACTCCTTCTTTAAGCATAAGGACATTCACCGCTATACTTGGGAAGGAAGGGGAACCAGATCTGTCATTGACTATATAATAACAGACCATGAATTCAGGAAGACAGTCAAGGACACACGTGTTTTCAGGGGGTTCAAATGTCTGTAGAGCTTATGGGACTTAACTACGGGGTTATCAGTCCCTAAACTTACAAACTACTTATGAACTACCTACAACTAAGGACGGCACAAATATCCATGCCCGAGGGGGGATTCGAACCCCCGACCGTAGTAGCCGTGCAGACCGTGACTGAAGCGCCTCAGTCCCCTCGACCACCGCGGCCGGCTCAGGGGGTTCTTTGATGATACTGATCATTATTTAATCTGCAGTGAAATTGGTTTTGTGAGGCCAAAAGAGCATAACGTCAGGTCCATGTGTAGAAGGATAAGAGTGGAGATGCTTCAAGACAAGAAAATTAAGCAGAAATACATAGCAATGACCTCGGAAAGGTACCAGTTAGATGAATGTAATGATTTACAGTCACTGGAAGTGGAATGGTCAAGGTACAGGGACACACCACTGGAAGCAGCTAGAGAATGTCTTGGAACAGTAGTGTGTAAAGGCAGGAAGAAACGGACAGCCTGGTGGAATGACACAGTCAAGACAGCCTGTAAAAAGAGTCCCGGTTCCGGCACACAATTTTAATCTGCCAGGAAGTTTCATATCAGCGCACACTCCGCTTCAGAGTGAAGTTTCATTCTGGAAACATCCCTTAGGCTGTGGCTAAGCCATGTCTCCACCATATCCTTTCTTCCAGGAGTGCTAGTCTTGCGTGTTTGCAGGAGAGCTTCTGTGAAGTTTGGAAAGTAGGAGGCGAGGTACTGGCAGAAGTAAAGTTGTGGGGCGGCATCGTGAGTCGTGTCGGGATAGCACAGTCGGTAGTGCGCTTGCCCGCGAAAGGCAAAGGTCCCAGGTTCGAGTCCCGGTTCCGGCACACAATTTTAATCTGCCAGGAAGTTTCATATCAGCGCACACTCCGCTGCAGAGTGAAGTTTCATTCTGGAAACATCCCTTAGGCTGTGGCTAAGCCATGTCTCCGCCATATCCTTTCTTCCAGGAGTGCTAGTCTTGCGTGTTTGCAGGAGAGCTTCTGTGAAGTTTGGAAAGTAGGAGGCGAGGTACTGGCAGAAGTAAAGTTGTGGGGCGGCATCGTGAGTCGTGTCGGGATTGCACAGTCGGTAGTGCGCTTGCCCGCGAAAGGCAAAGGTCCCAGGTTCGAGTCCCGGTTCCGGCACACAATTTTAATCTGCCAGGAAGTTTCATATCAGCGCACACTCCGCTGCAGAGTGAAGTTTCATTCTGGAAACATCCCTTAGGCTGTGGCTAAGCCATGTCTCCACCATATCCTTTCTTCCAGGAGTGCTAGTCTTGCGTGTCTGCAGGAGAGCTTCTGTGAAGTTTGGAAAGTAGGAGGCGAGGTACTGGTAGAAGTAAAGTTGTGGGGCGGCATCGTGAGTCGTGTCGGGATAGCACAGTCGGTAGTGCGCTTGCCCGCGAAAGTCAAAGGTCCCAGGTTCGAGTCCCGGTTCCGGCACACAATTTTAATCTGCCAGGAAGTTTCATATCAGCGCACACTCCGCTGCAGAGTGAAGTTTCATTCTGAAAAAGAAGGCATTTCAAAAATGGCTCCATACTAGAAATCAAGCAGACAGAGAATGTTACGTTGAAGAAAGAAACAAAGCCGAACGGATAATGGCAGACGCCAAGCAGAAATCATAGGAAGACTTTGGAAATAAGCTATAAACTCTGGGTCAAGCCGCGGGAAAACCATTTTGGAGCGTAATTAGCAATCTTCGAAAGGGAGGGAAGAAGGAATTAACAAGTGTTTTGGACAGGTCAGGAAAGCTGCTAGTCAATCCTGTGGATGCCTTGAGCAGATGGAGGGAATATTTTGAAGAATTTCTCAATGTAGGTGAAACGTTCAATGACGTGTCAGATTTTCAGCTAGAATGGGACAGGCACGACGATGGAAACAGGATCTCATTTGAGGAAGTGGAGAAAATAGTTAGTAGATTACAGGGCAATAAAGCGGCTTGGGTGGATGAAATTAAGCTGGAACTCGTCAAATACAGTGAAATATCAGGTCTCAAATGGTTACACAGGAAATAGAAAAGGCGTGGGAAGCGGGAGAAGTTCCGTCTGACTGGACGAAAGCGGTAATCACGCCAATGTTCAAACATGGAAACGGAAAAGATTGTAACAACTATCGAGGTATCTCTTTAATTAGCAATGTAGGCAAAATATTCTCGGGTATTGTTGAAAGGAGACTGCGAGTATTAATTGAGGACAAGTTAGATGAAAATCAATGTGGGCTTAGGCCACTTAGAGGCTGTCAGGACCAGATCTTTAGCTTACGGCAGCTAATGGAAAAGTGCTATGAGTGGAACAGGGAATCGTATCTATGATTCATAGATCTAGAAAAGGCTTATGACCGTGTTCCTAGGAGGAAACTACTGTCAGTTCTACAAGATTATGGTATAGCAAGCAAACTTTTGCAGGCAGTTAAAGGGCTTTACGTAGACTGTCTACATATACATCTACATGGGATACTCTGCAAATCACATTTAAGTGCCTGGCAGAGGGTTCATCGAACCACCGTTATTCTATCTCCCATTCCATTCTCGAATAACGCGCGGGAAGAATGAACACCTGAATCTCTCCGTTCGGGCTCCGATTTCTTGTATTTCATTCTGATGATCATTTCTACCTATGTAAGTGGGACTCAACAATATATTTTCGCATTCGGAGGAGAATGTTGGAGATTGTAGTTTCGTAAGTAGCCCACGCCGCAGCGATAAGCGCCGTTGTTGTAATGCCCCCATCCCAGATCCTGTATCATTTCCATAACGCTGTCTTCCCTGTATCGTGACAATACGAAACGAGCTGCCATTCTATGGACTCTTTCGATGTCCTCCGTCAAACCCACCTAAGGATCCCACACTGGGCAGCAATACTCCAAAAATGGACGGACAAGCGTAGTGTATGCAGTTTCTTTTGTAGTTCTGTTGCATGTTTTAAGGGTTCTGCCAATAAAACGCAGTCTCTGGTTCGCCTTTCCCACGACATTATCTACGTGTTCTTTCCAATTTAAGTCTGAAGTAATAGTAATTCCTAGGAATTTTGTGGAGTTTACGGCCTTCACACTTGATTGATTTATCTTGTAAACAAAGTTTAACGGATTTCTTTTCGTACTCATGTGGACAACTTCACACTCCTCATTATTTAGAGTCAACTGCCAATTTTTACACCATAGTGATACCTTATTCCGATCGTTCTGCAGTTGGTTTTTATCTTCAGAAGATTTTACTAGACGGTAAATGACGGCGTCATCTGCAAACAACCTAAGAGAGCTACTTAGATTTTCCCCTAAATCTTTTATGTAAATAAGGAACAACAGAGGACCAATAACACTACCCTGTGGATCGCCCGATATCACCTGTGTTTTAGTCGATGCCTTATCATCGATTACTACGAACTGTGTCCTCTCTGAGAGGAAATCTACTATCCAGTCGCAAATTTGGGGCGATATACCGTAACCACGCAATTTGATTAAAAGCCGTTTGTGAGGTACTGTGTCAAAAACCTTCTGGAAATCAAGGAATAAGGAATCAATTTGCGATTAAAGTAGCAATTTGGGATTAAAGTAGCTGAAAACAAAATAAGCACTCTCGTATATGCGGATGACTTAGTTGTAATGGCCGACTCGATTGAAAGGTTGCAAATTAATATTTCAGAGCTCGATCAGAGGTGCAAGGATTATCATATGAAGATCAGCATCTCCAAAACAAAAGTAATGTCTGTGGGAAAGAGATTTAAAGAGATTGAGTGCAAAATAGGAGGAACAAAGTTAGAACAGTATCAAGTACTTGGAATGTATTTTCTCACAGGATGGCAACATAGTGAATGAACTGGAATCGAGGTGCAGCAAAGCTAATGCAGTGAGTGCTCAGCTAAGATCTACTCTCTTCTGCAAGAAGGAAGTAAGTACCAAGACTAAGTTAGCGGTGCACCGCTCTATCTTTCGACAAACTTTGATATATGGGAGTGAAAGTTAGATGGATACAGGTTACCTTATTCACAAGGTAGAGGTTACAGATAAGAAAGTAGCGAGAATGATTGCAGGTACTAATAGATGGGAACAATGGCAGGAGGGTGTCCATAATGAGGAAATCAAAGAAAAACTGGGAATGAACACCATAAATGTTCAAATGTTTGTTAAGCTTATGCGACTCAACTACGGGGTCATCAGTCCCTAAACTTACAAACTACTTATCAACTACCTTATACTAAGGACGGCACAAATATCCATGCCCGAGGGGGATTCGAACCCCCGACCGTGGTGGCCGTGCTGACCGTGACTGGAGCGCCTCAGTCTCCTCGGCCACCGCGGCCGGCGGAACACCATAGATGAAGTAGTTAGAGCGAACAGACTGAGATGGTGTGGTCATGTTACCCGCATGGGAGAAGCAAGGTTACCTAAGAGACTCATGAGCTCGGCAGCGGAGGGTAAGAGGAGTCGAGGTAGACCATGAAGGAAGTACTTAGATTCGGTGCAGAATGATTTTGAAGTAAAAGGCATAACATCAGACGAGGCATCACTGTTAGCATTGAATAGGGGATCATGGAGGAATTTTATTAGAGGTACTACGCTCCAGACTGAACGCTGAAAGGCATAATCAGTCTCTAATGATGATGATGATAAAAGTATTGTGTCATGTAACATTTAGTACAAAGTAATAATTTGAAAAGGCACCTTTCATTAACCTGACACGTTCCACATCATAACGAAGTGTCATATTCATGATCTATGGAACAGGTACTAATATAATAGAATCTGAGGCCTCTTCCGGAGGCTTGTCCGTGGATAACGTGTGGTGGCGCTAGTTCTGTACTGCCAACTTCACGTCTCGCTCGACGCTTAGCAGTCGATATCAAAGATACGCCACCACACCCCTCCCCCGCAAAATGACGCGCCGTCGTCGTATACGGTCTCTGGGAACGACGGCGGCGAGGAGCACTGCGAGTGGACGTAAGCGAGGAGGCGATAGGGAGCGATTACAGAGATGGATGAAGTCCAGTCTCCAAAACTCGTAAAAGTGAAATAATTACAAAGTCGGAAAAATAACAATAAGAATTACGGCATGCAATCCATAGAAATGTTTGGAATTACATAAGGGAGCTATTGAAGGATGTTGTACAAGGCTCAGAGAGAATTACAGACAAAGACAGAGTGCGTACTACAAGTCGGAGAAGAAACGGCAGAATTAAAATAGGCGGGGAGAGAAGATCGCGAAATATTAGTGGAAATCAGAAGGATACCCGCATAGTTACTTGCCTGATGGGCATGGAACAAACAAGAGTGGAAGCTGAAGGCTTTGTTCTACGAACCAACCACGTGCAACATATATCACTCACGGAAGTAAACGATAAGAAGATTTTTACAGGCACTGTATAAAAATGAACATATCACCTATTAGAGATCGGACCCCACAATGCTAGAAAGTATTTAGACAGAGTTCATACACCATCACATGGTCACAAAAGGTTTTAACACACTAAGCCGTTATCAAAGTTCAACTAGAATCACGCATATCACTTTTATCTATTGGAAATCACTGAATTGAAAAACGAGGACACATTTCCACACAAGATCAGAGAAAATATTCCAAAAAATGATTCTAAGTTCAAGAATCTAAGTTAAACGTGCTAGTCAATGAAACCCTACTATCTCCAGAAAGAAGAGCAGAACCAACCTTACCTCACCAGACGATCAGCCGAGAGAGAACAGCCGTGTGACAACTGGGCCACGGGAAAACGCGGGAAGCCACTGGAAGCTGGAAAATCCTCGATAAAGCGGTGGTGAGGACGGAGAGCGAGTAGACTCGCGCTGGTGTAGGTCCGCTAACTAGCCCGCAACCAAAGGGTGTGGAAACCTCTTTGGTCACCTCAGCAACTATGGACTGTGAGCCAGAGAGAACGATGCAAAGTGAGCTAACACTCCCCACATTCAAACAGCCATACATTCTAGCACACACTTAAAAGTACAACAACTGCAAATTCTCACAGGGACAGTGACGTAGCGGAGAAGCTGTACTTATGCCACATTAATTAATATAATAATAAATTATTAACATAACAAAATTAGAAAAACCTAGCAATATTAACTAATATTTTAACACATGAAATAAAAATACTATTCCTCAAGCCTTGAAAAGAGTGGGCTTCAAGTTTATACAAAATGATAATCTAGGGACTTAAATAAATTATAACTTTACAGAAACTATACAAAATTATATGGAAGATGACAGACGGTCGTCTTTCATCACCCCTTC
Source organism: Locusta migratoria (assembly GCA_026315105.1). Taxonomy (NCBI): domain Eukaryota; kingdom Metazoa; phylum Arthropoda; class Insecta; order Orthoptera; family Acrididae; genus Locusta; species Locusta migratoria. Next base: position 790,112,733 of record CM048755.1, on the reverse strand, counting down.
ATTCACTGAAAATTTTGATGTAGGCTGAGGTAATTATATTACATCATATACAGCAAACTTTTCTAAAGTAACATGTGGTTGCCTTATGGGCGACATAGACAGCTGAGGCACGTCAAAAAAAAAAAAAAAAAAAAAAAAAAACAGATGATCAAATGTACAAACACATAAAATAAACACTAGAAATCGACACAAGTTAACAATCCTGAGTTAATAAAATAACCTAAGGTAAAATTAACTTACAATGTAACGTATCCTTACCACCATCCTGCTGCAAAGTTATGCAGGAAAATTAGTGTTTTACCGATTCAGGTGTCCTCATGGTACATGTAGGGCAGACGTTCCTCGACGTGGAGCCTGTCTTTGTTGAGCTCCTTTATTTTGTTTGTATTTGATCACATCTGTGATTCTGCTCTCTTTTGAATGTTAGTGTGGCCTCATCTACCGATCACGCTCCGTACTTTAATTTACAAAATTTCCCTGCAAAACTTATCTGAAAAATACAAGTTGGTTCTATTAATGAGCCAGGGTGTATATTCTCAATGTAGTTTTGATGAACCCCTTCGTTAGTGCTCTGTCGCAACCGTCTTCTGGTCGAATCGCACACCTCCTGTTATTCAAACTGACAATCCATAGACAAAATTATCTAGACCGCTGATCATCAACACCACAGTGCATCTACGTGCAACTAAAATCCTATGAATTACGGCGTTTGCGTCTACCATGGCGTCTTATAAACATGCTACCTAACGGAGAGATTGCCGACATAAAATTTACAGTAAAGGTGGCAACTAAAGCACTTGCTAAACAAGGCTAGTTTCACGCACATCGAAGAAGAGCACACACACTTAAAACGACATACAGGGACACAAATTACCATAAACAAGACATACACAAAATATACACAATAAAATACTTAACATGGTCTAAGGACCTAGATTATGCACCATCAATCCTCTCGATGGAAACAAAAAGATAAAAGCATGGACAAAAAAAAGGGATATGTGAGCAGGCAGCCTTATAGCTAACACAGACACTTGAACATGTCACACTAATATTTTTTTTATGTATAGAACGGAGCGTCAAGGTAACGTACGTCGAACAGCCGACCAGCTGGAACTGGCGAGTTGCTGTTATCCACCGCAATAGCGGCGTGTACCTTATAGTAAACACATACATATACAAAGGACACTTGTAACAAAATGCACTATTAAAACAAACAATTCAAAGAAAACACTACAAAAGACATACAAAATACAGCCTAAATCTAAAAACACAAATGACATGGGTGGTAAGAATATCACTTAAATTTACCTTAGCAAACAGAAAATTACACAAAACTTAGGACGTATATGCTCCTTTCCGAGCAGGTTGATCGAGTGACGATCAACTACAGCAAATTATTATTGGCTGATGCTAGGACCGGGATCCGTCGGTTTTTTTGTGTCCCAGCCTCGTCGCCGCTTTTGTGTCTCGTTTCCGTCGTAGGTGTCGGTGGTCGAGTAGAAAGACCGACACAGGAATAAAGGATGCACGCTTGTGCAGGTAGGAGGTGACCAGCCAGTGGGACAGCAGAAACTAGAAACACTAGAGTAAATTAGAACGAGATATATATTTCTTAGAGACTTAGTAATACTTAACTTTTACATAGCTCAGTACTGCAGAATGCTGATACATAGTTGAGCTAGAGGCCTGCCTAGTGCCTATCCGATAGCCAAGTCTTCACTGGTGCCTATCTGATTCCGAAGTGTGAACTGGTTCCTATCTCAGTCTCAAGTGAACGATGTCGTTCAGTGGTGGCCACGAGCGGAGTTGTAGCTGAGGACGCTCTTGGCTGACATCGTAAGAACGTCGCGCCGTGCGTGCATGGCGGCGCGCGGCGAAAGTAGGTGGCGCGCACTTTAGACTTGTGCGACACTACAGGTTTGTTATGGCGTGAATCAGTGGTCCTGACTTCCACGTCTTCTGTTGGCGGGTCGCGTGGTTTTCGCGGGAGTTTGTAGCCCTTATTACCGTTCCCAAACTTTTGCCACTCGTCTTCTCGCCTACCACGCCAATAACTGTGCCCGCTCCTCCGCTGTTGCTGATTCTCAATGTTGGAAGGACCGGAATTCGCGCTGCTATTACTTTCCACGCGGTTGTTCCTAGTCCTATTGTCGCTGTGATTACTTCCTCTAGAAGAGCCGTTGCCATCTCTTCCAGGTCTCGTCATATTCTAAGCCCTCCAGGTAAGCCTGGAAGCACTCAATATCCTCCTTGCAACTTCCTGTAAGGACGGCATTGCGCACATTTCGTGGGAGCTTCGACGCGCAAATTATTATCAATTCACGCGGAGGGTACGGGTAGTCGAGGAATTGATTTCTCTGCATTATTCCTTGAACGAATTCTGCAAGACTCCTAAAATTGCTGTTAGCAATGTGGGGCATCACTAGAATGCTGCTTTTCACTCGTTCCTGTTGCCTCTCCGACCAGTAGGCAGACAGGAAATGTTCCCTAAAATCATCGTAGTAGCTGAAATATCTTAAGAGAGGTCGCATCCGCATCGCGGACTACCCCTCGAGATATCCACACACACATACTCGATTTTGTGTCATTCAGTCCAGTTCGGAGGCAGAGAGTAATCGAATTGCTCTAGCCATGCATGCGGGTGTATCCCGTTTGCAGAGTTTCGGAAAACCTGATACATTTTTACAGTGAGAAAGTGGTTATAATGAAATGCCTGCACTATCTCTCGCACAGGCACTCGACTCCTTGTTTCTCTTATGAGAGAACGGGCACGCAGACGTTCGACCTCCTCCTCCTCGATAAGCGAATCATCTCCGCGGTCGGAACGACAGGGCCGACCTCCACACAAACTGCGGCAGGCGTTTTCTACTTGTGGGGAGGCGCAGGTGGGACAGAGATTTGCTCCAGATGTTGTTCTAACTCGGCCGCTGCATCGCGACGACTACCGTTAATTTCCCACTGTTGTTCCTTAAATCGGAGTGGGTCGCGAACTTCTTCCGATTCATTTACAACAGCGGGAACTGCTCCTTCGGCCGCCGTCTACCCAGTCTTTAGAAGCTGCGCCACCGAAGTGGCCAGTTCCTTAACGCTCGCACCTAGTTCATCTGTGCATCCGCCTAGATCATCGGTGCGTGAGCCTAGTTCATCGGTGCGATCGTCTACCAAATCGACTCTCTCGTTAAATCTATCCTCCAGAGATTGGATATTCGTGTCTACACGGTTGGAGAGGGCCGAGATAGGTTCCGCATTCCCTGCAATTTTTGTCGCGTTTTCTGCGATACCATTAATTGCTACCTCATGCCTTTCCTGAACTAGCCTCACTATATTGGTGCGCAACCCATCCAGATTATTGCTAATAATCTGAACGGTGTTACTTTGCGCCTCCCTGCACTGCGCAGAAACCTTGATAAGTTCGGCCTGGACTGAAGCATTTTGCGCTTCTATCCCTGTTTTTAATTCCTGAACAGAAGCATTCTGCGCTTCCATCCCTGTTTTTATTTCTCTCATGAAGACCATGAGGTCGCTTAGTGCAGTATCAGAGATGCACACACGCCTAGTAACAGTGGTTGAACTAGTTTGCGCATTAGCAGAAACCGGCATATTGGTATGCGGTTAGCTTTGTTGGCCCCTGCCCTCACTTCCACGTTTAAACAAGTCGCGTTTTCAACGGGAACGCAGCCGTCTGTACTCGCAACCTTTTCCCTTTCGGTCGAAAGATCTGACCTAGACGACTTTTCACGGTCCTCACTTTGGTTTAATCACCTACAGCGAGTGGAAACGAACGAGGCAGAACTATTCTCCATCAGCAAACGTAATTTAGAACAACAAAAGTAACAAACACAAAATTAGCCTAACAAAAGACCGCGTAACAAAACACAAACTACAACCTTCACATGTAATGCACTGTGGCTGTGCTCTTTTTATAAAAACAATTAAATAAAATAATCCTTCCAAAAAACACACGAGACGTGAAAACAAAAAATGAAATAACTTAATGCGCATTGCTAATCTTACACATTCATACCCTGGGAGGTGAAAGAAAAAAAATTTCTTAAGAATATTCCCGCATGCATTTAAAGCTAAAAACTATTTCATTAACAGAGGACCGCTAAAAGAGCGAATCCTAGCAGCGGTAAGCCAGATAAAAGTAGACCACTGTACTTCACAAGAGCCTTGCTTTGTCACTAAAATTAGCAAATAAGGTCCGTGTGAACTACTGGTTACTCCCTGCTACAAGGCCTTGTTCTATGGCCCAAACTGAGAACTGACTCGTTTCAATTACTCCAATAACAGGAAATTAATACTACAGTAGTTAATATACATAGCAGCTCACACGTTATTAAACACAGACATTAATAATTAAGCCACCATAATTAAAGTTATCTTAGAAAGGTGGCTAGGAAACATTTATGGCGCAAAGGAATATTATTATTTGCGTTTCGAGGATGTGACCTGGAGGCTTCTCCGACCATCCCTTATATATATATTCCAATAGAACACCTGGTGGGAGTTGCGGCGGATGTGTGTCTTCGCTATAGCCGGGAGGTCCTCCCAGCTGTTGCGCTTTGGGACTCGCCACCGTCGCATTTCAGTGGAATGTTTTGGCATATGCAGGATTCGAATCCACGCTCCTGTCTCTATACCACAAGTCCCGAAGAACGCATCTAGAATCTCGCCTATATGGAGGTTATATAGTACTTCGTCTGGAAATATCAGTCAAAACAATAATTTGGAGAACGTCCTGGAGTCTTGCTAGGGGATAATCCGCTGGTTGTGGTGTGAATTTTGTGATACGTGACCTGATTTACCCTAAAAAGAGAGATAGAGGTCTATTTGCTGCATCTGAGCACTTACTTCGTCGTTGTGTCGAGAACATGGGTATTACAATATACGATTAGCTGATGGATAGTGTATTTGATCTTGTGCAAGACTGTTTAAGCCATCCCCCGTTAAAGACATTACATCGCTACGTGCAGTTAATGTCTTATGTGCGCGAAAAGAAAACTGGAAATGGCGGATATCGAGACCAAGAGAAGGAAGCTAGAATATATGGCTAAAGCAACTGCCATAAAGGACGAGTACAAACTAATGCTGGAGAGAGACGAAGCTATGGCATATGTGTAAGCCAGGTTTAAACAGAGGGTGTGGAGAAATCTGGCTACGACTGGGACTTATAAAATATTTTCTTTTTACAGTAAACAGTCAGGGAGAATGGTCACGCGTCGGTGTACCGACCGAAAATAGCGGGACACATGAAAAACGCATTGCATTCTCGTGTCAGCTCTAGTATTACATTCTACAATTACTTTTTCAAAATTTACACATAGACACATCTACATTTAATCAATGATTTTTACCAACTGTAGACATTATGAACAGCAATATTTTCAGCTGAACACACCCAGTACATACAACTCTTTGTCTAGTGATAGCCAGAGCCTATGCTCGCTCTATGGCGGCTGCATCGCAAGACATAAATAATACATCCGAAGAACAGAGAAAAAATGATGGTTTCCTTTGTAAAAGGAACAACATAGCTATTTTATAAAAGTAACGATGGAAGAACCATAATGTCATACAAATGCATACCTTGTTAAGACAACGAATGAAGTTAGTAGCCGATGCGGCAGTTAACGCTGGGAGGCCTCAGTTTGTTATCTACGCCGGCCAAGCCCCCAACAGGCAAAAGTCCACCACTGGTTCAACTATCAAGTAATTTTAATCAGACCGTAGTGTGGTGTCGCACAAGTACAAAGTGCGCGCCACCTACTTTCGCCGCGCGCCGCCATGCACGCACGGCGCGGCGTTCTCACGACGACAGCCACGAGCGCCCTCTGCTGCAACCCCGCTCGTGGCCACCACGGAAAGACACCGGGCACTTCGGACGGAGATAGCAACCAGTTAGGACCTTCGTAATCAGATAGGCACCATTGAAGACTTTGCTATCGTACAGGCACTAGGCAGGCCTCTAACAACTATGTATCAACATTCTGCAGTACTATGTAAAAGTTAAGTATTGTTACATTCTGTGCAATATATATATCTTTCTAATTTACTCTAGTGTTTATAGTTTCTGGCTGCTCCCCTCCGTACCTGCACCAGCGGGCTATCTTATTCCTGTGTCGGTCTTATTCCACTCGGCCACCGACACCTACGACGAGGCTGGGACACAAAAGTGGCGACGAGGAGTGATAGAACCTTGGACCAGCCCGCTTACAGCAGCCAGACAGCAGCAGTCGGAGCACGCAAAAAAATTGCTCCCGCCCACCCACCCTTATTATAAGATTTTTGGGGGAACATATTCTGTTATGTATTTTGTGGACTTTTTTGTTGCAGAGCGAGTCCTCTTTCATATTGCATTTGTGTTTTGTTATAAGTTACTTGTATACGCGGCGCCTAATCGGTCAGCATGGCCACTACCCCGAACCCAAACTTAATGGAAATTATTCAGTTACAGACGGCGCAAATAACACAACTTCTCCAGGCTGTGGCCCAGCTCACGGCGCAAGCAGCTAACCAACAACAACAGCCGCCGCTTCAGCAGCCCACACCAGCCGCCGTACCGCTCCCTACGTTCCGCCAGTACAACGAACGTGAGGAAGAATGGAGCGACTACTTCGCACAGTTTCAAGAACTCGTCGCGGCTCATCAAATTACAGGTCAGAGAGTGAAGAACCTTTTCTTATCGATTGTGGGCCCCCAGACCTTCGTACTATTGCAGAAACTATTCCCTCACGCATCTCCTCGTGATGTAGACTTTGAACAAATTGTAGATGCACTGAATGCTCATTATGAGAGAAAAGTTCTTGTAGCCGCTGCACGATACCGATTTTTCAGACTTAAAAAATTACCGCAGCAGTCACACCAAGAATGGATCACGGAATTGAAGGGCTTAACCCGCCAATGTAAATTTACTTGCTCTTGTGGACTTTCGTATAGTGACGTGATGTTGAGAGATGCGATTACGCAGAACATTCAGGACCCCAGAATTAGAGCAGCAATTCTGAAACAGTCTGACCCCTCATTAGACAGTGTACTGCAGCTTATAGAAGCGCATGATACTTTTGACTTAGCAGATGTAGAAATGCAAAGCCACAGTGTTAATTCAGTGCGCCGCAACGGACGCTTTCCTAGCCGTAGTTCTCAGTGTAGCACTAGTGATTCTTACAATAGTACGGGCCGTGCTGAACAGACAGTGAACAGTAGCCAGTGTAAAAGTGCGACGCAAAGGTCGCCCCGTAGTGTTAGACACAGTAATTTGAATAACGGGCGCCAACGCTCATTTCAGAAAAATGTACGTAAATCTTGCCCCCAGTGTGTGTCTCGCCACAAGCGTGCTCATTGCCCTAGTCGCAACGCAACCTGTTATCAATGTGGCAAATAAGGACATGTACAGTCTGTGTGTATGCAAATTAAAAACTCAACGAACGGTACCGTTAGAAACAGTGCTTCGCAAAGTGCGAGAACAGTTCATTCTGTAAATGTTATACGGGCTGTGGAATTGAACAGTGCTTTCCTTGGATCTCAATTTCAAGAAAGTAGTTCTGCGCCTATGGCAAAACTATATAGTGCACCACGTAGCAAGCGCCGACGAGCGCGTAAAACAGTGCAACGGAAAAGGGTTCGGGACAAGCAAAATGACTATGAACAGTGCAATCCTGTAGTGAAACTAGTGCCTTCTGCAACTGCTCCTTGTAATAGTGCCCAGTACTGTGTAGCTAGTGACAGTAGACATCAAGTAGCTACTCAAAAGTGTAGTGCAGTAGTTAATAAATCTGGAGTAGCTTCGCAGGCTTGCGCGGACGCCGATCCGGCGGTAGTGTCATCTAGTGACAGTGTTGTTAATCCGCTGCGTGCCGAGTCTGCGCCGCTTCCTTCACTACGCTGCCCGCGCAAGCGCAGTAAACAAACCGTAGCAGACGTTGCCCACATTCGCGCACCTGTCGAGCGCCGCAAGCAAAAACTGTTTGTGACTCTCTTCATAGAAAATAAGACTGTGCAATTTCAGCTTGATACTGGTTCCGCTGTTACATTAATTAATAAAGATACTTATGAACTTCTGGGTTCGCCAAAATTGTCGCCGTCACAGCAAGTGTTAACAGCTTATACTGGTCAAAATATTCCCGTGTTAGGAACGTGTAGCCTGCCTGCCTCTTTTCAAGGTGTTACAAAGACAGTTGCTTTTGTAGTTCTTCAGGCCAAATCGACACAGAACATTTTTGGACTAGATGCTTTTGACTTGTTTGGTTTATCAATTCAAAGAGATGTGCTTCAAATTTCGACAATAGTGCCTCAGGATAAAATCAATGCATTGTGTGACAAATATAGTGACTTGTTTTCGCCGGAACTAGGTTGTGCAAAAGACTTCGTGGCACATGTAACTTTAAAAGAATCTGCAGTTCCAAAATTTCGTAAAGCTAGACCAGTGCCTATCGCAATGCGTGATACAGTTGCCGAAGAACTTAAACGTTGGCAAGACAGTGGGGTGATTTCTCCTGTTTCTGCGAGTCAGTGGGCCTCGCCTATAGTAATTATACCCAAGCCGTCAGGAAAACTTCGTCTCTGTGCCGACTTCAAATCAACAGTGAACAGTCAAACAATTGTAGACACTTATCCCCTGCCCAGACCTGAGGAACTGATGGACAAATTAGGACAGTCTCGCTTCTTTTCCAAGATTGATTTAGCAGAGGCATACTTACAAATTCCACTTGATGACGAGTCAAAAAAATTTTTCGTCATTAATACTCACATGGGCCTTTTTCAATTTCAACGCCTACCCTTTGGCAGTTCTTCCGCCCCCGCTATTTTTCAGCGTTTTTTGGAACAGCTGACAGTTTCTGTACCGTGTTGCTCGAACTATTTAGATGATATTGTGGTATCCGGACGTACAGTTGAAGAACATTTAGCAAACCTGGAGTGCCTTTTCAAAGTTTTGACTGCAGCAGGTCTACGTTGTAATAAAGCAAAGTGTTCGTTTTTTCAAACTGAAATAGAGTACCTAGGCCATGTGATTAATGCCCAAGGAATTCATCCCTTACAGTCACATCTTCGAGCAATCAAAGACTTGCCTCCTCCTAAGAATGTGCACGAATTGCGAGCAGTAATGGGAAAGCTGAACTATTATTTCAGGTTTATTCCCAATGCCTCTCAGATTGCAGCTCCACTGCATCACTTACGTAGGAAGAATGTTCCTTTTGTTTGGTCCAAAGATTGCCAGGTTGCCTTTGACAACTTAAAGTCTGCACTACTCAGTGATGCATGTTTGATTCCCTTTGAACTCTCGTCGGGTTGCACAGGAAACAGCTGCGGATGCAGACCTAAGTGTGGTAGCACGTTTTGTTCGCTATGGTTGGCCTGCCAGAGCCAAAGACATTGATCGGCCTCTGGTTCGACGTTATTTTGCACAACGTCATGCATTATCTTTAAGTCAGGGTGTACTGTTGTTGCATACCGACAACGACCAAGCAAGAGTGATTGTTCCTCGTTCACTGCAACGAGAAGTGTTACGCCTCCTGCATCAAGGACATTGGGGTATTGTTAGGACAAAGCAACTGGCCAGACGTCATTGTACCTGGGTTGGTATGGACGCTCAGATAGAGAGCATGACATCACAGTGTACAGTTTGTGCGGAGCATCAGGCGGCTCCTCCACAGCGTTTCTCAGACTGGCCACGCCCCAAGGGACCATGGCAACGTTTACATATTGACTTTGCCGGACCTTTCTGGAATACGCGCTGGTTAATTGTTGTAGACGCTTTCAGCAAGTTTCCTTTTGTGATTGCCATGAACTCAACGACAGCTTCTAGTACAATCAGTGCCTTAACATCAGTGTTTTGCATCGAAGGTTTGCCTGAAACTATCGTCAGTGACAATGGACCTCAGTTTGTTAGTGCGGAATTTCAACAGTTTTGTCGTGTGAATGGCATTCAGCATATTACCACTGCACCTTTTTACCCTCAGTCCAATGGTGAAGCAGAACGTTTCGTTCGAACATTCAAGTCACACATGGAAAAGATGAAAGGTCAGCACTCCAGGCAGCAAGCTCTTCAAATTTTCCTGTCTACGTATCGGTGCATGCCACGTGACGGCCCGTCTCCTGCCGAGCTGCTACACGGCCGCCGTCACCGCACTCTCCTTCACCTGCTGCAGCCTCCCACGCACCGAGTCGGTTCGTATGGCGCTACGCGTTTTCAGGTTTCTACGCCGGTGCTGTACAGGGTGTTTGCTGGAAACAAGAAGAAATGGATGCCGGGCATCATTCAGCGCGTGCTCGGGCGCAATATGTTTGTTGTACGTTCTTCCACAGGGTCGGAGCTGCGGCGCCACGCAAACCAATTGCGCCTGCACAGGCCGCGCGATCCTGTCTCCGGTTTCTTGATTCCAGACCCAGTTCACCGCCAGGGAGCACAAACACATCGTTCGTCAACGGGTCCAGCGTCCCCGGACTACGAGATCGTCCCGATGGAGATCGACGCGACGCCGCCGCTGTCGCCGCCGCAGATGACAGCGTCACCAAGAGGGACTCCGGGACCGTGCGTGCCGCCGCCGCCGCCTGGGCCACGCACCTCAGAAGATGACCTGCTCCCTCTGGGCGGGGGGGGGTGCGCCCTTCCCCAGGTTTCGGTGGGTTCCCTGGAGGATCGCAAGGCGGATGCCGGGGCGCGGACGGCGTCTCGATCCCAGCCTCAGCTCCGACGCCCGTCCCACCAGTAACGCCCTCGCCCAGGCCCTCCTCCCAGTGCCGTCGCCGTGGCCCTCAGCCCTACGCCACGACGGCGCGGCGGTTTGGGGGGGAGGGGTGTGGTGTCGCACAAGTACAAAGTGCGCGCCACCTACTTTCGCCGCGCGCCGCCATGCACGCACGGCGCGGCGTTCTCACGACGACAGCCACGAGCGCCCTCTGCTGCAACCCCGCTCGTGGCCACCACGGAAAGACACCGGGCACTTCGGACGGAGATAGCAACCAGTTAGGACCTTCGTAATCAGATAGGCACCATTGAAGACTTTGCTATCGTACAGGCACTAGGCAGGCCTCTAACAACTATGTATCAACATTCTGCAGTACTATGTAAAAGTTAAGTATTGTTACATTCTGTGCAATATATATATATATATCTTTCTAATTTACTCTAGTGTTTATAGTTTCTGGCTGCTCCCCTCCGTACCTGCACCAGCGGGCTATCTTATTCCTGTGTCGGTCTTATTCCACTCGGCCACCGACACCTACGACGAGGCTGGGACACAAAACGTAGCACTTACATAAAATTTACTGTACTACAATAAATTATGCTTGACAGACAAGTAACTATGCTAAGAAATGTATCTGAATGCTGACCTACCTTACAAATATGGAATCAACCCCAACAGTGTGATAAATGTATCAAAATATATGTAATAACTGATTTACAATAAACAAACTACCAATTTTTCACTCAGTAACAACAAGATGTGTTATACGTGTGAGTCTCTTGACACACTGAGTTTTGCGCGTCATTTAGTCACTGCCGTTTAGTGCGCATGCGCAGATTCACGAGAGGTGTTGGCTATATGATAATTCCCATAACAGTCGGCGCACTCGTGACACTTGGAGCCGTGCTGGGGTGACGAACTGCACAGCGTGTACTAACAGCCTAGTGTCACTGCATTGTTTTCTACCTTGCTTTCTTTGTAACTGTGTTGGGCTCTCGTTGTTTTGTTTTGCTGCAATATTTTCTTTGTTTCAGTTTCGATAACCCAGAGTATTTAACTGAAAATTTCATCACTGCTGCACTCATACGGAAATAAATACAAACAACTAAATAGCTGCCGAGCGCACTAAGGCGTCATACGATGGTGCGCGAGGTCGCTCCCGTCCAGGGTCAATACCACCCTTAGGTACGGATTTGTGTTCGTCCTTAAGTTAAGCTAGTGTAAGTTACATGTAGGTCGTCGCTACATAACGTAGCAGTTGGAAAGCGCCGTTAAACATAAAAAAGCTAAAGTTTGAACAATGCTTTGCGAGGCCCCCACAGGCGCGAGGCCGTCGGCGGTCGCCAATGCCACTGCGTCTCGGTCACCTCTTGTTCGCATCGACGGCACTTTGAACAGTGGCCGTTACATTTCCGATGTGTTACGACCTGTGACTCTACCCTTCATTCGATCCCTCCGAAGCTCTACATGTCAGCAGGATAATGCACGACCGCATGTTACAGGTTCTGTACGGGCCTTTCTGGGTACGGAAAATTTTCGACTGCTGCCCTGTCCAGCACATTCTCCAGATCTCTCACCAATTGAAAACGTCTGGTCAATGGTGGCCGAGCAACTAGCTCGTCACAATACGCTACGCCAGTCACCACTCTTGATGAACTGTGCTATCGTGTTGAAGCTGCATGGGCATCTGTACCTGTACACGCCATCCGAGCTCTGTTTGACTCAATGCCCAGGCGTATCGAGGCCGTTATTACGACCAGAGGTGGTTGTGTTAAGTCCTGCGATCTGCAAGAAAACTTACAACTCCTCAAATCACCAACGGTTTATTAAACAAAAAGAGCCTTCTGGGCGTACAACAACACAACATCAAGAAAACAGATAATCACTGAGTGACAAACAACAACAAGTATAATAGGGGAACAAATAAACAGACAATACTATTACACGTGGCGGTAGGCTAAGGCAAAACAGCTACACTACGCTGGATGCGGCGTAGGCGCAGCAGGTGGCTGAGTATGCACTGCCCTCCACAGACCGTCGGTGCGCTTATGCAGCCGGCATCGGAGGAGGGCTACAACCGGTTACTGCGCTGTCATTGGCTGGCCACTGTCACATGGCGGAGCGTAATGTAGTGCCGTTTCTTCTGCTGTTGGCCGCTGTTTATGTTTATGTGATTACGTGTGAGCGCCTACGAAAGGGAGCTCAGGAGCCCGCCTTGGTTGCCTGTTATGCGGGCACTCTATACTGTCAGGGGCAGACACAGCAGTTTGTTCTGGGTACTAATTTCTCAGGATCTATGCCTCAAAATTGCGTGAAAATGTAATCAAATGTCAGTTCTGGTATAATATAGTTGTTCAATGAATACCCGTTTATGCATTTCTTCTTCGTGTAGCAATTTTAATGGCCAGTAGTGTTTTTATTTATCGCTATAATGACGAAGGAAATTTGATTTCTCCTATGGGACCTTCGCCATCTCCAAGGTGTTTTTACAAAATAATTTTTTCCATAGCGAACGCTTTCTACATCTACATTTACATGGGATACTCAGCGAATCACATTTAAGAGGGTTCATCGAACCACCTTTATACTATTTATCTCCAATTCCATCCTCGAATATCGCGCGGGAAGAAAGAACACCTGAATCTCTCCGTTCGAGCACTGATTTGTCGTATATTATTCTGATGATCACTTCTACCTATGTAGATGGGAGTCAACAATATACCATCTTCGCATTCTGAGGAAAATGTTGGTGACTGGACTTTCGTAAGTAGACCACGCCGCAGCGATAACCGCCGTTGTAATCATTCCCATCGCAAATCCTGTATCATTTCCTTAACGCTGTCTCCTATGTATCGTGACAATACGAAACGAGCTGCCCTTCTTTGGACTCTTTCGATGTCCCCCGTCAAAACCACCTGATAAGGATCCCACACTGGGCAGCAATACTCCAAAAACGGACGGACAAACGTAGTGTATGCATTTTGTTTAGTAGTTCTGTTTCCAGTTTAAGTCTGAAGTAACAGTAATTCCTTGGTATTTTGTGGAGTTTATGGCCTTCACGTTTGATTAATTTATCTTGTAAACCAAGTTCAACGGTTTTCGTCTTAAACTCATGTGGACCGTTTCACACTTCTCATTGTTTAGAGTCAACTGCCAAGTTTTACACCATACTGATATCTTATTTACATCGTTCTACAGTTGGTTTTGATCTTCAGATGACTTTACTAGACGATAAATGACGGCGTCGTCTACAAAAAACCTAAAGAGCTGCTTAGATTTTCTCCCAAATCGTTTATGTACATAAGGAACGCTGTCTCCTATGTATCGTGACAATACGAAACGAGCTGCCCTTCTTTGGACTCTTTCGATGTCCCCCGTCAAAACCACCTGATAAGGATCCCACACTGGGCAGCAATACTCCAAAAACGGACGGACAAACGTAGTGTATGCATTTTGTTTAGTAGTTCTGTTTCCAGTTTAAGTCTGAAGTAACAGTAATTCCTTGGTATTTTGTGGAGTTTATGGCCTTCACGTTTGATTAATTTATCTTGTAAACCAAGTTCAACGGTTTTCGTCTTAAACTCATGTGGACCGTTTCACACTTCTCATTGTTTAGAGTCAACTGCCAAGTTTTACACCATACTGATATCTTATTTACATCGTTCTACAGTTGGTTTTGATCTTCAGATGACTTTACTAGACGATAAATGACGGCGTCGTCTACAAAAAACCTAAAGAGCTGCTTAGATTTTCTCCCAAATCGTTTATGTACATAAGGAACAGCAGAGGACCAATAACACTACCCTGTGGAATGCCCGGTATCGTCTCTGTTTTAGTGGATGCTTTGCCATTGATTACTACAAACTGTGTGCTCTCTGACAGGAAATCTCCTATCCAGTCGCAAATTTGGGGTGATATACCATATCCACGCAATCTGATTAAAAGCCGCTTTTGAGTTACGGTGTCAATAGCCTTCTGGAACTCAAGAAATACGGAATCAATTTGAGATCCCTTGCCGACACCACTCATCACTTGTGTGAGTAAAGAGGGAGTTGTGTTTCGCATGAACGATATTTTCTAAATCCAAGTTGACCTTGGGTCAATAGATAATTCTGCTCGAGATAATGCATAATATTTGAATACAGGATATGATCCAAAACCCTGCTGCAAATTGACGTCAATGAAATAGGCCTGTGGTATAGTGGGTTACTCCTATTGCCTTTCTTGAATATAGGTGTGACCTGTGCAACTTTCCAGTCTTTGGTAAAGATCCTTCCTTGAGCGAGCGGTTGTATATGGCTGTTAAGTAAGGAGCTTTCGCTTAAGGATAAGTATGTTCGGACCAGAAGATTTGTTCTTGTTAAGTGATTTAAGTTGCTTCACTACTCCGAGGATATCTACTCGTACTTCATCGGCCGGCCGCAGTGGCCGAGCGGTCTGCGGCACGCCAGTCACAGTCTGCACGGCCGTTACGGTTGGGGGTTCGAATCCCCCCTCGGGCATGTATATTTGTGTCGTCCTTTAGTATAAGGTAGTTAATAAGTAGTTTGTATTTGTACGTTTAGGGACTGATGACCCCACAGTTAAGTCCCATAAGCTATACAAACATTTGTACTTCAACGTTAATCATTCTGGCCTCTGTTTGTAGTTCGAAATTTGGAATATTGTTTTCGTCTTCTTTTGTGAATGAGTTTCGAAAACTGTGTTTGGTAACTGAGATTTAGTAGCGCTATCATCGGCAGGATCGCCATTAGTACGCTGCACGAAGCATCGATAGGGAGAAACCAGTTTGCCCTTATGTCTGGTGATATCTTGCATAGAATAGAGGGCAAAAGGCAGACTGAACATTTCTCAAATTTCGAAAGGCGTTCGACACGGTGTCGCACTGCAGACTGCTAAAGAATGTATGAGCATATGAAATTGGTATCCAAATATGTGACTGGCTCGAAGACTACTTAAGTAATAGAACGCAGTACGTTGTTCCCGATGACGAGTGTTCATCAAATATTGGGGTATCGTCAAGAGTACCCCACGGAAGTGTGGTAGGGCTATTGTCTTTCTTTTTTCGTCGTATTGACCAACTAGGACCACGTTAATAACTTCAGTTCCTTTTCTTCCTTGGTTGTTGTTTCCTATTTTTCCAGTATTCCCTCATTTCCTCCCCATGAGCTCTCTCATTTCTTGTGTTTATGTTGTTCCTGATTCTTTCTTTCTTCTGCTTTGAAAGCCGTCCAAATAAAGTATTTTTTTAAATGGTTTCTTTCTGTTATTTCTGATTCTTTGATGTTGTTTCTTTCTAGACCTTCCCTTACTTCTGTAATCCATGCTATTGTAGATTTCTTCTTACAGAAATATTTCCATCGCCGCGGCGTATTAGCCGTGGGTACTGGGGCGCCGTGCTGCGGTGCGCGCGGCCGTTCGCCGTCGGGGGTTCAAGTCCTTCCTTTGGGCATGGGTGTTTGTGTTGTCCTTAACTTAGTTTACATTAGTTTAAGTAGTTTGTAAGCTACGGACTAATGACCTAGCAGTTGAGTCCGATAGATGTACAAACATACATTCTATTTCCATCCATTCGGTAGTGGTGTCCGAAAAAAGGTTAATCCTCAAAAAACATATGTTTTTTAAGCTTATGGGACTTAACTGCGGGGTCATCAGTTCCTAAAGTTACAAACTAATTATGAAGTAACGTATACTAAAGACAACACAAACATCCATGCCCGAAGGGGAATTCGAAGCCCCGACGGGGACCGACCTCGCGCATCGTAGCATAGCGCCTCAATGCGCTCGGCCGCCTCACCATGTAAACAGTCTGGTCGTACAACTGTCGTGTAGTGTTTCAGTTTTGTTTTTCTATATACATATTTCTTGTTTTAAATAATTTCAGGCAAACCATATGCTCTATTGCAGATTTTTCTAGTCCATTTTGTTGTATAGTTTCTCCAAGATATTTAAATTTATTTACTAGCTCTATTTTATCTATCTCTGTTTATATGAATTTTGGTGCATTTTTTACATTTGTCATTACTTTTGTTTTTCAGCTGAAATTTTGAGGCCAGTTCCGTTTGCTATTTTTTTTCCAGAAGGTTTATTTGAATAACTGCTTCTGTCAGGTTTTCTGAAAGTAATGCAAAATTATCAGAAAATGCCAAGCAGTTTACCTTAATTCCATTTGTTTTCCTTTCAAGTGTTATTGGTTCAATTTTGTAATATTTTTAGCTCGGAATTCGAGATGCTTGTAATTTTTTCTAGAACAGTAAAGGTGATAAACCGTCGCCTTGTCTAACATCAGTTTTTATTTCAAATGGCTGAGATGCTTACCGCATAAATTTGACTTTAAATATAGTACCTGTTTGTGGTTCACGAAATATATTTGCTTATTTTGATTTAACACCAAATTCTCTAATGACCTTATCTATTGTTTTTCTGTCTATACAATCCAACGCTTTCTTGAAATCAATAAATGACACTATTGTTGGTTAACATTGTATGGGGATCTTTCTTTTCGAAAACCAACCTGATATCCTCCCAGCTATTTGTGTAAAGCATCTACCATTCTGCTGAGGAGAAATGTTGTTAATATTTTGTTTGCCACTGGCAGAAGTGACACTCCTCAGTAATTACTGACATTCTGTCTCCCTTTTTATGTAACAGGTGGATTAATGCTGTTTCCCAGACAACTGGAATATTTCCAGTTTTCGAAATGTTCTCAAAAAGCAGCTGTAGAACCTTTATGATTTTTGGTTCTAACCACTTCAATAATTCTGCTGTATGGAGTCTTCACCCTTGCTTTATTGTTTTTGAGTGTTTTGATGGCTTCATGAATTTCTAACTCTGTTGGTGGGTCCTCTAGTTTTTGACGTGTCACTGGAAATTCTAATTTATCTGTTGGACCTGGACAGTTTAACAACTTTTCAAAAAATTTTGCTAAAATTGCATGATTTTCCTTGTTATTTAATCCCATTTTGCCATTTTCATCTTTGAAGAAAATACGTGGTGCCTGATATCCTTTAAGTATGTTTTTAAAACTTTGGTAAAATTTTACAGTATTGTTTTTGGTGAAATTTTCTTCTATTTCAATAAGCTGAGAATTTTCAAAGTTTCTTTTGATTTTCCTGATTATTTTTGATGTTTTTTATGTTTGTTACCTGAATTGTTCAAGGTCTTTTTTTTCTCCATTTTTGAGCTCTCTTCTTCACACTCCTCATTCCACGATGTCTTCTTTTTATTCTTTTCTCTGCTGTTTGCGTTATTTGTATCTGGAGTTTACGTCAGTCACCTTCTTTACTTGTGTCAATTTCTTCTCTAAATTTTTCTATATATTTTTTTGTAATATTAGCTATTGTGCTGTTGTATCTTATCACTTTCTTGGTCGCCTTCTTTGTTTTAGATGGGAGAAATTTTATTTTAATCGTAGAGAGATAATGATCGGTATCGATTTCCCAATTTCTATTTTAACCCTCTCATGCACGAATTATCAACCTGACAGTGAAAAAAATTTCTGTTGCATTATTTGGTAACTTAAGACCAATCTTGTGCAGAATTCATCATAATTTATCTAGGAAACATTCTAGCATTCATTACTAGTCCTCATATGAGGTACCTGTGCTTTTACGGTCACCTCAGACGTAAAAGATGACAGAAATGAGACAACGTTTGTGTCCTCATTTGAGGACGCGCCGCATCATGGGGTTAACATTCCAAGGTATACCTTTTAGATATGGCTACGTGATCCAGTTGGAATTATCTTAGTTTTGGATTTGGATTTCTCCAAGTTTTGGCCTTTCTTAGGAGTTTGCGGAAATGTGTGGACATGAGTTTTCAAATGTTCAAATGTTTGTACATCTATCGGACCAAACTGCGTGGTCATCAGTCCGTAGCTTTCAAACTACTTAAACCTAGGTAAACTAACCCAAGGACAAACACACACACACACACACACACACACACACACACACACACACACACATGCCCCATGGAGGACTCGAATCTCCGACGGCGAGCAACCACGCTCTCCGCAGCCAGGCCATTAGACCGCTCGGCTACTCCACCGAGGCTTGCACAATCCATTTCAGATACTGCGACAATAGAGCAGCGTATTCATACACCGTTGTCACCATTCCGATGTAGCCCTCGTGTGTTATTGGCAACATGAATACCCAAGCGTCGAGGTGCGTGGAAACCGTGGCTGAATGGTGTAACAAAAGATGATTGAATAAGTGGTGTCTAGCTTGGGAAGCATGCATTTCTGGAGAAGTTAATTAGAGCTGTTCTGTATCCTCTCCCCGGCTGATTCCTAGAGTTCGTAGACGGTGGAAAAAATCACCAATTATATGCCATTTGGTGTGACTAAGTTTTTGTCCGACGAGCTTAATTGCCTCTGAGTGTTTCTTTAGCGACCTGCTATCAATTTACAGAAATTTCCAAGCGGAAAGTATTCGATTTTCTGATAATAGTTATAGATATTATTAGACTAAGTAGTATCTTTCTCAGTACATATTATGATTGTAGGTTTACATGTTACTGGATATCTGGTTAATAATTACATCTTTTTGTGACTTCTTTGAGTCTGCGACTCTTCTGTCACAACCATAATTATAGACTTGCCGGAGATGACAACCACATCAATATGTGCAAGAGATTCGTTAATTTCTTATGAACAAGGCACCAAGACCTACGCTTTCTATATGAATCATATACGAATGCATTGTGCAAATTTGGGAAAGAGAACTAGGAAGCTAGAACGTGGAGTGGCTAGGCCGGTAAATTAACAATTTGTTGTTACAAGTACACAATTTATTAATAAGCAATCAACAATTTTATTTAAAAAAGTAGTTTACAACCAGGTAACGCTATAGAAAAATATTGTAATGTTTAGTTAGCAGGCAATTTAAAATAACATTTCGAATGGGAATCACCTTACAATCAGTTAAGAAACCGCAATTAAAAGACAACATCCAAAACAGCTTTGGCCACTAGACCTTAAAGAAATGACATGTTATAGACAGTAATTACGAATGGCAATATTGAGTTAAAACCGTTTTGACGATAGCTTAAAACTACATCTACATACTCTGCAAATCACATTTAAATGCCTGGCAGAGGGTTCATTAACCACTTTCATTATCTTTCTCTACCGTTCCATTCTCTAATAACGCATGGCAAGAAAGAACACCTAAATCGTTCCGATTTCTATCTGATTTCTCTTATTTTATTGGGATGGTCATGTCTCCCTGTGTAGGTGGGTGCTAGAAAAATATTTTCACATTCGTAAGTAAAAGTCGCTTATTGAAATTTCGCAAATAGATCTCGCCGCAACGAATAACGTAGTTCTTTTAATGATTTACACCTCAAATCGTGCAACATTTCCGCGACGCTTTCCCCCTGTAACGTGATAAAACAAAACTAGATGCTCTTCTCTGAACCTTCTCAATGTCCTCCGTCAGTCTTACCTGGTGAGGGTCCCACAAGGGGCAACAGTACTCCAACAGAGGACGCACAAGTGTGATGTAGGCAGTCTCTTTGATTGAGCCGTTGCATCTTCGAAGCGTTCTGCCAATGAAACGTAACCTCTGATTCGCCTTCCCCACAATATTTTCTATGTGTTCTCTGCCGTTTAAATTGTTCGTAATTGTAACTCCTAGGTGTTTCGTAGAATTTACGACCTTAATGTTTGACTGATTTATCGTGTAATTGAAGTTCAGCGGATTTCTTTTGGTGGTCATGTGTATTACTTCACACTTCATTATTTAGTGTTAGTTGCCAATTTTCGCCCTATGTAAAAATTTTGTCTAATCGCTTTGCAGTTGCTTTTGATCCTCTGTTGACTTCACTAACCGATAAACGACAGCATCATCCGCGAAAAGTCTAAGGGAGCTATTCAGATTGTCTCCTAAATCGTTTATAAACACAAGGAAGAGTAGGGGACCTATAATGCATTTTTGGGGAACACCAGATATCACTTCTGTTTTACTCGATGACTTACCGTCAATTACTACGAACTTTGTCTTTTCTGATAGGAAAACACGAGTCCAATCGCACAATAGGGGCGATATTCCATGGGAGTCCTTTGCAACCAATTATTAAGGAACCAAATACAGTAGGAAATAATTAAAATATGAAAATGCTTTCTCAACTAACAGTTTCAAAAACAGCTTACATGGAAATCACTTGACAATCAGTCAAGCCATCTCTTAAACTTCAGTAAGATTAAGGAATTAGATGCACAACCTCCCCATAAATAACATGGGCCACTAGGCCTAGAAGAGTGAGTATCATAGTCAATAGTATTGCCAGCCTAAAATATTTAGTTAACTGGGAGCTCAAGAAGCAGTTTCAATGAGAGTCCGTTGGAACCAGTACCATCCCAGTTTCTTCCTCGGATTTAAATGATGTGAAACAATAAAAATCAACATACATTAAGGAATAATCTAGTACTGCCTCACACCTCCAGACGAAAATTCATAAGAGGCACTCACGAACAGTAAACGACCCCTCTTCCTTCCTTGTTGAAAACATCAAATACCCAGCAACTATAAGGAATATAATTCGCAAGGTTAGGACTCAGCCTTATTAAACGTGTGGAGAACAGCAAAAGCATATAAACCTTAAATTAGAACACTGAGCAAAAAGAATAAAAAGTCAGGCTTAAAGACAATAACTACATACAAGCCTTTCACAAGCAGTAAATACCTCTTATTACTTAAGATTAAAATCATTAACACTATAACATTGTAATATCTGAGCTTAGGATGACAAGAATCAGAATCACCAAATTAATTTTAAATGCCAAATGTCACAGGAAACCAAGGCTATATTCCAGAACGTGGCTGAAAGGCCCTTAACAGTTATGTTTCAATTAGCACATGGTAAATACAATCTAATTACAGAGAGGGCGGCGCGCAGAGTCAGCCGCTCTCCAGCTGCGAGCGGCCCTTTAGACAGTGTGGTTGCCCTTCAAAGTCCTCAAGAATGCACTAGAAGGTGACTAGAAGCAGGGCAAGCTAATAGATTTGCGCATAATAGTTCGCGATCGGGAGCGCTCACTTTAGTTCGTCCGCTCCCAGTGACGGCTGAGCGGCGTGGTCTGCGCGTGCAGGTGGAGGGGGAAGTTCCCCAACCTAGCTGCTTCATGCGCTTGCTGCTTGAGCCGCTAACGATATCACGCAAACCAAAAGAAACAGTTTGTGGATAATTTCTCGCGTTTAAGTTTAGAGTTATCTCTATATCTTGGCATTATGGAATGTATTAGTCAGATATTGCAGAGTGCAGAACACATCAAAACAGAAATTTTGTAGCACTGAACTACGTACTCTAGCAGGCAGACGCTCACCTCGAAATGACTCATCAGCAGAAGGCAAACACGTGATTTTAATTCTGCTACGCGCCCTCTACGTTTGGCATAATAGTTCGCGACCGATCGCGCATATTTTAGTTCGCGATCAGTAGCTCTCTTTTTAGTTCAACCGCTCTTTTTAGTTCGCCGCTCTTTTTAGTTCGTCCGCTGTTTTTGGCTTTTGGTACCGCTACTAAAAGAGCTCTTTCTGTTTTTATGACAGCTTTTTATATAATGAATCAGTGTTGCCAAAGCGTGTGCTATTACCCGTATTTTTGGGCAATTTGACATCAAATACTTAGACAAATAAATCAGTTATTTACACGAATGGGAGATACAATGGTATTCAACTACTTTTCACACAGAGTACTCGTAGTACTTTATTTTTAAAATGGATCTCTTGTGGCAGTGAACTATGAAACTACATCTGAGCTGCATCTCAGCTCGAAATGTAGGTAACTGGCAGAAGGGAATCACGCGATTCTGCGCGCTCTCGCGTCCTCTCGCTGTTCTCCGTCAGTCTTCGGAAAAGGAGCGGACGAACTAAGAGGCGAGGGATCTGCGAACTAGTTTGCGTAGTTTGCCTGTGGAAGCGCTTCTCCGAACTAGTTCGTTCGCGAACTCCACAAGACTACAAGCTAACCCAAACTTATGACGACGGCATATGACACCTCAACAATTTCTACAAGTACCAGAAAAATAAAAACACCTAAGAATGCCCACCGCCAGGGAGACATATATTATTAAATCCCAGGTGCAACTGAAAACTGCTATTAGAACCGCACAAAGTATTTCTCCATATACAGGCTCAGGAGTAACCATTTTCACGCAGTTCCCACCAACACATTGTGCAGCGACCAACTGCTAATACAAGGGGTAATGGAAACAATTATGTATCGAATGCTTATCCGGCGAAAGACATTCGGCAAAACATGATCCAATTGGAGAGACCGAAGGAAGCACGATGCGGTAACATGAGGGTGGACAGAATGAGTCAGCAGGAGAACTAGAACCAGTGATAGAACTTACCTTGGCTGTTCACACAACACGGAATCCCATCTGCAACACACCGAGACAAACATCCCCCTACAGCCACCAAAGCACAGACAAATATATACAGACGGGAAACCTCCGTAAGGGCCCGGTCCTACGCTCAGGGGTGCGGGAGGGAGGTTTTCCAGCAGTTCCGTAAGATGTCCCATGATGGCGCTGCGGTCAGAAGCAGCCCTTTAAACTGGCCAGAGCAGGCGGCAGGTAGCAGCTCTCCCCACCACCACCTCCCCTCAAACGCCAGCAAGCCCGACGCAGCCAAGGCCTCGTGGCAGGCGGCACGGGCTCTCCCCTCAGCCTCCCCTCCACGCTACCCTCTGACGTGGGAGAGGCACCCTAAGCCAGCGATTCGCCTGACACCTGCTAGCATCTTACGGAATTACGAGGGGAGCTTAGGATAGTGGTTTAGGGGGGGGCTACTCCTCTGTATATGTTACTCTGTGACCAAAGACAGCCACACACAACTGAAAGTCGCAAATGAAGCGCCACCTTGTTGGAAGCTGAGAGAAAGCAGACAAGCAAAGTGAGCGGCATCACAAACAAAACGGCAAATGACGAGACACGAGTCGAAACGGCGCAACGACTGTCAAACACTTCCATATTGCCCTATATAATTTGCAGCCCTATCTAGCATTTTGGTCAGTCTTGTACTGTACAAAGGCAGTGGTATAAGATCGTGAGTGTACATTATAAAAGGGTAGGGATTCCAGATCCCCAGCCCAGAGCCATCTCAATGGACCTCTTTAATTTTTTTCCGCTTACAATGCAACCAACATTAAATGCTGAAATGTTTTGTCAGTTCAGCTACAAATACTTTGGATACTGACCGGAGTGAAATTGAGAACTGACCTCCTGCCCCCTCCCCCCTCCCCCCCAAAAAAGCAACTGAATCCTCACCCCACCCCCCTCCCAAATTTACATTATCTACGCCCGTGTGTATCATATTAATACGCACCTCTTCGTAACCTCTATGATATACAATTATTTCTTAATTTCTCAATACTGGATCAGATACTTAATCACATTTCGGGTGCATTCCTAAACGCTGACGTTGGAAAATTGACTTGTAACAAGAATATAAAGTTCCTCTAAAAATAAATTAAAATATGTGTGACACAGATCCAATTTCTGATAGTTTTCTGTGCTACATATATTCAGCATTCTGCTACTGTTGTTTATTTTAGTGCCTATCACGATGTTTAAAATTCAGCTAAAAGGAGGTAAATAAGATAACTGTGTATCCACTGGAACAGATTTTCAGATAACTACCCACAACTTTTATTCAGACAGTTTAAAAAGGATCTTAGTCATAATTTTCTGGTTTATATTGGGGCAATTATGGATCCACTATTAAATAATACATTACTCTCAAATGCTATCGAATTATGTAGCGTGACCTTGTTCGCTGATCGGCTGTGTTAGTTAGAGTAATTAAAATCTATACTAGACAACACAAGAGTGACGGTCCGCTGGCCACACTCACGTACGAGTTCAATACTGGGAGCACCAGCAAGCGCACATTACCTAAGTGCTCCGTGTGGGAATATTGATGGACCATGAAACGTGATGTAGTGTGACTTGCCTTATCGGGAGGTATCGGCTGGGTAGCAATCTATGTGGTATCGACGCTATGGCCTGCCACCAGGGACTCTCACCGGGTCATACAGCTCAGGTCAACGTACGCGCCTCCTGGTACTGCAAGTAACCGATAGCTTCTATTCCTTGGCCTGGAAATGCAACTGTGCCAGTCGCTACATAGACGATAATACGTCTTCAGATATTCGACATTTTGCCTTCTTTACCCATATTGATAAACGAGTTTTATTAACATAAGCAAAACGTTAACAACTTTTACTAATATAAATATAAAACGTATTCAGTCACACAGACACATACAAACACACACACCACACTGTCAATAGACCTTTGAAGTTCGTTAATTCTTAAAACTTAAAGTAAAAACAAACCAATGGTCAATAAACGGAAGAAAAACCATTGTAGCGAACATGTCACTGGCAAGTCATTGACTGAGACAGCTGATGGGTTTCCATTCCGCAACATAATATACTCCAGACCAAACATGACATTCATAAAAGCACACCACTGGCGCCTATTCATAACTTTAAACAAAGGGCAAGTACATGCTGAATTTTTACTGTTTCTTTCGTCGTTTCTCAGTAGTACTTCATCATACTTAAGTTCACAATGTTGTGCATGTTCTATCAGTTTATTTTTATTTGGCTGTTCGATTTTAGGCTCACAAGGCCATATTCAGGCTCTACTGTATAGCCAAAGAAGTTATATTGTTTTGTTACAGACTTGAGATACAAACACATAATAAAATGACCTCTATTGTTGAAGTCCAATTAAAAAAATTAAAAAAAAATAACAATTATAAATAAGTATAAAGGAGGGGTCACACCTGGAATAAACTTAACATTAAACTGGGAATTCTTGTGGTCTGCAGTTCGGAGACTGGTTTAATGCAGCTCCCCATGCTATCCTGTCCGGCTCAAGCCTCTTCATCTCTGAATAAGAATGGCAAACAACATTCCTTTGAACCTGCTTCCTGTAATGTACCCCACACACGTCCTTCTAGTGCTAAACTGACGATTCCTTGATGCCACACAATATGTCCCACCAACCTATCCCTACCCTTAGTCAAGATGTGGCAGAAATTCCTTTTCTCCCCAATTTATTAAGCATCTCCTGATTAGTTACGTGATCTACTCATCTAATCTTCATAATCCGTCTGTAGCACCACATTTCAAAAGCTTATATTTCTTGTTTGTCTGAACTGCTTATCGTCTATGTTTCACTTCCATACAATGTTACACTCCAGGAAAATGCTTTGTGAACATTTAAGTTAATACCGGATGTCAACAAAACTCGCTTCTTCAGAAACGCATTCCTCTCCAGAGCGATTCTGCATGTTTTATCTTCTTTACTTCGGCCATCAGAAGTTATTTTGTTACGCAAATAACAAAATTCATACAGTGTTACTATCGTCTCATTACCTAATTTAATTCTTTCAGCATCGCCTGACATATGTATATAACATTTTAAATAATTCTCCAGTCAGATAAAAACATGAATTACTTATCGAGACTGACAAAGAATACTTTTTTAATAATATCTTTTAAATGCAACCAGAAGCACAGAATATCTGGGTTACTTACCTAGCATCAATAACTTTAAAATGAGGTACATGTCGAACGTTATACAGTTATCAAAGATAAAAGGCATTGGTCTAGCAAACATTAAATTCTCCCCAACTAAGCAACAATAACAAATGAATATAATATGAAAAAAAAATGAACGTCTTGATAAGGTTTTAACAGGTAATGGAAAACCAGTAATAAACTTTAACTGTCAACTGAAAAGCTTTACCTGTACACCTTTTATTTAATAATTTCAATAAATAATTATTTGACTAGACTGCAAAGGAATATTTTTAATATTTGGGGAGCATACCAAGAATAAAATGTAACTTTAAAATGGAAAATATACCTGTATAACACCTTAAATAACTAACCGTTCCATTGAAATAAATTACTCAACCAGACTGCTGAAGAGCTATTGTAATATTTTCATTGTAGTCAACTGAAATTATATTAATTTTTAAACTAAATTCACTTATATTCATTTGAATGATATTCATTTTTAGTTGCCGAAGTTTTCCAGAAAATTATGTTTGCTGTAAAGGTCTATTCTGTTTTTCACACATATCTATATATCACATTCCATAGGTAAATAACTTGAATGCCCTTGCAGTTGTAAGATGTAATGCTAATGAAAATATTCTTCAGCAGTTTGGGTCAGTAATTTATTTTATTGGAATTGTTGATTATTTAAAGTATTATATGGGTACATTTTCCAGTTTAAGTTAAAGTTTATTCCGGGTTTGCTTCCAAAACATTAAAAAAATTCTTATCAAGCTAGTCAGATAGATATTTATTGAAAATGTTAATTAAAACGGGGTACAGGTAGAGGTTTACAGTGCACAGTTAAAGTTTATTCCTGGTTTTCATTTGCCTCCCACCACGTAGATTCTATCAGACCATCCGTTCTTCACATATTATATTCGTTTATTGTTGCCTAAGTTTCGCACATTTTTATGTTTTCTAGACAGCTCTCTTTCGTCTTCGGCTCTGATAGCTACATCACATTCACCATATAATTAATTTTTAAGCTACTGATGCTACATAACTGACCAAAGTATTATGCGTCAACAGTTATATATAAAAGCTATTATTATTCTTCGGTAGTCTTGTCAAGTAATTTATTTTATCTGACTGAATAATTATCTAAAATGTTATACCTGTACATTTTCCTTCTTAAAGCTACGTTTATTCCACATTTGACCCCCCCCTTCCCCCCCGTATATTTTTGTAGCTGTTGGATATTTTTACTAAGCGGTCGAAAGGAACTGACTGTTGAATCTGAGCGGCGAACATCTGATGACAAGGCAAGTCAACCGAATCCTCCACTGGAAAACACATCTGATCATACACAACATTTGTGATAGTATTCGCATCATATGAAAGGAATCACTTTATCGACACACCTGACTTATACTCCCAGTGAGTAATTGACATATGACTTCTTGGCCAATTCGGATGTCCATCTTATATATTAAAAGAATATACGAAAACTAAAGTCAGTCGGCCAGACCGATTTCCTTTATTTTTGTTTTAAACGAATGGTATTCATCCACAGCTTTGTCATCAAGTATGAAAATTTACATAACTCTCGCCTTCCTTTTTCTATACTCAAACGCGATATCCTTCTGTATATTTCTAATGGAGATGTCCTTGCTGTAAACTAAAGTCATTCGGTCAGGCCGTTCTATCCGACCGATTTCCTTCATTTTTGCTTTAAGCGAAAGGTATTCGTTCGCAGATTTGTCATCAAGTATCAGAATTAACGTAAGTCTCTCCATCCTTTATTTTTATTCAAATGTGGTATCCTTCGGTTGTTGCATTGAATATTTTAATCGGTATGTTTTACGATATCTTCGGTTCTAATGAAGGTACACAGTTCTTTCTGACTCAACAACACTCAGCAGATCAAGCTCTTTCATTTGCGCTTTTAAACAATTGCACTGATTGATTCTGAAGAAAGCTATGCGTGAACATTCAACTTCCATTTTTTTTCAACTTTTTTGTCATTCCACTAACGGTGCGAAGTATTGGCACGGGTCCTCTAGTATGTATGTAAATGTGATCACTCCCAAAGAAATGATGAAAAAAAAAACGGTTTGGCAAATAAGTGCAACAGACGAATGCAACTGTGCTCTTTCAAAAGGTACGTTTCAATGTTTTTGAAGTTTCCACGTGTTCTCTATAAAGTCCAAGCAAATCTGAACATGTCCTAATATTTCCGAAACCGACGTGGGTTACGTGAACTAACCTGAATGGCAGCAGTTTGTTTGAATTTCTGTAACAGGTCTATGAGGCATCTCGCCTCCACTCGTTATTTATCATATTTACTTGCGATGGTAATATACTGTTACCACATGGCTCACATTCTATAACTAACGTATGGTATGCCAATTTCCAAGGCTATGAAAATAGAACAGAGATGTCAAAGGTTAGATAGACAGTTCATAATTTTGTGAAAAACAAAAAGGAAAAGAACACATCGTGAAGAAGCTTTGAACACAGGATTTGAGAGTAGTCGTGTAGATGCTATTCTACACAGCTGACACCGCAATGTCCGCCCGGAAACCTGACGATGAGATTAAATTCACTGCTGTCTAGAATGGGAAGCGATTATCATTACACGGTGTGATAATAGTCTCCAGATCCTGTCTGTTACGATCGCCGTACTGCACGCTCACGCGTATTACATTCCTTGTATACACATTGGACGCATGAATCACCATGACTGGGACAACTGCATTCACAGAGTGCACACGGACACATCCGAGGCGTCGGCCGTTCTATTACCACCCACGTCGAAACGTCTTACTTGGCTTACTGCATACGTGCGGCTTACACGTACGCACTCATTCAGTACCATTTCTTACGTCAGCAGTGGTGGGCGGCATGACGGCCTGGTACCATTTCTATACCACCTACAGTTACCATTGTACTCTTTTAAAGGTGTGACTAATATTGGCCGGCCGCGGTGGCCGAGGGGACTGAGGCGCTTCAGTCACGGTCTGCACGGCCACTACGGTCGGGGGTTCGAATCCCCCCTAGGGCATGGATATTTGTGCCGTCCTAGTTCGTAAGTAGTTCATAAGTAGTTTGTAAGTTTAGGGACTGATGACCCCGTAGTTAAGTCCCTTAAGCTTAACAAACATTTTGACTAATATTGTGTCTACTGCGCCTGTTAGTAGTCTCCTGTTGTGCTGCGACCTTTAAAAGGATTTGATTATATCCCGATTAAACAGTGCAAAGCGAGAGCACCGCCAGCCAATGTGCTGGGAGCGAGGCCGCAGAATGAGAAAGAGAATGAGGTAAGAAAGAAATACTGCTGCAACCAATAACGTAGCAAAACTGTTTAGCTACAAGAAGAGTTATAAACAATGAAACAAATTTTAAAACCTAGTAAAATGTAGGTAAATATAGTTAAATTATAAACTCCTATTTTGTTGTTGTTCTTTTTTAAATTCTTCAAACTGTTTACTACTATCTTTGAATGTCTAGGGGGCGGCTCCTGTGGCGACACCCCTGTTGCAGACGCCGGATAACGTGGCTGGGGTCTAAGGTCGGCAGATGACAATTTGCCCAAACGTCTTTTCTCGCAGTTATCAGGGCAACGCTACCATAGTCGTGCATGTATGATACTTGCCAGGTCTGAAGAGGTGTGTAATTCAAACAACTTTATTTCTTGGGTCAAGAAATACTTCTATCTCATGTATCACGATAAAATCTTCTATGAGTATTCCTAAAGAGCTACGGCTAGGAGGTTCATTTCTGATGCGCGCCACAGATGAGCCTGTCACTTGGCAGCTCTGAACTTGCCCTGCGTGGAACAGACCCAACAGGCCCGCTCAGCAACAGCCAGGGCCGTCGCCTGTGCTGATTCGTGAGGAACATCAATAATAAAGCGGTGTCACATGCTTTTGGTAGCGTCCACGTGTTGCTAAGATCCTAAATACTCACTTCATTTTAAATAACTTCTTTTGCTTCTTTCTTCTCTGTTCCTTTTCCGTTTGGGTCATCTAAGGACACGGACCAACTTCTATGCTTCTTCCTTTGTTCTTCTTTCTTTCTCCTCCAGTATTCTTTCATATTTTCACTATGTATCCATTTCTCTCATCAGACCATTTTGATCCTGTCTTCTTCTCCCTCCTGCCTTAAAATCATATCATTTTTAGCACTCAAGTCTTAAACTCCCTCTCTTTCTGTTACATTTTTTACGTACTTTGTTATTTCCAAAGCCTTCCTAACTTATTGTATCCGAACGATTATTGACTTCTTGTCCCAAAAGTATTGTCACGTTGCAAACTGCAGGTGTTCCGGAATCTGCGACGGTAACCACAGCAGCACGTGTGCTGTCGGAAGGCTCGCGGCAATATTTACAAATCTGCTTTGTTACTCTGTTGTAGTTCATTCTGTAAAAATGTTAAAAAATAGCAGCCGCCTCTTACGTAATGATTCAGTTATGTTTTCTATATTGCGTTGTAATTAATTAAGTTAATCAACAACTCCAGTAACGTAATGCAGCCAAGCTCGCTTATTGCAGTCCTTTAGGTTTTGACTACCGTTTAAGTCCTCTTCTTAAGATCAAAATACTGTATTGGTAACTCAGTTACACCTGTTTGGAGATATGCTAAATTATTCAATGACCAACATTTTTATCGGAAGATGATGAATTGTTTCACTGAAACCGGTAGTAAAAAAATGAAGGACTGCAATAAGCGATCTTGGCTACATTTCCTTATTGGAGTTGTTGATTGCCGCGCGGGAGTAGCCGAGCGGTCTGGAGCGCCACGTTACGGATCGCGCGGCCTCCCGCGTCGGAGGTTCGAATCCTCCCTCTGGCATGGATGTGTGTGTTGTCCTTAGATTAGTTCAACTTAGTTTAACTAGTTTGTAAGAATTACAAACATTGCAAACATTTTTGAGTTGTTGATTATTTTACGAAAGATTCTTCTTTCGGGGACTTCAGGGCTGTTTCATTTGTAATTAAATACTACACACTCACTTGCATACAAATATTCTGATTTTGCTACTGTATTGTAATGGCGTAATTTCAACTTCCGCGGTGGAGTGGCCGAGCGTTCTAAGGCGCCTAGCTGCGAAACACACCGCTGCTCGCCGTCGGAGGTTCGAGTACTAGGGACTGGTAACCAGAGTAGATTTCCAAAGAGTTGAACCGTTGTTTTGGAAGGAGACCCCCCTGTTGTAAATGTTCCTCATTATTCCATATGCTGTCTCCACTCGAAAGAGTACAGTAAATTTTTCGGAGCCATTTTCTTGCATCATTCCTCCAAAATATTATTTTTCCAGTATCTGTTACAAGTATTACTGCGGTATTCTGGATGTTTGTCGTAAACTTTGTTTCTTCTCCAGAAATCTTCAATGAGATTTCTGTGTATTTCTTAGTTTGTTTGTCTTTAAGAAAGAATGGTAAAATCTTCCGCAAATGCTAGACAATTAGTTTCAATACCTTTTGCTCTTCCCGCCAGGTCCTAGGATTTTTATCTGTCACTTTCCACTTCTTTCACCTCTGTCAGTATTGCTCATGTGAAAAATACCGAGTAGCACTGTGGTTCGGAACCCACGTAAAACTGTAGGTCCCACTATAACTGGCTGGGGAATTCAGTTCGAAGGTCGGAGGAAGGCAACGGCATACCACCTCCAAACAGGACCATGCCTAGTAAAGCACTGTTGTGCTCAAACCAATCTTCGGATTGTTGACTGCTTTACCTTTTTACCTTTTGCTCTTAGTCCGAAGTCTTGCTGGTAAGAGCTTATTTTCTTTCAATTTTTGTTTCCATTCTCTTGCAACACGGAAGATCCAGAGCAAATATTACAGGTACGCGCATGCAAAAACAGAGAAATGTAAACACTCTAATTCAAACGTTTGTAAACCTATGGGACCAAAATCCGATTGTCATCTGTCCCTAGACTTACAAACTACGTCACCTAACGTATCCTAACACGCACACATGCTGGCAACTCCGGCGTGGGCGCCTAGAACCGTACGGCAGGTAGACGCCAGCTGGTCTCGTGTTCAGCCTGCCTGGCGCAAGCCTTCTTAGCTGACGTCACTTCGGCGACTTGCGTGCCAATTATGATGAGGTCGACATAACACTCAGTCCCCTAGCGGATAAAACCTTTTTTTATAACGTTTATTAAACTTTAATGTACAGAAAAAACATTAACATTAATTTTACATGAGTGTGTCTTGTTTTATGTATTACATTTTGTCATTATACAAGATAACATTTACATCTCTGGTTTTGATTCATATCTCAGTCTCTTCTTTTTATGAGGGTACCTGAAAGAGAAGATATTTTTGCACAATTTTTTCAAATGGCGTTAACGCATTAATGATTTCTTTTTATTTTTTTAGCTCTTTTAGCTTCTCTTTTTGTCTATTGCCGTAATTAGTTTGATACGATACTCTTTATTTAATTTCTGTATCCTTTTAGCTATTATTGGTTGAACATAAAGGTAAGTAGATAATTTTCTTCGTCACCTGTTTAGGAGACGTTTATGATTTTGGTGTGACACGTATACAGCTATGTGGTTTTGCGGTCAGGTGTGTGGACACGATGGGAACCACGGAAAATGTAGACATATGTAAATAAAAAAATACATTTCGCACTCGTGTATGCACACTGACATATAACGCAAAACATGGGCAAATCACACTAAGAAATAGATAATTTTAGTAAGAAATTCTTAGGGCGAGTAATCGCCAGTAGTCAATGTATGCGAAATAGCATGGACAATAGCACCAATTTGCAATGCTGAAGTTTGAGGCAATAAACATTATTGGGCAAATCTCGAGTATACTAATACACAGACAAACTGTTAGAATCTAAGAAACGTTGGGCATTCATCTAAACGAGGTCTCATGTGGAACAAAACCTGGGCAAATAACAGAGGAAAAGACGACATAAATTTCATAGGGGCAGGAAATACTAACATGTAACAATGAAGTACTGTATAATTCTAATGGATACTACAAATACAATGGATAAGGCAGAATCTCATGAGAATTTGCGTATGGATAACAGAAGAGACAGAAAGGAGAGAGAGTGTTGGTGAAAGAAAACACCAAGGACAGAGAGAGAGGGAGAGAGAGAGAGAGAGAGGGAGGGAGAGAGAGAGAGAGAGAGAGAGAGAGAGAGAGAGAGAGAGAGAGAGAGGAGAGGGAAAGAGCACACGTATTTCCTAGACAATTTTACAACATTATTAAAACATACATGAGAAAAACAGAAAGATACACTTTTTATTTAG
Organism: Locusta migratoria; assembly: GCA_026315105.1. NCBI lineage: Eukaryota > Metazoa > Arthropoda > Insecta > Orthoptera > Acrididae > Locusta > Locusta migratoria. Next base: position 790,079,233 of record CM048755.1, on the reverse strand, counting down.
CTGTGCTCTTTAAATAGAGCTCGTGTTGAGTTACACATTAATAGAACTAATATTTCATTGCACCTTTTGTAATTACGCGCAATGGCAGAGGACACTGTTTCACATTACATTTCATTCGGCCACCTACACGGGCATCGAACCCGGGCCCCCTACATGCTAATGTACAACGCTGTCCACTACACTACAGAGGCGGACACCATGCGGCTATGTAAACACTCAGAGTATGGAGTCCTGTGAAGTTGGAACCCCTTTTTCTAAAAATGTACATTTTTCAGAGTTCTAGACAGATACGCAATAGTTCTGGAGTTCTCTGTACAAAATGTAAATAATTCTGCGACAAAAAATAGGAAAAATTACAATAAATTTTAGTGTTTTCAAGATAATTATTTGCCTACTAGCGCAAACATAGTTCTGATCACAGTTCTAAATAGATCCTAAAGAGTTCTACAGGAAATCCTAATGGCATTTTTCTATACAGCTTATACTTTATGAGATAATTGCAATAATGTGGAATCCATTTTCACTCTAGTGAAGTTGGCACCCTCTTTTGAAAAAATATACATTTTTTTCAGAGTTCTAGGCAGATATGAAGTAGTTCTGAAGTTCTCTGCATAAAATTTAAATAGTTTTGCACTAATTCGCGAAAAAATTACAAATATATCAACAAATTTTAATATTTTCAAAATAATTATTTGCCTATTAGCGCAAACATAGTTCTTATCAAAGCTCTAAATAGGTCCCAAAGAGTTCTACAGAAAATCCTAATGATATTTTTTTTTTGCTCAGATAATAGTTCATGAGATAATTGCATGAACGAGGAACATAAACTATACAAAATTGCACTAGAGTCGTATGAAGATGGCACCTCTTTTACGCGGAATATACATTTTTTTCGGAGTTCTGGGTACTTCTTCTATAGTTCTAGAATACCTGTACAAAATTTAAATAGTTCTGCAGAATTTCGTGAAATAAAAAATATTACACAATTCTGAATAGTGAGAGAGCTATGAAGTTGGCAGACCCTTTCTCTAAAAATGTCCTTTATTTCAGAAGCAACACTCTCGTCATAATGAACAGATGTGAATATGTAAACAAAGTAGAAGATTTCCTGAATTCCACTAACGTGCAAGAACTGCAGAAAGATCCAACACAAATTTTTTAATGATAAAGTGAAAAGTGTAGTTAAACAGTGCAAAAGTATGTTTTTTGAATCTGACACATACTTCCTCACCATCATGAATCCAATAACTCCTAGACTGCATGGCCTTCGCAAACTTCATAAAGAAAATTTTCCAGTTCGTCCGGCAGTATCCTTATTTTCAGCTCCATGTTACAAATTAGCTCAAGAATTAAATGACATCATCAAAAGTAAAACCAACTTCAGACCAAGGCATGGTATTCTGAATTCAACTGATTTAGTGAAAAAACTAAAAGACATCCCTATCTCTCCTAGTGCCAAACTAATTTCTTTTGATGTCAGTAACTTATTCACCAATATACCTGTAGATGAATGCCTAAATAACCTCACACACTTACTACACAAATCAGGAGTCAACCCAGTCGTCACAGATGACATAAAATTAGCCACACACACTTTCCTATCACAAAATTACTTCCATTTAAATGGCAAGATATACAATCAGCTGGATGGCCTAGCTATGGGTTGCCCCCTGAGTCCAATTCTTGCAGAAATATTCATGAGTAATTTTGAGGAAAAATTTTTGAAAAGTAACCCACTCTCTTCCAAGGTAGGATACTAGTTTAGGTATGTTGATGATGTGTTGTGCTTATGGACAGGTACTAACAGGCAGCTTCAAACTTTCCTCAAACAGTTAAATTCTGCTCACAAAAGTATCAAGTTTACAATGGAGTTTGGTGGCAACACAATAAATTATTTAGACCTAACTATAGACATCAGCAATCATTCCCACACCATCAGCATTTATAGGAAACCTTCCACAACAGGCATTGTAATTCCAGCCAGTTCACAGCATCCAATCACTCACAAACATGCAGCATTTCATTCCATGATTCATCGTTTGTTATCTACCCCCATGAGTACAGAAAATTTCCAAATTGAATTAAACACCATCAGACAAATAGCAACAAACAATGGCTACCCTCCTTCCTTGGTAGACTCCATAATGCACAAAAAAACAAAAACAACATGTCTCTTCCCTTCTTTACCCTGTTGTCAACACTTCAACACCCCAAGATCCTAACAAATGTTGTAGAATCCCATATTTAGGAAAGGTTTCTATTCATGTTGCCAAAAAACTTAAATTCAGGAAATTTCAAAACTTCCTTTTATGTGCACAATACCATTGGTCACGTTCTAACCAATTACAAAGACAAAATTCCAGCTTTGGAAAAGAGTGAGATATACAAGATCACTTGCAACTGTGGCAAATTCTACATTGGACAGTCAGGCAGAGCAATAAGCACTAGATTGAAAGAACATCACAGAAGTTGGAAACTCAGGAAAAGGATCTCAACATTTGCAGACCATCTACTAAATGAAAACCATAGCTACCATGTTAAACATGATGTCCTACATCATATCCAAGAAGGGAAGAAAATGAACTTTTTAGAAATACTGGAAATTAATAAACATATGTCAACTTCTCCACACCTTGTGCTGAATGATCAAACTCAGTTTCCCTACTCACCACTTCTGTCTGCAGAATCTAATGGACCCACATAAACCACTGACTCCTATTCACTTGCCTCACATCCCTACCACAATTCCATAGCCTACTTGCCTGATCTACTCCCATGAACCACAGACATTTCCGAGGTGGGGTGGCTTGCGTGCCTCAATGATACAGATAGCCGTACCGTAGGTGCAACTACAGCGGAGGGGTATCTGTGGAGAGGCCAGACAAACGTGTGGTTCCTGAAGAGGGGCAGCAGCCTTTTCAGTAGTTACAGGGGCAACAGTCTGGATGATTGACTGAGCTGGCCTTGTAACATCAGCTAATGTGACTTTGCCACACAGCTACTGCGAACGGCTGAAAGCAAGGGGAAACTACAGCCGTTACCTTTCCCGAGGACATGCAGCTCTACTGTATGAACATATGATGATGGCATCCTCTCGGGTATAATATTCCGGAGGTAAAATAGTCACCCATTCGGATCTCCGGGCGGGGACTACTCAGGAGGATGTGATCATCAGGAAAGACAATACTGGCATTCTACGGGTCGGAGCGTGGAATGTTAGATCCCTTAATCGAGTAGGAAAATTAGAAAATTTAAAAAGGGAAATGCATAGGTTGAAGTTAGATATAGTGGGGATTAGTGAAGTTCGGTGGCAGGATGAACAGGATTTCTGGTCAGGTGAGTACAGGATTATAAATACAAAATCAATTGGGGGTATCACAGGAGTAGGATTGATAATGAATAAGAAAATAGGAATGCGGGTAAACTACTATGACCAGCACAGTGATCGCATTATCATTGTCAAGATAGATACGAAGCCAACACCGACAACAGTAGTACAGGTTTATATGCCAACTAGCTCTGCCGATGATGAGGATATCGAAGAAATATATGAGGAGCTAAAGGAAATTATTCAGACAATTAAGGGAGAGGAAAACTTAATTGTTATGGGAGACTGGAATTCGGTAGTAGGACAAGGAAGAAAAGGGAAGATAGTAGGTGAATATGGTCTGGGCAAAAGGAATGAAAGAGGAAGCCGCCTGGTAGAATTTTGCACGGAACATAATTTAGTTATAACAAACACCTGGTTCAAGAATCACAAAAGAAGATTGTATACGTGGAAGAGACCAGGAGACACCGGAAGGTATCAGATAGATTTTATAATGGTAAGACATAGATTCCGGAACCAGGTTTTAAACTGTAAAACATACCCAGGGGCAGATATAGACTCTGACCATAACTTGTTGGTTATGAACTGTAGGCTGAAACTAAAGAAACTACAAAAAGGTAGGAAACTAAGGAGATGGGACCTGGATAAACTGAAGGAACCTGAGGTTCTTAAGAATTTCAGAGGGAGCTTTAGGCAACAATTGACAGAAACGGGGGAAAATAAAACAGTAGAAGAGGAATGGGTAAAATTGAGAGATGAAATAGTGAAGGTAGCAGAGGACAAAATAGGTAGGAAGGCAAGACCTACAAAAAATCCTTGGATATCACAGGAGATACTAAATTTAATCGATGAAAGGAGAAAATATAAAAATACAGTAAATGAAACAGGCAAAATGGAGTACAGACGACTAAGAAATGTGATTGACAGGAAGTGCAAAATGGCTAAGCAGGAGTGGCTAGAAGGAAAATGCAAGGATGTAGAAGAATGTATAAATAGGGGAAAAATAGATACAGCCTACAGGAAAATAAAATAAACATTTGGAGATAAGAAAAATAGATCTATGAATATCAAGGACACTGATGGAAAAACAGTTCTCAGCAAAGAAGGGAAAGCTGAAAGGTGGAAAGAGTATATAGAGGGGCTCTACAAAGTAAATGAACTCGCGGACAATACTGTAGGAAGGGAGGAGGATGTAGATGAAGATGAAATAGGAGATACTGTATTGAGAGAAGAATTTGACAAAGCCCTGAAAGACCTAAGTCGAAACAAGGCCCCTGGAGTAGATGATATTCCCTCAGAGCTATTGAAGTCTCTGGGAGAACCAGCCATGACAAACCTGTTCACCTGGTGCGTAAGATGTATGAGACAGGAGAAGTACCCTCAGACTTTAAGAAAAATGTAATAATCCCCATTCCAAAGAAAGCAGGTGCAGGTAGGTGTGAAAACTACAGAACCATCAGTCTAATAAGTCATGGTTGCAAAATATTAACACGAATTATATACAGAAGGATGGAAAAGGTGGTAGAAGCCGACCTCGGGGAAGATCAGTTTGTGTTCAGGAGAAATGTAGGAACACGGGAGGCAATACTCACGTTACGGCTTATCCTAGAAGATAGATTAAGAAAAGGCAAACCTACATTTCTAGCTTTTGTAGATTTGGAGAAGGCTTTTGACAATGTTGATTGGAATAAACTCTTTCAAGTTCTGAAGCAAGCAGGAGTAAATTATAGGGAACGTAAGGTTATTTATAACTTGTACAAAAACCAGACAGCGGTTGTCAGAGTTGAAGGGCATGAAAGGGATGCAGTGGTTGGAAAGGGAGTAAGACAGGGTTGTAGTCTTTCTCCATTGTTATTCAATTTGTACATTGAGCAAGCTATAAAGGAAAGCAAGGAGAAATTTGGAGAAGGAATTAAAGTTCAGGGTGAAGAATTAAAAACATTGCGTTTTGCTGACGACATTGTAATAATCTCAGAGACAGCAAAAGACCTGGAAGAGCAGTTGAAGGGAATGGACAGTGTGCTGAAAGGTGCATATAAGATGAACATTAACAAGAGCAAAACTAGGCTAATGGAGTGCAGTGTAAGGAAATCAGGTGATGCTGAAGGAATTATATTGGGAAACGAAGCAATAAAGGAGGTAGAAGAGTTTTGTTATTTGGGCAGTAAAATAACAAATGATTGTCTCAGTACAGAGGATATAAAATGCAGAATGGCAATGGGTAGAAAAGCGTTCTTGAAAAAGAGAAATTTGTTAACATCGATTATTGATTTAAGCCTAAGGAAGTCTTTTGTGAAAGCATTTGTATGGAGTGTTGCCTTGTATGGGAGTGAGACATGGACGATAAACAGTGCGGACAGGAAGAGGATTGAGGCTTTTGAAATATGGTGCTACAGAAGAATGCTGAAGATTAGGTGGGTGGATCGCGTAACGAATGAGGAAGTTTAAATACAATGAAAGAATCCCTGAGACGGATTTTCGTCTCAAATATGTCAAAGACATTATTGATATAGCTGAAGCATTGAATTAAAATTTGTGGTGCGGCCGGGAATCGAACCCGGACCTCCATGCTTACCAGGCAGACGTCTTAACCGTTAGACTACCACACCACTAACGATTAAGGCGCCTCGGAATAGTCTATGTACGATTTCCCTCCACAACACAAACTTTAATTCAGCTTCTTTGTTCCAAAGATAATTGCCACTACTGCCAAGGCTCTCCATGCAGCGGAATAGCACCTCAGCAATGGACATGGTGGAACAATCCCGTTATGGTGATATAAATATCAATTAAATACAATGAAAGAATCCCTGAGACGGATTTTCGTCTCAAATATGTCAAAGACATTATTGATAGAGCTGAAGCATTGAATTAAAATTTGTGGTGCGGCCGGGAATCGAACCCGGACCTCCATGCTTACCAGGCAGACGTCTTAACCGTTAGACTACCACACCACTAACGATTAAGGCGCCTCGGAATAGTCTATGTACGATTTCCCTCCACAACACAAACTTTAATTCAGCTTCTTTGTTCCAAAGATAATTGCCACTACTTCCGCTGCATGGAGAGCCTTCACGAAGTCTGCTTTCGGCGGGCGAGCTGTGTGGTTCGTGTTTACGTCCTCGCTGCGGCCGGCCGTGTGTTGACACTGTGTGGTGAGTTGGACGCTCTCGCAGCGCATATCGTAGTTATATTCCAACATGTATAGATCATAAAGATGAATCAACCTTTAAGAAAAGACACCTTGAAGTTCATGTTTAACGAACAGTTCGTCCGACCTAGAGCTTTTGAAGTAGAAGCTTTCTTAAGAGATGTAGTTAAACTTAATGTGAATGAAATAATAGGGATCCATTTATCGATCGTTAGTAGCACGGTCTATGTTAAAATGATCAGTTCAGAGTGCTGTGATAAAGTAATTGAACGTTGTCGAGGACACCTTAAATTCAATCACTGCGACGGCAATGTTGGCGATGTACAAATTGATTACGCCGGTTTTGGCATTAGAACAGTTCGCATATTTGAACTCCCATTTGAAATAACTGCGGAGCAGATTAATTCAGTCCTCAAACCATACGGGAGAATTATTAGTAATACTGCGGAAAAGTGGACAACGTTTCAAACTTTTCCAGTATTAAACGGTGTTCGACAAGTGAAACTAGAACTACAGAAACATATCCCGTCGTATATTTACGTATGCGGATATAGAGCCATTGTCATATACGATGGTCAGCCACGTACTTGCTCAGGATGTGGGCAGTCAGGTCATGTTAGGTCGGAGTGCGTACAACGTAGAGTGACGCAGCTGCCGGCAGGGGAACCAGTCGCTCCTATGACGATGACGTCACTGCCTGTGACTTACGCCACGGCCCTCCGCGTTAATACGGCCACCACGTCGAGCGCCGCAGTGGGTGAAAACGATGACGTACATGTAGACGGTCCGTCACTAACAATGGATGTTGGTGCCGCGGAAAAAGCGACTGTCACCGACTCCGACAAAACAGAAACAGCCACTAAAGAAGAACGTGCAACAAACCCAGAAGATAAGTCCGGAAGAGGAGTACGCAGAGACGAAGACGATAGTGCAGCACAAGACCTAAGCACGACTTCAGAGACTGAGGTTAGTCAGGAATCTCGATCCTCTCTTAAAAAACATAAGAAACGGCGTTTAGCTCCTCCCGACGCCAAACAAAAAGCTCAGGCAACGCATGAAAAAGCGCAAGAAATTGCTCGCAAATTAAGTGAAAAAGCACCTGAAATTTCGGAGCGTAGCAAACAGACGACAAATTCAGCGGCCAATGAAAATCTGAAAAATGTAGAAATGATAACCCAACAGGATGTGGAAATGGAACACCCTGCAAAGCAACAATTACAGAATAAGATCCCACCTAGTCTTGGTCCCGAAAAAGAAATGCACCATCGCAATGAAGGAAGAAACTGGGCAGATGAAGTGGACTATCCCAAAGATGAAGATATGAAAGAAGCTACAAGTCCAAAAAGGACTCGTCCTCCGCACTAATGGGAGAGAAAATGAAAGGGCTATCGCATCCACGACCGGTGCAACAATAATATAAGGCGTCATGCGCATGTTATAACATCTAATATATAAAGTCAGTCTACATCTCACAATTGCGTTACAATCGTACAGAATTGCGACGATAAATATCAATAAGATTCGTAGTCATTTAAAACTAAAGACCTTACAGGACATGTTATACGCTGCCGACATCGATATTGCTATGTTACAAGAAGTAACAGATATTACACTTGATGCAACAATAGGTTATAATGCAATTGTAAATTCAGGGCACGACCATGAACTCGGCACAGCAATTTTAATTAAGGAAGGCGTAATTGTAAAAGATGTGGAGAAACTGCCAAATGCAAGGGGTATAGGCGCCACCGTCAACAACACTAGATTAATAAATATCTACGCACCCTCTGGTACAAGCAACAGGAGGGGAAGAGCTGTATTTTTTAAGGAGGATATGGTTCCCCTATTCTGCGGCCGATATGATCAGATAATTTTTGGCGGTGACTATAATTGTGTCCTGTCGGCTAAAGATCAGACCCCAAATTTTAACTACTGTGCCGAACTTGACGCTATTATTAAACAATTAATCTTAACTGACACTTGGGAGCACAAAAACGGTGCATTACCTGGGTTCACTTACATTACAAATCACTCTGCCAGCCGTATTGACAGGATTTACGTTTCAGCCAACTTGAAACAGCATGTTCTGCACACAGAGTTGTGGCCCACCATCTTTTCGGACCACATAGCGTACATATGTACCGTTAACTTAACAAGGCAACAAACATACAGGGGTCGAGGATTGTGGAAACTTAATACAGAACATCTGAACGACCCTGAATGTCATGAAGTATTCCAAAATGTGTGGAACGAATGCGAGAAGCGATTTCCATCCTATCCTTCGGCACTCACATGGTGGTTGAAATGTGCCAAACCGACGATAAGAAGAGCGCTAATAAATTACTCACGGGAAAAGATGGCCTGGCAGAAGCAGACGACCGAATTCTACTTTAAAGTCCTCCGAGATTTGTACAGATCCGATACACCTATAATTAACAAACACCTGGAGATAAAAAGAATTCAAGCTAAGCTCATAGCTTTACGACGGAAACAACTTGACGGTTGCAAAATACGATCAAGACTCCAAAATGATGTACGTGGAGAAAATACATCAATATACCATGTTATCAATGAAAGAAAGGGACAGCGGAGGAAAATAATAACTGAAATAATAACCGCGGATGGCCGAGTATTGACGCAGCAAAGTGGCATCAAGACCGAAATACAAAACTACTTCGCCGAGCTCTTAAACAATACAACAACGGATGTAACAGCGCACAATGAACTTACAACAGGACTCACCCGGAAGCTCGACCAAGAGGAAGCAGCCGCTTTGTTAACAGAAATAACAGAGGAAGAGGTTGAAAACGCAATCATAAGAAGCCCGAAAAATAAATCTCCTGGACCCGACGGGATTCCGGCTGAACTCTATCACACTTTTAGGAGACAGATGATATCTAAACTAATATGTATTTGTCAAGAACTGATGAATCCAAACACTAATATACCGAGTGAATTCCGAGAAGGAACAATAGTTCTCATCCCGAAAACTCCTGCAGGGAAATCAGTATCAAATTTCAGACCTCTCACTTTACTAAATTGCGATTATAAAAAATAGATTTCGAGAAAGCATTTGATAGAGTTAGCCATGATTACCTCTTCCATGTTATGTGCGCTATGAATTTTCCACAGCGTTATATCGCAATTATAAAGAACTACTTAAACCACTCTACATCGAAAATCATGGTTAACGGTCAACCCAGCAGACCAATTATAATAAACAGTTCAGTGAGACAAGGGTGTCCTCTCTCTATGTCCTTGTTTGCGATAGCCATTGAGCCGTTACTTTTAAGCTTAAGTCAAAATCTTCAAGGCATAGTAACGAATGGCCAGAAAGTTGTCATTAGGGCATATGCTGATGACGTCATGTTTCTGGTCAGAGATAGCAATGAGATCAAAAAGGCACTAGAAATAATACAAACATACGAGCTCGCATCCGGCGCAAAGCTGAACAGAAAAAAATCTGCAGTAATGAACATCGGACGCGGATTAGGAGCGCCCATCCAAGGACAGATTAAGGAGACGGACAGTATAAAATGCCTTGGAATAGAATATACGCGAAACATCCGGCACACAATTGCAAAAAATTACAGGAGGATACTGTACACCATCCGGGCCAGCATACAACAACACAATCTCAGAAAACTGGATGAACTGCAGAGAGTGGCATTGATAAATATTTATTTAACATCTAAAATAAATTACGTAGCACAGGTCTTGCCAATGCCACGAGATGTCGCCAACAGAATTTTGGCTGCCTTTGGTCACTTTGTCAACCGTGGCCATATATTTAAAATACAATATGAAACATTGACGTTACCAACCGACAACGGTGGCCTAAATCTTATAAACGTATATAACAAGGCACAGGCATTGTACACCAGCAAAACGTACAAGCAGTGGACGACATCATGGAATAGTGTCGTAAAATTCTTACTGAATGAAATAGCGCCGCCCAACCACGACGCTCCAATCGATGTTCACCACATTCCCAACGAACTTTTCCACCTGAAACATTTCTTGATAGAATATAGTTATATCCGAATGTGTCTGCCAGAAAATGATTTGATCAGAGTGAAAGAAGTTTACAAAACTTTCATGAACAACCACAGCGAAAACATCATAGAACAAAAGTATCGTCACTTCAATTGGCAAAACATATGGAGAAACCTCCATCAACCGCAGTTGCCAACTCACGTGAAGGCACAGTGGTACTATGCCGTTAATAGAAAAATCCCGACGAACTCAAAACTCCACGCCATCCATCTGGCAGATTCCGCTTTGTGTACTGCCTGTAAAATCAACGATACTGATGAACACCAATTTGTCTGCGGCAATGCTAACAATATATGGCAGTCAGTAAGAAGGATTTTAGCAATTATCCAACGAACATCGCCCCACACAATAACTCCAACAAATCTCTTACACCCGGATGAAGTACTATACCCTAACACGAAGAAAAACGCCGTGAACTGGTTGAAGGGGCACACGGTGTTTTACATATTATCAAACAAGGAGAAGAGCGAAGGTGACTTTTGGACTTATATCGCGACCCAACATCACACATTGCTCCAGATGAATAATTACAATAAACATTATGCAAATTTCCTCAAAAGGACCATCATGTGAACTCCTCTATTGACACTGATATCTTGAAAGTGTGACTGAAATTGATTTGAAAATAAATAAATCTACAATTATTTAATGAACAAATACGATCATGATCAAACAAAGAACAGGTACTCAGAAGTTTATTTTTTTTTATTAAAAAAATAATTTTAGAAAAAGTCTTAGTTTTGTAAAGAGACATTTCATTTGTGTCCCCTTCTAGACTGATCTCGCGACAACTAACGCGTTCAGAGTTAGAGAAGATGAAATAAGAATAGTAATTAAAAAAATAATGAAAACGAACATAGGAACGGACAAAACAGTACATGGAAACACTCCATTGTAACTGTCGCGAAGACGAACTCTGAAATCGTCGGTGAGCAGAGATTGAAAAGAAGGATCTTTTTTTATTAATATTTTTTTATTTTATTTTTTACTTATTTATTTCGTTTGGTAAAAATTTATGTTTCCAACCGAAGAAGGTACTATTACGTTTCATGTGTTACATTTTTAAATGGAAAAAGAAGGAGACGACGCAATTAAGCTGTGGAATACAGCACTCATAAGAAAAACTTTCAGTTCTGAATCCAACCAAGAAGGGATTATTTGTTTTTATTAAACTTTTGTTATGGGTGACCAACGTTATGTAAGAAGAGAATTAATTCCATTACAAGAAAGAAGGAAAAGAGATTTTTTTTAAATAAAAATAAAAAAAAAAAAAAAAAAAAAAACGGTTAAGACGTCTGCCTGGTAAGCATGGAGGTCCGGGTTCGATTCCCGGCCGCACCACAAATTTTAATTCAATGCTTCATCAAGAATGAGGAAGTATTGAACAGAATTGGAGAGAAAAGAAATTTCTGGCATACCTTGACTAAAAGAAGAGATAGATTGGTAGGACACAATGTTAGACATCAAGGAATTGTGAATTTAACATTGGAGGGAAGTGTGTGGGGTAAAAATCGCAGAGGAAGACCAAGAGATGGATACAGTAAGCAGATTCAGACAGATGTAGGTTGCCGTTCTTATGTGGAGATGAAGAGGCTTGCTCAGGATAGGGTATCGTGGAGAGCTGCATCAAACCAGTCTCCGGACTGAAGACCACAACAACAACAACTTGCCTGATATAAATTAGTTCTGTTATTAATGTACATTTATGCCAGTAATAACTCATAAAATGGAATCTATATAGTCACAGATGTTTCATTCATCTTATATTCACCGTTCTATATTCTGAATATTTGTGCAGTTAATCAATAGATCATTTTGTTCAATTTTAAATGTTACTAATTATTTCTTTGTGTTGTAATTTATATTTTGTGTCACATATTTTAGCAAAGTTCTATAAGTTCAATAATGTAATTATACCTATAACGCTAGTCTTATTTAAGAAGCTTCTGTATACATACTATCTGTACAACAACTTAAGATCTTTGACCTGTGAACTTCTAAGCTGCATAACTATATCTCTGTAGTGTTTACCTGACGATGGCGTAACTGCCGAAAACCGGTTAGTAACAAATAAAATTTGCAGAATATTGCACAATTATCTCGTGTGTTTCACTCAAAATGAATCAAATATTCTACCACGAACCGACGGAACAGTCTGTAAATACAAATTTAAATAGTTCTGCAAAAATGTCGCATCAAAATTACCGTAGCAGAAAGATAAGTGAGTTTTATGACAGGTAAATATTGCATGTAACATCGAAACGTTTATCATATTTATCTTTAGATTTTATGTAAAACTTTATCTAAATCCAAACTTTCCAAAATTCGTTAACAGATTGTTTGAAAGTGGCCTAAGGCCGAAAGAGCTGTCGCTATAATAATAAAATATTAGCAGCATCAGAAAGATAAACTTTTTTATAGTGTCGTTTGAAGTTATATATTTTGCTGCGGGCCCAATAACGAAGAAAAGATCTCAAAGAGTTCTACAGGAAATCCTAATAGCATTTTCCTGTACAGATTATACTATATCAGATAATTGCAAGAATGTGGAATCCATTTTCACTCTACTGTGATGATGGCAGCCCTTTATTGCAAAATGTAATTTTTTCACAGTTCTACGCAGATATGCAATAGTTCTGGAGTTCTCTGCACAAAATTTAAATATTTCTCTACATATTTACGAAAAAAAGCAGTCAACAATCCGAAGATTGGTTTGAGCACAACAGTGCTTTACTAGGCATGGTCCTATTTGGAGGTGGTATGCCGTTGCCTTCCTCCGACCTTCGAACTGACTTACCCAGCCAGTTATAGGGGGACCTACTGTTTAACGTGGGTTCCGAACCACGGTGCTACTCGGTATTTTTCACATGAGCAATACTGCCAGAGGTGAAAGAAGTGGAAAGTGACAGATAAAAATCCTAGGACCTGGCGGGGATCGGACCCGATACCTTTGGGTTTGTAGTCTAGCACTCTACCACTGTGCAACCGAGGCGCTCACGTAAAGGTTAGAAAAAGTTTAGTTTTTCAAAATAATTATTTCTCTTATTTTAGCGCAAACATAGTTCTGCTCACAGCACTAAATAACTCCCAAATAGTTCTACATGAAATCCTAATTACATTTTTGTGTGCAGGTTTTACTTTATGAGATAAATGTAGTGATGTGGAATTCATTTTCACGCTACTGTGAAATTGCCACCACTTTTTCGAAAAATATACATTGTTTTTGGGATTTTATGTAGATATTCTATAGTTCTAGAGTTCTTTATACAAAACGTGAATAGCGCTGCATAATTGTCCGAACTAAAAATTATGATCACGATTCTGAATAGGTGAGAAACTGTGAATTCGGGCCCCTCATTCGAGAAATATACAATTATTTCTTAGGTCTTGACAGATATTCTATCCGCTGCACATTCGTTTTGTTGTTTTTTACGTCTGAATAATTCCTGATTATCGTAAACTAGCGAATACGTATATTTTTTGTTTAAATAGTGAAATTTATCATGAGTGTCAATTTCGACGCCTTATGCACCAGCATGTGAAGCATTAAATCCACGTTTGTCTACAAAGTAATTTATCTGTAGAGGTGCTTCACACTTCGATAATCGTCTCTACAAATTATTGTTATTGTTATTATTATTATTTTACACTGTTACAGTTCCAACCGTTCTTTCTCATCTGGGCTTTGGACAGGCAATGGCGAAGATAAACATTATTTATATATTTTTAAGCTTTTTTTCAAATGTAAAGGCAAACTTTATCTTCCAGTGTAGCAACTTGGCCAAGACTTCTTCTTTGTATGGTAAGTTTAGAAACAGGGTGCACTACACAAGGAGGAAACGATGCATGTTTTGCATTTATATTTCGTTCCCTTGGAATGACATTTGGAAAGTGCCTTCCAGTAAATCATAGAAGGTTCTCGTTACCAGAGCGTCTTCCTTTCCTGTCTCCTCTTCTTGTTACAATTTCTTTCACAAGTTCTTGTAACAAACTTAAATGACAGTTTGCTAATAGAAGGTCCACAACATGAAAAAAAATGTTTGTGCCATTTGACAGATTTACACATAGATCCAATTGAGGTTATTAGCATGTCAAAGAGGTCTGCTACGCCCATATATGAATTGTAATCAACAATACATTGCGGCTCCATTACTTTCATCGCCAGTCTTCCTGTTCGTCTTCCCCATTGCATGGATTTGTGTAATGTTGCAAGCAGACAACATTAAGACCTCTCTCTTGTCGCACCACTTTATGGCTAGCACTGTGTAGTTTACATAGACTCGACTTCTCGTTTCAATTGGTTCTGTAAGTTCGGCAAGTTGCGCCTTTTGCTCATACACAAGTAACGCATGCTGCTGTCCTATAGTTGTGAAGCCAGAGGAAGAATGGGCTTGAAATATACCAACTGCCAACATACAGGGTATGTCCGTGTTATAAATATGGCTTCATTAGTATTGCCACTATGTGACCATATTTCCTCAAATTATGGACTTCATTGTCTGTTGTGCCTGTGTATACAATGATTTCCAAGACCATATACAGTTTTACAGTCGCACAACACAAATACCTTGATTCCAGATCTACTTCATTTTAAAGGAATCAGTAGTTAACAACAGAAGAGACCTTTGAACAGGAATAGGCTTCCACTGATCCAGAGGTGTATATGGTACGCATAAGCACGCTTTCTGCTACATTCCCAATTTCGAACAAATTACCTTCTCCACGATTGCCAGTGTTGTATCTAAACTGCAACTTTCTCAAAAGTAATATTAAATGTCACGTGACATAACTTTGAGAAAATCGGAGTGCGTCTCTGGACCAGTATTCATTTATAGAAGCGAAATAGCAATGAAGAAATAGAGTTACATAAATCCAATATCTCTCCACGTAAAGAGTCGAGAATGGGCTGATTCTGACGTGTTTGCCACCATGGACGCATAAAATCGGTTCGTTTCAAGTGATATGAATTTCATCAGATTTCCTGATAGGAAAGGCATGAGGAAATGATAGAATACTTGACTCAGGAGCTAATTGGCCATTAAGTCCTGAAGATGAATCACCAAATGCATGTACTACTGACTTGAAGGCACGTCTTTGCCTTTTAAACTTGTCACTAGAGCTTGACGCCTTCTCTTTCAGAATCTAAAGTAGAACTACCCTGGTAAGCTGTACTAGGTGAACTAGGTGGAGGCGTATAGCTACATAACTAAGCTGAATAATCATCGTCACCACTACACTCGCTATCACTGTTATTTCTCGTGAGTTTCTCCAATATCTCTTAGTGAGTGTAACCACGTATGATCCATTTTTTCTCTGGAACATGTAAAGGCAAATTTGCATGAGGATTTAATTTTCACGTGATGTGCTTTCGCTGGAAATTGTGGAACAAAACGCTACTCTTACGTTGTAGCCTATTTGAGAAAAACTGTCTCATTAATTATTTATTTATTTCGAGTATCAGTACATGCAATGACTTGATATGACACGAACGTTCCGGAATAAAAAGTTTTGAGTAATGGTGGGCCAGTACGAACTGTACATCTTTGTAATAATTTACGAAATTCGAAAAGTTAAAAACATACGGATCGAACTGGAACGGACCGTTATCATACTTTAAAAACATACGGATCGAACTGGAACGGACCGTTATACTGTCATGAGCAAGTACGTACTGTATATTAAGCCCTTTGTATAATTGAAAAATCAATGCATTCATAATATTTTATTTGTGTAAATTGAATATTTCTATCAGACTCCAAACTCGTCTCACAGAGTACAAAAATTATTCAATACACAAATCAACGGGACCACAGGAACTGAATGCACAGGAACATGGTTACAGCTAAGAGGTGCAAACTTCAGTAGCGTCATAATGGATACCGCTCATTATTGAAATTATCTCAAACAAAAAATTGCTATTAAGATTTTGTGTAGAACTCTATGGGAGCTATTCAGAACTGAGATCAGAAGTTTGTTTCCGTTAATAGACAAAAAATTATTTTGAAAAAACTAAAATCTGTTGTATTTTTTTCCTAATTTTTTCGCGAATTTGTGCAGAAATATTTAAATTTTGAACAGAGAACTCCAGACTTACTGCATATCTGCCTAGAACTCTGAAAAAATGTACATTTTCCAAAAAATGGGTACCAACTTCACAGTTGCGTGAAAAAGGATTCCCCATAATCATTATTGCAGTTATCTCGTAAAGTAAAATCTGCCCACAGAAATGTCATCGGGATTTCCTGTAGAACTCTTTGAGAGCTATTTACAGCTGTGATCAGAATTATGTTTGCGCTAATAGACAAATAATTATTTTGACGAAATAAATCTGTTGTAATTGTTTTAATTTTTTCGCGAATATGTGCAGAACTATTTAAATTTTGTATAGAGAACTCCAGAACTATTGCATATCTGTCTAGAACTCTGGAAAAATGCACATTTTTAGAAAAAAGGGGTGCCAACGACAAAGAACTGGAGGACGGTGCTGCGGTGGGCAACGCGTATATGAGACGACAGGCGTCATATCGGTCACTGTTGCCACAATGGCAGGTTAACACAATTTAAGAGAGTGTGATAGCGGTGTTAGGGTCGCCGCACGAGAAATGGGACACAGTATTTCTGAGGTAGCGATGAGGTGGGGATTTTGGCCACTACGGTCGGGGGTTCGAATCCCCCCTCGGGCATGGATATTTGTGCCGTCCTTGTTCGTAAGTAGTTCATAAGTAGTTTGTAAGTGTAGGGACTGATGACCCCGTAGTTAAGTCCCATAAGCTTTAATTAAAGAAAAAGTGGGGATTTTCCCGTACGACCATTTCAGGAGTGTGCCGTGAATATCGGGAATCGCGGGCCGCGCGCTTGGCAGCGCGGTCTAAGGCATCATGCTATGAACTGGGCGGCCTTCCCGCTGGAAGTTTGAGTTCTCCCTCGGGTGTGAGTGCGTGTGTTGTCCATAGTACAAGTTTAAGTAGTATGTATGTCTAGGGACTGATGACCACAGCAGTTTGGTCCAACAGGTTTACAATTTAATTTTTTTTTTTTCCTAAAACACGGGGCGGAATAGATCCTGCAATAACAGGGCCAGAGAATTCTTAAACGTTACAGAAGTGTAGCGCTTCCGCAAACTACTGCTGATTTCATCGCTTAGCCATCAACAAATGTCAGTGTGCGAACCATTCAACGAAACGTCATCGACATGAGCTTTCGGAGCCGAGGTTCCACTCGAGTACCCTTGCTGACTGCAAGAATAGAAAGCTTTACGCCTCGTCAACACCGACATTGGACTGCTGCTGACTGGAAGCATGCTGTCTGCTCTGACTAAGTCTTGTTTCTAATTGTATAGACCGGATAGGCGTGTGGAGACAACCTCACGAATCCATGGAGCCTGCATGTCCACAGAGGGCTGTTGAGCCTGCTGGAGGCTCTGTACTGGTGTGGGGAGTGTGCAGTTGGGACCCTGATGCGTCTAGATACGACCCTGACAGGTGACACGCACGTACGCATCCTGGCTGACCGCCTGCATCCATTCCCGTCCATTGTGCATTCCGACGGACACCGAGACCCCACATGGCCATAATTGATCCAGTGTGGCTCCAGGAACATCTACATCTACATGGGATACTCTGAAAATCACATTTAAGTGCCTCGCAGGGGGTTCATCGAACCACCATTATACTATTTATCTCCCATTCCATTCTCGAATATCGAGACCCCACATGGCCATAATTGATCCAGAGTGGTTCCAGGAACATCTACATCTACATCTACATGGGATACTCTGCAAATCACATTTAAGTGCCTCGCAGAGGGTTCATAGAACCACCATTATACTATTTATCTCCCATTCCATTCTCGAATATCGAGACCCCACATGGCCATAATTGATCCAGAGTGGCTCCAGGAACATCTACATCTACATCTACATGGGATACTCTGCAAATCACATTTAAGTGCCTGGCAGAGGGTTCATCGAACCACCATTATACTATTTATCTCACATTCCATTCTCGAATAGCGCGCGGGAAGAGAGAACACCTGAATCTCTCCGTTCGAGATCTGATTTCTCGTATTTTATTCTGATGATCATTTCTACCTATGTAAGTGGGAGTCAACAATATATTTTTGTATTCGGAGGAGAATCTTGGCGATTGGAGTTTCGTAAGTAGCCCACGCTGCAGCGATAAGCGCCGTTGTTGTAATGATTCCAATCCCAGATCCTGTATCATTTCCGTAACGCTGTTTCCCCTGTATCGTGACTATAGGAAACGAGCTGCCCTTCTTTGGACTCTTTCGATGTCCTCCGTCAAACCCACCTAAGGATCCCACACTGGGCAGCAATACTCCAAAAATGGACGGACAAGCGTAGTGTATGCAGTTTCTGTAGTAGTTCTGTTGCATGTTTTAAGGGTTCTGCCAATAAAACGCAGTCTCTGGTTCGTCTTTCCCGCGACATTATCTACGTGTTCTTTCCAATTTAAGTCTGAAGTAATAGTAATTCCTAGGTATTTTGTGGAGTTTAAGGGCTTAACTTTTGACTGATTTACCTTGTAAACAAAGTTTAACGGATTTCTTTTCGTACTCGTGTGGACGACTTCACACTTCTCATTATTTAGAGTCAATTGCCAATTTTTACACCATACTGATATCTTATTCAGATCGTTCTGCAGTTGGTTTTGATCTTCAGATGATTTTACTAGACAGTAAATGACGACGTCATCTGCAAACAACCTACGAGAGCTGCTTAGATTTTCTTCCAAATCGTATATGTAAATAACGAACAGCAGAGGACCAATGACACTACCCTGTGGAACGCCCGATATCACCTCTGTTTTAGTCGATGCCTTACCATCGATGACTAGGAACTGTGTCCTCTCTGACAGGAAATCCCCTATACAGTCGCAAATTTGGGGCATATACCATAACCACGCAATTTGATTAAAAGCCGTTTGCGAGGTATGGTGTCAAAAGCCTTCTGGAAATCAAGAAATACGGAATCGATTTCTTCTCAGTTTAAATACCTCCGCTGGCCACATATTTCCACAAACATGAAGCTTAGTGGGCATATCTTGGATGCCTTGTAACGTGCTGTTCACCCTCTAGCACTCCCACGGATTCATGGACAGCCTTTCAGCCCTGTAGGATGCGTGGTGTTAATTCCCTGCAGCTCTACTTCAAACATTAGTCGACTCCGTGCCATGTCGCAAGGGTCTCTTGCTTTCTAGGCAGTTGCGCTGACCCCTACACCACTGGGGACACAGTGATCACCGCAACTACAAGGACTACCTAAGCACGCCTCCCGTCAGATACAAATTCCCAGCTTCGCCCTGTCCACAGTACTTAAACTCGTAGTTATGAAACTAATTCCCGTAAGAGTAAGGGCTTCAAACTTGCCCACCCCTCCCCACTAACGATAGGATCATTGCCCGTCACCGGCATATTATATATATACATGTGGCGTCTGTTCCGAAAGAACAGACGTCACTTCTGATCCTGCAGTTGTTATTATTTAATATTCACAGAATATATGACATCAACTGCGATTGGGCAAAGCTGAAAATGTGTACCCAGTCGGAGTTTCGAACCCGGGTCTCCTGCTTTCGTTAGTGGGGAGGGGTGGGCAAGTTTGAAGCCCTTACTCTTACGGGAATTAGTTTCATAACTACGAATTTGAGTACTGTGGGCAGGGCGAAGCTGGGAATTTGTATCTGACGGGAGGCGTGCTTAGGTAGTCCTTGTAGGTGCGGGGTTCACTGCTTTGCCCAGTCGCAGTTGATGTCACATATTCTGTGAACACTTTATTTAGTGTTTCGCTATCAACCGAATCAAATGCCTTTTTACAGTTCATAAAAGTTACAACCAAGTCTCTGGGGTTTCTACGTCTGTGATGAATTATTCATTTTAGGATGAAAATCTTTTTTGACAGAAAATCACTGATATTCTCCCAATCGTCTATCAAGTGTTGCTTCTACTTTGTCTAGTAATACTGATGAAAATATGTCAGAACTCACTGGCAACAGAGATGCACCTTTTTAGTTATTTACGTATTCCTTATCACTTTTCTTGTGCAAAGGATGGATAAAAGAAACTTTCCAATCTTGTGGAAAATCTTTTGTTTCTTTGTAATACCACATTTTACCTCAAAGACTGCGAATTTCTCTACATGCTGGAAATTTCGCGGAAATGCTCGTTTGACCTCAATTACAGAAGGTGTTAACTACTGCTCTACAGGAAAGACGTTCCGAGGACTTCCGCACCGGGCGTGACGCATCACGCTGCTGATGTGATTCACCCACAGCTGGACGTGGCTTACTCACCACCCAATTTTCATTCGGGAACTGCTACATATACCGCGCAGCGGTATTAAGGGCTCGCTTCCTCCAGACGTGTTGACTGACTGCCATTTGAAATTTAGCTAGGAGGGGGTCCAGCCTTCCTCTCTGTAAGGGCGCAGGAGCTTGGAGCCGTCACGTCATCCGTGGGCTCAGACAGCAAGGTTTAGAAGGCTGCCAAGAGATAAATGAATGAAATTACTGTGTGTTTTGAGTGGTAGTGGAAAGGCGGTGTAGGTACACTCAACAATAACGATCGCTGCACATTAGTACAAGTGATATTTATTAATACAAATGACTATCAATATTTGGGCGTTGGACAAACTACAGTAATTCCAGTCTGAGAAAGTTTAAGTTCCATACACTGGGTGTATATTCAAAGTTCTTTTGAAATGTTGTTGTTGTGGTCTTCAGTCCGGGGACTACTTTGATGCCGGCCGCGGTGGCCGAGGGGACTGAGGCGCTCCAGTCACGGTCTGCACGGCCACTACGGTCGGGGGTTCGAATCCCCCCTCGGGCATGGATATTTGTGCCGTCCTTAGTCTTAGCTAGGTCATAAGTAGTTTGTAAGCTTAGGGACTGATGACCCCGTAGTTAAGTACCAAGTTCTACAAACATTTGAACATTTGAACTAGTTTGATGCAGCTCTCCACCCTACTCTATCCTGAGCAAGCCTCTTCATCTCCTCATAAGAACGGCACCCTACATCTATTTGATTCTGCTTACTGTATTCACCTCTTGGTCTCCCTCTGCGATTTTTACGTCCATCCAACTTCTTTTGAGATAGTCGGTGGTAATTCCGTGGGCCAACCGAGGGAGGTGGCACGTGGTAACACACTGGACTCGCATTTGGGAGAACGGTAGTTTAGATCTACATCGACACGCGGAATGGCCGCGCGGTCTAAGGCGTCATGCTGCGGACTGGGCGGCCGTTCCCGCCGGAGGTTCGAGTCCCCCATCGGGCATGGGTATGTGTCTTGTCCATATCATTAGTTAGTTTAAGTATTTTGTAAGTCTAGGGACTAATGACAACGGCTGTTTGATCCAATAGCCTTACAAACATTTGAACGTTTTTGAAATCTTCTTCCGGCAATCGAAATTTAGGTTTTCTTTGATTTACCTAAATCACCCCAGGCAAATGCCGGGATGGGGTCTTTCAAAGAGTACGGTTTGTTTCCTTCCTCGACTTTACCCAAAAGCTCTGAGCGTGTGCTCCGACTCTTATGACCACGCCGTCGACGGGGCGTTAAAACATAGTCTTTAGTTCCAAGTACCAACCCGTAAACAAACGATGTCTACTCGGAGTCGGTAGTGGGTTGTCTTGAGGCGCTTCGAAACACTAGCGTGGTGTGGACACGTTTTGACAAAGAGATGCATTCTTCCCAAAGGCAGTATGTAGTGGCATGCGATCGCTTGTGACACGCCAATCCAGACTCCAAAGTCTGTTTGTTGTTTTACAGACCTCTTGTTTTGCACCCTACAGTTGCATAATAATATGGATGGGAGGGGATGGAAGTTGGAATATTGACACGCAATAATCAGTCGGCAAAGGGTCTCCCTGCCCCCCCCCCCCCCCCCAACCCCTATCATCCATATCTGAAAAATATTCTAATCCGGTATTTTGAAATGTACTTCGCATTTTTCACGATTCTCTGGCCCACCGTCAAGTCACAAGACATTACAAAAAGTATAGGTGAGACTTGCATACAGGAAGAGTAGAATAAATAAACCACTTAACTGAAGAGAAGATTCTTAAAATTAGACTGTCTGAAATTATTTTTAGTTCTAAAATAATATTTTTTCTTGGACGGGAAAAGAATCTGTGCACGCATCAGTACGGTTTTAAAGCGTCGTTCTTGTAAAACTCAGCTTGCGTTTTCTCGCATATCATCTTGCAAGACGGTGATGAAAGGCAATCTGAATGGCGTCTGACGCGGTGCAGACTTCTAACGAAGCTACAACCATATGCAATAGGCCTCCAGATATGTGACACACTCGAAGACTTGTTAAGTAATATGGTCCAGTATATGGTGATTTGCAAGCCTTTGTGCACGCCGGTGTTCCTGTCGATATATATCGAACATCGTAGTATTACAGCATAGCAGCCAATCAGATGTTACTTTATGGCGACCAATAAGATTGCGTGTTTCACGTGAAGTACATTTGACGTAGTATTTACGAAAGTAATTAATACAATAATTAAACACTTGATAAGCACTAAATAATAGAATTTTAATATGTTACACACTGTTGCGAATGAAACATTATTTCATTAATTTCCTCTTAAGTCTGTTTAGATTTTACAATGCAATCACTTTCACATCAATGTCCATTTCGTAACATCACAAAAGTACGTAACTAATTTCCTTCAGCACTTGTATGTTCAGATCCTTGGTTTGTATTTGAAACAGGAACCAGTCTGGTTTGAACATAACCAGGATAAACTCTTGCAATAACGCGGACGAAGATCGGCAGGATATCAGAAAACACAGGCCTTCCTTCCTTTTTGCACATCGCTTTCAGTTATTTCCATAGTCTTTCTATATTCTGGGTATGGACAGTGGGGTCGTCAGATGAAACAAATTCTATTGAATGGTTAAAAAAGTGATGATGAAATCCTTCATTTTTAGACTTTCATAAGGTTTGAAACCATCCGTTATAACTGTTGTTCTTCGTTTAATAAAATGCTTAATTAAAGGTGTCATTGTTTCTTTATTCCTCGAAGGCACACGCACGATACAGTAAAACATTTCTTGGATTAACGTTCAATGCCGCTAAATACCCATACATACTCCGCTTCGTTTTTTAGAAATCGCTCTTTTCCAGATTTCCTTGTCATTAAGTGAGATTCATCAATCTCCACTACTTTGTTGTTGCCGCCAATGGGAGTAATCTCATTAGTAACTATGACATAACACACTTTGCAGCAAAATGAGTAATATTCACAAACGGTGGTAACAGATAAATTGCTTTCAGCAGCGGCTTCTTCAAGAGTATATTTTCTAACCCAACAGGCCACGAGAAGTAGACTCTGCTCCATAGAAAAATTACAGTACCCAATTCATGTACTAATTGTCAAGCTAGTTCTTTTCTTGCACTTATTGCACCGCAACAGGTAAGGGCACTTTACATAGTTTATTCTATTGCAAACATTTATTGACTTCTATGCTCCGCAATTAACACAATTTTTCGCGTCCCGATCGGGAAGCAGCCCATATTCGCAACAAAATGCTATTGCTTTCTCTTCATCACTTATAAGTGGAATAAATTCCTTCCACGTCAGAGAAATGTTCGCACTGGACATGTTATAATATATTTTCACTACTCACGTCACTCTGATACTAACTTTCATGATCAGAACAAAAATTGTATATCCCGCTAAAGTCATTCCCAGTTATCTCATTGGCTACCATAACGGCGACTCCTCATTGGCTCATACACTATCGTTAGATACTACGATGTTCGATATATATCGACGGGAACGTCGCCGTGCGCAAAGGCTTGCTAATTACCCAGTATATTTTTCTCGAAGGCGAGTGATCATCAGAGACTACGGTACTGATTTTATTTTCTGTCTACGTAAATGATATGACTGGCAAAATGCGCAGCAATCTGTGGCTGCTTGCTGATCATGCTGTGTCGTCGTTTAGTGGCTGTAGGAGGACATCAGATGACCTAGAAAGAAGCTCTGATCTGAGGGATGAACGGCAGCTAATTCTAAATTTACAAAAATGTGAGGTAATGCAAACTACGTGACAGACTGCAATTTGAGCTCACAATCTTTGTGTTTCGCGGGCAAACACTCTACAGACATAGCTACCTGGGAACGACTCACGGCTCGTCCTCACAGCTACAGTACCTCGTTTTCGACTTTCAAAACATCACAGAAATTCTCCTAGGAATCTTGCAGGACCAGCACTCCTGGAAGAAGGTCATGCGTTCGAATCCTGGTCTACCACATAGTTTTAATTTACCACGAAGTTTCATATCAGCTCGCAGTCTACAGCAGAGTGAAAATTTCGTGACGTAAGGTAATGTAGATTAATAGGGAAAATAATCCCATTACGTTCGAATGCAGCATTAGTAGTGTGCTGCATGACACAATCACGTCGATTAAATATCGAGGCATAACTTCATAAAAGAATATAAAATTGAATCAGTATGTAAAGATAGTCGCGGGGAAGGCGGATGGTCCAGTTCCTTTTATTTGGAGAATACTGGGAAGATGTGGTTCATCGGTAAAGAAGACCGCATTCTTGAGTACTGCCCGAGTGTTCGGGATCCCCACTAGATCGAACTTACAAGGGAAAATCATCAACTCGACCTCATATTTCCTCGAGAAAAAAAAAAAAAACATGAGTTAGATATCAAACCCATAAATCGATATCAATTGAAAATTTGGGCCATTATTCAGATACTATTCAGTTACGGCCTCCTCAGAGTACAGCTTTTAAACATTTGCGCGCTCGGGTTGTTCCTCACTCGGCCTGATTCACTGCGGCCGCTTAATGCCCGAACGTCCAGTACTGAGAGCAGTCTAGTAAGAGGTTTGTGTTCGCGATGTAAATTAAGCCGCCGGCCGCGGTGGCCGAGGAGACTAAGGCGCTCCAGTCACGGTCTGCACGGCCACTACGGTCAGGGGTTGGAATCCCCCCTCGGGCATGGATATTTGTGCCGTCCTAGATCGTAAGTAGTTTGTAAGTTTACGGACTGATGACCCCGTAATTAAGTCCCATAGACTATACAAACAAACATTTTAAATTAAGCCACAGGCTGTCGTGCGACGTCTCCAGGACCGGTATGGAAAGATGACTAATCTGCAACTATTAAATGTCAAAGAATTAGACGTCTTTAAAGTCGTCACCGGTAAGCATAATCATTTGCAGTTGACGTTCGGTACAGATTTACAAGAGGATGACGTCGACGATAATGACACTGCCAATTCACCACTGCCAGATTTGTCGACCACTTTCATTGCTTCAACGGAGCTTGGGCGTGAAATTGAGGACGTCAGTGATGGAGAAAGCTGCTTTGGTGATTTTTAATCGTCGAATACCACTTTGCCCGTCTCCGTAACAGAATATATGCAACGAGCTGTTTGCGTTTTATACAGAGCGTCACAATTTCAGTGGAAACGAACGAGACGGTTTTTCAACAAGGAGTGTAACTTAATTTAATTTTCAACACCTTTTATGCACATCACTTTGTTATATATTAAGCGGCCACTATTGAAGTGGAATAACTTGAAAGAGTTACGGTAGATATGTTTTATTTTGTAATATTATTTCCTCCTCCACTTCCATAGCTCTTCACACTTCACATTTCGGGGACTCACTGTTGCCCTTTTATTGCACAGCACTTCACATTCGGACATTAAGCGGCCGCAGTGAAGCGGGCCGAGTGAGGACCAATCCGAGCGCGGGAATATTTAAAAGCTGTACTTTGAGGAAGCCCTAACTGCCTAGTATCTGAATAATGGCCCAGATTTTCACGTGATATCTACTTCAGTAATTAATATCTAGCTCATGTACTTTTTTCTCAAGAAAATATGAGGTCGAGCTGATGATGTTCCCTTGTTAGGGAAGACAAGAAGCAATTCTAAGGCAGGCTCCTAGACATGTTACCGCTAGTTTTGATCGATATGCGAGTGTTACAGTGATGCTTCGGAAACTAAAGTGGGAATACCTTCTGCGAAGGCGCCATTATTTTCATGGAACATAAGTTAGTAAATTATAGACGGTCGATATTTCAAGCATATCTTGGGACGATTCTACCGCCAATTTATATTGAAATGTTGTTGCTCTTTTCAAAATTTATTATTTTGAATGTCAACTGAATGTTGTCCGTCATTTGAGTTCTATTAACTTTTCTGCCAACTTTGCAGATAGCTTATTGATATGCAAATGAATAAATTGTATTTAAATTAACCATCATCACAAGACAATCAAGTTATCCAAGGGTCGCCACTATTTTTTATTATTAATAAAAATAGAAAAAAATTATGAAAAATATGAAGCTGAGAGTTTACTGTGCCTAACTGAAAGTAGTGGTGACCAGTAGCCTAATCTCACTTATTTATTTATTTTGTGAAAGTGCGTGTTTCCATACACTGTTGTTGGAAGCACACAAATCCCCTGACCTACCTAACATAGACAAGAGATAACCCCTCCAAAATATATGAAAGGTGGTTGAAATCAGGTACACGATGTTCATAAATAGTTACTGAATTTACAAAAATTTTATGTGCCACTTTATCAAAAACGCGGCATGCGTGAAGAAAGTGTCAACTCCTTTTAAAAGAATCATACAAAAATAATGACTTGAAATAGCACAAACAAAATTATCTAATGATCGAAATACTTTTTACAGAATAAAGGACAAAATCTTAACACCAAAAGCAAAGGTACAAGTTCGACTGGCTATAGTCATAAATTTGGTGTGTTAACCTATTAAAAATGTATTTAAAAAGTCAGTGGAAGGTTAAGTACTGAAACAGACACGCTCGATTAAAAATCGACTATGACGACCTCGAAAACTCACACCTACGCCCCACCTATCAACCACAATTTAATAATCCTTTTCACTATTTATGCGTTGGCGCTACTTTACCATATACAGTTGAACAGCATCACTGATGTCGATGGGCCGCTGATGGAAGAGCAGGCTGATGAATGCAATCGCGGATGGGAAATTATCTACCCGATCGGCGCGGCAGTTACCAAAGTATTCGAGCTACGAAAGAATACAGCAATTTTCCAACCCAGTGCTGTATGCTGGTATTCAAGAACAGTAAATTATCCTGATTACGAGTGAGATTGTTCTAAAACAACACCCACTTCAGAATATTTACAAGTTTCTCAGTATAACTGTGAATGCGAACAGCAATCACACAGACGCCATCTAACACTGTGCAATGGGCACAAAACTTCTAAGTCCACCGACTTGCAAGGTCCGAAAACTTCGGAGCCCTTGCCGCCACTCTTCGCTGCTACCAAAAGGTCCGAACTGTCCAGTGTTCTCCATGCTTCTCTCCTTTCTCTCACTCCAACACAATGCTCTCCCCAAGAAAAAACTTTCTTTGGCCGCCAGACTCCACCCACATGTGACGTCAAGCCAGTAATAGAGAGAACCTAATGGTCTCGCCAGTCGAATCAATTTTCTATTGTTAGCGCTACTAAGCTCCTCCCACTCGAAAACTTTCCCAGGCCTGAGACTCACATATGCCACAGTTCCCAGAAACAACGTGAAATTTTGTGTTTCATGATAGGCATCTCCAGGCGGCTAAATTATTTTATTATCGCATGGGCGCCCTCTCCCGTCGTGAGAGCCCTCAGCAACTCATGCCTCGCCAACGTGGCACCGGCAAAAGTCATAAAGTTTGGTGCCAGCCAACCACGAGGGTCCAGGCAGCGTACACAATGTTGCCGGCCCTGCTTTCCCTTCGACTCACCGGAGCGACTGAGCGAGCACTGGGCGGCTCTCTCTCTCCCCAACCCCCGGGGTTGGGGCGACATCCTGTCCCGTATCTTTATACACCGCTGACCTCAAAACAAGGGCAGCATTCTCTCCCAAGTTTTTCGCTGGTGGCGGCAAGTGCCTAAAAACAATTACCCAGGTGGCTTATTCCCAATGTACCAAAATTATGCAATGATCATTTCTATCATCTGGCATTAAGAATTTGGAGAAATTAGAATACAAAGAACCCAACATCCAATTAAATCGACAGACTAAATGAAATTGGAAAATATGAATATAAATAGTATTACTACCTTTCAATATTTTGGGTAAGGACCACAAAGATATCAGGAATTAAAGCTTGTTGGGAAGCAGTCTTTTTTCCTTCTATCTGGGAGCAGAACAGGAAAGGAAATGATCAATAGTGTTAAAGAGCATACGGTGACGTATGGAGATGCTGAAAGTCTGTGGGTATATTCCTTCATTCTTGAACAGAATTTAAGTTTTTAAAGGGGTCTAAATGGAGGAATACTCTGCGCGGGACACCTTCAGAGATCGTGTTAGGATTATTCTATAGTATTCAGGCGAATTCGGCAGCTGAACCATTCTCGAGTTGATTTTCCTCGTATGCAACTGACAGGTGCAACTACCCATCGAACTCTCCTCACATTTAGTGGTGACTTGGACTGATCGAGCATGAAAACGGAAAGAAGGTGCACGGAACTTGGATATGCAATAACAAATAAATATTTGCGACTGATTACTGCTCATTATTCACACTGTGAAGAAAGAATCACAACAGAAACAGTGAACGATCCAAGTGCAGGATATGTGCAACATTGTACAGGCAGCCACAGACGTGGTGTCGTGATAGTGTCATCATATTGCTGGACTGTGGCGCAACAGATCAGTGTTCTAAATTTTTACTTTTTGTTTATCAGAAAATTATGAACTGGCCAAACTCTTTGTTCCATGTATTCACTTTTGTCTGTGTTAGCGACCGAAAGGAAGTGGTTGTTCAAAATGTTCAAATGTTTGTGAGGCTTAAGGGACTTAACTGCAGGGTCATCAGTCCCTAAACTTACAAACTACTTATAAACTACCTTATTCTAAAGACTACACAATCATCCATGCCCAAGGGGGCATTCGACCCCGACCGTAGTGGCCGTGCAAACTGTGACTGGCGCGCTGCAGACCACTCGGCCACTGCGGCCGGCTGAAAGGAAGTGGCTTTCTAATGGTAGCATCAAACGTTTAATGACAAGTCAACTGAATCCTCCACTGGATAACACGTCTTACTTGTCACACACAAAATGGTAACGATATGTGCGACATATAACACAAGGTGCGTCTGAAAAGCCGGTGAATGGTCCCACGTTCTACAAACCAAGCTGGCGAGGATGAGGGACACGTCAACAAGCGCCCTCTATCGTGCAGTGAAGTGGCGGTACACGCTGCGTCCCAGCTAACAGGGTCAGTGTGAGAACTCGTGTCATTGCCAACTGGGGTGACACGTTAACATCCATCATGAATTTGTACTCGAGAGTCATACTGTCAGCGTGACAGTTTATGAGGCAGTTTTGACACGGCTGCTGCAACGCATTTGGCCAGATCTGTACCGACGTGGACGGTGGAATTTCTTGCACGGCAATGTCCGTGAGCACACTGCCAACTTTCTCGCTAGACGCAAGTTCACTGTTCTTCCACATGTTCCTTATTCTCCAGATCTGGCGCCGGTAGACTTATTTCTCTGTAAATTAGCCCTTAAAGGCTTACGCTTCTCAACGGTCGCGGAGATCCAACAACGCATCGCCTCCGTGTTTCGAGCTGTTCCACAAGAAGCCTTTGCTGACAGTTTCCAACACTTGTACAACCGATGTCGAAGTGTATTGTAGTCAATGACGATTACTTTGAAGGCCATTAAAGGTAGTTTGTCTTTAACTCGTATTTCCTATATTTCGTGAGACTATTCACCGAACTTTACAGAGGCACCTTGTAGAAATCTCTAATCGACGCACGTAACTTGTACGCTTGGTGAGTTAAATATACCTCCATACCCGATTTAGGGATTCGTATGAATGCTCAGTTCCAAAGAAATGATGAAAACATAACTGTTTGTCATGTAAACTGCAACATTTCCATAATCCCAGAGTTTTTCTGTGCACTATCAAAAAATAAGTTTTTAAAATTTTTGAAGTTTTCGACGTGTAGCCTACACTATCATATCCTTTGTCGAAGCATATCTGAACATGTCCTGAAACCTCGAAAAAAGAAGTCGATTATGTGTGACTGCTTGCCCAACCCAGTTGCACCCGTTTAATTGTTGTTTTGATTTATGTGATCTTTTTTCCACTGAGCCCGCGACATGGGTGTTTATGCGCTCGACGACGGACATGGACAACCGGTTGGAAAAACATTGTCTTCACTGAAAAACCCCGATTCTGCCAGAACCTCTACTATGGTCGTATTAGCATTCGAACGCCGTAGTTAGAGACAGTTGTAGCCCTGTATAGCGCCCTACAGCTGCTGTGGTTTGCGGTGGTGTTGCATCCCGCCGTAACCCGCCACGGTCAGTGCTGGGGCCTGGTTTACTCACACATCTTACCGTCGGCCACACTGCAACAGAGTTGTGTATGAAAGGAAAAAAAAATTAAATGAGACATTTAAAATACACAATTTTTGTACACAATTTCCAAGTACATTGAGACATTTCTCAAACCGCTTTATAAGATACAAAAAGCCATCCAGGAAAAAAATCTGGGCGTTGCATACAGAAAAAGCGTTGAACGGCTATGGAGTGGAAACTGTGGTGCCGCACAAGTCCAAAGTGCACGCCACCTACTTTCGCCGCGCGCCGCCATGCACGCACGGCGCGGCGTTCTTACGACGTCAGCCACGAGCGCCCTCTGTGACAACTCCGCTCGTGGCCACCACTGAACGACATCGTTCACTTGGGACTGAGATAGGAACCAGTTAACTCTTCGGAATCAGATAGGCACCAGTGAAGACTTGGCTATCGGATAGGCACTAGGCAGGCCTCAACTATGTATCAGCTTTCTGCAGTACTGAGCTATGTAAAAGTTAAGTACTGTATACATTCTGTCCAATATATATCTCGTTCTAATTTACTCTAGTGTTCCTAGTTTCTGCTGTCCCACTGGCTGCTCACCTCCGTACCTGCACAAGCGTGCTACCTTTATTCCTGTGTCGGTCTTCCTACTCGGCCACCGACACCTACGACGGAAACGAGAAACAAAAGCGGCGACGAGGCTGGGACACAAAAGTGGCGACTAGGATGGGATACAAAAGTGGCGACGAGGAGTGATAGACGCACCTTGGACCAGCCCGCTTCCAGCAGCCAGACAGCAGCAGTCGGAGCACACAGAAATTGCTCCCGCCCACCCACCCTTATTATAAGATTTTGGGGGGAACATTTTCAGTTACGTGTTTTTTGGACTTTTTTGTTGCAGAACGTCCTCTTTCATATTGCATTTGTGTTTTGTTATCAGTTACTTGTATGCGCGGCGCCTAATCGGTCAGCATGGCCACTACCCCGAACCCAAACTTAATGGAAATTATTCAGTTACAGATGGCGCAAATCACACAACTTCTCCAAGCAGTGGCGCAGTTGACGGCAATTCAATAACAGCCGTCGCATCAGCAGCCCACACCTGCCGCTGTACCGCTCCCTACGTTCCGCCAGTACAACGAACGCGAGGAAGAATGGAGCGACTACTTCGCACAGTTTCAAGAACTCGTCGCGGCTCATCAAATTACAGGTCAGAGAGTGAAGAACCTTTTCTTATCGATTGTGGGCCCCCAGACTTTTGTGTTACTGCAGAATCTTTTCCCGCACGCATCTCCTCGTGATCTAGACTTTGAACAAATAGTAGATGCACTGAATGCTCATTATGAGAGAAAAGTTCTTGTAGCCGCTGCACGGTACCGATTTTTCAGCCTTAAAAAATTACCTGAGCAGTCACACCAGGAATGGATTACGGAACTGAAGGGCTTAACCCGCAAAATTTACTTGCTCTTGTGGACTTTCTTATAGTGACGTTATGTTGAGGGATGCAATTACGCAGAAAATTCAGGACCCCAGAATTAGGGCAGCAATTCTAAAACAATCTGACCCCTCTTTAGACAGTGTACTGCAGCTTATTGACGCTCATGATACTTTTGACTTAGCAGATGTAGAAATGCAAAGCCACAGTGCTAATTCAGTGCGACGCAACGGACGCTTTCCTAGCCGTAGTTCTCAGTCTAGCCTTAGTGATTCTTATTTTTCTACCGGCCGTGCTGAACAGACAGTGAACAGTAGCCAGTGTAATAGTGCGACACAAAGGTCGCCCCGTCGTGTTAGAAACAGTAATTTGAATAACGGGCGCCAACTTTCATTTCAGAAAAATGTTCGTAAGTCTTGCCCTCAGTGTGCATCTCGCCACAAACGTGCGCAATGCCCAAGCCGCAACGGCATTTGTTATCAATGTGGCAAATCAGGGCATGTACAGACAGTGTGTATGCAGAATGTAAACTCAAAGAACGGTGCCGTTAGGAACAGTGCTTCGCGGAGTGCGCGAACAGTTAATTCTGTAAATGTCATACACGCTCTAAACTTGAACAGTGCTTTGCTTGGTTCTGAATTGCAAGAAAGTAGTTGTGCGCCTAAGGCAAAACTATATAGTGCACCACGTAGCAAGCGCCGACGAGCGCGTAAAAATGTGCAACGGAAAAGGGTTCGGGACAAGTAAAATGACTATGTACAGTGCAATCCTGTAGTGAACCTAGTGCCTTCTACAAATTCTCCTTGTAAAAGTGCCCAGTACTGTGTAGATAGTGACAGATTTGATGTAGCTGCTCAAAGTAATTCTAGTGCAGTAGCCTCGCATTGCGCGGACGCCGATCCGGCGGTAGTGCCATCTAATAACAGTGCTGTTAATCCGCTGCGTGCCGAGTCTGCGCCGCTTACTTCACTACGCGGCCCGCGCATGCCCAACAAACAAGCTGTATTACACGTTGCCCACATTCGCGCACCTGTCGAGCGCCACAAGCAAAAACTTTTTGTGACTCTTTACATAGACAATAAGACTGTGCAATTTCAGCTTGATACTGGTTCCGCTGCCACACTAATGAATAAAGATACTTCTGAACTTCTGGGTTCGCCAAAATAGTCGCCGTCTCAACAAGTGCTAACAGCATATACAGGTCAAAATATTCCTGTGCTAGGAACGTGTAGCCTGCCCGCCTCTTTTCAAGGTGTAACAAAAACAGTTGCTTTTGTTGTTCTTCAGGCCAAATCTACACAGAACATTTTTGGACTAGATGCTTTTGACTTGTTTGGTTTCTCAATTCAAAGAGATGTGCTTCAAATTTCGTCAGTAGTGCCTCAGGACAAAATAAATGCATTGTGTGAAAAATATAGTGACTTGTTTTCGCCGGAACTCGGTTGTGCGAAAGACTTCGTGGCACATGTAACTTTAAAAGAATCTGCAGTTCCAAAATTTCGTAAAGCTAGACCAGTGCCTATCGCAATGCGTGATACAGTTGCCGAAGAACTTAAACGTTGGCAAGATAGTGGGGTGATTTCTCCTGTTTCCGCGAGTCAGTGGGTCTCGCGTTTAGTAATTATACCCAAGCCGTCAGGAAAACTTCGTCTCTCTGCGGACTTCAAATCAACAGTGAACAGTCAAACAATTGTAGACACTTATCCCCTGCCCAGACCTGACGAACTAATGGACAAATTAGGACAGTCTCGCTTCTTTTCCAAGATTGATTTAGCAGAGGCATACTTACAGATTCCACTGGATGACGAGTCAAAAAAGTTTTTCGTCATTAATACTGACATGGGCCTTTTTCAATTTCAACGCCTACCCTTTGGCAGTTCTTCCGCTCCCGCTATTTTTCAGCGTTTCTTGGAACAGCTGACAGTTTCTGTACCGTGTTGCTCGAACTATTCAGATGATATTGTGGTATCCGGACGTACAGTTGAAGAACATTTAGCAAACCTGGAGTGCCTTTTCACAGTGTTGACTGCAGCAGGTCTACGTTGCAATAAAGCAAAGTGTTCGTTTTTTCAAACTGAAATAGAGTACCTAGGCCATGTGATTAATGCCCAAGGAATCCATCCCTTACAGTCACATCTTAGAGCAATCAAAGACTTGCCTCCTCCTACGCATGTGCACGAATTGCAAGCAGTAATGGGAAAGCTTAACTATTATTTCAGATTTATTCCCAATGCCTCTCAGATTGCAGCTCCACTGCATCAGTTACGTAGGAAGAATGTTCCTTTAAACTCTCGTCGGGTTGCACAGGAAACAGCTGCGGATGCAGACCTTAGTGTGGTAGCACGTTTTGTTCGCTTTGGTTGGCCTGCCAGAGCCAAAGACATTGAGCGGCCTCTGGTTCGACGTTATTTTGCACGTCATGCATTATCTTTAAGTCAGGGTGTTCTGTTGTTACATACGGACAACGACCAAACAAGAGTGATTGTTCCTCGTTCCCTGCAACGAGAAGTGTTACGCCTCCTGCATCAAGGACATTGGGGTATTGTTAGGACAAAGCAACTGGCCAGACGTCATTGTACCTGGGTTGGTATGGACGCTCAGATAGAGAGCATGACGTCACAGTGTACTGTTTGTGCGGAGCATCAGGCGGCTCCTCCGCAACGTTTCTCAGACTGGCCACGCCCCAAGGGACCATGGCAACGTTTACACACTGACTTTGCCGGACCTTTCTGAAATATGCGGTGGTTAATTTTTGTAGTCGCTTTCAGTAAGTTTCCTTTCGTGGTTGCCATGAACTCAACGACAGTGTCTAGTACAATTACTGCCCTTACATCAGTGTTTTGCATCGAAGGTTTGCCTGAAACTATCGTCAGTGACAATGGACCTCAGTTTGTTAGTGCGGAATTTCAACAGTTTTGTCGTGTGAATGGCATTCAGCATATCACCACCGCACCTTTTCACCCTCAGTCCAATGGTGAAGCAGAACGTTTCGTACGAACATTCAAGTCTCACATGGAAAAGATGAAAGGTCAGCACTCCAGGCAGCAAGCTCCTCAAATTTTCTTGTCTACGTATCGGTGAATGCCACGTGACGGCCCGTCTCCTGCCGAGCTGCTACACGGCCGCCGTCACCGCACTCTCCTTCACCTGCTGCAGCCTCCCACGCACCGAGTCAGTTCGTATGGCGCTAAGCGTTTTCAGGTTTCTACGCCGGTGCTGTACAGGGTGTTTGCTGGTATGAAGAAGACATGGATGCCGGGCATCATTCAGCGCGTGCTCGGTCGCAATATGTTTGTTGTACGTTCTTCCACAGGGTCGGAGCTGCGGCGCCACGCAAACCAATTGCGCTTGCACAGGCCGCGCGATCCTGTCTCGGGTTTCTTGATTCCAGACCCCGTTCACCGCCAGGGAGCACAGCCACATCGCTCGCCGCCGGTCCCAGCGTCCCCGGACTACGAGATCGTACCCATGGAGGTGGACGCGCCTCCTACGCAGTCCGCCTCTCCGCCTCCGTCGCCGCCGCAGCTGACAGCGTCACCGAGAAGGACTCCGGGACCGTGCGGGCCCTCCCAGCTTGGGCCACGCACCTCAGAAGAAGATGACCTGCTCCATCTGGGCGGAGGGGTGCGCCCTTCCGCTGGTTTTGGCGGGTTTCCCGGCGGATCGCAAGGTGTATACCGCGGCGCGGACGGCGTCTCGATCCCAGCCTCAGCTACGACGCCCGTCCCACCAGTAACGCCCCCGCCCAGGCCCTCCTCCCAGTGCCGTCGCCGTGGCCCTCATCCCTACGCCACGACGGCGCGGCGGTTTGGGGGGAGGGGTGTGGTGCCGCACAAGTCCAAAGTGCGCGCCACCTACTTTCGCCGCGCGCCGCCATGCACGCACGGCGCGGCGTTCTTACGACGTCAGCCACGAGCGCCCTCTGTGACAACTCCGCTCGTGGCCACCACTGAACGACATCGTTCACTTGGGACTGAGATAGGAACCAGTTAACACTTCGGAATCAGATAGGCACAAGTGAAGACTTGGCTATCGGATAGACACTAGTCAGGCCTCAACTATGTATCAGCTTTCTGCAGTACTGAGCTATGTAAAAGTTAAGTATTGTATACATTCTGTCCAATATATATCTCGTTCTAATTTACTCTAGTGTTTCTAGTTTCTGCTGTCCCACTGGCTGCTCACCTCCGTACCTGCACAAGCTGCTACCTTTATTCCTGTGTCGGTCTTCCTACTCGGCCACCGACACCTACGACGGAAACGAGACACAAAAGCGGCGACGAGGCTGGGACACAAAAGAAACATCCGTCGTCACCTGCCCGAAATAAGTTAAAAAAACACTCCGTCTGCAGGTAAAGTGGTTACCGTTTTCTGTGATGCCAAAGGAGTTTTGTGGCTGGACTTTTTGGAGAATGCAACAATCATTGTCGCGCAGTACTGTGCCACTCTGTCGAAATTGAAAGAGGTGATTCGAAAATGTGGCCTGGCCTTCTCAGATCTGGCGTTCTGCTGTTGGATGACAATGCGAGACCACACACGGCGACAGCAACGAAAAACCATATTGCAACTCTCGGTTAAGAGCGCCTACACCATCCGCCACACGGTTCTGATCTCTCACCAAGTGACATTCTTTCCGGCTTTGAAGACGACTCTTGGCGGAAGGCCCTTTGGATGCAATGCTGACGTCAAACAAGCCGTTCAACTCTTCTTTCGTACGCAACGCCCAGATTATTTCCTGGAAAGCGTTTTGAAGCTGATAAAGCGGTTTGACAAATGTCTCAATGTACTTGGAAATTATGTAGAAAAATAAAGATATGTCTTATCTTTAATGTCTCCTACGATCCGACTGCACCGCTGGCTCGCTCGCCCCCCCGACCCCCCCCCCCCCCCAAACCGCCTGGTCAATCCGCCTACCCAAAACAACGCATCCACGTTTAATATACATTATGTTGCAGTGCCAGCTATTGCGGTAACAATACTGACTTCTTGGTAATCCTCACTTCAATCTATATCTACATCTACATGGGATACTCTGCAAATCACATTTAACTGCCTGGCAGAGGGTTCATCTCCCATTCCATTCCATTCCATTCTCGAATAGCGCGCGGGAAAAAGAACATGTGAATCTCTCCGTTCGAGCTCTGATTTCTGGTATTTTATTCTGATGATCATTTCTACCTATGTAGGTGGGAGTCAACAATATCGTGCCATGTTTCTCAAATGTGGCTGTGATATCTCTGCTGCTTCTTGGTGTCGTATTTTGGATGTCCCTCACTGGATGACGGGTGTAGTTGACGTGACGGTTTTGGCAAACGACATTTCTCACCGCCTCCTTCATACCGAGCAAGATGTCCGCCATGATGAAATAGCCGAGCACTCTAAGGAGCATTGCTGCGGTGCGCGCGGTTGCTCCCAGTCCGAGTCCTAGCGTGTGTGTTGTGCTTACGTTAGTTTAAGTAGTTTCTAAGCCTAGGGACTGATAACCACAGTAGTAAATCCCAGATTTACAAACATTTGAATAAAAAAATGTTCAATTATTTGTTAAGTATATGGGACTCAACTGCGGGGTCATCAGTCCTTAAACTTACAAACTACTTATGGTCTAGCTTACACTAAAGACAGCACAAACATCCATGCCCGAAGGGAGATTCGAATCCCCGACGGGGAATGGCCTCGCATGTCACAGCATAGCGCCTCAATGCGCTCGGCCACTCCGTCGTGGCACATTTGCATATTTGTATTTTTAGATGCCTCAGTGTGGACGAATAAGCCGCGAAACAGGTACAGTGTGCAGTTTTTCTGGGGCTAAACGCAGAGAAGGGCTGCTTCAGAAATGAGCGACGGTGGTGGAAAGTCTGTGGGCCATTTGTGTTTCGACGCCGCGGCTTGGCGTTCACTCTACCGTCAAAGAGCAACCGCAGGTCCAAGAAAGGAAGGAAACAATACAAGTTGTTGATAAAATGTCACATCATTTGTTGATCAATGTATAATGTGTCTACTACGGTTCATGAAATATTTGCGATCTGTACATTCTTCAATAATGGAAGAAGTGTTTCAGTGGTTTAGTAGCCATTGCTCCTCCCTTTACCTGCAGATACATGCATTCCAAAAGAATTCGGAGCCTTCAGAAGAAGAAACATAAGGTTGAGGATGTACTACTTGCAGGTCCTCCAAATTGTACAAAGAAGATACGGTACGGAAGAAACATAAAGAGCCGGCCGCGGTGGCCGAGGGGATTGAGGCGCTCCAGTCACGGTCTGCACGGCCACTGCGGTCGGGGGTTCGAATCCCCCCTAGGGCATGGATATTTGTGCCGTCCTTAGTGATAAGTAGTTAATAAGTATTTTGTAAGTTTAGGGACTGATGACCCCGTAGTTAAGTCCCATAAGCTATACAAACATTTGAACTTTTGAAACATAAAGAGCTAAAGTCATGATGACAGCAATTCGATAACACATCTAGTTTACGTCTTACAGGTCAAAACCACACATGTTTCATTAATGAAGTCCATTTTCGCAGCCTTTAAGGAGGAATCAGTGGTGCAATGGGACAGAATTAACAGCAAATGAAAGAAAACTTCCTAATCTGTTAGAGAAAAAACGGAAAGAAATTAAGATCCCCATAACAACCACCTAAGAAGATAAAAATTTTGACCGAAGCAAGTTAAAATCCAATAAGAAGAAAGTTTAACTGGATTTACTCTGAATAAACAATACAAAATTTTAATAAATGAGGAAATTTTCATCTTTTGACCATTTCAGATGAGGTTGTAACGGGACAATTCTTTCTTTTTTCCCGTTACGGAGTTCTCGAACGGTTTCGTTTCATTTATTACGTAAATGTTATATTAATGATTCATTCTGAAATTTCCATTAATGTGAATGTATGTAATATTTGTAAAATTACAGTGTATTTGTTTGTAATATGTTCTAGATTTTTCTGCACTGAAAAAAAAAATGTATGGAACTCCGGGCATGACACTAGAAATTGTATTTATAAGCAAAGAAATATGTAGAATACTGATTAGAAAAGAATATTAGAACTATTGTAAGGTGAAAGATGAAGATCTCCAAAATGTGTTGTCGGTTCCTAAGAGTATTCACAGTTAGTTGCTTGAGAGAGTTGCTTTTGAGAGTTCGATCTGTGAGCTTGGATAGGCAGATAATTACGAAATAATGACTGTGTCAAATAATATCCGTCAAACTGATTAAACTCCTTTTAAGATTCGGGAATAATTAATTATCGTTACAAAAAGTATTAGGAATAATTTTGAAGCGACTTAAGTGCAGTTATTCCTTATTTAGAAGGGTAGCTGTAGAGAGTGAAATTTTATTACGCGGTCAGGGTTGAAGCTAATGGAAGTTACGTTGGTAATACTGATAACTGCGTTAGTTTGCAGCGATTTGTCGTCCCGAGCGGTGTTGACGTTACAGTTTGCCCAGAGCAGTTTGTTGGTATTGTACGAATCTTGCGGCAGTTCGTTTCCATCGCATATGAGACGTGAATCGTTTTGTAGTATTCTGACTGGCTCTGTGGTCAAGTTGTTACTAAAAGTGTTCCTAGAGTTATTATAAATAAGAGTAAACCAGCTAATTATCTGACAAGCAACCAAAGTTGTGACTGCGACGGATAAAACACATAAATACGGTTTGGAACCAACAAATCTATTTCTAGATCACTCAAGAAACCGAAAGTCAGCTAAGAGTGACTTAGGTTCGGTGGGTAAACCTACTTCAATTTTGTAGAATCATGTATAAGTAAGTCAACACCTGAAGAAGGCTCCAAGCTGTTTTTTTCGAGATTTTGTAAAATTAAATACAGAGCTGTAAGCGGTGGTGACTATGTAGGTTTTATTTTTCTTTATTTTTTTTTTTTTTACTCGCCTTAAAAAGATAGAGGGGAATAGCATATAGGAGTCACTAGAACGCTAAGATCTGTAACTGAAATGAAATATTTCCCAATAAAACAATATACTAAGCCTGGAGGCAGAAAATAAACATAAATTGGATTATTTTTCCTTATTTCAGTAGATTGCAAGGCATTCAAAAAGATATGAAATTGAATAAGATATCGATCTATAGTAAGTGATTAAAACGGATTCCAAATAAATAACATCTTTGGCAAAAGGAGATAAATATCTGTAATAACTGTTTCTTTTAGAAATAGAAGGCACTAAAGTTTATCGATCTGTGAAAAAAGGGTTTTAAAATCAAAGAAAGTATTTAAAGAAAAGATTATAAGTATCGGGTTAAAAGAAAGACTATATTTTATTCACAAGTTATCAATTGAGAGTGCTACAACTAGAATCTTTGTTTCCAGAAACGTAATCTCACTGAAAGTTAAATGTTACGTGAAAATAAACGTAATATATTTCAGAATTAAGAAGCCTTAATTACATTGCCCAAATATGTCTTTGAAAGGAGATTATTTCGTCAGGGAAAGTATTACCAAGCAACTTTATACTAAAGAATAAAAGCAACTGACTTTTATATATGTAATTGGAAGCCAACGGTATTGCGTTTCTTGGTAAAAACTATGGTTGTGTCGTTCCTCTTATTAACGAATACCGTATCAGTTTAATATATGTATGATTGTCCTGTATAATTACTAACGCTAAAAAAGAAATTCATTTTGTAGGTCAATGTTAACTTTGAGTGGTAACTGTTTGTTAAGTTTGTTAAGCTTAAGGGACTTAACTATGGGGTCATGAGTCCCCAGACTTACAAACTACTTATGAACTACCCACAACTAAGGACGGCACAAATATCCATACCCGAGGGGGGATTCGAACCCCCGACCGTAGTGGCCGTGCAGACCGTGATCGAAGCGCCCCAGTCCCCTCGGCCACCGCGGCCGGCGTTTGAGTGGTAACAACGTTATCTTACGTGATCATAAATTTTAGTTGAGTGACTCACCACGTTTGTTTTATATATATATAGTGACTCTATAGCTCTCTAAGGTTGGTTTTGTGTTCACAACAGGAGTAAATATATTCATCCTGGATGGTATCTGATGCTTTTAGAACCTTTGATTTCCTGGGGAAAAAAACGAGTCAGGTGCGTAACATTTACAACATCGATACCGCAATATTGTAACGTTGTCATTACTTCTAACTTAACAGGCGACCATAGGGCTAAATAATAACAACTTTTAACGTTACGGACGTCACAATAATCAGGTTTACGCTGTTATAAGCTTGGTGAACCTTTCTAACAGAAAAAATCTTTGGATACAACACGGAAGAATTCTTGGGGACAAATTTCTAGACGATGATTGTCGTTAGGTATTGAGGGTATTGCAGTAGAGGCTAACCAACTAGTCGACAGCCCTGCTGCACGCGAGTAGAAGCCGGAAGCCATCGACACGGGACAATTAGCTAAGCTATGCCCAACCCATGCATGCTACAGGAACCTTACTTGCCTACCCATCTCC
Organism: Locusta migratoria; assembly: GCA_026315105.1. Lineage (NCBI taxonomy): Eukaryota > Metazoa > Arthropoda > Insecta > Orthoptera > Acrididae > Locusta > Locusta migratoria. The sequence continues at coordinate 790,037,482 of CM048755.1, read as the reverse complement.
CAATCTCCCCCCCCCCCCCCCCCTCAGCGTGCTACATAACATACTTTATTCCGTACGCTTTATGTTATGACTAGTGTTATGAGTATGGCCCGGAAGTTGACAAGTGCTTTGTTACTTAAATACTGGTATACGGTATTATGTATACACAGATATTTCATCCGTCCTGAGGATCGAGAATCTAGCAATTTTTGTCTTTATTCGGCAACGGTTGTGGCAAGATATCCTCAATGTTAAAGAATTGAAGATGCATTGCATTGTCTTCCTCTGCTATCGTCCGTGTTGTGATTGCTGGTAAAATATGACGGAAGTCTGCTGCGAAGAAGGCGGCGCTGTTCCCCCATAGAAGTATATTTTATGGTATAATGGAATGTCTTCACAAACAATGGTTGTTCAATCCAGCGTCTCTTACCAGTGCTGTTTTACTTCGGGGTATCACACATGCTGTATTTATCGTAGACATGCACTATCATCGGGAGTTTATGCAGAGTGACCCAGTGCTGTTTGCGGGCAGCTTCATTATAGCAAAATAAGAAAAACGTATCTAGCAAATATGGCTATAAAATGGGCATTTCAAGAGCTACGTTTATTACAGTACAGTGAAACGCCTCTTTTCTATTGAAGAAGTGCGCACAGCTTTTAACATAGGCATCTTAGTTCTCACTTTTACTAGGCATATTTAATTGCTTTGGTCGATATTACCACTTCACAAAATATGGAAAGCAAAGTACTTGCAGCAGAAGAGATGTTTTACAGCATCGAAGGTGAACATGGACTACCTCACATAGAGCCCATGATTACTAGAATTTTTTCTTGTTCTGGTGTAAGGAAACTGTCTCCAATGTTTGTCAATGTTTCTTTAGGGGCCCCCTGCACGTAGAATGAGCCACCGTCGACGGCCTGACGCCTACCGCCACTGAATGCCAAAGGCACATCAGCATGCGCTTCATTTCATCGTAGCTCACACTATTAGCACGAAATGTATTTAAATTGTATACACACAAACCTTCCTTGTAAATCACCTTTCCTATTACTGAAACCCAAATAAAACTCCAGTCATTAATTCGTGAGGTTGTTGACAGATTGCGAATGCAATGTAAGGTTGTAATGGCAATATATATATATATATATATATATATATATATATATATATATATATATATATATATATATATATATCGTGAAACTTCGTTAACACGAATCCGAAGGGACCACAAAATCAGGAGTTCGTGTTAAAAGAAATTCGTGTTAAGTGAAAAACACAGATTTTATTAAGTATACATGTACAGCAGTACACTAATGTGTAATATACTACTGACTACACTGTCAATCACGTTATTGTAGACTTATAACACTATACAGTGATTGTAAAATTACAAGTACTCACAAATTATGTACGTTACTTTCTTGGAAAAAATCAGTCATGGTTCGCTGACGTTCATGGGAACGATAACATTTTTTTAATTTCACAACCACTTGTAATGATAGCGCCCGTAAACCCAGCAGTGACGTCGGATGTTGAAGTGAACCGTTCTAAACAGTACAAGGCTGTAAACATCTGCTGACGGATAAGTAGAATTGTATCTATATTCTCTTCATCTTCACTTTCTTCTGATGACCTTCTTGCACCTCGTTCACAGATTTTGGCATATCCGCTTCCACAGAAGCACATTCGGCAACATCGTCATCTCCACTAATGAATTCTTCGAAACTAATCCCAGGGTTCGCACCGTCCTGCAGAACTGTCCATTCATCAGGAGAAGTGGCATCTCCTAACTCGTGGACATGTTCAGTGTTGCTATGTCTCCAAGATTTGTTAAAGCACTTCCCTATATGATGTGTGATACTGAGTTCCATACTGCTGCGATGCGTCAAGCAGATTTGGGGTTGCACTATTGTTTTCAGCAGCACGAATTGCAGCTCTTACAAGTGGCTTACGATGAGCTCTCTTTATGAGAAAGGCTGAAGGCGGCTTGTGGCGTTGGGTGGGAAAAAACTGAACCTTTATGTTGAATAGGTTCAGATATCTACTTTATCGTCAGTACATCTGTCCAATATAAGAAGAACATGCATAATTTGAGTAACCATTCGACTGTTGAAACGTAGAAGCCACTTGCGAAATGATGTGCCATCGATCCAAGCTTTCTTGTGGTGAGAGTAGATGCAAGGTAAAGTGTCCATATTTATATTATTATTAGCTTATATGCCCGTGCTTCGCAACAGTTGTTAAAGAGGGACCTGTGTATATCATGTTTTTGTAGGGTTCCGGACCTAGGTCAGCAAAAACAGAATGTTTGATCCCTTTGTCAATAAACTCAGTTCTCATAGCCAAGAAGTCAAATTTAAGTTGAAGTCATTGTCGAAAACGATGAATGTTCATAAAGTTCTTCATACAAAAAGTGAACTTAATTAAAGTACGTACTCCGGAACTATGTAAATTCAATGTTAGGTTGTGTTCATAGAGTTAAGACTACGGTGTGTAATTGTCTGTTTGGCGTAAACTTCTGAAAACTCCTCTATCGTTGAGATGTGAAATAGTAATAATAATAACAGTGCCATGTATTGGTTCTCTAGTGTGGTACTAAACTGACATCTCTCACTGTAAGTGTATGCTGAAGTATTAGTATGTTACATTGTAGCACTGGGGACAGTGTAGTTATTCTGTGTGCAGTGCTCCCTATTATCGAAACCTCGACGGATGCTGGAAGTCTGGTAATTCAATCAACAGAGCTTTTTTTTCTTTATTGTGTTTTATGCCAGTACACTGGCAGGCTGGCAGCAGCACTATAGGCCGCTCTTCAGCCGAGAGTAATAAAAAACATATATGAGTTCAGAATTAAAGTACATAATAGGAGATAAAACAACGGAGATACAGTGACATAGACAAGGCGACAGTTTGGAGTACATTACAATAGACAGATGATTAAAACCATATATAGTTAGTTAAAAATGATGAGCCACGGTGACCTAAAAAAACAATGTAGGACGACAATAACACAGGACGGCAAGTAGGCGAGTACTCGGAGACACTAATTAAAACACACGACGCTTGTCTGATTGCGGTGGACGCAGTAAAAACATACACTTCACTGGAGAACAGCACACAACACTTGACGTAGCACTGTTAAAACTGTCAGTCCAGGACCCCGAGAAGGGGGAGGGGAAAGCGCGGGGGAGAGGAAAAACGGCGGGGAAGGAGGCGGTAGGGAGGAGCCCTTTATCTGTGTGGGGGGGGGATCAGAGCTGGTAGGACGGGTAGATGTCGGGACGGAAGACGTCATCAGGGAGGGGGAGGTGGCGGAAATTACCCTGGGAGAGGACATGGAGGGTATGGAGATGAAGGGAATAGTGTATGACGCAGTAGAAGCGTGGCAGAGGCCCAGTGTTGGTAAGGATGGGGTGGACCAGGGGGTTGCGGGAGTCTATTTTACGGGTGGTATAGAGGATATGGATATGCTGGAGGTATTCAAGGAGGTGAGGAAACGGGATCAGGTCATACAGGATCCGCGTGGGGCAAGGGAACCGGATGCGGTAGGCGAGGCAGAGGGCGTGGCGCTCAAGGACTTGAAGGTTTCATAATAGGATGTGGGAGCGGAGATCCAGGTGGGATGGAAGCTGCAAAGGACAGGATGCATGAGGGAGCGGTAGGTGTAGAGAATGGTGGAGGGGCTGAGACCCCCCGTCCAGCCGGTGGTCATCAGTCATCAGTCCCTAAACTTATGAACTACTTACGAACTAAGACGGCACAAATATCCATGCCCGAGGGGGGATTCGAACCCCCGACCGTAGTGGCCGTGCAGAGCGTGACTGGAGCGCCTCAGTCTCCTCGGCCACCGCGGCCGGCGGTGAGGAGTTTGAGGAGGTTAAGGCGGGAGAGGGCTTTCTGTTGGACAGTGCGGAGGTGGAGGGGGGGGGTCCAGGAAAGGTTATGGTCGAGGGCTAGGCCAAGGTACTTCAGGGTGGGGGTGTGGCGGATAGGGCGGTTGTGGAGGGTAAGGTAGAAATCACAGAGACGGAAGGAGGGGGTGGCACGACCTATGATAATTGCCTGGGATTTGTCAGGATTGACGGAGAGGAGCCACCATTTACACCATGAGGCAAACTCGGTGAGGTGGGACTGGAGCAAAAACTGGGAGCAGGCAAGGGAGGGAGCGAGGGCTAGGAAGGTGGTGTCGTCAGCATATTGTGGGAGATAGCTGGGAGGCTCGGGTTGGGGCATGTCGGTGGAGTAGATGAGATAAAGGAGAGGAGAGAGGACGGAGCCTTGGGGCACCCTGGCAGAGGGGTAGAACAAACGCGAGTCGGAGTTCCAGACAGCGACATAGGAGGGGCGGTGGGTGAGAAAAGAAGCAATGAGGCGGACGTAATTAATAGGAAGGGCGTAGAACTGGAGCTTGAAGAGGAGACCGGAATGCCATACACGGTTGTAGGCTTTTTGGATATCGAGGGAGACAAAAATTGCGGAGCGACGGGAGTTGAGTTGGACAGATAGGAGATCGGCAGAGAAGGAGGGTCGGAAGCCACATTGGGAAAGGGGGAGGAACTGGTGAGAGGATGATTTCCAGGACCTTGCTGAACACGGAGGTAAGACTGATGGGACGGATGGATGAGGTCTGGGATGGGGGCTTGTTAGGTTTTAGGAACATGAGAATACAGGAGGTCTTCCACAGGTCGGGGTAAAAGCCAGTGAAAAGGATGACATTATATAAGGTGGCAAGAGCTTCGTGGAAGGAGGGGGGCAGACTTGGAGGTGGCGGTTGGTCAGCCGGTCGTGACCAGGGGCGGTGTTGCGTTTAGTCCGAAGAGTGTCGATTATGTCACTGGCGGTAATGGGTGTGTTCAGTTCTGAGGGGGGGATGTGGTCCAGGTACTTGAAGCCAGGGGCGAGCGGCGGAGTGGAGGTATCGGTTCGCTCATGGACGTCCGGGAAGAGAAAATAGTCAAAGAGACGATCATCAGGAATGGAAAAGACTTCGGAAAGGTAGGAGGCAAAGTGTTCTGCCTTACTGGCATTGTCAGGAAAAGGACGGTCATCATGGAGAAGCGGGTAGTGGGCGGAGGAGTGACTGCCAGTAAGGCGGCGGAAGGCATGCCAGTACTTGGAGGAGTTGACAGGGAGCATTGAATTGAGGCGGGTGCATGTCTGGCGCCTCAACAGAACAGTTCATGTCTGTTTAAATAAGACGTCATGGTGTTGTTAATGTGCGATAAAGTAAGTCTGTGTAATCTGCCATGCAGACGACTCGGCTCCAGATACCTTTGCACGTTATTTCTCATCTGATTTCCCATCTTTCTTCATCTGTTTGTCAGTAACATATTACACATAGTTTTCTTCTTGTCAAATTCATTCGCATCCGCGACTGCGCGCACGCCCATCAGCCCTCTTTGGCGCCACCTAGTGCAGGCGCACGTCACTATGGTTCCTATGCCTCTGCCAGTACGCAGTGCTCACTCGACCTGTGTGTCGACGGGCTCCACAATTTTACGATGCAGACATTGTTTTAAATTTTACTTTTTATACTACTGACGTGCGCCTCGATTGCACAGTGGTAGAGTGCCAGACTACAAATCCAAAGGTCGCGGGTTCGATCCCCGCCAGGTCCTAGGATTTTTATCTGTCACTTTCCACTTCTTTCACCTCTGGCAGTATTGCTCATGTGAAAAATACCGAGTAGCAGCGTGGTTCGGAACCCACGTTAAACTGTAGGTCCCCCTATAACTGGCTGGGTAAGTCAATTCGAAGGTCGGAGGAAGGCAACGGCATACCACCTCCAAACAAGACCATGACTAGTAAAGCACTGTGGTGTTCAAACCAATCTCCGGATTGTTGACTGCTTTACCTTTTTTTATACTATTGACATGGAGTCAGCCACATTTTATTTAACAACTATTTTAATGTGAGCCTTATGTAAGTACATTCTCACCTATGGTGTAATTTTAATTTCTTATTTTAGAAACACTTTTGTATTCTACTATTATTCAGATGATTCGTGTCTTTTATTAGGTAATGCTTCTGAAGAAGGCAAAATTACTTTTGCCGAAACCTAGGTCAAGGTTTATGCATGTAAATCATTTTTATGCAACTGGTCGTCTGAAACTGTGTTGACTTTTAGATTGTGTTCCACCGTTGCTGGACTGCAGCCATGTTTAAAATTTTGAACTTATAAGCATAGTATATACAAAAACTTCAAATAACGATTTCCTTTCCCATTCTGACACAAACTATCCGAGCGTATGCTCCGCCTCTAATGACCACGTTTTCGACGGGGCGTTAAACGCTAATATTCCTTCCTTCCTTCCTTCCTGAGTATAACCTGACTTGTCCAGGATACAATATGAATATTTACTGTGGAGAGCCCATACCTGACCAAGCGATATAAAGCTGTGCATGTGAGAAACATGGAGATTTCAAATAAACTTCACAGTATTGAGTAGATTGCCCTGTGATTTATTAATTATAATGTAAGTCCCACTGCAAACTGCAGTCTCTTAAAGGTAAAGGCCAGATCTGTCGGAAATAATGGGTATTCCTCTGATGTCCTCTGTTTCATTCTCTTCCTTTCCTTGTAGCTCTATAGATATCTATTGCTTCTTCCTACAGCGGTATGCGCTTCACAGTTCAAAGTTGCTTCAAGGTTTTCAACAGCACTGTCATCTTTCAGGAAATCCCTTAAGGTCACTGGAATGCAGTAGTGTCTTAGCAGTAAATAAGAAATGTAATAAAACGTGATGCCTGATGAAAAAATTTTTACCCATCGCAGTATATATGATCTCGTATTTACTGAGTTATATGTTGTACAATTGTATAATTTTTCAGGTATATATTCATTTGTATAAGTGATGTATGTCTGAAAAATCTGTTGCGGATGTAATTAGTAGTAAATAAGTTTTATATTAAAACTTTGTGCGTGATGGGGCGGTTTTCCATGAACGTTACTGTTTATGTGCTCGTATCTCATGAACTACGTGGCGTTCTGTGACACAATTTAGAGGGTACATTCAACTATATGTGTGTATACTGTTTGTAAAATTTCCTGCAGGTCCAATATGTAGTGTAGAAATTATAAATTTCAACGTTGTACCGAATGCCGTAGTTTTACTCCGTGAACAGCGGAAAAGTTGTAAGCGAGAAACTTATTCCCTTTCATCATTTTGCCATGGTTGTCAGCGAAAAAAAGTTTCCAAAAGGTTTGAAATCATGTTTAAAGTTTGTTGCTAGTCGCTAAGTGCTCTCCTTCTCTAATAGTGGACTGATAAATTCACAGTATCACATGACGCAAGATGGGGAAGTTTTTATTGTTTATGACGTCATATCTCCTGAACGATCGCTCCTATCGCAAAATCATTTCTTTTCTGACGTCAACTAGCTATAAACTATATTCCTGCCAAATTTCAGTTTTAGAGATTTAGTGTTTAGTCAGTAGTGAGTGAGTGTATGAATGAGTGTCCTTTCGCTTTTATATAAATAAAGATTATGGTCTTCAGCCCGGAGACTGGTTTGATGCAGCTCTCCACCCTACTCTATCCTCAGCAAGCTTTTTCATCTCCTCATAAGAACAGCAACCCACATCCATTTGAATCTGCTTACTATACGCGTCTCTTGGTCTCCTTCTGCGATTTTTACCCCACACACTTCCCTCCAATGCTAAATCTACGATTCCTCAATGTCTAAGAATGTGTCCTACCAATCGATCCCTTCTTTTAGTCAAGGTATGCCAAAAATTCCTTTTCTCATCAATTCTGTTCAGTACCTTTTCATTAGTTACGCGATCTACCCATATAATCTTCAGTATTCTCCTGCAGCACCACTTTTCAAAAGACTTTATTCTCTTCCTGTCCGCACTGTTTATCGTACACGGCAACTCTCCACACAAGTGCCTTCAGAAAAGACTTCCTTACACTTAAATTAATATTAGATGTTAGCAAATTTCTCTTTTTCAAAAATGCTTTTCTTCCCATTGCCATTTTGCATTTTATATCCTCTGTACTGCGACCGTCATATGTTATTTTACTACCCAAGTAACAAGACCCATCTACCACTCTCATTCTTTCGTTACCTAATCTAATTCCTTCAGCATCTCCTGATTTTCTAACACTGCATTCCATTATCTTTGTTTTGCTCTTGTTAATGTTTATTTTATGCCCTCTTCAACACACTGTCCACTCCATTGATCTGCTCTTTATGTTTTTGAAACAATGTGGTTGCTCGGATTTACCGATAACCCAGGGACGAAACTTCTCACTGCCATCAGCATTACAGCACAGTACAACAGTCACACGTTGTTTGCTTCGTGATCCACTTATCACCTTTTATCACAAGGGTGTGATTTGGAAAAAAGATTGTAGAATAGTTCAGTTTCATCCATGTTTAACACATCACATGAGGCATACTTTTCCCTGACTCGGTTGAATTCATGCAACCAGCTGTTCGCACTTTCTTCATCAACTTTATTTGCTTCACCGCAAATTTGTACAGATGAAATTGAATGTCTCTTTTGGAACCGATACAACCAACCAACAGAACAACGGAAGTCTTCGATACCCATATCTTTAGCAATATCATTTGCTTTTGACTGAATCATAGGGCCAGTTAAAGGTGTGTTAGATGCACGCATATGATTGAACCATTCTAGCAGCAACGTCTCTATGTCTTCATATTTGGCGATACGAAGTCGTTTAGATATGTTTCCAGAACCTGGTGCCGCAGCATTAACAATTTTTTCTCCATTCTTAATAATCGTTGATAAAGTAGATTTAGGTATTCCACACTGCTCTGCAATTGCTGTTTTCATGGTACTTCGGTCCACTTCATCCAGAATATTAAGCTTGAACTGTACATTTAGAGCTGTCTGTTTCCCCTTTGCCATTTTCGCGTGCTACGGTAGCGGTTGTAACTGTAGTTTTCATTCAGTATTCCAACTCGATACGGCTACGACTAACAGAACACCTGTCAAATCTGGCAGTGAGTACGTTCCTAAATGCTTCTGCACACATGAATGTCTCACAATGTACAGCATATGCTGATTGTAGAGGTGATAATCGCGGCTACCGATCTACAATACGTTAAAAACGAGTCAACGATCAGTATAATTAGCTTTGTAGCTACATTTCCTACATTCATTTCGGAAAAAATTTTCGCTTTAGAGTACTCTTAAGGTCGGAAGTTTGTGTTACAGTGAAATTTAATTACGCTAGGAACTGAAAAAGATTTCGTATTTCGCCTTAACCGAAATTCATGTTAATCGATAAAACATACCATAAGATCTAATGTATTCCTGGTGGCACCAATATTTTTTTTCGCGTAAACCGCGAGTTCGTCTTATGCACATTCGCAATAATGAGGTTATACAAATTAACAATTATCTGATTTTATCTTTACTTGTGCTGTGCTTCTTGCAGAAGTGAATGATTCTACATCAACAGTAATATAGTTCCTTATCAGTGAGTTGCGGGTATTAAAATTGGCATATCTTTGGACTGCATTATGTAACTGCTTCAATATTTTCACAGCAATAAGGGGCCGTAGACCTGAGTATGTGACATAAATTACAACCTGGTACCTCTACCATTTCCCATAAAGAACCCTCAAATTTATTTTTAAATGGAGTTTCTCGGTCTCGACTGCTGAGTTGTCGTGTACATACAACATGGACATATTATGAAAATTTGTGCCACAGCCGGGATTGAAGCCCGCGACCTCCTGCTAACAAGGCAGCTGTCCGCCTCCCCAGGCACACGGGCTTCCGTACCCCTAGTGGCACCATGTGAGGAAACTGTGGTGTCGCACAAGTCTAAAGTGCGCGCCACCTACTTTCGCCGCGCCCCGCCATGCACGCACGGCGCGGCGTTCTTACGACGTCAGCCACGAGCGCCCTCTGCTGCAACTCCGCTCGTGGCCACCACTGAACGACATCGTTCACTTGGGACTGAGATAGGAACCAGTTATCACTTGGGACTGAGATAGGCACCAGTTAAGACTTGGCTATCGGATAGGCACTAGAATCATCAGTAGGCAGGCGTCTATCTAAATTATGTATCCGCATTCTGCAGTCAAGAACTATGTAAAAGTTAAGTATTACTAAGTCTCTATGAAATATATATCTCGTTCTAATTTACTCTCGTGTTTCTAGTTTCTGCTGTCCCACTGGCTGGTCAACTCCGTGCCTGCACAAGCGTGAATCCTTTATTCCTGTGTCTGTCTCTTTCTACTCGGCCACCGACACCTACGACCACCGTAAACGAGACAGGAAAGTGGCGACGAGGCAGGGACACAAAAGAAACAACGTTTTATTGGTATCTGGATGGTGTTTTGGATTTCTAATGTTGGTATTACATTTAAGAGGACTCTAAAGTGCAAGAAAAATAAATTATTTTTCTCTAAAATGAATATCACGTAGTAAAAAGTGGACAATCAGAAACAGTTTTATTCTTATTTTGCATTTTACGGAAGAAATTCCACAGTTTCTTATCAAGCATCATTCAAACAAGTAAGCGAAACAATTTTGCAACGTTTACGTTTATAGAAAGATTGAAACAAGGTCATAACATAAAATTAATGCGCCTAGTAATTGTGTTTTTACTTTTTCTGGCATTAAAGATAAGTGCCGAGTGTGGTGTCGCACAAGTCTAAAGTGCGCGTCACCTACTTTCGCCGCGCGCCGCCATGCACGCACGGCGCGGCGTTCTTACGACATCAGCCACGAGCGCCCTCTGCTACAACTCCGCTCGTGGCCACCACTGAACGACATCGTTCACTTGGGACTGAGATAGGATCCAGTTAACACTTCGGAATCTGATAGTGAAGACTTGGCTATCGGATAGGCATTAGGCAGGCCTCTAGTTCAACTATGTATCAGCCTTCTGCAGTATTGAGCTATGTAAAAGTTAAGTATTGTATAAATTCTGTGATATATATATCTCGTTCTAATTTACTCTAGTGTTTCTAGTTTCTGCTGTCCCACTGGCTGGTCACCTCCTACCTGCACAAGCGTGCATCCTTTATTCCTGTGTCGGTCGTTTTACTCGGCCACCGACACCTACGACGGAAACGGGACACAAAAGCGGCGACGAGGCTGGGACACAAAACCGAGTATTTGTAAAAGAGTCGAAAATGCAATAATATTTCTGGCTTATTGCCGTCAAGGGAGAAAAACATAAGAACAAACAATTTCAGTCTATAAGTGTTTGGAAATATTTCGGAACATTAGTTCACAGTATTGTGTAAGCCGGGGTGGGAACACTGTTGGCTTTGGCAAACATGCTTATTGGATTGACACATAATTTTGACGTATTCTGTATTGGCCAGCACCGGTGCCGTGTGCTTAAAAGGGTAGATTGTCTCCTCTCTGCAGTTAACAGGCGGTGGCAAGCTCATCTGCTGCTCTGAGAATAAATTCTCACCTTCAAATCTCATTCCATGTTCATAAATTAAAAATTGTGTGAGAATTTTTCATTGCAAGGTCAAAAATGCTCCAAACGACATGCACAGGCCGTGGATGCCAGTTTGGACACTGTAATGACTTGCCATTTGGTGAACTATACCGATCCCAACCTTGATTTCATTCTAAAACTACACAGTTCCTGAAAGTTTTTCTCCTTATTGTCATTGACCTGACATCCATCATGCAATTTACTCAGAGTAAGGACGCCCATATAAACGACCCCTGTAGAGTAGAACAAAGAGAGACGTACAGCAGATTGCGCGGTTACTGATTCAAAATCTTAGGTAGAATAGAACGTGCTTACGTTAATCATTTTCAGATAATTCAGATTCTGTTTCCTTAATTTGATACGTCTGAATCACCTGAGTCAGTTCTTTCCACTGGAAAAATCGTCGCCCTCCTCTTTTAGTTCATGGGTGAAACGTCGATAGTAGAGAATCTCGGCATTCGTAGCACCAAATTGTCTTGCCATCGTAGTTTCAAAGACGCAATCTGGCCAAAATAGACAATAAACTCACGTCGCTGCCATAGACAGAAAACTTCTGCTTTCGTGTCACAGAGCTATTTACTATCCTTCAGACTGTGGAGTGGGTTTTCAGTAACTCGCCATTTCATATGTCACCATGGCACCAAGTCCACAGAAAAACGAAGGTAGGACTGATATAAGGATTCGTTCGACCTCCATATTTTTCGTATTTCCCATTATTTTTGGACTAAAGTGTCATATGTCTCGTGAATAACGTCAAGGCACGCCCGGAAATTATTTTCTTCCTAAAAACTGGCGTTGCTGGCACCAAATCGTGTTTAACTGTGTATGGGTCAGAAAGGACCCACATGGTACTACTGGTATAATGGATGGAACCACATGGTACTACTAGTATAATGGGTAAATTTTTCATATTTCTAGCTGGCCTAGAGGTATAAAATTTTGGCGAGTTGTGCTACTCTACAACTGATTAAAAGTAACGAGAGGGTTTGTCCTATGATGAATACGGTTGGGGGCGAGGGACTCGAAACACGTACATGGGTAAAATGACGCACGTAGTACTTAACACACCAGCAAGCACTCCCCAGCCACCAGACTGTTGTAGGCCCCCCGTATTCCCGTCATCAGTCCGTTCCTCGTGCCTAGGGTGGCATGGATGTTTAGGGCAACTGCCTAGTAAGAAGGAGGTCCCGGGTTCGAATACCGGATCCGGACAAATTTTCGTATGTCTATGTTGTACGAATACAATGCCCACTAAGCGGTTGACATGTCCAAAAGAACAGACACAGCAATTCTTAATCCTAAAATTTATATTCATCAGCTGACATTTCAAAATATTGTGCTTGCACACATTGAGGATAGCGATTTGCACAGATACAGAGGGTAATAGCATCGCGCACATAAGGTATAAAACGGGCGCTACATCGGCAGTGCTATCGTCGAACAGCCCTCGAAACGATGGACCCAAGGCAGTGTTCAAGCTGGTTGTGGCGTTGTTATAGTGTAAAGTGTTGTTACATGGAATTTACAGGGTCTTTTGGTCCAAACGAATCGATTATTGTTTGGAAATGGTCATGTTGGGACACATGGAGACCACTTGCACCCATTCGTAGACTTGGTGATCCCAGAGAACGATGGAATATTTGTGGATGGCAATGCGGCATGTCAGCCAGCCTGAATTGTGTGCAAACGTATTCATATTGAAGTAGGAATAGCTTTTCAATGTCCGTGTTTGCTTACAAATGAATTTGCTTTTTGAGTATGATCTACCTTGAGCAAACACAATTGTTTTAGTTTTTCCCAAACATGTTTCGCTGGCGTTGTAGAATCATCAAAAATGTTCAAATGTTTGTAAATCTATCGGACCAAACTGCGTGGTCATCAGTCCGTAGCTTACAAACTACTTAGACCTAGGTAAACTAACCTAAGGACAAACACACACACCCATGCCCCAGGGAGGACTCGAACCTCCACGGCGAGCAACCGCGCGCGCCGCAGCGAGACGCTTTAGACCGCTCGGCTACTCCACCGCATCATCAGTGGAATTTTTATTATATAATGTCTGTCAATTGAACAATGAAATGGTTATTACTTTGATGTATATCAAGTGTAGCAAGTACAGATAATTGTGAAAACAATATGAATCACTTCTTTTTTTATAGGCACACTAGGCCCACCTTAATACCACATGTCATTGTATTTGTTGTTCTTTATCTCACAATACGTCTCTGTATACTTTTCACAGTTTGTCATAAGCAAACCAAAACGTGAGAAGTTAATGGAATGATGGTTAACTTTTAAATACACTCCTGGCCATTAAAATTGCTACACCACGTAGATGACGTGCTACAGACGTGAAATTTAACCGACAGGAAGAAGCAGCTGTAATGTGCAAATGATTAGCTTTTCAGAACATTCACACAAGGTTGGCGCCGATGGCGACACCTACAACGTCCTGACAAGAGGAAAGTTTCCAATCGATTTCTCATACACAAACCGCAGTTGACTGGCGTTGCCTGGTGAAACGTTGTTGTGGTGCCTCGTGTAAGGAGGAGAAATGCGTACCATAACGTTTCCGACTTTGATAATGATCGGATTGTAGCCTATCGCGATTGCGGTTTATCGTACCGCGACATTGCTGCTCGCGTTGGTCGCGATCCATTGACTGTTAGCAGAATATGGAATCGGTGGGTTCAGGAGGGCAATACGGAACGCCGTGCTGGATCCCAACGGCGTCGTATCACTAGCAGTCGAAATGACAGGCATCTTATCCGCATGGCTGTAACGAATCGTGCAGCCACCTCTCGATCCCTGTGTCAACAGATGGAGACGTTTACAAGACAACGACCATGGCTGTGGTTACCCTTGACGCTGCATCACAGACAGGAGCGCCTGCGATGGTGTACGCAACGACTAACCTGGGTGCACGAATGGCAAAACGTCATTTTTTACGGATGAATCTAGGTTCTTTTTAGTATCATGATGGTCGCATCCGTGTTTGGCGACATCGCGGTGAACGCACATTGGAAAGCTTTATTCGTCATCGCCATACTAGCGTATCACCCGGCGTGATGGTATGGGATGCCATTGGTTAAACGTCTCGGTCACCGCTCGTTCGCATCGACGGCGCTTTGAACAGTGGCCGTTACATTTCAGATGTGTTACGACCCGTGGCTCTACCCTTCATTCGATCCCTGCGAAACCCAACATTTCAGCAGGATAATGCACGACCGCATGTTGCAGGTCCTGTACGGGCTTTTCTTGATACGGAAAATGTTCGACTGTTACCCTGGCCAGCACATTCTCCAGATCTCTCACCAACTGAAAACGTCTGGTCAATGGTGACCGAGGAACTGGCTCGTTACAATAGGCCAGTCTCTACTTTTGATGAACTGTGATATCGTGTTGAAGCTGCATGGGCATATGTACCTGTACACGCCATCCAAGCTCTGTTTGATTCAATGCCCAGGCGTATCAAGGCCGTTATTACAGCCATAGGTGGTTGTTCTGGATACTGATTTCTCAGGATCTATGCCTTCAAATTGCGTAAAAATGTACTCACATGTCAGTTCTAGTACATTTCTCCAATGAATACCCGGTTATTATCTGCATCTCTTCTTGGTGTAGCAATTTTAATGGCCAGTAGTGTATCGGGAATTTTTACGAAAATATAGAACATTATTTTTGTGTTTGGCTTGTTTTACTGTTGCGACTGTTTCTAGAACAAAATGTCTGTGTGTTTATGACAAGATTGTATCACTTAGTTTGAAGTATTTGCGGTGTTTTCACGTTGTAAAGTAACACTTCGACACTTTAACTTCACCCAACGTTTATGTCACGAAAACAAGATGGTGGGCAGTTGAATTCTGGGAGTAGTGTTGAGAACAGCTGACTGTGATGTGTGTTTCTGTGTGTGTGTTTGTTTATGGGTTTTCTGTCAGTTCTTCGAAGCAGAGAATATAGTTCCGTTGCAGACGGTTGTGTATTTATGTATTATTTCTTTTCTTTCTATTATGGCTTTCTGTGCGTGGTAACAATCGAAACATACTTAAACGAAATAAACATGCTTCATTACTCCCGCCCACATCACAGTCAGCTTTTCTCAACACTACTCCCAGAATTCAACTGCTCGCCATCTTGTTTTCGTGACATAAACATTGAGTGAAGTTAAAGTGTCAAACTGTTACCTTACAACGTGAAGACACCGCAAATACATCAAAGTAAGTGATACAAACTTGATATAAACACACAGACAGTTTCTTCTAGAAATAATCGCAACAGTAAAATAACCCAAACACAAAAATGACGTTCTATATTTTCGTAAAAATCCCAATATTTACAAGTTAACCATCATCCCACTTCACGTGTTTTGCTTTGCAGATGATAAACTGTCGAAAGTATACAGATATGTATTGTGAGATAAAGAACCACAAATACGACATGTGGTATTAAGATAGGCCTAGTATACCTATGATTTATATTGTTTTCACAGTTATCTGTACTTGCTACACTTAATGTATATAAAAGTAATAACCATTTCATTGTTCAATTGACAGACTCTACACAACAAAATTCCCACTGATGCTGCTGCAAAGCCAGAGAACCATGTTTGGGAAAAATTAAAACAATTGTGCTTTCTCAAGGCAGATAATACCCAAAAAGTAAATTTATCATGTGTGCAAACGTTTGGAACAACATTTTCTACAATTCCAGCAAATGGTATGGCGACCCCGATTGCTCGGTGTGTATTGCGCCGACAGTGAAGAAGACGTAATCGAGACGTTATAAAATCCTGCACTGGACACTAAGACTCGACCACTGTACGAAACAAGAGCTTTGTTTTATCACTAAAATTAGCAAATGACGTCCGTGTGAACTACTGGTTACTCCCTACTACAAAGCCTTGTTCCCTGGCCCAAACTGACAACTGACTCGTTTCAAATTACTTCAGTAACAGGACGCTAATACTACAGTGTTCAAAATGTTCAAATGTTTGTAGAACTTATGGGACTTAACAACGGGGTCATCAGTCCCTAAGCTTACAAACTACTTATGAACTACCTAAGACTAAGGACGGCACAAATATCCAAGCCCGAGGGGGGATTCGAACCCCCAACCGTAGTGGCCGTGTAGACCGTGACTGGAGCGCCTCAGTCCCCTCGGCCACCTCGGCCGGCATACTACAGTGGTCAATATACATAGCAGCTCAAGCGTTATCACACACAGACATTAATAATTAAGCCACCACAATTAAAGTTATCTTAGAAAGGTGGCTAAGAAAACATTTATGGCGCAACGGAATTTAGACATAAGAAAAATATCATCTGATCTTCTTCTCAGCACTTGTCAAGAACGATATTAGATAAAAGAGGAAAGATGCTCTAAAACTACAATTTATAGGCAACTTACGGATTATGCTGAACTTAAACTTGTTTATTTAGATAGAAAACAAGCAAAATGGGGAACCAATGTTGTTATACAATAAAAATGCATCTCTTACATGCATTAATGCGGACGGTGCCCAGCCAAAATTATACATGATTTAACGCTACTGGAGGGAAGGATTCACAAACAACACTCATTCGCTCACAACACACGGAATGCCACAGCGAAACTCACCAAAATCAGCGTGCTGATAACGAGGCGGAAGCAGGCGCCGCTATCGTAGGCTCAATTCGGCAAGTCGGAGATATCACTAAACACAATATACAAAATCACTTTGAAGCTGGTTCTGGTCTGTAGTGCCTGTTTTGAGATGGTGCGTGTGTATAGCCAAGTTCAATTACATCTGAATTGGACCGCGAGTAAACACGCTAACGACGACACACGGCTACGTTACATGAACACACTGCACTGAAGGTGAAGTGGTTGAAAATCGGATTCATTATACAAAATCACGGTGGATTCTCAAGTTGCAGTCTGTTAGAAATCGATTTAGGTCCTGTTTTTATATGATAAGTGGCGTGAATTCAGGCGACTAGCTGCAAACCAGGGAGTTGGTATTCGGACCCAAGTGGTTCCGAAAACCGATAAAATTGAATAAATTCAGTTTCCGAAACGTAAAGAAAATTAACTACAGCATGCAACCCATAGAAATGCTTAGAATTACATGAAGAAGCTAAAGAAATGCAGCTACACGCGATAGGGAGCGATTACAGAGACGGATGAAGCCCAATCTCCAAAACTCGTAAAAGTTAAATAATTACAAAGTAGGAAAAATAAAATTAAGAATTACAGCATGCAACAAGTAGAAATGTTTAGGATTACATAAGGAAGCTACTGAAGGAGGTTGTACAAGGCCCAGAGAGAATTACTGACAAAGACAGAGTGCGTACTACCAGTCGGAGAAGAAACAGCAAAGTTAAAATAGGCGAGGAGAGAAGATCGCGAAATATTAGTGGAAATCTGAAGGATACCCGCATGGTTACTTGCCTGATTGACATGGAACAAACAAGAGTGGAAGCTGAAGGCTTTGTTCTATGAACCAACCACGTGGAACACATATCACTCATGGAAGTAAACGATGAGGAGATTTTTACATGCACTGTACAAAAATGAACATATCACCTATTAGAAATCGGGTCGCACAAAGCTAGAAAGTATTTACACAGAATTCGTACACCGCCACATGATCACAAAAGGTTTTAACATACCAGGCCATTATCAATTTGCAACTAGAATCACACACACCGCGGTTATCTATTGTACATCACTGAACTGAAAAAACCGCGTTTATCTATTGGAAATCACTGAATTGAAAAACGAGAACACATTTGCGAACACGATCAGAGAAAATATTCCAAAAAATGATTCTAAGTTCACGAGTCTAAGTTAAACAAGCTAGACAATGAAACGATACCATCTCCAAGCACAAGAGCAGAACCAACTCGACCTCACCAGAAGACCAGCACAGCCAGACCGAGCGGCCACGAGACGCGGGAAGCCACCGGAAGCCGGAAAACCCAAGAAACAGCGGTGGTGGGGATGGAGAGCGAGTAGACCCACTCTGAGGGAAGGCTCACTAACTAGCTCGCAACCAAAGGGTGTGGAAACCTCTTTGGTAGTATCAGCAGCTGTCGGCCAGAGAGAACGATGCAAAGCGAGATATCACTCTCCACATTCAGAGAGCCATTGCTTCTCGCACATCCACTTAAAAGTAAAACAACTGCACATTCTCGCAGCGACAGTGGCGTAGTGGAGAAGCCGTACTTATGCCACATTAATTAATATAATAATAAATTATTAACATAACAAAATAAGAAAAACCTAGCAAAATTAACTAATATTTTAACACATGAAATGAAAATGCTATTGCTCAAGCCTTGAAAAGAGTGGGGTACAAGTTTTGACAAAATGATAATCTAGCAACATTAAATAAATTATAGGCGACAGAGCCGGCCGCGGTGGCCGAGGAGACTGAGGCGCTTCAGTCACGGTCTGCACGGCCACTACGGTCGGGGGTTCGAATCCCCCCTCGTGCATGGATATTTGTGCCGTCCTAGTTCGTAAGTAGTTCATAAGTAGTTTGTAAGTTTAGGGACTGATGACCCCGTAGTTAAGTCCCATAAGCTTTACAAACATTTGAACATTTTGAAGGCGACAGACTGTCATCTTTCAACACTAATGTACTTACGGATGTCTATAGAAGCAACATGGCTGAATATTCCTGTCGGGAACTTCCGTCGACTTGATGAGTCTATGCAGCGTCAAGCTGGTGCATATCAGCTGGCAAAAGATTGTTAGCACAGTGGGCGGTATCGCATTACATTGGTCACCTCTGTATCATTTATTCGCAGTCTACACTAGCGATTGAGGTTACCGCTGAAACAACCGGTATTCATTAGCAGCTGTTCTTTCCGTCTTCAGTTGAACCTAATCGTTAAAACGCTCAAAATTACAGTTTTTGAAAGAACCGATTTTCGTTATTTTATGATTTCCACTTATAAACATAGACCTCTAATAAAGACTGAGAAAACCTTAACGAACGTAAAGGTGTGGTAGATCTGTATTAATATGAGGTTGTGGGATGAATCGGTCTCATTGTCTCAAGCGAAGATGCGGAAGGTGAAGAGGTGATGGCGAGACCTAAAGAGCCCATCTTGAAGACTTTGCTCAGGCGTTGCTTTTCAGTCGTATCCATTTGTCACCCTCAACCAACCACAAAAGCAAGGGATCAGTAATCATCCCAAGTTCATAACACAACTTCGGAAATATAGGAATACCAATACATTTCTATAATACGAAATCTATATGATGTCTCACTGCTACTGCACTTCGTAAAATATACCTAATTTGGTAACATCTCATACTGTAATACGAGCAGTGTCCGAGGGTGAGGGTAAGTGTTACTGCGCTTTCAAGTGTACTGGCCACGCAATCTGACAACAGATAAATCATTTCCCCAGAAACCTCTGGCGTTTCATATAATTTTTGTTAGATCCACCTCTCTCACAATTATTAAAACGGGACTGAATGTTTTTCACATTTTCTACTTTTTTTACAACCATCCAATATTTAAAGACAATCGAAAATTTACGATTATTTTTTTTTCATTTCTTCTGGATTATTCTATTTTTCTAGTTCTGTTTTGACTGATGCGATATTCCTTCTTGTCAGAATTGTTCCGTACCTACTTAATGATTTGTTTCCTTGGCCGGTATATAGATGTGAAATCTGATATTGTTTACTGTTTTATTATTACTTTTATATTATCACATGTTACAATACACGTTTTAATATGCCGTTTTGCTCGGTGATCACTTTCCTTCAAAAGTCTTCTCTCCGAAGTTTGTAAGTTTTGTGTACAATTTGAACTACATTTTTATACGAATAAAGGAGACACTTTGTGAGGTAATGCTGAAAGAATGCGGAGCAGAAGAGGCGCTTGGGCGTCAATATCGCCTTAGGCGGGTATAAATAGTGGGCTATTCCTGGCAGATTAGCCCCGCGGCCGCTCGTTGCCTCCCGCCGTGACAATTAGCCGCCCAACAACACCCGCACCTGCCACAGCTCTCCCCAAACTCTGCTTCCCGCTCACTCCGGCTTTTCTTTGTTATTTTATCACTGACGAATCTCCCTTAAATCCTTAGATATTATTCGTATCCTCTGCCGGAAGCAAATATTCGTAAAACCTCTTAATGTCCCAGTTCAGCCAAGATTTGTTGTCGAAACGGATTACATATACAGACGAATAGCTCGAGCGTACTGAGGTACGAGCTGGCGATCCACAGATACCAGTACGTGGAGTAGTAGGAAGTGAGTCTGGTCACTTAGTTCTCGAGGAGTGTCAGGAAACGACCTTCACTGCTGACGACGGCCCGCCATTCCATCTTCCGGCAGCAGGTCGATGCCGCGGGCTGGCTGGAAGAGTTCTGCGCGCCCGTAGTCCAAATTCTAGTAACAAAATGTTCAAATGTTTGTAAAGCTATGGGGCCGAACTGCAGTGGTCATCAGTCGCTAGACTTACAAACTGTCTGTCTCTCATTGGCCCTTTCCCGCACATACGGGGTCGGCACTGTGCTATACCCCGATTTGGCATGTGTTAGTATTTACAGGGTGGCCGGATGTCCTTCCTGCCGCCACCCCATGCCCCCCAGCAGATTAAAATTGTGTGCCGGAACCGGGACTCGAACCTCGGACCTTTGCCTCTCGCGGGCAAGCGCACTACCGACTGTGCTATCCCGACACGACTCACGATGCCGCCTCACAACTTTACTTCCGCCAGTACCTCGCCTCCTACTTTCCAAACTACACAGAAGCTCTCCTGCGACCCATGCAAGACTACCACTCCTGGAAGAAATGATGTGGTGGAGACATGGCTTAGCCATGAAGTTGAAGTATGGAAAGTAGGAGGCGAGGTACTGGCGGAAGTTAAGTTGTGAGGCGGCATCGTGAGTCGTGTCGGGATAGCACAGTCGGTAGTGCGCTTGCCCGCGAAAGGCAAAGGTCCCAGGTTCGAGTCCCGGTTCCGGCACACAGTTTTAATCTGCCAGGAAAATTCATATCAGCGCACACCCCGCTGCAGAGTGATAGTTTCATTCTGTACCCCAAATGTCTGCGTATAGTGTTAAATGTGTATGAAAGTGTAAAGTGTTAAGAAATGTGTGTGAATCGTGTAACTGAGGCGGGACTTGGGGATCAGCCCGGTATTCACCTAGGGGGATGTTGGAAAACCGCCTGAAAACCACATCCAGGCTGGCCGGCACACCGACCCCTTTCGTTAATCCGCCGGGCGAATTCGAACCGGAGCCGGTACGCCTCGCCGTCGCGGAAAGCGGCGCGTTAGACCACACGCCTAACCGAGCGGGTCAGTCCCTAGACTTACAAACTACTTTAACTTATTTAAGTACAACACATACACCCGTGCTGCTAATGACAGTTTGGCATTAGATGGTGTTGACACTTAAAGGGCTCACTAACTCTCTTACATGTGCTGTGGTAGTTTTACGATATACCACTTCTGCCGATACAATACGGCGGTCTGGCAGACTTGGGCGCCCAGAAGCTCGTCACGTTCACGTGCAACCAGCATCGTTGCGTAACGGAAAAAAATGTTCAAATGTTTGTAAAGCTTATGGGACTTAACTACTGGGTCATCAGTCCCCGGGGGATTCGAACCCCCGACCGTAGTTGCGTAACGGACGCAGCACGTTCATCTTCTGTGGTAATTCTCCATCCCTTTCAAACTCTATGCTGGGAGCACGAGTGCGTCTCCGTGGCACGGCGCCTGTTTTGCAACACAATGAATCTTAGGGCTGGGAACATTCCCTATTAAAGGCTACATACAGATGGCAGCAAAGTCAGGTGCTATCTTTGTCCTACGGCGTTATCAGTACGTTACTATCACCCACGTGGCATCTGCTGTCATTGGATCAACATTCGTCTCGTCTTTCCATATGTTCTAATGTTTTTCCGTATGTTCCCACAAAGTTCCCACAAAGTCTTCAATAAACAGGGCGATATATACCAGAAATAGGAAAATATCTCATTTCCGGCAGTAGTTAAAAATAAACAGTTTAGCAAGACCGAGGTGGTTATAATTAAAGTAACAGTGCTACGATTACTGCAGTGCAGACTGTATACATTGCTCAAACTTTGTGTCTCCAGTAATAGGAACTCTCGCGAAATTTGATGCAAAAAATTATAGTTCTACTTTATACCACCAGGGAAAATATGGCGCTATAAGCAGTCGGAATGTTGGTTCTTTGGCGAAGATTTTTGGTGTCGTTTGTATAGTGACTACTGGTGCAAAGGGTAAGGTGGAAATTTTCCGTACGAACTGCAATGCCTAAGGCCGTGCACTACTGGTAAAGTAGTTTTATCAAAACGACAGCGACAGTAGTGCTGCATTGCGGGAATATCATCGGTAGAAACAGCTGTGAACATGCCCCGTGCCAATAAAGAAGCTAAAGGACTTGAAGAAATCTGAAGAAGAAGGTGGGCAGGTGGTGTACCGACGATAGGGAGATGCCCCATTCCCATAGCGGCTGTTGATGCAGCTGTGAGCATCCAACACTGCAGCCAGTGCTCCAGCTGTGCCATGGGAATTTTCTCTCCTCCAGTCAATAGTTCAAAAGATTTTCGACGCATTTTATACTGGTATAACCCCACGATTCGTGAAGTACATCAAATGCAGCCCCGGGATAAGCTCCAACGCCGTGACCATGTCCATCGTTTTTCGGTACACACGAGGTGCATGACGTCTGGGCAGGGAATTTTCTTGGGATGGATGAGCAACATTTCATTCTGCACGGTGCCGGCGCTCCATAGAACTATCGCATATGGGGTTGCACTCACGCACGCGTTGTATAGCTACATCTACTGCACTCACTTTATGCGATTAAAAGGTGTGCTTTCACTAGCTCGTTCATTCTCGTCTTGAAAACCCCCTCGTGCACCACGCCGGCCGCGGTGGCCGAGGGGACTGAGGCGCTCCAGTCACGGTTTGCACGGCCACTACGGTCGGGGGTTCGAATTACCCCCTCGGGCATGGATATTTGTGCCGTCCTTAGTATAAGGTAGTTGATACGTAGTTTGTAAGTTTAGGGACTGATGACCCCGTAGTTAAATCTCATAAGCTCTACAAACATTTTTATTCGTGCACCACGTGAGTCCGTATTTGCAAGAACGGAACCGTGTCCACACCACTAAGCAAGGTGTGGCGATACCACATGTCGCTCAGATGTTCAAATGTTTGTAAACCTATTGAAAACTAACCACATTAAGGACAGCCCACACAACCATGTACGATGGAGGATTCAAACCTCCGGCGGGAACCTCCCCAGTCCGTAGTATGACGCCTTAGACCAAGAGGCCAGTACGCACGGCCAACATGTCGCTCCCCAGGCGAAACATGTGCTTCGAGAGACCTTCGGTGACGACCGAATCATCTCCAGGCACTGTCTTTCCAGATCTCTCGACCTAAATCCATGTGACGTCTGGTTGCGGGGATATTTGAAGAATGATGTCTATCAGGGATGTATCCCGACATTTCCTGGTATGAAGGTTAGCATACAACGACATATCGTCCACATTACACCGAAAATGCTGCGGGCAACTGTTGACCATGCAATGTTATGGATGTAGCGTGTTGCTAAGTCGAGAGAACATGAAAAAATGTTGTAAACTGTAACCACATCCAAATAAATGTGCCACAGTCACGGTTATCATATTTTTGATCTTTCCTCCACTA
Organism: Locusta migratoria; assembly: GCA_026315105.1. NCBI lineage: Eukaryota > Metazoa > Arthropoda > Insecta > Orthoptera > Acrididae > Locusta > Locusta migratoria. The sequence goes on along the minus strand of CM048755.1, from coordinate 790,013,367 downwards.
TTCCTACTCCCACATTACATTCGGACTGCTTACAGCTCCATATTTTCTCATGGTGGCAGAAAGTGCAACTATAATTTTTGTCATCATACTTCGCGAGCTCATCGATTAGCGAACATGCGTATGAAGTTTCAGCAAAAATGTTCAAATGTTTGTAAATGTCAACTGCTACGGTTATCAGTCCCTAGGCTTACAAACTACTTAAACTAGCTTATGCGAAGGACAACACAAACTCCCAAGCCCGATGGAGGACTCCAACCTCCGACGGCGAGCAACCGTACGTTCCGGAGCAAGGCGCCTTAGAGCGCTCGGCCACTCCACCACGGCGAAGTTTCAGCCTCTTGCGATGAATACAGCTCGCACTGTAGCACCTGGACCAACGTCAGTTTAAGTATAACCACCCTGTATGTTCAGTAACGACGTCTGTCAGCATTTGGGGCAGTTTGTGCAATGGATAGTTGAATCTACATGGCCGGCCGCGGTGGCCGAGCGGTCTGCGGCGCGTCAGTCATGGTCTGCACGGCCACTACGGTCGGGGATTCGAATCCCCCCCTCGGACATGGATATTTGTGCCGTCCATAGTATTAGCTAGTTCATATATAGTTTTAAGTCCCATAAACTCTACAAACATTTGAACATTTTTTGAGTCGACATGAAGTAAGGCCAGAATTCGAATCTGGATCGAGCCGTGATGTTTTTACTTGGTAATTTAGTCTGCGTGGTACGGTACATGGCGCCATAATCGTCATTTAGCGTTCACAGCGAGTCTTCTACAAAACATTTGCACTTGCATACTGAGAACGAGGAAATGGAGGAAGCGAGGTCATTAGAGACGGGGCTCAAGCTCGGATTTTTGGGCAAGGATGGGCAACCATACCGGCATTTCCCTGGGGTGATTTTGGCAAATCACGAACAAGGAAATGGAAGTACAATCGCTTTTACTGGACGTGCATTGGGTTCGCTTTGAGCGTCTGCTGTGACAACAGAGTATTGTTTTGTGAACTTTGTGCGGTAATTTATTTGAATGTTTATATTTATGGTTGCTGATGTCTTACATCTGAGTGGATGTACTACATGTAATATAAATTATCAGTAGATGCTGAGTTATTTAACTGTGTAGCCATAGTTAGTTTTGTTTCAACTGTCTATTTCTGACTTGTCTGACAACATTTTTGATAAATTCACCATCACAAAACACTGCGCTATATAGGGACTGATGAGCTACAAAATACCAACAATATAAATGTAGGATAGGTGCGGAATGAGAAAGAGTGTGTACTACAGTAGTGTATGGCTGAACGAAATGAAAAAAAAGGGTGGCTGGGTAGCACAGTGTTAGAGTGTCAGATTACGAATCCAAATGTCGCGGGTTCATTTGTAAAGTTTCACTTCTGGCAACGTTGCTCGTGTGAAAAATATCGAGTAGCACCTGGCTGGGTAAATCAGGTCGGAGGAAGGCAACGGCATACCACCTCCAGACAGGACCATGCCAGGTAAGGCACTGTGGTGTCCACTATTCGGAATGTTGCCTGCAGTAGTGTATGGCAGAACGACATTATAAAATAAAAACTTACACACCTCGACCCAAAATCGAACCTTCCACCTTTTTCATGCTACCCAAAAACTCTACTCATATCACAAACTACGCAGCACTGCTGACACATACTGACAGGGATAGTTGCAGTGCCTGTGACTGCAGTTTTGCCAGCTTACCAATCTTGAAATATCATTTGCCACAAGAAATACGAGGAGAATTGACGTTTTTGTTAAGAATTGTGTAGTCTGTTGAGTTGGTAATGACTGAAAGAGCAGACGGCACGATTCTTACTCGTAATCGATAACAGTCTGGCTGGGGAGTGCTTTGCGCAGCTCCCTAGTAAGAAGCGCGCCCATTCCGGCCACGTATGCTACCCAACGGCCGTGCCGCAGTGGATACACCGGAAGTAGAGTGCTGCTGGGCTTGGCTAGCACTCGGATGGGTCACTGTCCACGTCTGCCAGCGCAGTTGTCAAGCGGGGTGCTGTCAACCCTCGTCACAGAGTAACATATACAGAGGAGCAGCCCCCCCCCCCTAAACCACTGTCCTATGCTCCCCTCATAGTTCCGTAAGATGCTAGCAGGTGTCAGGCGGATCGCTGGCTTAGGGCGCCTCTCGCACGTCAGAGGGTAGCGTGGAGGGGAGGCTGAGGGGAGAGCTTGTGCCGCCTGCCACGAGGCCACGGCTGTGTCTAGCTTGCTGGCGTTTGAAGGGAGGTGGTGGTGGGGAGAGCTGCTACCTGCTGCCCGCTCTGGCCAGTTTAAAGAGCTGCATCTGACCGTAGCGCCATCATGGGACATCTTACGGAACTGCTAAAACCCTCCCTCCCCACACCCTGGAGCGTAGGACCGGGCCCTTACGGAGGTTTCCCGTCTGTATATATTTGTCTGTGCCCTCGTGAGGCCAACTGAGGAGCTACTCGATTGGGAGTGGACGTCGGGCCGGTACACACCTCTCCAGCGCCAGCACATTTTCAGTTGTAAATGTAACCGGCTTCTCTCTAGAAGCTACATATTTTGACTTTTCACTGCGCTTTCCCTTCAATTCATTAAATTTATTGTGTGCTCGCGTTTTTATTTGATTCATATTCACGTTAAATATCTGGTTAGTGTATTATTCCGCCGTGTGAATCGCGTCGTGTCAGTCTCCTTCTTTGTTTTCTGATTTTTATTTGTGTCTGCGCGTTCTCGCTTCAGTTTGTAAATTTATAAAGTGCTAAAATGTTCAAATGTTTGTAAATCTATCGGACCAAACTGCGTGGTCATCAGTCTGTAGCTTACAAACTACTTAAACCTAGGTAAACTAATCTAAGGACAAACACACACACACATACCCATGCCCCAGGGAGGACTCGAACCTCCACGGCAAGCAACCGCGCGCTCCACAGCGTGACGCTTTAGAACGCTCGGCTACTCCACCGCGGCTATAATATGATCTCGTGAATATTAGATTCAAAACCGCGTTCTAACAAACTGTAATCTTCCTTTGAGCGCATCGCGACTGTAGTTTTTGTTTTCCTGGCACTGTAATCTTGAACAGGGACTGTGACTGCTGTGTGCGGATGCAGTCTGAGCTGGTGACACTTCGCTCCCAGCTTCAAGCTGTGTTAAACTCGGTTGCACAACTGGAGGCTGCGATCGAAGGGCGTCGTTGTTGTAGGCCTGTAGTGGGGACCGAACGGACTCCCGTCGTCTCCACCGATAGGCCTGCGCCATCGACATGCCCTGATACTGCTAGCAGTGAGGCAGACTCCCCACCTGTGGTTGCGTTGGAGGTTGCTCCAGTGCGTGGCAGTAGGCGCAAGACATTCCGGGGGACCGATCGTGAGGCCTCCCCGGTTCGTCTTGCGAACAGATTTGAGGCGCTATCTACTCAGGACAACGTTCCTGAGTCGAATGGTGTCTCTCATCCAGAGGTCACCACCCAGCCTGCGAGATCCGGGCTTTCACAGAGGGTGGGTTTACTTGTAGTTGGTAACTTCAACGTTAGGCGGGTGATGGAGCCCCTTAGAGAGATAGCTGCCAAGGAGGGGAAGAAGGCCAACGTGCACTCCATGTGCATACCGGTTGGAGTCATTCCAGATTTGGAACGAGTCCTTCCGGATGCCATGAAGGTTATGAGGTGCATCCAACTGCAGGTGGTGGCTCACGTCGGTTGCAATGATGTGTGTCGCTTCAGATCTGAAGGGATTCTCTCACGTTTTGAGCGGCTATCTGAAGTGGTAAAGACTGCCAGTCTTGCTTGCAAGATGAAAGCAGAGCTCACCATCTGCAGCATAGTTTACAGTACCGACTGTGGAAATCTGGTACAGAGCCGAGTGGAGGGTCTGAATCAGAGGCTCAGACGGTTATGCGACCATGTAGGCTGCAGATTCCTTGACTTGCGCCATTGGGTGGTGGTTTCCGAGTTCCGCTGAATAGGTCAGGAGTCCATTATACGCAGGAAGCGGCTACACGGGTAGCGGGGGCTGTGTGGCGTGGACTGGACTGTTTTTTAGGATAAAGGGCTTCGGGGAAAACAAAATGGGCAATCTCAAAGAGTGCAGGTGGATCACAGAGGAAATGTAGATCTGGGAACTACAGGTATAACACTTGTAAATTGTCGTAGCTGTGTAGGGAAAGTACCAGAACTACAAGCGTTAATAGAAAGCACCGAAACACATATCATTGTAGGCAGTGAAAGTTAACTCCAGCCGGAAATACGTTCAGCAGAAGTACTTGCAAAAGATCTAACTGTGTTCAGAAAGGATAGATTAAACAAAATAAGTAGAGGCGTGTTTGTCGCCGTCAAAAGTAGTATTTCGTGTAGCGAAGTTGAAGTTGATAGTTCCTGTGAGCTATTATGGGTAGAGGATGTACCTGAAAATCGTAAGAAGTTAATAATTGGTTCCTTTTACCGGCCTCCCGGCTCTGACGATACAATAGCAGAAAGGTTCAAAGAAAACCTGAGTCTAATTACAAAAACGTACCCAACCCACACGATAATTGTAGGCAGTGATTTTAATTTACTCTCGATCTGTTGGCGAAATTATATTTTCAAATCAGGAGGTATGGATAAAACATCGTGCGAAATTGTACTCGACGCATTCTCTGAGAATTACTTCGAACAATCAGTTCATGAGCCAACTAGAATTGTAAATGGGTGTGAAAACACACTTGATCTCTTAGCAACAAATAATCCTGATCTAATAACGAGCATCAAAACGGATACAGGTATTAGTGAAATCAGAGCTGTCGTAGCGAGATTGAATATCAAAAGTGTCAAAGTTACCAAAAATAAACGAAAAGTATATTTGTTCAGGAAGGCAGATAGAAATAAAATACATTGCTTCTTGAAAGACAGATTCCACTCATTTTTAACACTAAACGCAGAAGTAGACCAGATGTGGCTCAAATTCAAAGAAGTGGTATCGAGAGCAATTGACAATTTTATACCAAATAAATTAATAAAAGAAGGAGGTGATCCCCCTTGGTACACGAAACAGGTCAGGACACTGATGCAAAAGCAACGGAAAAGGCATACTAAATTTCAACGCACAGAAAATCCTCAGGATTGGCGATCCTACACAGAAGCTCGAAATTTAGCGAGGATTTCAATGCGGGATGCCTACAATACTTATCACAACGAAACTCTTTCTCGAAATTTGACTGAAAGGCCAAAGAGATTTTGGTCATATGTTATATATACTAGGGGCAAAACACAAACAATACTCTCATTACTTGATAGTAATTGCGATCCTGCCGATGTCAGCGCTACTAAAGCAGAGTTACTAAACATAGCTTTTAGAAACGCATTCACCAAAGAAGACGAAACCAATATTCCAGATTTCGAATTACGAACAGAGGCCGTAATGAGTAATGTAGAAGTAGATATCATTGGATTAGTGCAGCAACTAAAATCACTTAACAAGAACAAGTCTTCTGGTCCGGATTGTATACCCATTGGATTTCTATCTGATTATGCTGAAGCGATAGCTTCTTACTTACCAGCCATATACAATCGCTCTCTCATAGAAGGATCTGTACCAAAATATTGGAAAGTTGCACAGGTCACACCTATATTCAAGAAAGGCAGTAGGAGGAACCCACTAAACTACAGGCCTATTTCATTGACGTCAATTTGCAGCAGGGCTTTGGAACATATCCTGTATTCAAATATTATGAATTATCTCGAACAGCAAGATCTATTGACACAAGGTCAACACGGATTTAGAAAATATCGTTCATGCGAAACACAACTAGCTCTTTATTCATACGAAGTGATGGGTGCTATCGACAAGGTCAAATCGATTACGTATTTCGTGATTTCCTGAAGGCTTTTGACACCGTACCTCACAAACGGCTTTTAATCAAATTGCGTGCTTATGGTATATCGCCCCAAATTTGCGATTGGATAGGGGATTTCCTGTCATAGAGGTCACAGTTCGTAGCAATCGATGGTAAGGCATCGACTAAAACAGAGGTGATATCGGGCGTTCCATAGGGTAGTGTTATTGGTCCTCTGCTGTTCCTTATTTACATAAACGATTTAGGGGAAAATCTAAGTAGCTCTCTTAGGTTGTTTGCAGATGACGCCGTCATTTACCGTCTAGTAAAATCTTCTGAAGATCAAAACCAACTGCAGAACGATCTGAATTAGATATCAGTATGGTGTAAAAGTTGGCAATTGACTCTGAATAATGAGAAGTGTGAAGTCGTCCACATGAGTACGAAAATAAATCCATTAAACTTTGTTTACAAGATAAATCAATCAAAAGTGAAGGCCGTAAACTCCACAAAATACCTAGGAATTACTATTACTGCAGAATTGGAAAGAACACGTGGATAATGTCGTGGGAAAGGCGAACCAGAGACTGCGTTTTATTGGCAGAACCCTTAAAACATGCCACAGAACTACAAAAGAAAGTGCATACACTACGCTTCTCCGTCCATTTTTGGAATATTGTACCAAGCGTGGGATCCTTATCATATGGGTTTGACGGTGGACATCGAAAGAGTCCAACGAAGGGCAGCTCGTTTCGTATTGTCACGATACAGGGGAGACAGCGTTACGGAAATGATACAGGATCTGTGATGGAAATCATAACAACAACGGCGCTTATCGCTGATGCGTGGGCTACTTACGAAACTCCAATCGCCAACATTCTCCTCCGAATGCGAAAATATATTGTTGACTCCCACTTGTATAGGTAGAAATGATCATCAGAATAAGATACGAGAAATCAGACTTTGAACGGAGAGATTCAGGTGTTCTTTCTATTCGAGAATGAAATGGGAGATAAATAGTATAATGGCACTTAAATGTGATTATCCCATGTAGATGTAGATGAAATACCTGAGACAAGGGTCTGTCGGTAAATGATGGACCTTTCGAGGCCTGTTGGACGGAGTTTAGTTATAGTTTCATGCAGTGTAGAGCTGTAGAGACTGAAAAACAGCAATAAAATGTACACGTTTTTGTTTTGCTAACACGTGAAGAACCCTACTGCGAAGTCAAAGTACTCGAATTTTTCGTCTCTGTGTGAATCTCATATAAGCGAGGAGATACACAGGGTGTTTCTTTTGTGTCCCAGCCTCGTCGCCGCTTTTGTGTCTCGTTTCCGTTGTAGGTGTTGGTGGCCGAGTAGAAAGTCCGACACAGGAATAAAGGATGCACGCTTGTGCAGGTACGGAGGGGAGCAGCCAGCGGGACAGCAGAAACTGGAAACACTAGAGTAAATTAGAACGAGATATATATTGCACAGAATTTATACAATACTTAACTTTTACATAGCTCAATACTGCAGAAGGCTGATACATAGTTGAACTAGAGGCCTGCCTAGTGCCTATCCGATAGTCAAGTCTTCACTGGTGCCTATATTATTCCGAAGTGTTGACAGGTTCCTATCTCAGTCCCAAGTGAACGATGTCGTTCAGTGGTGGCCACGAGCGGAGTTGTTGCAGAGGGCGCTCGTGGTTGACGTCGTAAGAACGCCGCGCCGTGCGTGCTTGGCGGCGCGCGACGAAAGTAGGTGGCTCGCACTTTGTACTTGTGCGACTCCACAGTTTCTAAACTATTTTAACAAATGTTTGGGATATGTTTCTTATGTTGTTGTTGAGGTCTTCACTCCGTAGACTGGTTTGATGCAGCTCTCCAACCTACTATATCCTGAGCAAGCCTCCTCATCTCCTCATATGAACGGCAACCAACATCCATCTGAATCTTCTTACTATAATTGTCTCCTGGTCTCCCTCTGCGATTCCCCCCAACACCCTCCACCCCACCCATACACTTCCCTCCAATGCTAAATTTTTATCTACATCTACATTCATACTCCGCAAGCCACCTGATAGGTGTGTGGCGGAGGGTACTTTGAGTACCACTATCGGTTCTCTCTCCTATTCCAGGCCAGTATTGTTCGCGGAAAGAAAGATTGTCGGTATGCCTCTGTGTGCTCTAATCTCTCTGATTTTATCTTCATGATCTCTACGCGAGATATACGTAGGAGGGAGCAATATACTGCTAGACTCCTCGGTAAAGGTATGTTCTCGAAACTTCGACAAAAGCCCGTACCGAGCGACAGAGCGTCTCTTCTGCAGAGTCTTCCACTGGAGTTTATCGATCATCTCCGTAACGCTTTTACGATTACTAAATTGTCCTCTATCAACCCCACCTGGTACGGATCCCACATCGGTGAGCAGTATTCAAGCTGTGGGCAAACAAGTGTACTGTAACCTACTTCCTTTGTTTTCGGACTGTATTTCCTTAGGATTCTTCCAATGAATCTAAGTCTGGCATCTGCTTTACCGACGTCTGATTTTATATTGCCGTTCCATTTTAAATCACTTCTAATGCCTAGTCCCTGATAATTTACGGAATTAACTCCTTCCAGTTGCTGACCTGCTATAATGTAGCTAAATGATACAGGATCTTTTTTTCTATGTATTCGCAGCACATTACACTTGTCTACATTGAGATGCAATTGTCATTCCCTGCACCATGACCGAGTGAGGTGGCGCATTGGTAACACACTGGACTCGCATTCGGAAGGATGGTGGTTCAAATCCACCTCCGGCCATCCAGATTTAGATTTTCCGTGATTTTCCTAAATCAGTCCAGGCAAATGCCGGGATGGTTCCTTTGAAAGGGCACGGCCGATTTCCTTCCACATCCTCATCCAAACCTTCTGAGCGTAAGCTCCATCTCTAATGACCACGCTGTCGACGGGACGTCAATTCGGTACAGATCCTCCTGCATTTCAATACAATTTTCCATTGTTACAACCTCTCTATATACTACAGCGTCACCCGCAAAAGCTTCAGTGTACTTCCGATGTTATCCGCAAGATCATTCATACATATGTCGTGAACAGCAATGGACCCACGATACTCCCCTGTGGCACACCTGACATCACTCTTACTTAGGAAGACTTCTCTCCATTGAGAATGACATGCTGCATTCTGTTTTATAGGAACTCCTCAATCCAATCAAACTGTTGGTCTGATAGACCATATGCTCTTACTTTGTTCATTAAACGTCTGTGGGGTACTGTATCAACGCCTCGCGGAAGTTAAGAAACACAGCATCTACCTGAGAACCCGTGTCTATACCCCTCTTAATCTCGTGGACGAATAGCGCGAGCTGGGTTTCACACGATCGCCTTTTTCGAAACCCATCCTGATTCCTACAGAGCAGATTTCTTGCCTCCAAAAATGTCATTATGCTCGAACATAATACATGTTCCAAAATTCTACAACTGACCGACTTTAGAGATATAGGCCTATAGTTCTGCACATCTGTTAGACGTCCCTTCTTAAAAACAGGGATGACCTGCGCCATTTTCCAATCTTTCGGAACGCTACGCTCTTCTAGAGACTTACGGTACACCACTGCAAGAAGGGGGGGGGGGGGGAGTTCCTTCGCGTACTCTGTGTAAACACGAACTGGTATCCCATCTGGTCTTGCGGCCTTTCCTCTTTTGAGCGATTTTAATTGTTTTTCTATCCCTCTGTCAATTATTTCGATATCTTCCATTTTGTGATCTGTGCGGCAATCTAGAGAAGGAACTACTGTGCAATCTTCCTCTGTGAAACAGCTTTGGAAAAAGTCATTTAGTAAATTAGCCTTTAGAGTGTCATCCTCTGTTTCAAAGCCATTTTCGTCATAGAGTGTCTGGAGATTTTGTTTCGCTCCACATACCGCTTTGACATTAGACCAAAATTTATTAGGATTTTCAACCGAGTCAGTACATAGAACTTTACTTTCGAACTCCTTAAGCCGACCACAGTGGCCGAGCGGTCTACGGCGGGCCAGTCACAGTCTGCACGGCTGCTACGGTCGGGGGTTCGAATCTCCCCTCGGGCATGGGATTTTGTGTTGTCCTTAGAGTAAGTTAGTCTAGTAATTCGTGTGTAAGTCTAGCGACTGATAACCACGAAGTTTGGTCGCACAAGACCTCACACATTTTTTGAACTCGTTAAACGCCTCTCGCAGAGCCCTCCTCACGCTACATTTCGCTTCGTTTAATATTTGTTTGTTTACAAGGCTTTGGCTATGTTTATATTTGCAGTGATATTCCCTTTGCTTCCGTAGCAGTTTTCTAATTCGGTTGTTGTACCACAGTGGCTCTTTTCCATCTCTTATGATCTTGCTTGGTACATACTTCTGTGTTGAGCCGTCAAGTACTCTGAAATCAGCTTTTTGTCACTTTTTCCGAACAGAAAAATCTTCCTACATTTTAATGTATCTATTTATGGCTGAAATTATCGATGCTGTAACCGCTTTATGATCGCTGATTCCCTGTTCTGCGTTAACTGTTTCGAATAGTTCGGGTCTGTTGTCACCAGAAGTTCTAATATTGTCCTGTTGCAATGGAAGCAGGTTTGACTTCGAAGGCAACTGAACACAGCACTTATACTGAAAGCACGTTTATTACGAACTCAACATACACGCAGCACTGACTGCCTCTCAGGCAGAGTGCTCTGCTATTTATACACAGACAGAATGTATCAGAAATTAAAATAACAATTAACATAAGAAACAAGTAGAATTTACAAGTGAACAAAAGAAATATGTAGAAACTTCTGGAATTGTTAATTACAAAGAAATAAATTTTTTGCCGATAGGTGGGATGAAACCGGCGACCTTCAGCACCGCAGTCCGTGACGCTATCCCCTGCGCCACGCCGGCAGTCGGTGTATATCCTCTCTCGCGGCATTGCTCCCTCTCCTGGAAAAACAGCGACCCGCTGTTATGTTCCCTATGGAGCCAGCTACAGTGTCCTGAATCTTGACATTGTCATAGGTCCTCTGTATGGCAGTTCTGGTGAAACCTTCTCTTCTGCATGATTATCGACGATAGACGGTCCTGTCGTGGATTCATCAGTAACATTACCGTCCTTATAGTCCTTGAACAAGAAGCCATTGTCACCTACCTGCTCTTCAGGATCGTAGTAAGGCTTCATGCGCAGGACGTGAACAATGTCTCTTCGTTTTTGACGTTTCGACGACGGCTCATAATCCTCAACTTCGTATGTGACATCCGACAAGTGGCGTATAACACGATACGGACCAAAGTATCGCTTCAATAAATTTTCTGACAGTCCAACCTTCCGTACAGGGATAAAAATCCATACCAGACCTCCAGGGCTGTATACAACAGGTCGGTGCTTGTCGTTATACCGCTGACGATCCTTCTCCTGGGCGTCCAGGGTCCGTATGCGAGCCAGCTGTCTTGCTTCTTCGACCCTGGTGATGAGCTGTTTAACATAGTCATCCTGAGTGTCGTCCGGTTGGAACGGGAACAGCGTATCGATTGTCGTCTCAGCTTCACGGCCATGGAGCAGGAAAAACGGAGTGAAGCCTGTGGTGTCTTGTCTTGCGGTATTGTAAGCAAATGTCACAACTGGCAGTATTGTATCCCAATCCTTCTGCTCAACATCGACGTACATCGACAGCATGTCGGCTAACGTCTAGTTAAAACGTTCCGTAAGACCATTTGTCTGAGGATGGTATGCAGTTGTCATTCTGTGGACAATGTTGCACCGTGACATTACCTCTGATACTAGTTATGACTGGAATACTTTTCCACGATCAGATATAATGACACGTGGTGCTCCATGCTTCAAAATAATGTCTTCTACAAGGAATTTTGCGATCTCTGGAGCTTCTGCAGTCGGCACAGGTTTGGTGACAGCGTAGCGTGTGAGGTAGTCAGTGCAGACTATTATCCAAAGGTTACCAGTTGTCGACTTCGGGAACCTCCCTAAAAGATCGATCCCAACTCGGTGGAATGGAGCTGCTGCCGGCGGAATCGGTACGAGACGCCCTGGAGGTAATTGCGGCACATGTTTCCGCCACTGGCACTCTTTACAGTGACTCACATAGTGCTTGACAGATCGGTAGAGACCTTTCCAGTAATACCTGCGTCTGATTCTGTCTAGGGCCTTCACGAATCCCAGATGACCGGATATTGGAGCATCGTGGAAGTATTTGAGAATAGCTGGCTGGAGATGAGCTGGAACGACCAGTAGCCATATGGGGCCCAGTGGATCGTAGTTGCTCTTATACAATGTTCCATTCATAAGTTGGAACTCTCCATTGGTCGGTTCTCCTTTCTCCCAGGCCTCAATCGTTGTTAATAGTGCTGGATCTTCCCTCTGTTCAGCTGTAACGTCATATAATTCAGTGAGGGCTGAAATTTCATTCATGCTGTTGTGTTCCACTAATGGATTCTTCGAAAGGCAGTCGGCATCCTTGTGTTTGCACCCGTTCTTGAATAACACTGTGACATCGTACTCTTAGAGTCTTAGTGCCCATTTTGCTAGTCGATAGCCCAGATAACTACGTGACATTCTTTCTCAGTTGTAGAGTATTTTATCTCGGACTTTGAGAGTACTCTTGATGCATAGGCTATCATTTTTTCAACACCTTCCTAAACTTGTACAAGCACTGCACCAATTCCATAACCACTGGCGTCTGTGTGAAGTTCCGTTTCCGCATTCTCGTCGTGCAAGGTTAGCACTGGTGTGGAAGTTAGAGCCTCCTTAAGTGCCCGGAAAGCTCTTTCTTTTGTCTCATCACAGTAAAACTTGGTGTCTCCCTGCAGAAGTTGTTGTAATGGACGTGCCTTGTTACAAAATCCTTATATGGAACGTCGGTAGTATGAGTACAGCCCGAGATAACTTCTCACATCACGAATGTGCTGAGGAGTTGGAAATTCTGTGATTGCCCTTACTTTGTCTGGATCAGGACGGACACCATCTCCGTTCACTAGGTGCCCCAGGATTTTTATTACTTTGGCGACGAAGAGGCACTTCTTTGGATTGAGGCGGAGTCCTGCAGTCTGAACACACTTCAACACAGTTGACAGGCGACTCAGATGTTCTTCAAATGTTTTCGAGAATACGACAATGTCATCTAAATAGCAAAGGCACGTCGTCCACTTAAGGTGTCGAAGCAAGTTGTCCATCATGCGTTCTAATGTGGCTGGAGCATTACATAATCCAAATGGCATTACTTTGAATTAATAGAGGCCGTCAGGTGTAATAAAAGTCGTCTTCTCACTGACAGCTTCGTCAACCTCGATTTGCCAGTAACCTGTCTGCATGTCCATAGTTGAGAAGTATGTAGCTCCTCTTAAGCAGTCTAAGGTGTCGTCACTGCGCGGCAGTGGGTAGACATCTTTCTTTGTGATTCTGTTCAGCCGCCGATAGTCAACACAGAATCGCCACGTGCCAGCCTTCTTCTTTACTAGGACCACCGGAGACGACCAAGGACTCTCCGAAGGTTGAATAATGTCATCTCACAACATCTTCTCCACTTCCTCCCGAATTATCCGTCTTTCAGCTGGCGACACTCTATACGAACGCTGGCTAACTGGTGGATGATCCCCAGTATTGATATGGTGCTTTATCGTGGGCCCTTTCGTCTGACTTTTCCCCTGCTGAGGTGTGAATGCACCCGAAAATTGACTTAGTATAACCAACACCCGCTGGCGTTGTTCCTTGGTCAGTCCGGGCCCTATTGGCAGTTCCACGTTTGTTTCCTCTAGCATGCTGTCTGTACTAACAGCAGAGCATGGGTCTTCCTTCGTTGATGACGTTGAGCTCACCGTCCTGGATTGGTTCAGCTGTCCCGATACACATTCCTTTGGGGATAAGTTGCGACTGCTCGGGACAATTGGTGATCCAAATCTCTCTTGCCCTCCGGTAATGCTTATGATAGCCGCTGATATGTAACTTTTTTGGTGAGCCTGATAAACTTTTTACTATCGACAAGCACTTCACAGTTTAATCGCTCATCTGTGTGTGTGACTGCAACTCTTCTAATCGTCAACGGCGGAATCGTCACATTGTTAAAGGCAAATAACTTCCCAGAAAATTCTCTGTTGCATGTACCCGTCGGAACAACTTCTTCAATTTGCAGCTCAGATCTTCCACAGTCAATGATAGCTTGGGATGCATGAAGGAAGTCCCATCCGAGGATGACACTGTGACTACATTCTGTTAAATTCAAACGGCTGGGTCCTGTTGTTGATGGTTATTCTTGCGACACAAGTTCCTGCTGGCTGGACGTACTTTCCATTCGCGACCTTCAGCACAGTTGCCCCAGTATCACAGAACATTGTCTTCTTTAGTGTGCGGCGGTAATTATCCGAGAATACAGAAAATGACCCATCTGAATCAATAAGTGCTCGTACAAGTTGGCCGTCGATTATGACGTCGATTAGATATTCCGACATCTTAGCGACTGTCGTCCATGGAGGGTTTTCATCTGCTGCGGCCTCACCCACGTAGAAGGTTGCCTCGCGTAGTTTTCCTGGGCGCGGCGGCTAGGGGAGCGGCTGGTACCTCTGTACGGCGACGGTGAACGGCTGCGGAGCGTCGAGGAGCGACTTCGTCCAGGGTACGGCGATGGGCTTCTTCCCATAAGTCGACTGAACTCATCAGCAGGTGATTGCCTGCGATAGATCTGGTCTGATGGCTGACGTCTTGCGGCAAAATAATCGTCGAATACACGCCTTCTCTCTCTGCAGTGGCGTACATGTCCAGGGCGTCCACAGTGGAAACAAAGTGGTGTGTTGTTTTCTGTCCTCTAGACATCTGTTCTTCTGCGGGCCATCATAGTTGCCGGGGGAATTAGTTGTGGCCGCATCGGTCGGTTCATAGGCTGCCGTTTGGCGGCTGCAGCATAAGTCATAGCAGGGCGACACAATTCTTCACGTCGGGTGCGTCTGGCGGGGCAAACAGGAGCTAATGTCTGAAATACCTCTTTCTCGGCGGCGTCGGCTCCCTCGTCACTTACAGGGCTTACATCCATGGCCATAATCTGATGCTCTCTCGGTCTAATAGTCCCGGCTGCTGTATATTGCTGTATTTCTTTTCTCACAATTTGTCGTATGAGAGAAGCGAAGTCATGCTGGTCTTCCACAACGGCCATAGGGACTACATTCGAGAGTCTGTCATACTTCCTTCGCCCAACCCTCCTTTGATGCATCTCTTCAATACGCTGGCACCACTTAATGAACTCTTCCGTCGTAGCGACGTCTTTTAACAGAAGAGCTTGGTACATATTTTCTGCAATACCCACATGCGTGATTTTCGCGACCTCCGTCATGTTCGGATTGACTATGTTACACAGGGCCAAAACATTTCTGTATGTACGACTGTGTCGGCCCACCATGTCGTTGGGCCCGGTTCTTCAGTTGTTCTTCCGCCGAGCGGATTTGTCGCTGGCGGTCTCCAAACGTCTTCTTAAGTTCCTCCTGGAACGTCTCCCAGTCATTCAACTTTTCTACGTTGTTCTCAAACCATTGCTGGGCTGTTCCGTCCAGGTAGAAATAAACGTTGGCCAAGCACATCGTATGATTCCACCTGTTGTACTTGGCGACTCGGTCGAACCCTTTAAGTCATTTGTTGGGGTCCTGTTCAGCGTCTCCAGAGAACACCGACGGGTGTCTGATGTGCAGCTGGCTTACCGCTGGTTTCTTGTCCATGGTTCTTCTGATGATACGGACTTTTGGAAAGATGTATTTTTTTTATAACCATTAAAAACCAGCAAACATAACCTCCTCCGTTTGAAATGTGACAAACGGCACTGAGCTTCTAAACCAGTACATACAGAATGTACGCCAGGCTAACGTTAAACAAAAACACCACTTCTGGAGAGGGGAGAGGAGCGCGACCTGCCGCGGCTCTGGTGGCCAGCAGCACTCAACAGCCGCCCCCACGACCCACAGCTACTATATACATATCAACTTTCCTCTTTTTTTTAACTTGAAATTAAAACAAACTGTATGTATACAAACGTGGAATAAACAGCAAAAACCATTAAAATCAGCTAACAACCCTAACCAATTCCTTGTCTTTCAAAAAGGATTTTCAACATGTTCTCATATTTCATTTTCTGATCTGGGTATTTTCTAACTCTTTCGTACTGAATTTTCATGTTGTGACGATACTGCTGACCCCATCATCTCAATGTTATCGTACGATACCGTCTGCCTGGTCCTCTCATCTCAATGTCATCCTACGATACCGTCTGCGTCGGATCCGGAATCGTGTGGTTCAATAGTGATAAAAGTTGCGTGTGAAGTTAGTTAAAAACGATACAGCCAGTCTAGGAATCAGTTTAGGACAGTGTCTCGGTGATACTGTCATTAAAACAAGTGATAGATTTCATTAATTAAGAGATTCACATATTTTCTTTCCAGACAGTTCTATAAACAATAGTTGCGTCATTGTATGTTATTTCAAGACTTAAACAGACGAATTGTAAAATCTTTTGTAAAAAACAAAAAGAAATGAAAATTAATAGCATTGTATATATGTTAGGCTCATAAACAAGTTGTGTTGACCAGCTAATTGTGTTATTTCGACTATTACATTTATTATCAATATTGAATTCTTTGTATATATTGACTGACATGAGATTTAGAATCTAGTTTGAGATTTGCGAAGATATTTAATAGTTCAATATATGTTAGGAACATGTATGATGTACTCATTAACAAATTAATTGACATTTATGATTATTCTTTGTTGTGAAACAAATAGTACCGTGATTTCATCTTAAAAAGATGTGCCATCTAAAATTATTTTATGTATATTTTTCATTTTATATTGTGATTATTTTTGTGTACATGAAATGTTTTATTTGTATGTTTGGTAATTGTAAATCAGTATATTCAATTGTTATGAACAATGCATAATGTAAGGTCATTATTGCCGATGTTATATATTTGCCTCACCGCCTTGCGTGAGGGAGTTCGAGTTTTGGCTTTTCTAATTTGCACTGGAAGCTATGTCAGTCTGTTGTTTTATAATGGAAGTTCTGTCAGCGAAGTTCTGATGCTTTGTTATGAAGTTGTAATGTATTGGTGGAGGAGAAGTTTGATTTAAATTAAAGAAGAAGTGAAAAATTGTACATAACGAGTATTTATTTCTACCACGACGCCCCAGGAGAATAATGTTGCAGCGAGCAGAACCCCCATACAACGTAAAGTTGAAAAGTTGAGTATGGGTAGAATGAACTGCAATTACTTAAAAATTTATTAAAATGTTATAATGTATACCTGAAAATCTATTTCATTATCCGGCCCCAAATTGTTAATTACGTAGCTTACAGTTACCCATTACCCAGTGGATGGCATTGTTTTTCGTCTGAGGGAAATAGTTTATTTGCGGCCGATAGAGAAGCTCCGAAGTAACATTATCAGGTGTAGCCCTCGCCAGAAGCGCGATTTTGGATCTACATCTACATCTACATGGGATCTTCTGCAAATCACATTTAAGTGCCTGGCAGAGGGTTCATCGAACCACAATTATACTATTTATCTCCATTCCATTCTCGAATAGCGCGCGGGAAGAAAGAACACCTGAATCTCTCTGTTCGAGCTCTGATTTCTCTTATTTTATTCTGATGATCATTTCTACCTATGTAAGTGGGAGTCAACAATATATTTTCGCATTCGGAGGAGAATGTTGGCGATTGGAGTTTCGCAAGTAACCCACGCCTCAGCGATAAGCGCCGTTGTTGTAATGATTCCCATCCCAGATCCTGTATCATTTCCGTAACGCTGTCTCCCCTGTATCGTGACAATACGAAACGAGCTGCCCTTCTTTGGACTCTTTCGATGTCCTCCGTCAAACCCACCTGATAAGGATCCCACACTGGTCTGCAATACTCCAAAAATGGACGGACAAGTGCAGTGTATGCAGTTTCTTTAGTAGTTCTGTTGCATCTTTTAAGGGTTCTGCCAATAAAACGCAGTCTCTGGTTCGCCTTTCCCACGATATTATCTACGTGTTCTTTCCAGTTTAAGTCTGAAGTAATAGTGATTCCTAGGTATTTTGTGGAGTTTACGGCCTTCACATTTGATTGATTTATGTTGTAAACAAAGTTTAACGGATTTCTTTTCGTGCTCATGTGGACGACTTCACACTTCTCATTATTTAGAGTCAATTGCCAATTTTTACACCATACTGATATCTTATTGAGATCGTTCTGCAGTTGGTTTTGATCTTCAGATGATTTTACTAGACGGTAAATGACGGCGTCATCTGCAAACAACCTAAGAGAGCTACTTAGATTTTCCCCTAAATCGTTTATGTAAATAAGGAATAGCAGAGGACCAATAACACTACCCTGTGGAACGCCCGATATCACCTCTGTTTTAGTCGATGCCTTACCATCGATTACTACGAACTGTGTCCTCTCTGACAAGAAATCCCCTATCCAATCGCAAATTTGGGGCGATATACCATAACCACGCAATTTGATTAAAAGCCGTTTGTGAGGTACGGTGTCAAAAGCTTTCTGGAAATCAAGAAATACGGAATTGATTTGCGAACCTTTGTCGATAGGACCCATCACTTCGCATGAATAAAGAGCTAGTTGTGTTTCGCATGAACGATATTTTCTAAATCCGTGTTGACCTTGTGTCAATAGATCTTTCTGTTCGAGATAATTCATAATATTTGAATACAGGATATGTTCCAAAACCCTGCTGCAAATTGACGTCAATGAAATAGGCCTGTAGTTTAGTGGGTTACTCCTACTGCCTTTCTTGAATATAGGTGTGACCTGTGCAACTTTCCAATCTTTTGGTACAGATCCTTCTATGAGAGAGCGGTTGTATGTGACTGTTAAGTAAGGAGCTATCGCTTCAGCATAATCAGATAGAAATCTAATGGGTATACAATCCGGACCAGAAGACTTGTTCTTATTAAGTGATTTTAGTTGCTGCACTACTCCGATGATATCTACTTCTATGTTACTCATTACGGCATCTGTTCGTAATTCGAAATCTGGAATATTGGTTTCGTCTTCTTTGGTGAATGAGTTTCTAAAAGCTAAGTTTAGTAACTCTGCTTTAGTAGCGCTGTCATCGGCAGGATCGCCATTACTATCACGTAGTGAAGGTATTGTTTGTGACTTTCCCCGAGTATATTTAACATATGACCAAAATCTCTTTGGATTTTCAGTCAAATTACGAGAAAGAGTTTCGCTGTGATAAATGTTGTAGGATCGCAACCAATGCCAATTATTAATGCGTGCATTACAAGTGAATCTGTGGAGTACTGTGTCCACCAGATTACATTTCAAGCAGAGATTTGTGTCATTGCGATCGACAGCGTAGAGTCTTTCATTTGTAGTAACAGTATTGTGCACTGTTTTATACCAGGTAGATTTGACGTCGGAACCGAGGCCTTTCATATTGATGTTTGCCCATATAATCTTCCAGTTGTAATTGGAATATTTCTCCTCAATTTTACTTCTCCCTTCGTTCTTCCGTCTTTCTCGCATGATGTCGCTTGCTCTGATATTATGCGAGTTCATTATTGTGCTGATAATGTAACTCGCTTCAATGTAAAAGGCTCGTACATGCGGTAATTTGTTATTAATTCTTTGTACATCTACCGGGGGCTGAACACTCTGTGGCGCTACACTTCTGAACAGTTTAGTTGTTATACTTTCTGGGGTGTCTTTAAATATATTCAGTAACCTTTTCAGATACAGAGCGGATGCTTTGTTATGTATATCAACCAGACCTAGACCGCCATTACTAGGGTCTAGCGTGACAGTCTGCAGATTCACTAGGAAGATCTCCCCCTTCCATACGTTACTGGCAACCACCGACATGACGTTTTTACCTATCGTCTTAGGTAGAGGGAAGACTTGGGCTATGTAGAAGGCCTGGGAAAGAATGCAACTGTTTATAAATTTCACCCTCTGAACTTGATCCATATATCGTTGAGAATTGGCTATTACAGCCCCATGAATTTTCCTTAAGGTATCTTTCCAATTGACAGCTGTCATTTTCATTGCGCATGGTGTCACGATAGTCCCCAGTGCTTTGTGGGTACTGATCACTTTTGCCCAGTCTGTATCTATTCTTTCAAGACCCCTTAGATTTAAGAGTTGACTTTTATCGTTATTCACGAGCGCCCCGGACACACTGCAATACTTTTGAAGTATCTGTTTCAGCCGGACCAGTTCGACTCGGTTCCTCACGACAACCCCCACGTTGTCAGCGTAAGCCCTTATGACAGTTTTTTGGCCAGAGAAAGGTATACCAGAGAAGTGAGCATGAACAGTTAGTAATAGGGGCTCTAGTGCAATTACATACAAATACATAGCCAACGGACTGCCTTGTGGAACTCCATGGAGCAGATGGATCTGTGATGATACCTGGCCATTGACTGCAATTTTGTCCCGTATACCAGTCACCATATTTTTTATTACATTAACTGTACTTTGGAGGAAACCCAGTTTTTCCATTACTGAGAATAAAAAATTGTAGTTTACCCGATCGAAAGCTTTGAAGAAATCAATGTACATGAGAGCACATTTTATCTTGGTTACAGATGTTACGGCGATTATGACTCGGTATTCAGAGATGGTGTGAAAGATACTTCTGTTTGCCACACATGATTGGTGACGACTAACTATTTTGGTTGAGTGAAGGGAAAGTCGCTGTTTCAAAATTCTGCACACGATCTTATAATCTGAATTTAAAAGGGAAATTGGGCGAAAGTTATTCAAACTCTTTTTTCTATTGCTCTTCGGGATAAGAACTATGTTACTTTCTTTAAAGTCCTCAGGTATCGTATTCCCATTTAGATTCTCATTTACAAGACACGGAAATTTGTCACCAATTATGGACCAGTATTTAACGTAAAATTCAATAGGCAGACCGTCGGGACCAGGAGATTTATTTAGCGGTGAATTCAACACCGTCTCAAGTACGTCATCATTGCTAATTTCAGAAAGAATGCCGTCGTTATCCTCTGCCGTTAACTTCGGTGTCACGATGTGAATGAAGTCTTGGATAGATCTTTCATCCAATTTTCCGGGGGAATAAAGTGTTTTAAAGTAGTTGTGAACCTCGCCCATAATATCTTTCTGAGTTGTCAGTGTCGTACCGTTCGTTAGCGTTAGTTCGTCGATTAGAGTTCGGCGTCTGTTCTTTGCATGCCTAATCAAATGATACGAAGATGTTGTTTCGTCCTCTACTATCGACTTCGCTTTGGACTTGATTTTAAGACCCTCCATCTGTCGCCTTTTAAGTGTAAGTAGTTTCGCTTTGACTCTCTTGATGTCTTGTAATCGGATGTTGGATACATTTGCCTGTTGGTATAGGTCTCTGAGCAAAGTGTAATAATATTCCATTGCACCTTTCAGCTCCCTAGTTCTCTGGTAACCGTAACTTCTAAGAACCCGACGTAACCTAGGTGTGGCGCACGTGGTCCACCAGTCTAACACTGTAGGGTACCTACCTATAAATCTCAGACACGTGCTCCACGCTGCTGTTATTTCGTCTGCCAAGTCTTGTTCTTCCAACAAAGATACATTTAAGTTCCACTGATTTCTGTAAATACGAGTCTGTTGTGCAGGTAAATGTAAGCAAGCGAGCATGCTACTATGGTCACTGAAATATGCTGGAATTATTTCTGATTTCAGGAGGGAGCTTTGTAGGGTTTCCGAAACATAGATTCTGTCGATTCTACTACAGGAAGAGGATGTCACATACGTGTATTGGACTAACGTTGGATACTTGATTTCCCACGTATCTTTAAGATAAAGTTCATTAACTAGGTGTTTCAGTTCCACCGATCCATTGAAGTTTGGTGTTTGATCCTTACGATTTAGGACGCAATTGAAATCGCCACTGATTACAAGACGTACTGGATTTTTACGTAACAAATAAATTAGTTCTTCTTTATAAAATGCCGTTCTTGCTGATCTATTAGAATTGCCAGACGAGGCGTACAAATTAATAAATGTTATTCCGTAAGTATTGATTGCTATAGCCCTGCCAGACTCTAATTTTTCTACATCTGTCACTGGAATACCCTCCTTGATTACAAAGGCGGTTCCTGTAGTCGATTCAAGAGAGACGTTCAGGATTTCTACATATCCAGGTACGGTGAGGTGTGTCGTCGTTACCTCTTGAAGAAAAGCAATATCAGTATCAGAGTCATACAAGAATTCTTTAAGGGCCGCTACCTTTAAATCAGATCGTATCTTGTTAATGTTTATCGTGGTAAGGGAATACGCTTGCATTGCTTAGGGTTGTAACTAGAGTTCGGTTTAAAGTTTGATTGCTGTATTTTAAGTCCTTGTTTCTCTACAATTTATCCAGACGTTTATCATGTTACGTAGGTGGGGGGACTCTTAACCGTTAGTTTCCACTGGACTGCTTAATTTGTCGGGGTTGTGCGTCGGTGACATCAGAAAGTTCGTCTGCTCTCTGACAACGTCGTATCGTATGTTTTTTCTGTTTTTTTATCAGTTCTCTGTGACTTCGTTGATGCCTGATTACGAGCGACAGAGAGATTCGGCTGTGGTTTTAATTTACCCCGTCTCTGGAAACTCTGAGAGGCAACGGTTGCAACTTCCCGGTGTTGGCGCTGCCGCCGTCACCGCCATATGTTGTATTTCGACCGTATCATGTTGCAGTTCTTCGCGGACTGACTGTATAGACACTAGTTGTTGACATAACACTTCCGCCTGTTTTCCTCCTACTGCGTTCTGCGGCGCGGATGGGGATTGTTGTGTATGTGCGTCAACCACGTCCGCCGTCACGCGCTGAGGCAGCTGGTTAGGCTCGCTACAATGTGCAGACTGTTCGACATTTTGCGTGATTTCCCTCATCCCACTATCTTCGCTAGACGTTCCTGATTGTTCCAAAACTTGGAATACGCCTGGATCCGCATGTTTGCATGTTGCATGTTTCCTATTTTTTCCGAGAAATCGTCGCTACACGATTTCTGTTTGCGAATTGCCGGCTACCTACAGGTATCGTCATCTGAGTGATCGTTAGTGAGCGCAATAGGCCGTTTTTTCTTTTGCACATCACTATCGCGGGAGGACGAATCTTGACTTGACCCTGTCGGGAGCGGAGGAAATGTACTGCCGTCAAGAGAATTGTCATCGAGACTTGTTGCTGCATTAGGGATATCCGCTTGGTGGGCAGAATTAGCAGTAGCCAACACTTCATTTAAAGTTAATTTACGGCGTTGCATTAAATTAGTTTTCAGTACAACAACACGACGGG
Source organism: Locusta migratoria (assembly GCA_026315105.1). Classification (NCBI taxonomy): domain Eukaryota; kingdom Metazoa; phylum Arthropoda; class Insecta; order Orthoptera; family Acrididae; genus Locusta; species Locusta migratoria. The sequence continues at coordinate 789,990,293 of CM048755.1, read as the reverse complement.
GACAATCCTGCCGCAAATGACCTGCTTCATTACAAACATGACACGTGGGGGTTTGTCCAGAGTAAACAATATGAGCTCTTTGGTCTTCCACCGATATATATGAAGGGATGTTAGTTTTCACCTCCATCTCAACGGAACGGACACCATTAAAGCATTGCAGTTTATATTAGTTGGACCATCGTTCATTAAAAATTTCCTTTACTTCCCAATATTTAGCCAGAGCTTCCCTAATTTTCTCATTGCCAACTTCAATAGGTACATTTAACACTCTAACTGTTTTATATGCCGAGTCAGCTCTCTTTACAGACACCTTACCTTTTGTGCCGTCTCTATGCACGTACTCAACATGTTTGCCAGTTCTACTGAGCAGTCTATCTATAGAAAAAGCGTCCAGAAATTTTACAAAAACACAGTAATTATCAGAGTGAAGTTGCGCGGTATGAACTGAGTCAGGATTGATGCCAAGTACCTGTGTAATCCAGTCGTCGATCTCCAGCGTCGTTGGTTGAACCCGCCGAGTCTCCTTGTCGAAAGCAAAAACCAGTCTTCTTGCGGACTGAGTTTGCAAATGTTCAAATGTTTGTATAGTCTATGGGACTTAACTACGGGGTCATCAGTCCCTAAACTTACAAACTACTTATGAACTACTTACGAACTAGGACGGCACAAATATCCATGCCCGAGGGGGGATTCGAACCCCCGACCGTAGTGACCGTGCAGACCATGACTGGAGCGCCTCAGTCCCCTCGGCCACCGCGGCCGGCACTGAGTTTGCCATGCTGTAATATTGCCGGGAGAATTCGGTCAAAACCGAGATTCCAAATAAAGAGCACTATCCGTCGAAATAACAGACACTATCCCGTTAAGGATATGATGCAGAACACGATAGTAAACACCGGCGTAAACACTGAGAACACGCAGCAGAGACCGAGAGCGTCCGTCCGCGGCGACAGCTGAAGCCGGAATGGCGACTCGGTCGAACCCTTTAAGCCATTTGTTGGGATCCTGTCCAGCGTCTCCAGAGAACACCGACGGGTGTCTGCTGTGCAGTTGGCTTACCGATGGTTTAGTGTCCATGGTTCTTCTTATGAGACGGACTTTCGGAAGGATCTACTAGGTATATCCCTTGTATTCCGGTTCTAGTCCGTGTAAGCGACGGCTTTTACGTTGCCTAATCGGAGACACGGTGATGCAGCTGTTGCACAGGATACCCGGCGCCTCCATCAAACAATGTCGCGTTGAAATGGAAGCAGGCTTGACTTCGAAGGCAACTGAACACAGCACTTATACTGAAAGCTGGTTTATTACGAACTCAACATACACGCAGCACTGACTGCCTTTCAGGCAGAGTGCTCTGCTATTTATACACAGACAGAATTTGCCAGAAATTAGAAGAACAGTTAACATAAGAAACAAGTAGAATTTACAAGTGAACATAAAAAAGATGTAGAACCTTCTGGAATTGTTAATTACAAAAAAATAAATTTTCGCCGGTGGGCGGGATTGAACCGGCGACCTTCGGCACCGCAGTCCCTGACGCTATCCCCTGCGCCTCGCCGGCAGTCGGTGTTTGTGGTCTCTCGCGGCAGATATGAATCCGACGGATATATACATTGTTTGTCGGAGAATCATGCGATGGACTATGAAGGCACTAGGAATCTGGTACAGACGTCGAGATACTGGGACTGCGTCGTTAGAGAGGCCATTGAAATTCGCACAAGTGACGACCTTATAAACCGTGACTGTGGCTATAATCTTAGCAAAGCTTGGGAACCAGCGATTGGGTTAATTAAGAGTAAATCTAGCAAACGTAACGAAGTGACGACCACGGCGGACAGAGCCCTCACACCGACGTCATCTCAGACGCCGGCGCAATCGGTTCCACTGCGCGGCCGCGGCGCGGGGCGCGGACCGCGGAGGGGTCGCTCCGCGGGCCGAGGGTATTTAAATGGCCCGCTACCGGGCTAGAACCCAGTTCCCTTCGAGCAGCCTTAGCGTGCGGATCTCCGTGCCGGCGCGTTTTCAGGAGCTCAGTCCGTCAGTTCACCTGATGATGGCGACATGTATGATCGCCGAAATATTGTGCCCGTTGGACACTATATACCGGCAGTACACCCGTGGATATTTCGATTATCAAATACGCCGGGAGAAGCTGAAGAATCTCAGGATATAAGGTGTCAGCAAGGTGAAGCCTCACATGCTAGGTACTCAGCCTGTAAGCATAATCGACAGTACAATACGGATTGGAGATACTTTCAGAGAACATAGGGTCTGCTAGACCTTATTTTCCTAAAACCTTCAAGAATGTTAAATGACACACCGACGGATCTGAAAATATATGGTGCAATACTATGTCTGACAGATTTGCACATGAATACGCGAAGCCAAAGCAGCATCAAATAAAAATATAAAAAATAAACTATAAAGCCTCTGTTAAATAGTCAGACTAGCATCGTCGATGGCATTGACATACAGCATAAAAAATATCATCTCAATATATATATTACGATCATCCTGATGATTTAATAGACCGACTACGACTGCTCAGGGGTCTGTCGGTAATAGTGCTCACTCCAGCGAGTTTCTTTCAATTATTTCACAACTGCGGGAGAGAGGTATCATCGAATAAGTATGGAGACAGTGGTTCATCAACTCCATAGACCTGCACGGAAAATATACCCACGCATATGACTTATGGCAGGCTGATCTCGTAGATCAGACAGAATTCGCTTGTGAATAATGAGTTCAGTTATATTTTAATGGTTATTGACATATACACCAAATACGCCTGGGCGCACCACTAAAAACATAAACTGGGAAGGATGTCGCACGAATGTTTGAGCAACTATTTCACACAGATACAAATCGATGTCCTAACAACCTTCAAACAGATCATGGAAATGAGTTTTACAACAGGTATTTCAAGACTGTAGTGGATCGCTGTAACATAAACTACTCTGCATTCACCCATCTGAAAGCGAGTAACGTAAAACGCTTGAACAGAAGGATAAAAACTCAAATGTGGATGCATTTTTATCTCCGCGGTTTATACAAATGCAATGATATTCTCCCTGAAATAATTGTGCAGTATAATCGAACCAAACATAGTACGATAAAAGTGAGAGCTAATGATGTTAGAGATCATGGGTTCCTAAATACAATATACTTCACAAATAAAATGCTGGATCCTCGCAAACGAAATTTTAACATCGGAAATGTTGTACCCGTTTCGAAGTATAAGACTACGTTTGGGAAATCATACTTGCCAACTAGTAAAAAAATCCTGTTTTTGTTATGGTCTGCAGTCCGGATACTGGTTTGATGCAGCTCTCCACCCTACTCTATCCTGAGCAAGCCTCTTCGTCTCCTCATAAGAACGGCAACCTAGGTCCATTTGAATTTGCTTAATATGTTCATCCCTTGGTCTCCCTCTGCGATTTTTACCTCACACACTTCCCTCCCACATTCAATTCACAATTCCTTGATGTCTAAGAATGTGTCCTACCAATCGATCCCTTCTTTTAGTGAAATTATGACAGAAATTCCTTTTCTCCCCATTTCTGTTCAGTACCTCCTCATTAGTTACGCGATTCACCCACCTAATCTTCAGCATTCTTCTGTAACACCACATTTCAAAAGCCTCTATCCTCTTCCTGTCCGCACAGTCTATCGTCCATGTTTCACTCCCATAAAAGGCAACACTCCACACAAATGCCTTCAGAAAGGACTTTCTTGTGCTTAAATTAATATTCGATGGTAACAAATTTCACTTTTCTTCCCATTGCCATTCTACATTTTAAATCCTCTGTACTGAGACCATCATATGTTATTTTACTGCCCAAGTAACAAAACTCATTTACCACCTTTATTGATTCGATACCTAGTTTAATTCCTTCAGCATCGCCTGATTTTCTAAGACTGTATTCCATTACCCTTGTTTTGACCTTGTTAATGCTCATCTTATATGCTCCTTTCAACACACTTTCCATTCTATTCAATTGCTCCAATTGCTCCTCCAGGTCCTTTGCTGTCTCTGACAGAATTACAATGTCATCAGCAAAACGCAAGGTTTTCATTTCTTCATCCTGAACTTTAATTCATTCTCCAAATTTCTCCTTGCTTTCATTTATAGCTTGCTCAATGTGCAAATTGATTAACAATGGGGAAAGGCTACAAGCCTGTCTTACACCCTTCCCAACCTCTGCATCACTTTTATGCCCTTCAACTCCTGAAAGCATCCGACTGCACGTTGCTTCTTATTTCAGATTGGAATGGACTAACGAAAGTGATAGTAGGTGTTCCTACTCGTCTTGAATCAGTTTCCCTTCCAACATCTCTCTCTCACTGCGTCCCATGCTGGGTGGTCGTGTCTTAACACGGATCACGGAGAAATACTGAGTCCGCGATCAGAGTATAAAACAGAAAAAAGAGAAGTAATATAATTCGCGCAACGGATAACGACTTTAGGAAATGGATCCACCGAGCATGCAGAGCAAGAAGAGATGTTGTTATGAGCATTACAAGATCATAAACACATCGTCACAGCAGGTGTATGTGCACACAATGGACAACTACTTTGGTGACTAGGAGAGGGATTTGGTAGTGCAATTTAGTGCAATCATATATATAAATTTAATATTAGCTTAAATGGTTAGTCTCCCAGTTTTGAAATACAATTTACATTCGTTATACCTAGAAATATGCCACCTCCCTAGCTAAGTGATACAATCTGCATTTTTGGGTGGGTTGGAGGAGAGTCAAAAGTTCTACCAACACAAAACCGTTAACACATATGGGGATGTAAAAAAAAATATAGGCTATGAATAGGAATTAGCATTGCTCAGGTCAGAGACCAACGTTAGCCGGGAAGTAATACTATTATGAGAGCAGCATTCGCCAAGAGTTCTCGATATCGGTCTAAGGTCGACCCATGCGTACATTAAAGTACCTAAAACTTTAAAATCTCAACAAAGATGATAGGAGACAGAAAAGAATTCAGAAACAAAATTAAGAATGCAAAACGTATGGTACGTGAGAAGAAGAAGACAGGAACATTGTGGACAGAAGAAAGAAAACAGGAGCACAGCCAAAGGACGAAGAGAAGAGGAAGAAAGGGAAGAAGTGAAAACTGTGTCATCATGAGATATTGGAGTTGAAGCACTGTCCAAAAGGGCAAACATGATATGAATCAATATATATAATTAAAACAAATGGAACCTGAACGGACTACGCTTGCTTAACTTCACCCACCAACTACCCACGCTCCTACAACTTTCCGTCTCAGACAATGCGCCATACCACGAGGCAAAAATTGTTCACGATTGGTTTGAAAAAAAAAAAAAAAAAAAAAGTCTGCACAATTCCAGCTAATTACAGATCGCCAGATATGAATTACAACCTGTTACAGAAATTAGAAATTATCTCGAACTCTCGAACTTCAATGCGAGAAGCTTACAATGGTTACCACAACTAAACCCTGTCATGTAATTTGGTAGAGAATTATAAGAAATTCTAGTCGTATGTAAAGTATATCAGCGGCAAAACACAATCAATATCTTCATTACACGATATAAATGGCGGCGGTACTGATGACAGTTCTGTTAAAGCAGAATTGCTTAACACAGCTTTCCGAAATTCCTTCGCTAGAGAAGTCGAAGTAAATTCTGCAGAATTCGTATCAAGAACAGCTGTCAACATGCGTAATTTAGAAGTTGATACCCCTGGTGTAGTATAGCAACTTCAATCACTTAACAAAAGTAAGTCTCCCGGTCCCGACTGTATACCAATTACTTTTTTTTTCAGAGTATGTTCAAAAATGTTCAAATGTTTGTCAATCTTAAGGGACTTAACTGCGGGGTCATCAGTCCCTAAACTAACAAACTACTTATGAACTATCTTAAACTAAAGAAGACACAAACATCCATTCCCGAGGGGGGATTCGAACCCCCGACGGGGAACGGCCTCGCGCGTCGTATCACAGCGCCTCAATGCGCTCGGCCGCTCCGCCACGGCATTCAGAGTTTGCTGATGCAATAGCCCCATACCTAGTTATCATATACAACCGCACGCTCAGCGAACGTTCCGTACCCAAAGACTGGAAAGTAGCACAGGTTACGCCAATATCCGAGAAAGGCAATAGGGGTGATCTGCAAAATTACAGGCCTATATCATTGACGTCGGTTTGCAGCAGGATTTCAGAACATATACTATCCTCAAATATTATGAGTTACCTCGACGAAGGTGACGTGTTGTGCCATAATCTTTACTCACACGATGTGATGAGTGCTATCGACAAGGGATGTCAAATAGATTCCGTATTTCTAGATTTCCGAAAGGCTTTTGACACTGACATGCGTCTTCTAATCAAATTGCGTGCTTATGGAATATCGTCACAGTTGTGATTATCGTGTTAGATAGGACACAGTACGTTGTAATTGACTGTATATCATCGAGTAGAACAGTAATGATATCTGGCGTTCCGCAGGGGAGTGTTATAAGGATCCTACTATTCGTTATTTTTATAAACGATTTATGAGACAATGTGAGTAGCTCTCTTAGATTGTTCGCGGATGATGCTGTATTTATCGGTTAGTACTGTCTCCAGAATGCCGGCCGCGGTGGCCGAGATGACTGAGGCGCTCCAGTCACGGTCAGCACGGCCACTACGGTCGGGGGTTCGAATCCCCCCTCGGGCATGGATATTTGTGCCGTCCTAGTTCGTAAGTAGTTCATAAGTAGTTTGTAAGTTTAGGGACTGATGACCCCGCAGTTAAGTCCCATAAGCTTTACAAACATTTGAACATTTTTTTTTTGTCTCCAGAATATCAAAAGTAACTGCAAAATTATTTAGATAAGATATCTGCATGGTGCAAAAATCAGTCAAACCTACAGGCCATCAATTCTACTAAATATCTAGGAATACATTTACGAACAACTTAAATTTGAAAGGACACATAGAAAATATTGCAGGGAAGGTGAACCAAAGACTACGTTTAATAGGCAGGTTACTTAGAAGACGCAACAGTTCTACTAAGGAAACTGCCTACATTACAGTTGTGCTTCCTGTTTTGGAGCCGGCCGAGGGGACTGAGGCGCGTCAGTCACGGTCTGCACGGCCACTACGGTCGGGGGTTCGAATCCCCCCTCGGGCATGGATGTTTGTGCCGTCCTTAGTGTTAGCTAGTTCGTATGTAGTTTGTAAGTTTAGGGACTGATGACCCCGTACTTAAGTCCCATAAGCTATACAAACATTTGAACATTTTGAACCTATTTTGGAGTACTGGTGCGCATTGTGAGATCCACACCAGGCAGCACTGATAATTTAGGCAAAATTCAGAAAAGGGCAACTCGTTTTGTGTCACAGAAATGATGCACGAGTTGGGGTGGAAATCATTAAAACAACGGCCCTATTCGTTGCCACGAGATCTATTTGCGAAATCTCTTCCACCTGCTTACTCTTCGGAATGCGAACATATTTTGTTAGCACCCAACTACATAGGAAGACATGATCATCAAAATAAAATAAATGATATCAGATCTAAAACGGAAAGATTTAGATGTTCCTCTTTTCCCCGAGCTATTACAGGATGGAACTATAAAGAAATATGCGTTCCCCGCGGCAGTTCGCCGTAGGGGGTTCGAATCCCACCTCCGGCATGGGTGTTTGTTGTCCTTAGGTTAGTTTCCTTATTCGTTTGTAAGCTACGGACTGTTGACCACGCATTTGACACCGATAGATTTACAAACGTTTGAACATTTTATAGAGAAGTATCATAAAAGTGGTTCGATGAACTCTCTGCTATGCACTTCAATGTGACTTTCAGAGTATCGATATAGAAGAACATAATCGAGAGGTAAGTTCGTTCACTTAATGTTGCACCTTCAGTATTTATTGAGTCCATGTCAAAAAGTTTGTGCTCTTCGCCGAGTAAAAGGAGGGCCGACACAGTATTAGAAGGTATCCCGTGAGTTTTGTAACGTCAGTGTAATGCAATGGCTTGTCATTCTCCCTTGCTTTATTTGTAACAAACATCATATGTCTGCATTTCGTAACATATCTGGATGAGAGTTTGTTGTTTGTCATTCGCTGAAATAAGTCTCCCAGTGAGCGTTGTAAGAGACGGTAAATCGCTGTGCATTTTAAGAACCAAAGCTCAGAAATGTCGCAGTGTGCGGTAACAGTGATACAGCGCGAACAAAACGGACCGCAGCTGTTACATTTTATAGAGTTTATTATTTGAATTGTCCACCAGTACACTATATATAGCACGATTTATTGCATATCGTAACAGTCTTTCAAATATTTCTAGGCGCCAGTTCAAATCTTCACGAAAATTTAACATTTACGCCTAGAGAATAAATACCTTCGAAATGTGTGTACGAGTAATTCAATTCCTTTAGCATTATTTCATTTCCTTTAAAAGTATCCTTTTTACTTACCTTACTATCCGAAGATAAAAGTAGATTAGCTTTATTGCCTTTCTTTGTCGCTTAATAACGAATACGAGAAGCTGCACCTTGAGAAAATAACTAGCGAGTTAAGTGCTGCGTGGCGTTCTGAAGTTTATGTGCACTTGTGTTTACTTTCTGCAATAATGGCGATTTAGAACCCTGTTTATGTTTGGCCGTGAAATTCACCGATAACTTTTTGTAGCGTTTATTTAAAAGAAGAAGGTGACTGAAAGTTTCTTTGTTTGTTCTAGTTCACTTAACCGTGCACTGTGCGAAGTATAGCATCTCCGAACTCAGTTCTTTAAAAAGGCCTGTCATGAGTTATTGTCATCAGCAAACGTAATTGGGGTTTCTCAGAGTAATTTTTTCAACTTGTCTGAGAACTCCAAGCGTTAATAGAAAGCACCGAAACACACATCATTGTATGCAGTGAAAGTTGGCTCAAGCCGGAAATAAGTTCAGCAGAAGTTTTTGCAAAAGATCTAACTGTGTTCAGAAAGGATAGATTAAACAAAATAGGTGGAGGCGTGTTTGTCGCCGTCTTTCGTATAACGAAGATGAAGTTGATAGTTCCTGTGAGCTATTATAGGTAGAGGTTATACCTTGATAATCGTAAGAAGTTAATAATTGGTTCCTTTTAGCGGCCTCCAGGCTCTGACGGTACAATAGCAGAAAGGTTCAAAGAAAACCTGAGTCTAATTACAAACACGAACGCGACTCACACGATAATAGTAGGCGGTGATTTTAATTTACCCTCTATCTGTTAGCGAAATTATATTTTCAAATCAGTAGGTACGCATAAAACATCGTGTGAAATTGTACGCAAGGCATTCTCTGAAAATTACTTCGAACAATTAGTTTATGAGCCAACTAGAATTGTAAATGGATTTCAAAACACACTTGATCTCTAAGCAACAAATAATCCTGATCTAATAAGGAGCATCAAAACATATACAGGTATTTGTGAACACAGAGCTGTCGTAGCGAAATTGAATATCGAAAGTCCTAAAGTTACCAAAAAATAGACGAAAAGTATATTTGTTCAGGAAAGCAGATAGAAATAAAAGAAATTGCTTCTTGAAAGACAGCATCGACTCGTTCCTAACACTAAACGTAAGTGCAGACCAAATGTGGCTCGAATTTAAAGAATGGTATCGACAGCAATTGACAATTTTATACCAAATAAATTAATAAAAGAAGGAGGTGATCTCCCTTGGTACACAAAACAGGTCAGGACAGTGATGCAAAAGCAACGGAAAAGGCATGCTAAATTTAAATGAACACAAAATCCCCAGGTTTTCCAATCCTACACAGAAGCTCGAAATTTAGCGAGGACTTCAATGCGAGATGCCTACAATACTTATCACAACGAAACTCTTTCTCGAAATTTGACTGAAAACCTAAAGAGATTTTCGTCATATGTTAAATATACTAGGGGCAAAACACAAACAATACGCTCACTACGTGATAGTAATGGCGATCCTGCCGATGATAGCGCTACTTAAGTAGAGTTATTAAACATAGCTTTCAGAAACTCATTCACCAAAGACACCAATATTCCAGATTTCGAATTACGAACAGAGGCCATTATGAATAACGTTGAAGTAGATATCATCGGAGTAGTGAAGCAACTAAAATCACTTAAGAAGAACAAGTCTTCAGGTGCGGACTGTATACCCATTAGATTTCTGATTATGCTGAAGCAATAGCTCTTAGTTTACAGCCGCTCTCCCAAAGAAGGATCTGTACCAAAAGATTGTAAAGTTGCACAAGTTTCACCTATATTCAAGAAAGGCAGTAGGAGTAATCCACTAAACTACAGGTCTATTTCATTGGCGTCAATTTTCAGCAGTGTTTTGGAACATATCCTGAATTCAAATATTATGTATTATCTCCAAGAGAACCATCTATTGACCCAAGGTCAACACGAATTTAGAAAATATTGTTCATGCGAAACACAACAAGCTCTTTACTCACACGAAGTGATGAGTGCTATCGACAAGGGTTCTCAAATCGATTCCGTATTTCTTGATTTCCAGAAGGCTTTTGACACCTTACCTCACGAACGGCTTTGAATCAAATTGCGTGGTTATGGTATATCGCCCAAATTTGCAACTGGATAGGGGATTTCCTGTCAGAGAAGACACAGTTAGTAGTAATCGATGGTAAAGCATCGACTGAAACAGGGGTGATATCGGGAGTTCCACAGAATAGTATTTGTGGTACTCTGCTGTTCCTTATTTACATAAACGATTTGGGAGAAAATGTAAGTAGCTCTCTTAGGTTGTTTTCAGATGACGCTGTCATTTTTCGTCAAGTAAAATCATCTGAAGATCAAAACCAACTGCAGAACGATCTGAATAAGATATTACTATTGTGTAAAAATTGGCAATTGACTCTAAATAATGAGAAGTGTAAAGTTATCCACATGAGTAAGAAAAGAAATCCGTTAAATTTTGTTTACAAGATAAATCAATCAAAGTGAAGGCCGTAAACTCTACAAAATACCTACGAATTACTATTACTTGAGACTTAAACTGTAAAGAACACGTAGATAATGTCGTGGGAAAAGCGAACCAGAGACTGCGTTTTATTGGCAGAACCCTTAAAAAATGCAACAGAACTACTACAGAAACTGCGTACACTACGCTTGTCCGTCCTGTTTTGGAGTATTGCTACCCAGTGTGGGATCCTTATCAGGTGAGTTTGACGGAGGCCATCGAACGAGTCCAAAGAAGGGCAGCTCGTTTTGAATTGTCATGATACAGGGGAGACAGTGTTACGGAAATGATACAGGATCTGGGATGGGAATCATTACAACAACGGCGCTTATCACTGCGGCGTGGTCTACTTACGAAACCTCAATCACCAACATTCTCCTCCGAACGCGAAAATATATTGTTGGCTCTCACTTACGTAGGTAGAAAGGATCATCAGAATAAAATACGAGAAGTCAGAGCTCGAACGGAGAGATTCAGGTGTTATTTCTTCCTGCACGCTATTCTAGAATGGAATGGCAGATAAATAATATAAAGGTAGTTCGATGAACACTCTGCCAGTCACTTAAATGTGATTTTCAGAGTATCCCACGTAGATGTTGATGTGTAGAACTGAATATTGTGTAACTATTATATAATTTCATCGACGCTGAGTTTACGGATTATTATACGACTGATGTAAAATGCTTGTAGTTAGTGTGTCTAGTAAATTTTGTGTTCTCAAGTTTGTAAATAATATTTGTCAAAGGCGTATTTTCTGTAGATTTTGAAGCTAAGAGGTAATAAACCTTTTGTGTCCCGACTTCGTCGCCGCTTTTGTGTCCCAGTCTTGTCGTAGGTGTCGGTGGCCGAGTGGAATGTGACCGACACAGGAATAAAGAGAGCACGCGGGTGCAGGTACGGAGGGGAGCAGCCAGAAACTATAAACACTAGAGTAAATTAGAAAGATATATATTGCACAGAATGTAACAATACTTAACTTTTACATAGTACTGCAGAATGTTGATACATAGTTGTTAGAGGCCTGTCTAGTGCCTGTACGATAGCAAAGTCTTCACTGGTGCCTATCTGATTACGAAGGTCCTAACTGGTTGCTATCTCAGTCCCAAGTGGCAAGTCGTTCAGCGGTGGCCACGAGCGGAGTTGTCGCAGAGGGCGCTCGTGGCTGTCGTCGTGAGAACGCCGCGCCGTGCGTGCATGGCGGCGCGCGGCGAAAGTAGGTGGCGCGCACTTTGTACTTGTGCGACACCACAAAACCATTAATATTTCCATCAACGTCATTGCCACGTATCTGGAAGTTTAGCTTGTTACAAATGCTTATTTTTGTTGACTACCATTGCAGCTCAATCATTCCCATGTCATCCAAATGAGTGTATTCCATCACCGGATTTGTATCTATTACGAAAGATGAGAATGTTTCACTTTGTGTCCGTTCAATTTGTTCAATTCCGAATGTGCACCATTACTTTTTTTACTTGTAATTTCTTTTTCATTTTCTCACGTTGCACCTCAGCAGCGACAGCATCGCCGGTAAGGATTTCTCGATGTTGAGACAACACTCTGTTCAAAATAACAAATATTTCGTCAGTCCACGGGGCAGGTCCGAATTCCAATTGCATTGTTTTTGGGATTGTAGACGAGGAATCCTGTTCGGAAATGTACGGTATGGATAAAAAATAAGTTTGAAGCTCGGATCACTTCCAAACTTCCGTCTTCACGCTTGGAACACAAATGAAAAGAGTCTGTCGTCGTCAGTCAGTGTTGTAATTCTTACACATAACATTTGTGTCCATTACAAAGACTGCTATAAACTGGTAAGTTCGCAACAGACATAAAAGGTCGTCCCTTCGCCATGTAGAAGGGAAACAGAGAACGAGTACTCAAAACTACTCATGTTCATTGGGCTCCTGTAAAGAACACAGATTACTGCTCATTGTCTCCGATGGATGTATAGCGCGAAGCAATTTTAAAATATATTTTCTATCCAAACGGTACATTTTCGGCCATGGGATCCTTAGATCCTTATCGAATCGAAACCTTGTATAATAACAAAGGAATATTCCCAATTTAAATAGATGATATTGATGAAACCTGGCGGGTATGCATAGCGGTATATGCAATACATTCTTTTTGTCTTGTTTTCGCCGAGTTTCAACTAGTTTCACTTTTAAGGAGTAAAACACAACTCGAAACTTAATTTGGCATATTAGATTAGGAGGGAAAATCTTTTAATAATAAAGAACGGATTTCGTTTAAATGTTATTAATGTTCTAGAAAACAGATTAGTCATCTCTTGTAATAATGTGAAATATTGCGAAATACCTTTACAGATAATTAATTCTTAAAAATGGAAGTTTTGGGTCAAATCCATCAATTTTTAATAAACAACGATTTTAAAAATAAGTTGGGTACATTGTGGTGATAGAGTATTTTCAAAGTGTTGAAAGAATTATTTACATGTAAAGTTAGTAACTTATGCTAGTCTTACGCAGCTAAATATCATGACCTGATATCACAATTCTGTTGCGTCTAATGTCTCGTATACACGAGTCGCGCAGTAGCAGTCTTCGCTGTAAGTTAACCGGCTTCTTAATAGAAGCGACTTATTTTCATTTCGTGCGTGCTTTCTCTTACAGTTCATCAAACTTTCGAGTAAATCAGTTTGGAAAACATGGTTTCCGTATTTGGAAAAACAGCAAAATTATAAATGAAAATAAGTCTAGTTTGCAAAATTTGACAACGTATTACTTTAGGTACCCGGTTTCGATCTCAGATTAGAAAATTACGTAAAACAGGATACATCGATGTAGACGTTCAAGCGATGAGCGTACGGTGATTGCTAAGGAACGAGAGAAGGCTGTGCGTTATGAAGGATAAGCCCCGCCCTTCGCTTGCAGCATCAGCACATCATAAACCAATGAGGAACGTCATACAGTAAAAGATAAGACAAGAAATGTATATATAAAAATAACCCATAATGAGTATAAGAAGGCATTTCGTCAACTGTAAAACATAGTTGCCATGTGCAGTACGTAATAAAGAATAATTGAAGCATAAGACAATATAAAGAAATTGTCTGTCTAGGAAATACCTGCCATATATTGGCAGTTGATAATAATAACATTCAAATCGAACAGTGTAAGTCAAAGATAAAATACAGCGACTTCGACGGTTACCGTGGATACGGCGTCGTGGAAACATCGATAAGTCGTGCCAGTGGTGAAGTAGACGACGTGCCAAAGATGTAGCTGCCAGGGACGCGGTCAGAGTACCTGTTTCCCTTTAAAGCATATTGTCTTTCATTGTATTTTACAGACGACTAGGTGTGAAGATAATCTGAAGTAATTATTTGTCAAATTTTGCGAACTAGAATGTTATTTTCATCTTTGAAAAACTTTCGAGTGCTCGCGTGTTTATTTACTCAGAATCGCGTTTAATTGACAGATCAGTGTATATACTTTGATTTATTCGCTCGCGTATATATTTTTCAGCTTGGCCGTTAATAAACAGTTTAGTGTTCGGTACATATTTTTCGAGGCTCACTGTATATCAAATTTTTGTGTGCTCTAGTGTATATTTATTTAGATTCACGTTCTACTAATTAGTTCAGTGCATTGATCCGCTGTTTAAATACGCCACTCACTCCCATTGTTTTGTTTTGATCGTACTTGCGGTTGGTAATCGTACACTTCAGTTGCTCAGTGACAGCCGGCGAGTACACTCGTGTAGCGCAGCAGCAGCTCTTTACTGTAAGTAAACCGGCTTCTTACAAGAAGCGACTTATTTTCCTTTCTTGCGTGCTTTCTCTCACTGTTTATCAAACTTTTGTGTCCTCGATCGTATATTTTGTCAGCTTAGTGTCCTCGTGCGTTTTCTTAGTCAGATTCGCACAAAGTTACAGTTTAGTGTATTCTCCCACAGTTTAAATCACAACAGTCGTACATACACAGGTTTTAAGAATAGCTAGGAAGTATCACTGCTGCAAACGGATGCAAACCGAGTTGGTGGCTCTTCGCTCGCAGCTTGAGGCGGCGAGGGCTTCGGTGGCAACGCTTGAGACTGCGGTGGGTGAGCCCCGCTGTTGTGGGCCGCTCGCGGGGGTGCAGCAGACGCCCTGTGCGTCTGTTGCCTGTTGTGCCCTCCGATCGGCCTGTTGTGCCCTCCGATTGGCCTGCTGCTATGGCTGCTGTGCCCGCGAGGAGGTCGCCCCCCCAGTCCGTGGTGGAATGGGAGGTCTTCTCAGCGCGTGTCAGGCGGAGTAAGACTTCCGGGGGGACTGAAGTGGAGGGCTCCTCGTTTAGTCTTACGAACAACAGATGCGAGGCGCTGCCTGTGGCAGAGGATGTTCCTGACGCAGATGGTGTCGCTTGTCCTGTAGTCACCCCTCTGCCTGCAAGATCCGAGCTATCACGGAGGGTGGGTTTGTATTTAGTTGGGAGCTCCAACGTTAGGCGGGTGATGGAGCCCCTTAGGGATATGGCTGCTAGGGAGGGGAAGAAGTCCAATGTGCACTCCGTGTGCATACTAGGGGGGGGGGGGGGGTCATTCTAGATGTGGAATGTGTCCTTCCGATGCCATGAAGAGCACAGGGTGCAGCCAGCTGCAGGTGGTGCCTTATGTCTGGGCCAATGATGTGTGTCGCTTTGGATCGGAAGAGATTCTCTCAGGATTTTAGCGGCTATCAATGGTGGTAAGCACTACCAGTCTTGTTTGCAAGATGAAGGCAGATCTGACCATCTGCAGTATAGTCGACAGGACTGACTGCGGACCCTCTGTTCAGGGTTGAGTGAAGGGTCTGAATCAGAGGCTCAGGCGGTTCTGCGACTGTGTGGGCTGCAGATTCCTCGTCTTGCGCCATAGGGTGGTGAGTTTTCGGGTTCCGCTAAATAGATCAGGAGTCCACTACACTCACGAAACGGCTACATAGGTAACGGGGGCTGTGTGGCGTGGATTGGGTGGATTTTTAGGTTAGAGGGCCTCGGGAATACACAAAATGGGTTTCAGTCTAAAAGGGTGGAGGTCAGACACAAGACGAATGCAGATGTAGGAACTATTGGTGTAACAGTTGTAAATTGTCGTAGCTGTGTTGGGAACGTTCCAGACCTGAAAGATGGATGACGCCAGAGATAAGTTCGGCTGAAATTTAAGAAAAAGGTCAAATGGTCTGCAGAAAGGATAGATTAAATAACAAAAGGGGGCGTGTTTATTGCTGTTACAAACGGTTTATCTTGCATCGAAATTAAGGCAGATACTTCCTGTGAGTTGGTATAGCTAGAGATTATACCTGACAACCGGAATAAATTAATAATAATATCTTTTTATCGGCTCCCTGACCCAGACGATGCAATTTCCGAAATGTTCAAAGAAAGCTTGAATCACATTTGAAACAGCTACCTGAAACATACTGTTATAATCGGTGGAGATGTATTGGTATAAATACATATTAAAAACCGGAGGCAAATATAAATCATCGTCCGAACCTGTTCTGAACGCTTTTTCTGAAAACTACTTCGAGCAGTTAGTTCATGAACCCACTAGAATAGTAAAAGGTTGCGAAAATACCCTTGATCTTCTAGCAACAAATAATCCTGAGCTAGTAAAGAGCATCAACACAAATACATGGATTACCGAATATAGAGTTGTAGTAGCGAGAGTGAATATCGAAATTCCCAAATGCACCAAAAATCAATGAAAAATATATCTATTCAAAACAGCAGATAATATTCGCTTCAAGCTTTCCTGAGTGATAGTCTACAGTCTTTCAAAATTAAAAATGCGAGTGCTGATCAGTTGTGGCTTATTTTCAAAGACATACTTTCAGTAACAATCGAGAAATTTATAGCAAATAAATTGATACAATAGGGGGCTGACCACTCGTGGTGCACAAAACAGGTCAGATCACTGTTGGAGAAGCAAAGAAAAACGCATACAAAATTTAAAAACACAATTTTAATCTGCCAGGAAGTTTCATATCAGCGCACACTCCGCTGCAGAGTGAAAGTTTCATTCTGGAAACATCCCTTAGGCTGTGGCTAAGCCATGTCTCCACCATATCCTTTCTTCCAGGAGTGCTAGTCTTGCGTGTTTGCAAGAGAGCTTCTGTGAAGTTTGGAAAGTAGGAGGCGAGGTACTGGCGGAAGTAAAGTTGTGAGGCGGCATCGTGAGTCGTGTCGGGATAGCACAGTCGGTAGTGCGCTTGCCCGCGAAAGGCAAAGGTCCCAGGTTAGAGTCCCGGTTCCGGCACACAATTTTAATCTGCCAGGAAGTTTCATATCAGCGCACACTGCGCTGCAGAGTGAAAGTTTCATTCTGGAAACATCCCTTAGGCTGTGGCTAAGCCATGTCTCCACCATATCCTTTCTTCCAGGAGTGCTAGTCTTGCGTGTTTGCAAGAGAGCTTCTGTGAAGTTTGGAAAGTAGGAGGCGAGGTACTGGCGGAAGTAAAGCTGTGAGGCGGCATCGTGAGTCGTGTCGGGATAGCACAGTCGGTAGTGCGCTTGCCCGCGAAAGGCAAAGGACCCAGGTTCGAGTCCCGGTTCCGGCACACAATTTTAATCTGCCAGGAAGTTTCATATCAGCGCACACTCCGCTGCAGAGTGAAAGTTTCATTCTGAAAATTTAAAAAGACACAGAATCCCTAAAACTGGCAATCTTTTACAGAAACTCGCAATCTAGCGCGGACTTCAATGCGAGAAGCTTATTGTTATAATGATAAAACAATAAAAGCAAAATCCAATCTTCCAACAATTTATTTACAGAGCACTTTCACAAACGTACAGTTAAGACAAGTCATACGTCAGTTAGTCTTAATTGGTACGGCACGCCAATCTCGTAGAAATGCCCAAGGAATCTAGAGCCGGAAGTGGCAGCTCACTATTGAAGTCAGTAAACTCAGTCTTCCTGCAAGCGAAGGTATCACTGGCGAAGACGAGAGTACACTGGGTTGCTTACACACACACTCGTGTAAATGACGGAAACAGATGGGTTTCCGATGTGCGGTGGAGTTCAAGCTGGTGAGCTACGCCTCCATAATATCTGGTTGTGGTGTCTTTTTTCCTGGCGTTTTGGT
The DNA here is from genome assembly GCA_026315105.1 of Locusta migratoria. Lineage (NCBI taxonomy): Eukaryota > Metazoa > Arthropoda > Insecta > Orthoptera > Acrididae > Locusta > Locusta migratoria. Next base: position 789,972,275 of record CM048755.1, on the reverse strand, counting down.
CGTCCTTGCGGTTTGCATTGTCTTGTTGATCCTATGTGTGCATTCCGCTCCTAGTCGAAGCGGAGCAGGTGGGGCCATCTGGTAGCATTCAGTCGATGCACTCTATTGCCAAGTGCACGAATGAGAGCGTTCGGCGACCGGGCAGCTTTCTGGTAGAATAGCTTCGCAGCCTGCCGGAATATGGCTCGGATAGGTGGTATGTTTGTGACGCGAAGGAGATCTTCGGTCGGAAAATCTCGTGGAAGGTGGAGTGCGAGACGTAGAATCCTGTTTTGGAGGCCCTGAAGCCTTCTGATGTGCGTATTCGCAGCGTTCCCCCAGACGACCGCCGCATACTCGAAGATGGGCTGGGTTGCTTAGGCAGGTGCGACCGCCTACATTCGGTTCTGCTAGTTCAGGTGTGAGCCAGGCGGTGGCGCCGTGGACGTCTTGTGTAGACTCTCTTCCATATCGCAACACTAGCCCTCTAGCGGTCCAGTCGAAATGTACCGTGCGCCCGGCCGGCGAGCCTTCGGTCTGCTGGTCGAGGGGACTGAGGCGCTCCAGTCAAGGTCTGCGCGGCCACTGCGGTCGGGGGTTCGAATCACCCCTCGGGCATGGATATTTGTGCCATCCTAGTTCATAAGTAGTTCATAAGTACTTTGTAAGTTTAGGGAGTGATGACCCCGTAGTTAAGTCCCATAGACTATACAAACATTGGAACAATTTTTTGAACGTTCGGTCTGCGCACCTTACTTCCTTGTGTGGCTTGCGCTGCAGGCCGTCTACTTGGCGGGGCGCCAGCTGCTGGGTTGTCGGCCGGCGGTGGCGTGGTAGCGGATACCACACCCCTTCCCCCTCGGGAAGCTGTGAAACAGCGGCTGGAGATGTAGTCTCCTCGTCGTCAGATTCACGAAGGAGAGTTGTGCAGTAAGGGCGGAAATGACCTTGACAATGGCGTAGACAGCGTGGCCGGCCGACCTGCGTTGAGCGGGGAGGCGGAGACTGCTGGAGAGGCATCTCTTCATCTGATGCCCGCGTCCAGGAAGGGCGCCGAGCCGGAGGGGCGGCGGCGTCGGTGGAAGTTAGCGGCCCTGGAGAGGATGGTCGCTCGGCGGACGCGTGCGGGGCACCCGGAGCGGCCAGAACATCGGCTGGCGTCGTGGTCCGTGACCTGTCGGTGTGTGGAGGAAGGAGGGTGAGAGGTACACCACTCGGGGGGACGAGCATCCCGTTGAAGAGCTGGGAGACGTTGAGGATCCCTCCGGAGGGGAGCCGAGCGAAGTGGCGAAGACTTGGGCCGCAGCTGATTTGCATGCCGTAGCACCTCTCTGTCATGAACTCTGACACGAAAAAACTTATGACCGTGCTGCTGGAGGATTTCACCTGGCAACCACTTCGGTTGGCGGCCAAAGGTACAGGCGGTCTAGGTGTTGCTGGTCTGGTAACAGGGAAGAGAAGGCTGAGCAGGGTTCGAGGCTGTCTTCCATGCAAGAGCTCTGCCGGGCTCTTGTCACCCTGTGGCGTAGTCTTGTAGGAACTAAGGAATAACGTGAAAGCATTAGCGGAGAAATGATCCTGGAGATAGTTTCGCATTCCGTTCCGCCTCACCATTTGACTGCAGGTGAAAAGGAGGGGTGGGAACATGACGTATGCCGTGGTTTGGAATTCTTGGCTATGGAAGTGGGGACCATTGTCCGTAACCACCAGTTCTGGAAGGCCTTCAATAGCCAATATTCGTTCCAAAGCTGACACTGTTACAGATGTGGTGGTATGGGAGTTACGGATGACATATGGGAAACGGGAGTAGGCATCAACCACGATGAGGTACATGGCAGCATGGAACGATCTGGCAAAGTCCAGGTGAAGGCATTCCCATGGGCATGAGCAGGGAGGCCATGAAGAAAAACTCTGGCGAGGGGCTGCTTGTTGCTTCTGGCAAGCTGGGCAGGCTCGAATCAGCTCTTCATGCCAGGCCAGTATACGAAGCGACGACCGAGGAGTTTTGTGCGGGTGATAACCAATGGCCTTCACGAAAGAGTTGCAGGACTTTGGGGCGCAATGCTGTCAGAACAACCACACGTGGCTGTCCCTCTTCAGGGACTAGGAGTATCACCCCATCGACGGTCATTAACTGGTGGCAGATGGTAAAAAATTGTCGGCGGTTGAGAGAAGACCGGGGAGGTGGCTGTTCCAGCCAGCCATGGAGAATGCTGTGGTGGATCCACTGGAGGTCGGCATCCTGGCGTACAGCATCGGCCACCGTGGAGCAAGTTATCGGAAAGGAGTCCACTGCTTGGGCGTCTTCATTGATCTGGAAACAGAGAACCTCTTCTTGGTCAAACTTAGGATCGGGCCCACAAGGGAGACGGGAAAGGGCGTCCGCATTTGCATGTTCAGCGGTACGCCAAAAATGAATTTCATACTGGTAGCGGGACAGGAACAGAGCCCACCGCTGGAGACAGTGAGCTGTACGATCAGGAATTTTGGAGGCAGGGTTGAATAAACAATGGAATTTCTTCAGTGCAAATACAATGAACAGGGCCTCCTTCTCGATCTGAGAATATTTCTTTTGAGCATCAGTAAACGTTTTTGACGCATACACAATAGGGCGTTCAGAGCCATCGTCAAAGCGATGTGCCAACATGGCCCCAAGGCCCACATCTGAGGTGTCCGTGGCCAGGACTAATTGTCTCCGTGGGTAAAAATGGACAAGGCATGGGGCTGTAATCAGTTGTGATTTTAGTGTCTGGAAGTCTGGAAGGCGGCTTCACATGATGGAGACCAAAGGAAAGGCACGTCTTTTTTACAGTGGTGTGAGAGAGGAGCTGTAGCCGTCGCTGCTGCTGGGAGGAACTTCCTGTATTAGGACACCTTCCCCAAAAAGGACCGAAGTTCCTTAAGAGACGTTGGTCTGGGAAGCAGAACGATGGCCTGGACATGACGATCCAGTGGCTCAATTCCGTCGCTGGAGATCTTGTGTCCCAAATATTCAATTTCTCGCTGGAAGAATCAGCATTTCTCTTTCCAGCAGTGGAGATTATTGTCCCGGAGCACCTGGAAGAGTTGTCGAAGGTTCTGGAGGTGTTCCTCTATTGTACGACCTGTAACAATCATATCATCCAGGTAGTTGATACACCCATTAACAGAGGCAACCAGTTGTTCCAGGAAACGCTGGAAAATTGCTGGTGCACTAGCAAAACCATACATAAGACGTTTGAGGTGATAAAGCTGATGCGGTGTATTCAGCGTAAGGAATTCTTGGGAAGCTGGGTCTAAGGGTAGTTGGAGATATGCTTCAGCTAAATCAATCTTGGAAAAATAGTGGCCATCTTGGAGTTTCACCAATATTTCCTCAGGGTGAGGTAGGGGATAAGTGGCCACTTCCAATTGTGAGTTGACAGTTACCTTAAAATCTCCACAGAGACGAAGCTTCCCAGATGGCTTGCGGACGATGACAAGAGGTGTGGCCCATGAGCTGGAGGGGATGGGCTCCTTCCCCAATTCCTCATGGAAGAGATCATTGTATTCCTGACAAAGATTATCCAGGCCAGAATATGGAACTTCGTCAGAGATCAGATGTACCTCATCTTTTATGGAAAAAACAAAGGCAGAGAAAGGCATCAAGGCCGAAAAGGTTGGCTGTGGCACTGCTGTTGACTATAAGGAATGTAATCGTCCAGGTCACTCCATGATAATTGGTAGGAAGATCCACCAGGCTAAGTCGGTTATAAACTTCCAGATGTTGAGAAGATGGCTGTAGTGGCAGTGCTCCTAGCGATACGTAGGCTGCATGATTTATCAACCTAGTGACTGCTCTCGTATCCACCTGTAACGTGGTCGTCTTGTTGTGAGGATTGACACGTCCAGAAACAATTTATTGGAAGTTTGCTGGACCTCAATAGTGGCCACTTGATTTACCTCCATTGGAGTTTTATAGGTTCCTTTCTGAGGTCTGGTTCTAGTGGAACGGCATACGGATGGTAGATGGCCTTGTAGAGAGCAGAGGGAGCAGTAGGCCCAACGGTCTGAACAATCATCCCTTGAATGTTGTTTATAACAGACCGGGCAGGATGGGGGCCGGCGTGGGGTCCACTGGCGGGTGAAACGGCTTGGCCTCTGTTGGGAGCGAGCGGGACGTGTTGGACAACGGCCGGGGCGGACGACTGCTACCTCCGCATCATCTTCTGGCAGGAAGGCGCTTCCAGAGGAACCAGTCGGGGCGTGGACGGCCGCAATATCTGCCCAAGTTTCCAACTTCTTTCCTGCTGCACGAGAAACTTCAAAGCTTTGAGCCAGTTCCAATACTTTGTGTGAGGAAGGGTCAACCAGCTGCAGTGGACGTCTAGTGGACGTCTAGTGTAGACTCGCTTCCATATCGCAACACTAGCCCTCTAGCGGTCCAGTCGAAATGTACCGTGTGGCTGGCTGGCCAGCCTTGGGTCTGCGCGCCTTACTTCCTTGTGTGGCTTGTGCTGCAGGCCGTCTACTTGGCGTGGCGCCAGCTGCTGGCTTGTCGGCCGGCGGCGGCGTGGTAGCGGATACCACACTTATAATAATTTACGCAACGAAATCCTGTCTCGTAATCTGGCAGAAAATCCGAAGAAATTCTTGTCATATGTGAAATACACGAGCGGCAAAAGACAAACAATACCTTCACTACGCGATAGTGATGGTAATACAGTAGAACCTCTCAAACTCGATTCTGGAAAACTCGACATTCCGTAAAACTCGACAGGGCTGGTGAATTAATAATTTTTTACACCGCCCATAACGTAAAGCTTTCCATCAGTACATAGGCCGCCCGATAGCACTAGAGACTCAGACTAGGTTACCAGGTCATAAACTACCCCCGCCAAATTGTCGTCGCCGGCCGCGGTGGCCGAGGAGACTGAGGCGCTCCAGTCACGGTCTGCACGGCCACTACGGTCGGGGTTTGAATCCCCCCTCGGGCATGGATATTTGTGCCGTCCTAGTTCTTAAGTAGTTCATAAGTAGTTTGTAAGTTTAGGGACTGATGACCCTGCAGTTGAGTCCCATAGACTCTACAAACATTTGAAAATTTGAACATTTAAATAGTCGTCACTGGGCGTACAATTTAGTATTTGTTGAGACACAGTTGTGGTCAGTTGCTTTTGTTCGAGAGTGGTTTACAATTGTTTAAACGAGTTGTTGTTGTTATGGTCTTCAGTCCGGAGACTGGTTTGATGCTGCTCTCCACCCTGCTCAATCCACTTGAATCTGCTTACTATACGCGTCTCTTGGTCTCCCTCTGCGATTTTTACCCCACACACTTCCCTCCAATTCTAAATTTACGATTCCTCGATGTCTAAGAATGTGTCCTACCAAGCGATCCCTTCTTTTGGTCAGGGTATGCCAAAAATTCCTTTTCTCACCAATTCTGTTCAGTACCTCTTCATTAGTTATGCGATCTACCCACCTAATCTTTAGCATTCTTCTGTAGCACCACATTTCAAAAGCCTCTATTCTCTTCCGGTCCGCACTGCCTATCGTCCATGTTTCACTCCCGTACAAGGCAACACTCCACACAAATGCCTTCAGAAAAGACTTCCTTACACTTAAATTAATATTCGATGTTAGCAAATTTCTCTTTTTCAAAAATGCTTTTCTTCCCATTGCCATTCTGCATTTTATATCCTCTGTACTGCGACCATCGCATGTTATTTTACTACCCAAGTAACAAAACTCATCTACCACCTTCATTGTTTCGTTACCTAATCTAATTCCTTCAGCATCGCCTGATTTTCTAAGACCGCATTCCATTATTTTTGTTTTGCTCTTGTTAATGTTCATTTTATACGTTCTCTTCAACACACTGTCCATTCCATTCAACTGCTCTTCCAGGTCCTTTGCTGTCTCTGACAGAATTACAATGTCATCAGCAAAACGCAATGTTTGTATTTCTTCCCCCTGAACCTTAATCCCTATTCCAAAATTTTCCTTGCTTTCCTTCACCGCCTGTTCGATGTACAAATTGAATAGCATCGGAGAAAGGCTACAACCCTGTCTTACTCCCTTCCCAACTGATGCTTCCCTTTCATGCCCCTCGAGTCTAATAACTGCGGTCTGGCTTTTGTACAAGTTGTAAATAACTCTCCTTTCCCTGTATTTTACCCCTGCTGACTTCAGAATTTGAAAGAGTGTATTCCAGTCAACATTGTCAAACGCTTTCTCCAAATCTACAAAAGCTAAAAATAAAGGTTTGCCTTTCCTTAATCTATCTTCTAAGATAAGACGTAAAGTGAGTATTGCCTCCCGGGTTCCTACGTTCCTCCTGAACCCAAACTGATCTTCCCCGAGGTCAGCTTCTACCAGCTTTTCCATTCTCCTGTAGATAATTCGTGTTAAAATTTTGCAACCATGACTTATCAAACTGATGGTTCTGTAATTTTCACACCTGTCTGCACCTGATTTCTTTGGAATGGGGATTATTACATTTTTCTTAAAGTCTGAGGGTATTTCGCCTGTCTCATACATCCTACACACCAGTTCAAATATTTTTGTCATGGCTGGCTCTCCCAGAGACTTTAGTAGCTCTGAAGGTATATCATCTACTCCTGGGGCCTTGTTCCTACCTAGGTCTTTCAAGGCTCTGTCAAATTCATCCCTCAGTACAGTATCTCCTATTTCATCTTGATCTACATCCTCTTCCCTTCCTACAACATCGTCTCTAAGTTCGTTTCCTTTGTAGAGCTGCTGTATGTACTCTTTCCACCTTTCAGCTTTCCCTTCTTTGCTGAGAACTGGTTTCCATCAGTGTCCTTGATATTCATAGAGCTGTTTTTCTTGTCCCCAAATGTCTCTTTTATTTTCCTGTAGGCTGTATCTACTTTTCCCCTTCTTATACATTCTTCTACAGATTTGCATTTGGCGTCTAGCCACTCCTGCTTAGCCATTTTGCACTTCCTGTCAATCTCATTTTTTAGTCGTTTGTACTCCATTTTGCCTGTTTCATTTACTGCATTTTTATATTTTCTCCTTTCATCGATTAAATTTAGTATATCCTGTGATATCCATGGATTTTTTTTGTAGGTCTTGCGTTTCTACCTATTTTGTCCTCTGCTGCCTTCAATATTTCATCTCTCAATGCTACCCATTCCTCTTCTACTGTTTTATTTCCCCCTGTTTCTGTCAGTTCTTGCCTAAATATCCCTCTGAAATTCTCCAGAACGTCACGTTCCTTCAATTTATCTAGGTCCCATCTCCTTATTTTCCTACCTTTCTGCAGTTTTTTCAGTTTCAGCCTACAGTTCATGACTAACAAGTTATGGTCAGAGTCTATATCTGCCCCTGGGTATGTCTTGCAGTTTATAACTTGATTCCGGAATCTATGTTTTACCATTATAAAATCTATCTGATACCTTCCAGTGTCTCCTGGTCTCTTCCACGTATACAACCTTCTTTTGTGATTCTTGAACCAGGTGTTTGTTATAACTAAATTATGTTCTGTGCAAAATTCTACCAGGCGGCTTCCTCTTTCATTCCTTTTGCCCAGACCATATTCACCTACTATCTTCCCTTCCCTTCCTTGTCCTACTACCGAATTCCAGTCTCCCATAACAAGTAAGTTTTCCTCCCCCTTAATTATCTGAATAATTTCCTTTAGCTCCTCATATATTTCTTCTATATCCTCATCATCGGCAGAGATAGTTGGCATATAAACCTGTACTACTGTTGTTGGTGTTGGCTTCGTATCTATCTTGACAATGATAATGCGATCACTGTGCTGCTCATAGTAGTTTACTCGCATTCCTATTTTCTTATTCATTATCAGTCCTACTCCTGTGATACCCCCAACTGATTTTGTACTTATAATCCTGTATTCACCTGACCAGAAATCCTGTTCATCCTGCCACCGAACTTCACTAATCCCCACTATATCTAACTTCAACCTATCCATTTCCCTTTTTAAATTTTCTAATGTTCCTACTCGATTAAGGGATCTAACATTCCACGCTCCGACCCGTAGAATGCCAGTATTGTCTTTACTGATGACAACATCCTCCTGAGTAGTCCCCGACCGGAGATCCGAATGGGGGACTATTTTACCTCCGAAATATTTTACCCGAGAGGATGCCATCATCATATTTTCATACAGTAGAGCTGCATGTCCTCGGGAAAAGTAACGGCTGTAGTTTCCCCTTGCTTTCAGCCGTTCGCAGTAACTGTGTGGCAAAGCCACATTAGCTGATGTTACAAGGCCAGCTCAGTCAATCATCCAGACTGTTGCCCCTGTAACTACTGAAAAGGCTGCTGCCCCTCTTCAGGAACCACACGTTTGTCTGGCCTCTCCACAGATACCCCTCCGCTGTGGTTGCACCTACGGTACGGCTATCTGCATCGTTGAGGCACGCAAGCCACCCCACCTCGGCAATGCCTGTGATTCATGGGGGTGGTTAAACGAGTTTTGTGCTGGAATATAGAGCGACAGTTTGGAACCCTAAAAAGACGATCGTGGTGAAAGCGTAAATAAAATAGCGTTGGTCTTGAACATCGTTAGGTCTACAGAGCTCGGTTGGAAGAAAAAGAAATCTGAAATTGAATGGTGGTGTTTGAAAAGACAGTATACAGAATCCATCGCAGAACGAAAAACAATGAGAAGTGCAGAGTTCGAAAAAGTCGGCGAAACCCTTTAGCAATGGTTCCGTTTGCACAGGGAGAAGGGAATACCTATGTCTGGACTCATCCTACAAGAGAAAGATCTTCAGTCTTATGAACAATTTCAGGACGAAGGAGAGTCTGGGTTTACAGCGAGCAATGGTTGGTTGTCAAGGTGGAAACAACGATATGGAATCAAGCTGCTCAGTATCTGCGGGGAAAAACTGTCAGCTGACCCTAACAACGTGAGTGACTTCAAGACCAAACTACACGAGTTTATTGAAAAAGAAGGACTGTCAGGTGATCAAATCTACAATCCAGATGAGACAGGACTAAACTTACGAATGTTTCCTTCTAAAAGGTTAGCTCTGAGAAATGAAAAAGCTGCACCAGGTTTTAAGAGAAATAACGAGCGTGTGACTTCTTGCCTGCAGTCATGCAATAGGAGAGCACAAACTCAAATTAGCGCTAACTGGAAAAGAAAAAAAAAAAACCAAGAGCATTTAAAACTGTCAGATGCACAAGTGATGGTAACTTTGAACTCCCAGTTTGGTATAGAAATCAATCTAATGCATGGATGAGCGAAGCAATTTTTAAAGAGTGGTTTTGTCAACAGTTCGTTCCAGAGGTTGAGAAGTTTCTTCAGACACAAAATCTTCCCAGGAAAGCTCTACTGATTCTCGATAATGCTACGACTCACCTTGATGTGCAATATTTACAGGACAAAGACATTAAAGCAATGTTTCTACCGCCGAACGTCACGTCTCTCTGTCAACCGATGGACCAAGGAGCTTTTGCAGCGTTAAAGAGAAGGTACAGACGTAAGCTTTTGTCATCTTTGGTGTTGTCCTTGGAATCGGGTAAGGAGTTAACGGCTAAACTAAAGAAGATCGATTTATTAGATGTCATTGGGTGGGTCTCTCAATCTTGGATCGAGCTTGAGACCATAACCCTCATTCGTTCTTGGAGGAAACTTCTAGATCACGTAGGCAATGATTTGTCGCGTGACGATGGAATCAATTCTGAAAATAGCGACTTGACTGAACTCATGAAAAAAATCCCAGGGCGTGAAGAGTCTTCGAGCAAAGATGTCAATGAATGGATGGATCTCGACGGAGCATCAGGACCATTAGGAGAAGATGAAATCATCGCAGGTGTCAAAGGGCGTGACTTAGAAGGGGACGATTCGGAAGAAGAAGAGGAAGAGGACCATCGACAAGAAAGAAAAGTTAGCCACAGTGAGGCTGTGAAATTTATTGAAAGGACACTGCAGTACTTGGAGCAGCAAAATGCGACTGGAATGGAGATTCTGTTCCTCAGGCGACTCCGTGATCAAGCTGCAAGCCAAGATGCCGTGTGGAGACAGAAAAACAGTCTTCAATCAAAGGGTTCTTCAAACGACTACAGTAAGTTTTCTTTTACACTTTTCTTCTAGTATTCAGAAAACTTTCCATAACTAACTGTGATGGACTTTTTATAAGCAGCATAACCACTTCAGTAATCATTGTAATGAACACTGTATTTTCAGATTCTACTAGGCCTTTTGCCTCAACATTTTTTTTTATTTTTTTATTATAAGTTATAAATATTGTTATAAATATATAATTGTATACAATAAATGTACAATTTTAATACTCTAAATAACTTCTAGTTATTTTTATTTAAGTTCCCTAAAACTCGACAACCTCAAAACTCGACAACCTTTAAGTCCACATTGTGTCGAGTTTGAGAGGTTCTACTGTACTACCAATGACAGTACTGCCAAACCAGAATTGCTAAATTGTTGTTGTAGATAGTTAAAGGGGGATAAACTGCTAGCTCATCAGACCCCTGTTCCAAACGAAAGGAGTGCGTCGTAGCTTATATGAGGATAAAAGGAACAGTAACACTTACAGAGGTAACCGGCAAATTTGACAGAGTAGCAATAAGCGCTAAACGTGTAAAAAAATTACAATGGATGGCTGATCATGGGTATAATAATGGATGAGCCAGCCACTCCGCACACACTACAACTGCCAGTCAGATGAAAGACCACCGTTAATTGTAAAATTATCTCTAGCTGAAGGGAGCCAGTTAAAAGCTTACTTTAAACATATAACTCTGGCCGCGAGGACTTCAATACGAGAATGCCTTCAATACTTATCACAACGAAACTCTTTCTCGAAATTTGACTGAAAACCAAAAGAGATTTTGGTCATATGTTAAATATAGGATTCTCGTGAACTACTGACTACTTCCTGCAACAGAATATAGTTCCCTGGCCCAGAATTTAGAACTGACTCAAACTTCACTTTAGCAGCAGGAAGACAAAGAGACGGTGGCCAGCATACGTCGTAGATCACGAGAAGTACACACATTAATATGCAAGCCACTGCGAACTAAACAATGTCATGAAGGTGGCTCAGAGAACATTTATGGCGTAACGGAATTAAAAATATGATAAAATGCATCTGAATATGTTTACAGCACTGGTGAAAAACAACATTAAATAAAAATGGAGGGTATTCATAAACTGATATTTATAAGAAGGATAAAATTTCACTGATAATAAATTATTTATTCACTTCAAACATGAGCAAATGGGGACACCAATTTTGATAAACAATAAAAATGCATTTCATTGAACTACTAAATTAAAGTAATCTGAACTGAACGTCGTCGGGGGAGGGATTTACAATCAACAGGCATTTAGCCACTCACACCTGCGAAACAAAACAAAACTCACCCAACTCAGCAAGCTGATACGAAGCAGAAGCAGGTGCTGCTATCGTAGGCGAAATTCAGCGAACCAGGATGTACCACACAACACAAGAAAAAATAAAGTTCGTAGGTCACTCTGGTCTGTCTTTCTTTACTTGAGATGGTACGCGATAGTAGCGAGATTCATTTCCATTCAAATAAAACCTGAGCATGTGAAATTATTGAGACACACAGCACGTGTCTGCTACATTATATATTCGCACCCCACTGAAGGCGAAGTGCTAAAAGATTGTATTTATTTCAACAACAACCAATGAAATCACAGATTACGAAGCAAGAATACACAACAGGAAGGCACTGGTGTGTGAGCAGTGGCGAGCACTCAAGTGACTAGCTATAAACCCTTGAAGTCGGAGTTCGGAGCCATGTGGTTCCGAAAACCAATAATAATACAAAAATTCAATTTCCGAAAAATGAAGAAAAATAGCATCGACACGCAACCCTTAGAAATGCGTAGGATATCATAAGGAAGCTAAAGAGACATAGTTAGCCGCGATTGGGAAGGTTTTACACAGATGGACGAAGTACAGTCATCAACAGACAGAAAAGTGGAATAAATTCAGAGTCGGAGTAAATCAACTAAGAAATACGGCATGCAGCCCCTAGAAATACGAAGTATTTCATAAGCAAGCAAATAAAGGGGTCGTAGAGAAGAATTTACTGATGGAGTCAGAATCCAAAGTACTAGTTGGGAAAAGAAACAGCAATTTAAAGTAGATGGAGAGGAGATCGCGAGGTACTAATGGAAATCAGATAAATACATACATAATTTCTTGCCTGAAGGGCTTAGGAACAGACACAGGGGTAGCTGAAGGCTTTACTGTAAGAACAGGAAGGAAGGAAGCTTAGGGTGTAATGTCCCTTCGACAGTTCTAAGAACACACCATGTGGAGTACATATTACTCACAGAAGGAGAAAACAGAAAAGAATATTTCATATGCACTACACAGAATAAAAAAATTCCCGCATATTAGTCGTGTTCCACGAAGCTAGAAAGAAATAAAATAGAATTCTTAGACCATCAGCTAGTCTCACACAGGTTACCGATTCCCAGCTGTTATCAAACTAAATTAGTTGCATATTCACCTTGCTTACCTATGCAAAATCACCGAAATGAAATTGAATACATTTCTGTACATGATCGGAGAAACTTATCCCGAAAAAGAAGCTAAATTTTGAAGTCTAACAAACCAGACAACGAATCGCTACCATCGCAAGAGAGGAAGGCAAATCAGAACGTCTTACCAGGTCGAAGGGCAGCCACAGAATGTATTATCAACCTTTGAAACCCCCGCCACCAAGACGGAAATCCACCGGAAATCGGCAAAACCCAGGAAAACGTGGTGGTGGGGAAGAGCTTAAACTCGCGTGTTTTGCCGAGGCTCGCTATTTGGTAGCATCAAAAGCAGAGGTTGGTAATGACTACCTATCGATACGAAGCCAGAGAAACACTAGTACCGAGCAGCCAGCAGCTGACGATGAAAATTCTCATACATACACTCAGACTCCTATGCTAGAAGATTCTCATACATGCACATACAGAATGAAGCAAGTACTCATTCTCACAGGGACAGCGGCGTCACAGAGAAACCGTTCATGTTGCCACATTCATAGACACAATGATAAATTATTAGCATAATAAAATCCCAGCAATATTATAGAAACATTTAAAAACATGAATTGAAATGCTATTCCTCATGCCTGCGAACGAAAGGGGTTCTTGTTTAGCAAAATAGTCCGTCTAGCGAACTTAGATAAATTACAGAGTTAAAAACCTATGGAAGACGGCAGACAGCCATCTTTCATCACCCCCTCTCCAATTGAAAATTTTGATGGAGGATGAGGCAATTTTATTGACTCATTGACTAATCTAACATCTGGTTTCCTTATGAGCAAGACAAAGAAGCTTGGGGATGTCACTCAGAATTTACACATTATACACAAATGATATCACATTAAAATACTAAGTCAATGCAGATACAAATGTGGCTGGTGAGACCACGGGGTTGGGACAACATAAATAAACAATCCAAAATTACAAAGAAACATAGTTAAACAAATCATGAACACAGAACATACACAACATTGAAAACAACACAGAACTGTCAGATTAATTGAAAATGAAAACACACATAACATTCCATATTCAACAGTAACAGCAAGCGGAAAAAAAAATTCTCTTGCTAAGTTGCTGAAGGCAAAGTGAAAATTCAACAAGGCAGAAATGCTCAAAAACACAAATTCATAGATTGACACTTAAACCATCAGACAAAATATATGAAATGGTTCTAGAACCAAGTAAACATAGTTAGAAGAACGGTAATAGCATAGCACAACCATAAAAATCATATTTAATGAATAATTTGTCTGTATGGAATTGCTGAGGGCAACCAAAATTGATACGTTTATTAAGAAGATGTTAGCAGGTCAGTTATATTTCGCACTCTTAGAGCGTTTACTGTTTTGACTGCTCACACCACTTTAACACTCATTGACATACGTTTTTGTCATTGTCGTCCTCTTAACACTGTTTTTAAGAAATAAACACTGTTTTTCTCGGATCGAATCTTAGACTAGGGCCTTTGAAGGGGGAGGGAGACAATTTTCCATAGGCGACTTGGAGGACACTACACCCGCACATACAAGAAGATACCTTCGCTTTTTGTTTCTTCCTGGGCTGCAGTTCTTGTTCCAAGGCTCTCAGGATTGCTCCTCGTCTCCTCCTCCAGAGAATAGTTGGCCCTGGTAATGAGGCTACTTTCCTCGTCTTCTTCTTCATTGGTGCGGTGCATTTTCCAACACCGCTCATCTCGACCATCCGCGAGCACCATTGGGCTTGGTACTCGCATCCAGGTTGACCACATAATTTGTAGAAAAAGTTCGTAACACTGTCTTTCCAATGCCCGTTTCTTGCATATGCAGCATGGAGCTAATTTGTGTGCTAAGCTCAAAATGGAAGACATTACGCCATAGCGTTAGTTGAGATGGGGACCTCTAGTGTGAGGAATTGCCGAGTTAATAGTTTAATAAGGGTCCTTGACCGGATGGGCGCGTCACGGTCAGAGAAGGAAATTCTTTTCTCATCTCATTCATGCCATTGGGCTTGGCACGAGTGAGTGGCCTAGTGAAAACACTGCATGTGCAAATATAAACAAGTTTTCTTCCCTTCCCCAGCTATTCAAATGTTTTCCAGAGTAAGGTGAAGGGTGTGGTCAGTTCACCTGTTTTTAAGCCTTCCGGCCCCTGTTTCTTAGGCAGGTGGAGCGAAAGGATTAGCGTGCAGCTACTGTAGCTGGAACAAGCCCTGGCCATGACAGGAGTGGCTATTGTGAGCGTCGGGTCCGCTGCTAATGGGGCGATTAGCCTACGGCGGCGACCCTTCCGGTGGGACGTGTTTCACACGCGCGATGCTGTCGTCTGGAGACGGGACCCGCTATCCACCTATCGCAGTCCAGCCGACCCCCTAGGAAGTCCGCGATGTTTTGTACGGACAGCTACCGCATGTGTGGCGTGGGGTCTGGCTGACGCATTGCTCCGTAGTGGGCACAGTCACTCTCAATATCTGTTAACACTTTGGTACGCACTATTACTAAAATAAACACTAAACTTATATTAAAAAAAAAAAAACTCCAGTGACTCACAATTGTGGAGTGTCCAATCTTAAACATAGATGGGAGAAGAACTTTACACAAAGCTCCCAAAATTAATATAAAAACCACAATTAAAGGATCAAATTAAATTTAAACACACAACATCAATAAACATTGAGTCGCATAACAGGTAACTGCTTAATGAAACATCAAGGTTCCAAGTCCCTCTGCTTCAAATTAAACTAAAGCGTAAGACACAAAAAATTGACACATAAAATACTGAATTAGTGAATGGAACATCACCTTTCCAAGTCCATATGATTCACATTATATTAAAACACACAATATAAATTAACCCATCAAAATAGCTAATTTGCGAATGGAACGTTCCAAGTCCATGTGTATCACATTACATTAAAACGCACATCACTGATTAAATCGACACATAATACAGGCCATTATTTAATGGAACATTCAGGTTCCAAGTCCATCTTGTCCTAATAGTAACCATATCCGAGTGGATACATACATAGTAAACAAAACAAGGTCCAGTAAAACAGCTGTGTTGCCTAGTGATTATAGTTCAGCCCATAAAGGGCATGTCAATAGTCACGTTCAAGTCATAGTCTGGGATAAATTTGGGGAGGCGCACGTGTGCAGGAAGTGAGGTTTGCATTGCAGCAGGCAGCGCTATGCAGAATTTAAGTACCAACACCAACTCCCTACAGCCCGGGCGCAAATTACTCGCGAGGCGCGGAGGCGACTGCCGGTGTGATCCCACATTCTGCAAGTTCCAACAAGGTGCCTGTCAACATACTCCCACACAATCCTCTCTCGCAGAGGCGAGAAAACGAAGTTACACACGTTACTCTGAAAATAATAAAAATCAGAAAATATCACATATTAAATAAAATAACACAGCTTATAAAAAAATAAAAACATAATCAAATTACGCTGGAACGTTAGCCGTCGTCAAATTAGTAAAGAAAAAGATATCAGCCATTCGGATTGAATTTCATAGAAATCAAGTTGCGAATGGCAACAGAGACAACACAAAGAAAAACATACAAAATAAACAATACAAAACCAACATATTCAACAACCCTAAATTAGCTACGTGAGATCTAAGGTAAACAACTTAAAACATAACACATACATTCTTACCAAATTGATGTCGCAAAAAATTAAGAAAAGCAAATTAGTGGTTCGCAGGAAAATCAGGTTTACTGTCCTATTGATGTCGGGCATTATAAATCTTCGGTTGTTCATCTGAAACATTCAGTCAGTTGAACTCCTTTTTCTCATTGTTATCGTCTAATATTTTCCCTCTTCTGAATGAGATATTGGCCTCTCCCACAGATTACACTCTGTCCCTTAATTTACAAAATTGTTCTGCAGAACTTATCCGAAAAAATGCAAGTTGGTTCTATTAACAGGACAGAGTATATATTGTCAAATGAAATTTAGGTAAACCCCTTCGATCGTGCTCTCCAGCGACCTTCTACCGGTCTAATTGCACATCTTCTGTTACTCAAATGGATAATCCTTAGACAAAATTATCTAGGCCCCTAAGAATCAACACCACAGAGCATCATCCAGCAACTAAAATCTTATAAATAACGTCGTTGGCGCCTACCACCGCGTTTTATTAATATGCTATTGAACTGGGAGTTTGCCGACACAGAATCTACAGTAAGGGTGGCAATTGTAGCACTCTACTCACGAGGCTGGCTCCACTCATAGTAAAGAAGAACATACACAAATTTAAACGATAAACAGGGAACAAATTACGAAACTAAATTACACAATAATATACCTAAGCATGGCCTACACAACTTAAATTACACTCCATCAATTCTCGACGGGAAACATACTAATAACATGGACAGCAAGTACAGCCTTATTAGCCAACAGAGTCACTTGGATGTGTCACACTAACAAATCCTTAAACAAAACGGAGTGTCAAGATAACCCGCTTCGAACAGCTGACCAGGTGGAACTGGCAAGTTGCTGTTAACTACGCCAATAAGGCGTGTACCACATAATACACAAGACACGAAAACAACCGGAAAACGTATTATTGCGAAGTGAAAATCGCACAAAAAATACATACACAAGGGACACACGTAACAAAATACACTAGGAAACAAACCACTTAAAGATAACACTGCAAAAGACATACAAACTGCAGCATATATTTACCCCACCAAGAATGATCACCAAATTTACCTTAGAAAACCCAACAACGTAGGATGGATGTGCTGCTTTCCGAGAAAGTTGATCGCGTGACGATCAACTGCAGGAGATTATTACTGGCTTGTGCTAGGGGCGGGTTCTTGGGATAGGACCTGACTTCCATGTCTTCTGTTGGGGGGTCGCGTGGTTTTTTCTGGCTTTTATCGGGTCGGTAGCCCTTATTCCCGTTCCCGAATATTCTCCATCTTTCAGCCTTTCTATGATCATACCAAGAACCTTCCTCGCTCCTCCTCTGCTGCTGATTCTCAGCATTGGAAGGACCGGGCTGCCCGCTACTAGTACTTTCCGCCTGGCAATTGTCCCCGGCACTATATTCACTCCGATTACTTCTCCTAGAAGAGCCGTTGCCGTCTCTTCTAGGCCCGTAATCATTGTCGAACTCCAAGTCCTCCAGGTAAGCCTGGAAGGACTCAGTGTCCTCCTTGCAGCTTCTCGGAAGGACAGCATTGTGCACAATCCGTGGTAGTTTCAAGGCGGAAATTCTAATTAATTCGCGTGGAGGATACGGGTAATCAAAGAACTGATTTCTCAGCATCATTCCTTGAAAGAAGTCGCTGAGACTCTTGCAATTTCTGTTCGCAAAAAAAAAAAAAAAAAAAAAAAAAAAAAAAAAAAAAAAAAAAGTTCAAATGTTTGTACAGCTTATGGGACTTAACTACAGGGTCATCAGTCCCTAAACTTACAAACTACTTATGAACTACTTACGAACTAGGACGGCACAAATATCCATGCCCGAGGGGGGATTCGAACCCCCGACCGTAGTGGCCGTGCAGACCGTGACTGAAGGGCCTCAGTCCCCTCGGCCACCGCGGCCGGCTGCTGTTCGCAAAATGGGGCATCACTAATATGCTATTCTTTACTCTTTCCTGCTGCCTCTCTGACCAGTAGGCATACAGGAAGTGTTCCCTAAAGCCCTCGTAGTATTGGCAATACTTCAGGAGCGAACGCATGTTCGAGATATCCGCACACATATTCGTACATTGCTGTACAAGTTGCACAATATCGGTGCGCAACCCATCTACATTCTCGCGAATGACCTGAACGGTATTACTTTGCGCCTCACTGCACTGCGCAGAAACTTTGATCAGCTCGGCCTGGACAGCTTGCACGGAACTACCTTGTGTATCCATCCTCTCTTTCAGTTATTGAACTGAAACATTCTGTTCTTCCCTTATGGAACCTACTTCTGTTTCCATTTCTGCTTTCAATTCTACTGTAAGTTCCTTCATGAGCCATTATGTCCCCTAAAGTCGTGTAATAACACGACACAGGCCTAGTAACGCGGTTGGAAATATTTTGGAAGGTATCAGTAATCGCCATATGGTTGGACGGCGTATTTTGTTCGCCCCTGTTATCGCTTCCGGTAGCGTCCACGTCTAAACTAGCCTCGTTCTCAACGGTAACGCGGCCGTCTCTACCCGCCACGTTTTCTCTTTCTGTTGAAAGATCCAACCTAGTGGAATTTTCACGGTCCTCACTTCGGTTTAATCGCCTACAACGAGTGGTCATGGACAAGGCAGAACTAGTATCCATCTTTAGAATTCGTTCAGAACGACAAAAGGTTACCAACACAAAAATTAGCCTACCACAAACACGCGTAGCAAAACACGAGTTAAAATCTTCACACGCAATGTACTGTGGCTGTGCTCTTTCTACAAAAATAGTAAAATAAAATAATCCTACCAAAATTACAAAAATATAACAAAACTACAACACATGTGTGCTGAAAACGTAAATTGAAATAGATTAATGCACGGTGCTGAAAACACACATTCACACACTGGGACAAAAAGGTTAAAATATTCCCGCACGCATTTGAAACAAAAGAAACTATTTTATTGAACAGATGATCCGCTAGATGTGCGAATCCTGGCAGCGGTAAGCCAATTGAAAGACCACCGTTAATTGTAAAATTAACTCTACCTGAAGGGAGCCAGTTAAAGCTAACTTTAACCGGCCGCGGCGGCCGAGGTGATGAGGCGCTCCAGTCACGGTCAGCACGGCCACTACGGTCGGGGGTTCGAATCCCCTCTCGGGCATGGATATTTGTGCCGTCTTTAGCCTTAGCTAGTTCATAAGTAGTTTGTAAGCTTAGGGACTCATGACCCCGTACAAACATTTTAAATTTTAATTTTTTGAAAAGCTAACTTTAAAAATATAACTCTGGCCGTAAAACAAGCAAAAGGATTCGCGTGAATACTGACTACTTTCTGCAACAGAATCTTGTTCCCTGGCCCATAATTTAGAACTGACTCAAACTTTACTTTAGCAGCAGGAAGACAAAGAGACGGTGGCCATCATACGTCGTAGATCACGAGAAGTACACACATTAGTATACAAGCCACTGCGAACTAAACAATGTCATGAAGGTGGCTCAGAGAACATTTATGGCGTAACGGAATTAAAAATATGATAAAATGCATCTGAATTTGTTTTCAGCACTGGTGAAAAACAACATTAAATAAAAAGGGAGATTATTGATAAACTAATATTTATAAGAAGGATAAAATTTCACTTATAATAAATTATTTATTCACTTCAAACACGAGCAAATGGGGACACCAATTTTGTTAAACAATAAAAATGCATCTCATTGAACTACTAAATTAAATTAATCTGAACTGAACATCGTCGGGGAGGGATTTACAATCAAGAAGCATTCAGTCACTCACACCCACGAAGCAAAACGAAACTCACCCAACTCAGCATGCTGATACGAAGCAGAAGCAGGCGCCGTTATTGTAGGCAAAATTCAGCGAACCAGGATGTACCAAACAACACAAGAAAAAATAAATTTCGTAGGTCGCTCTAGTCTGTCTTTCTTTACTTGAGATGCTACGCGATAGTAGCGACATTCATTTCCATTCAAATAAAACCTGAGCATGTGGAATTATTGAGACACACAGCACGTGTCTGCTACATTATATATTCGCACCCCACTGAAGGCAAAGTGCTTAAACATTTCATTCATTTCAACAAAAACCAACGAAATCACAGATTACGAAGCAAGAATACACAATAGGGAGGTAGTGGTGTGGGGGTAGTGGCGAGCACTCAAGTGACTAGCTATAAACCCTTGAAATCAGAGTTTGGAGCCACGTGGTTCCAAAAACCAATAATTATACAAAAATTCAATTTTCAAAAAATAAAGAAAAATAGCTACGGCATACAACCCTTAGAAATGCGTAGGCTGTCATAAGGAAGCTAAAGAAATAAAGTTAGACGCGACTGGAAAGGTTTTACATGGATGGACGAAGTCCAGTCTTCAGAAATCAGAAAAGTGGAATAAATTCAAAGTCGGGGTAAATCAACTAAGAAATACGGCATGCAGCCCCTAGAAATACGTAGTATTTCATAAGCAAGCTAATAAAAGGGGTCCTACAAGGCTATAAGAGAATTTACTGATGGAGTCCGAATGCAAAGTAGAAGAGGGAAACGAAACAGCAATTTAAAGTAGACAGAGAGGAGATCGCGAGGTACTAATGGAAATCAGATAAATACATACATAATTTGTTCCTTAAAGGGCATAGGAAGAGACACAGGGGTAGATTAAGGCTTTGTTCTAAGAACACACCATGTGGAGTACATATCACTCGTGGAAGGAGAAAACGGAAAAGAATATTTCACATGTAATAGACAGAATGACTGCATATTAGTCACGTTCCACAAAGCTAAGGAGAAAACGGAAAAGAATATTTCACATGTAATAGACAGAATGACTGCATATTAGTCACGTTCCACAAAGCTAGAAAGAAATTAAACAGAGTACATAGACCGCCAGCCAGTCTCATTCACGGTTCCAATTCCCAGCCGTTATCAAACTAAATTAATAGCATATTAACCTCATTTACGTAAGCAGTTGGTAGTATGAAGTATGGTCCACTTCCCTGTGCTATAGCTGAGGCAGCAACAGCAGCCTTTCGACTTTTTCCACGCTGTTTATAGCCCGCGGTTCCTCCGCGGCGTAGCAATCGCGGCGATGTGGGAGTGTGGTGTTTGTCATAAGGCAGCGTGGCACCTGTTAGTAGGCGCAGCTGCGGCCCCTCCGCTCCGCCCAACTACCAGTGGCTGCACTCCAAACCGCCGCGGTTGTGCGAGCCGCAGTGGCTGTTCAGTATATGGCAGTGCGCCCTTTGTCTGGCTGCCAGGTGGGAACATGGTCCTCAAGGTCACTGCTGCTGAACCGCCTGCTACGTGAATGACCAGTGGAGCCTCCGCAAAATAACAGCGGTTGCTCCGCCGCGGAGGAATCGCGGGCTATAAACGCAGCCTGAGGTCGTCGGCCGAGCGCTGTGAAGTGCGCACCCTAGCATTATGTCTGGCCAAGCCTTTACCAAGTTATCAGCCACAGTGGTTTCCCTTTTAGAACGAATTTTGTTCATAACTAGATTATAAAACTTTACTCTTGAAGTACACTTTTAACTTTTTCACAGTCATCAAGATATTTTATTTATATCTCAAGTCGTCAACACAAATAGATCTCGCTACCCACAGTTTCGGAACAACTGCTTGTTTTTTGTTTTGTTCAAATCAAATGTTTGAAAATCTATGGGTCCAAACTAATGTAGTCATTAGTCCCTAGGCTTACATACTATTTAAACTAAGTTAAAGTAACCTAAGGACAAAACACACACACACACACACACACACACACACACACACACACACACACATGTGCGATGGAGGACTCGAACCTCCAGCGGAAACTGTCTCACATTTCCTGACAAGGCGCTTAGAACCGCTAGTATTGTTTTGTTTTCAGTTCCTGTTCAGAAAGGATGATTTTATTTGCATCTCATTGCTCTTCTGTTGTCCAAATGTCACGAGATAACATCTGATTCGAGGGAAGCAATTTTGTCAACTATACTTCACTCTAAAGAAAATTTTCATTTGCATACGGTAATGACTATGCTTTGAATTTATTAACTTTATGACAATTCAATAATACAATTAAAAGCAGCAGTTCATGTAATATTTCAGTTTTCCCCTAAAACTGCTGATTAACTTTTTCTTAATTTCTTTCTTTCTATTTAGCCACATACCCGCACATGCACGGTCGGCTTTGTTAAATCCGAATTGGCCTGTTAATATTTACAGAATGGCCGGATGTACCTAAAAACCACATCCAGGTTGGCCGGCACTCCGACCCCCTGCTCTGACCCGCCGGGCAGATTCGAACAGGAGCCATTATACCTCGAACAGTGGTGCATTAGACCACATGGCTAACCGAGAGGTTATTTACTTTTTCTTTGGAAGATTTAATTTTTTTTTTTTTTTTTTTTTTTTTTTTTTTTTTTTTTTTTTTTTTTGCAAACTTAGATGGCATGTTGGTCAATTTGATACCCAATTAGTCCACTTCCCATATGTTGTTTGGCTATGAAAATTCCAGCAAAACCGCCTTGTGTACTTCATAGGGAGTGTGGTATTACTTTCGCTGAAACATTTGACCAATATAAACATTGCTTGTTCAAGTATTTTATTGGAAAAAAATATCGATGGACATATGGTGATTAAGGTTTTATTCAACCATGAGCTACCTGGCGAAAACTATAATTTGGATAATGAAGTGGATGACAGATGAGAATTTTTTGACTAGACTGACTGTTTCTGCATCCATAGTTGGCTTGTTCTACAGCAATAAAATGTGTACTTTGTAAGATGTACGTACTTTCATAATGTTTCCAGTAGTTATCGTGGCACATTAGTCAGCTGTACTTTCATCAATTTCAAAAAAATTCAGGAAACAGCAACAAACATATGAATTCTAAAATACAGTCGAAAAGCTAAGTAGTTTTACAAAAAGTGGCATGACCATCAAAACTAAATTGTAGGAGATCCGTAAATGAGATTCTTCTGCCTTTCTCTTTCT
Source organism: Locusta migratoria (assembly GCA_026315105.1). Taxonomy (NCBI): domain Eukaryota; kingdom Metazoa; phylum Arthropoda; class Insecta; order Orthoptera; family Acrididae; genus Locusta; species Locusta migratoria. The sequence continues at coordinate 789,949,202 of CM048755.1, read as the reverse complement.
TTACAATGCAAAGCTCAACTTCTTACAGTGGAGTAGGGATAGCTATTCAAATGTTCAAATGTTTGTTAAGCTTATGGGACTTAACTACGGGGTCATCAATCCCTAAACTTACAAACCACTTATGAACTACTTACGAACTAGGACGGCACAAACATCCATGCCCGAGGGGGGGTTCGAACCCCCGACCGTAGTGGCCGTGCTGACCGTGACTGGAGCGCCTCAGTCACCTCGTATGGATAGCTATGATATTTGTATTTCATCGGATCTCTTTATTTAAAATATGCCGTTAACTAACCAGAATCTACATCTATGCAAATCACGTTTAAGTGTCTGGCAGAGGTTTCATCGAACCACCTTTATACTATTTATCTCCCATTCCATTCTCAAATAGCGCGCGGGAAGAAAGAACACCTGAATCTCTCTGTTCGAGCTCTGATTTCTCGTATTTTATTCTGATGATCTTTTCTACCTATGTTAGTGGGAGTCGACAATATATTTTCGCATTCAGAGAAGAATGTTAGCGATTGCAGTTTCGTAAGTAGCTCACGCCGCAACGATAAACGCCGTTGTTGTAATGATTCCCATCCCGTGACGCTATCACCCTTGTATCGTGACGATACAAAACGAGCTGCCCTTCTTTGGACTCTTTCGGTGTCCTCCGTCAAACCCACCTGATAAGGATCCCACACTGGGCGGCAATACTCCAAGAAAGGACGCAGAAGCGTAGTGTATGCAGTTTCTTCAGTACCTCTACTGCGTCTTTTAACGGTTCTGCCGATAAACGAAGTCTCTGGTTCGCCTTTCCAACGACATTATCTACGTGTTCTTTCCAGTTTAAGTCTGAAGTAATAGTAATTCCTAGGTATTTTGTGGAGTTTACGGCCTTCACTTTTGATTGATTTATCTTGTAAACAAATTTTATTTTGTTTCTCATGTATACTTTTTTGATAAGATATATTACTCGTTAACTTGAATGCATTTACCCATTCAATTTGTTACTTAAATTGGGTTAGTTAGCACATACCCCAGATTATCTGCTGACCTGGGGCGGGCAGAGCTTCCCTTTAAGTTGAGCCGCCTCCCGTGGCACACTAACCCAACACGCAGATAACGCGCTTTCAGCCTACGCACTTCCCTACCACCATTACCTGCACTGCCGCCTGATATTTCACGACTACGTCCTTCTTACTATGTACAGTGTTATTAAAGCCTTCAGGTGATTGAATAAAACCTAGCAATGTTGGCTTTGTTTATAGGATCATATACATCTTTTCCGAAGTTCTGTATTGGGAAGGGTATCAGAACATTTCCGTTTTAATATAAACAATATGTGTATAGTGTATCTGGTAAAACAGGTTTAATCTTCTAACGGAAGTTATTTCAAACGAGGGTGCATCACCAGAACAGAGTTTTAATTAGGACTTTAATCTTTTTTTACAATATTTACACTCAAAATCACACTTTTTAATTGGCTTCACAGTCAGCAAATTCAAATGTTTGTTAAGCTTATGGAACTTAACTACGGGGTCATCAGTCCCTAAACTTACAAACTCCTAATCTAACTTATACTCAAGACAGCACAAACATCCACGCTCGAGGGAAGATTCGAGCCCCCGACGGCGAACGACCTCGCGCACAGTCAGCCACCATGTATTGAAGTAAATATACGCATCAGGTAGGACCAGAAGCACCTAATGGCATGATTAAGTGACGTAAAATATCAATCGCCACTCTCTAGCATAATTCATAATGTATAGAGAGCATACGAACGTATTTGTATATTTAGGTGGAAGTCAAATGACTGTCGCTATAAGCTGTACAACAGATTGAACAGGAATGGAGATTCTGCTAACCATTTCATTGACCTCATTCAACGAGAGATTCTATCTTTCTTTGTAACAACTAAGCATGTGGCAGTAACAGAGAAACGTCACCAGGTGTAAATAAACGACCTTGATAAAAATTGACGGGTATGTTGGGGAATTAAAAGAGTTCATGATGTATCTTTTATTTTTGCGCATTTAAACGTTTGAGCGACAGAACACACACTCACAGATAATTTGGCATATCAAGTTCAGGAAAAATATGTTTAAACGCATAAAATGTAAAAAAATGTAGTTCATATAAATTCTCAAAATACAGTTAAAGAAGCTGTCATTCCGCATTCATCTATGGGCATTTAATCTTGTTTCAGAAATACAATTTTTGAAGCATGCTTTATACACTTGGTGCTCTGCAGCAGAAGAAAGCGATGAAGATAATGTAGCAGTCTCCCTCTGTTACCATAAATGTGTTGAAGCAGAGGATGATATACAAAACGCCGAAATACTAAATTTCTTTTTCCAAGGCTGTCTCACAGAAGAAGATTGCACTATAATAGCATTCCTAAACCATAAGACGAACGATAAAATGGCGGATATCGAAATAAGTGTCAGAGGGATATAAAAGCAATTGAAATCGTTCAACACAGGGAAAGCCGCTAGACCTGATGGGATACTAATTCGATTTTACACGGAATACGCGCAGCGGTGTACCAAAGGTCTCTAGAGGAACCAAGTGTTCTTAAGTATTGCAAGTTTACGAGAAGGCTCGTCGATCAGATGCGCGAAACTGTAGGCCTCTATTTCTGACATCGGCCAGATACAGAATTTTGGAGCACATTTTATACTCGAATATTGTTTCATTTCTGCAGGTCAGAAATACAATTTGCAGGAGTCAACACGGTTTCGAAAGCAACGATCATGTGGAACACACGATATCCAGTCCGGAGACTGGTTTGATGCAGCTCTCCACCTTACTCTATCCTGAGCAAGCCTTTTCATCTCCTCATGAGAACGGCAACACACATTCACTTGAATCTGCTTACTATACGCCTCTCTTGGTCTCCCTCTGCGATTTTTACCCCACACATTTCCCTCCAATGCTAAATTTACGATTCCCCGATGTCTAAGAATGTGTCCTACCAATCGAGCCCTTCTTTTAGTCAAGGTATGCCAAAAATTCCTTTTCTCACCAATTCTGTTCAGCACCTCTTCATTAGTTATGCGATCTACCCACCTAATCTTCAGCATTCTTCTGTAGCACCACATTTCAAAAGCCTCTATTCTCTTCCTGTCCGCACTGCTTATCGTCCATGTTTCACTCCCGTACAAGGCAACACTCCACACAAATGTCTTCAGAAAAAACTTCCTTACCCTTAAATTAATATTCGATGTTAGCAAATTTCTCTTTATGAAAAATGCTTTTCTTCCCATTGCCATTCTGCATTTTATATCCTCTGTACTGCAACCATCGCATGTTATTTTACTACCCAAGTAACAAAACTCATCTACCACCTTCATAGTTTCGTTACTTAATCTAATGCCTTCAGCTTCGCCTGATTTTCTAAGACCGCATTCCATTATTTTTGTTTTGCTCTTGTTAATGTTGATTTTATACACACTGTCCATTCCATTCAACTGCTCTTCCAGGTCCTTTGCTGTCTCTGACAGAATTACAATGCCATCAGCAAAACACAATGTTTTTATTTCTTCCCCTGAACTTTAATCCCTATTCCAAATTTTTCCTTGATTTCCTTCACCGCCTGTTCGATGTACAAATTGAAATATAAATTGAAGTATAGTAAAATGAAACTTAAAATTACCACAATTTGAGTGAATCATGGGGTTTTTCAAATTATGTATTAGACGAGAGCTTATTACTTCATCTGTCATCGTGGAAGCAACACACTTGTACCTATTTATTTAAGGATTTACTAGTTATCAAGGGCGGATTTAGGAGGGTGGGGAACAGGGGCAGGAGCCCCGCCTCAGGCGGGCCGACGAAGAATGAGAGAGAGAGATAGAGAGAGAGATGGAGAGGAAAAGAATCTTAGCATCATTATAATTAACTTCTACTTACGGACATCATGTAATTGTGAGTTTAAAAATTCAAAATCCCTGTAATTAACATAACGTAATTTGACTTTTTGTGTTATGCTTCCATTTTATTGCTAATTGCTCATTTGTGTCAGTAATTTACGATAAAAATAAATAAAAGTTGTTTATTGTTTCGTGATTGCTTGGGAGATAAATGAGCTATTGTGTATGTTTTACTCACACGTAAATAAAGTTAAAGGATTTAAATATGTAAAAAAAACTGAATTTCAAGGACTGCGTTCAGGCTGGCTCAGTCAGATGTTTTCGGGAAACAGTTTATCTGATTCTTTTCCTAGACACTGAGAAATGGTACTCCCACCCATTATAAAAAGTTTTATTTGAAGCTACACGTTTCGATTTTCAAGTTATTGTTGCAAATTAGAAATTTCAACGGCATTTTTCCACACATCAGATACAAAGGATTTTCATGGTAGTAGAAATTCTTCTTGAAACACAATCAAGTGTAATTTTCAGAATCAAATTTTCACACTGGAGCGGAGTGTGCGCTGATATATAACTTCCTGGCAGATTAAAATTGGAGCTGTACCTGAGATTCGAAGCTGCGCCCATGGCTGCCGCGGGCAAGCGCTCTGCCGCCTCAACTATCCCGACAGGCTTCACAGTCCGACGTTGCAACTTTACTTCTGCCTGTTCCTCACCTCCTATTTTCCAAACTTCACAGAAGTTCTCCTGCGAACGTTGCAGGACTAGCACTCCCGAAAGAAAGGATGTGGTGGAGACATGCCTTAGCCACAGCCTAAGGGATGTTTCCAGAATAATAGTCCTGAAAGGTTCACTGAAGAACTTTTGTGAAGTCTGGAAAGTAGGAGGCGAGGCACTGTCAGAAGTAAAGTTTTGTGGACGGACCGTGAAGCGTGCCAGGATAGCTCAGATGGTAGAGTGCTTGCCAGCGAAAGGCAAAGGTCCCAGGTTCGAATCCCGTTTCTGGCCCACAATTTTAATCTGCCAGGAAGTTTCAAATGTAATTTTGTTGATCGCGAAAGCTTTCTTGAAAACTTATCTCGTTTTGCATAGAAACTTTGCAAAGAATGAAGTAGAAATTGATTCAGTACAACGCAAACACAGGAAATCTGATTTTAGGTTTTGAGGGAATATCAAACTTAGCGCGACATTCTCGTATTTACTGGCTGTTTGTTTCTGACCCGTAATTGGGCGACTTTTATGATACACTGTTTTTCCAATTTCTGCATTGTTTGGTAAAGACACAGCCACTCCGATTACTGTACTGTTCATCCACGGTAAGTTGACGATTCGTGCGCTGGCTGTTGGCAGCGGCAGGAGGCGTGTACTATGGCTGGCTGGGGGAGGCTTCAGCGAGCAGAAGGCAGCGTCGCAGTGTTGGAAACATTACCCCCAGCTAAAATCGTCTTCACTTGTCAGATTAATACACTTCCATCTAATTACGCACTATGGCGTCATTCTCAGTTCGTATGATTAAAAAAAATTACAATGATTCAACCACATTAAACAGTGAAAAGTTTAATAATTTATCAAACCGTGTGCGCCGCACGAGAATGGACGTGTGATCTGGGGGGCAACGTCGTGGAGTACGTGGCCACTCCCACTAGAGGTTCGAGTCCTCCCTCGGGCATGGACGTGTGTGTTGTCCTTAGAATAAGTTAAAGTAGATTGTAAGACTAGTGACTGATGACCTTAGCAGTTTTGTCCCTTCGGATTACAAACATTTGAACTTTTTTTTAAACAAAATGTCCTACGTTTTTGTACAGTCACCATTAAGTCATATGGCTCATTTAATAAGTACAAAACATTTTTCGACCATATTGTACAATTGTTTGAATTTTCAAGTGGTCAGTCCTATTCAGTCTTATAGCCCAATTATTCCAAAGTTGTAAATATGTAGGGAAACCTATGCCCATTTCTCATGGCTTCCTCTCTATAGGGATTAGCATATACCCTCCTGGCAAAGCTCAGAATCAGTTACATATTGAATTCAGAGCCTGAATGCCCAGTCTTCAGCTGTTGGCAAGTGTTTCCCCCTTTATGATGAAACATGTGTGCCCACAGCTGAACCCGGGGCATTCACGCTCTAAATTCTGTTTTCCTTTATTTATTTTATTTTTATTTTATTTATTTATTTATTTATATGTGGTAAATTCAGAAAATTTACACTGTTTAATGTGATTGAATCATTGTAATATTTTTGTGATAATAGGCATTTGAAAATGACGCCATTGTGCGCAGATACTAATAGTGCACTGGTAGTTAGATGAAAGTAAATTAAAAAGGTTTTTCTAAGAAGCGACTGTGACTCTGGAACATATTTGTGTGTTTCCTATAGCAGTTATATGTGAAAAAGCAGTCAACAATCCGAAGATTGGTTTGAACACCAAAGTGCTTTACTAGGCATGGTCCTGTTTGGAGGTGGTATGCCGCTGCCTTCCTCCGACCTTCGAACTGACTTACCCAGCAAGTTATAGGGGGACCTACAGTTTAACGTAGGTTCCGAACCACGGTGCTACTCGGTATTTTTCACATGAGCAATACTGCCAGAGGTGAAAGAAGTGGAAAGTGACAGTATATATATATATATTGTGTGTGTGTGTGTGTGTGTGTGTGTGTGTGTGTGTGTGTGCGTGTGCGTGTGTATGTTTTAAAATCAGTTTCACAAAGCCCTTAAGGACATGTTCACCCACCCTTCTCAGGCTTGTGCCCCCCCCTCCCCCAGAAAAAAGTTCAGTATCCGCAACTGTTTGTTATATCAATTTATTATGGAAACATAGTCAGATAATCGTATCCTCCACCGTACCTCAGCAACTGCAAGCAGCATGATACGCCCACGAAAGTTGGTTCTTCTATTTATTTATTTCTTACATTATTTGCACTGTTGATAAATAGTTCCAAGATGACTGAATATTTATAACTTACGTTAGTGTGGAAGTGGTAAAAGTTAAGTCAAAACAAGTTTTCCTGTTAAGAAATCTACGATTTTTGTGGGAAACGGCGATCTACAAATTAGAGGAAGGCTGATGCAGAAAACTGCTGTGGACAAGTAGATCACTTGGACGGTTTGCGTGGAGAGCTCCATTGGGCTATGGGAAAACTTTACGTCTCATTTTGGAAGAAGGACTTGCCAGGATAGCTGAAGCGCTTCCTTTAGGACAGTGTTTTGGGCAGCAAACCGAGGATTTGTTGGGACTTTAACGATGACAAGCGCTAATGAGTGCCAGTTTAAGAACTTTAACTTTTCCGATTCCATTGCGGAATTGTAAGTGAAAAGTGTATCTGATTCTACTCGAGAATTTATTAAAATTGCTATGTTATTTGTCAGACAAACATTTGCACTATTTTGACATGTTGATTACTTCCTGTTGTGTGATTGCGAAATGGACTTAGTGTCTGAGCATCGATGATGATTACTGGGTTGTAGATTTAGCTACCAGTTTGATAACGCATGTGTGCTGTCAAGTGTTAATGATTTATGCTATTTCGGTGTGTCACCGCCTGCACTCAGCCCTCGTGAGGACAGTTGAGTAGCGACAGCGGTGGCGAGTGCGGTGCGTTCACCACGTCCGCTTCGTACCGCATCGGTTGGAGGAAAACACGGCGGTCAGTCGGTACCCGATGGACCTTTCGAGGCCTATGGGGCAGAGTTTAGTTTTTTAGTTTTATTTCTAATTTTTACCACTGTTTGAGTATGGCCACTCCCTAAAGATAAAAATAATGAGTTTGATAAAACATTATTCAACTTAGTTATCTGGCGTTGCCTACCTCATTTGCAAAAGTTAGAATAAAATCTCCTTTCTTGATTAATAATTTATTTTTATTTCGTATATCATTACTATTTCGCAAATTTCGCCTGTGCTTATAATGTAGGATCTGAGGTACAAGCTACTGTTAGCAGCTATTGTGGTTGCTGGGTATGAAAGCAGGCGTGTACAGTTCCAGCCTGAGACTACACCGAGCCATATTTCTTGAACAGAGCCGTATATAGCCCAATAGGTGTAAGTTGTGTTTGGCGAATACAGCATAGTTTCGTCAACTCGTGCAGATAACGTAACGTTGTAGGTGGGAAGTCATCAGAAAGAGAAATAAGGAGGTAATAAACAATGTTATTCACAGACTCGGTTGCCGCGATGTTTTAATTTGTACGGCTGACAACATCATCCAGCTCCAGTTGTGGCATTGTAGTTGACTGGTATGAACCATTTAAACGTGAACTTCACTGTAATTCGATTTCGCGAAACGTCGTTACCGTCGTGTGTTATTTCTGTCATTCCAGGTCATATGTTGGTAGTAATTCAATTTCAGATATTCAGCTGTCCTTATTGGAGCTTTTAATGCTCGATGACGAAGGTAACAAAAAATGTTCAAATGTTTGTACAACTTATGGGACTTAACTACGGGGTCATCAGTCCCTAAGCTTACAAACTACTTATGAACTAGCTAAGACTAAAGACGGCACAAATATCCACGCCCGAGGGGGGATTCGAACCCCCGACCGTAGTGGCCGTGCTGACCGTGACTGGAGCGCCTCAGTCACCTCGGCCACCGCGGCCGGCCGAAGGTAACACCAGAGTTAGTGATGTGAAAGCATCTACTTCCTTTTACCACTCTTAACCGGTTGCGGCCGAAGTTTTATTTATTTTTATTTTCAGCCTATGTATGACACAGCACTTTTCAATTTTATCAGTGTTATTGAGATATGAGCATAATTAATATTAAAAATATAAAAATAATTTTCGTGTGCACGTACTAGTCTTATGAATTGTGTATTGTAGTTGCTTTTCGACGTCCTCAAGAAGTTGAGAGCCTAGAATTGTCTTCAAGCCTCGCTATGACATATGACAACCTTGATTAGTATGTGAATGAATGAGATGACAAAGGGGTTAATTCACTGGACTCCCATGATGGAGGAAGGAAGGTAAGACTTTAACGTCCCGTCGACAGCGTGGTCATTAGGGAAGGAGCTCACGATCGAATTATTTAGGCAACAACTGACAGAAACTGGGGGAAATAAAACATTAGAAGAGGTATGAGAAGCTTTGAGAGATGAAACAGTGAAGGCAGCAGAGAACCAAATAGATAGAAAGACAATGCCTACAGAAATCCTTGTGTATCATTAATGACGTCATTGTATTCTTTCTCTTTTAAAGTTGCTGTGACTTTACCTTTTATAAATAAGCCGCTCTTTAATATGCAAATGAATAGCAAATGAGAGAATCTTGATTACATAGATAATTGAATTAAAAAAAAAACATTTATATATGTCATCACCTGGACTGGAATCATTATTTTTTTCAAGGGTCGCCAATAGGTTTTTTTTATTATTAAAGAAAGGTAAAAAAAATTATTAAGAATATGAAACTGAGAATTTACTGTGCCTACCTTTGGCGACCAGCAGTCTAATCTCACTTATTTATTTATTTATTTATTTATTTATTTTGTGAAAGTGCGTGTTTTCATACACCGTTGTTGGAAAAACACAAATAACCCCTCCAAAATATGTGAAAGGTGGTTGAAATCAGGTACACGATGTCCAATCAAAAACACGACATGCGTGACCAAGTCTCAATTCCTTTAAAACAATGACTTGAAATAGCACAAACTAAGAATTATCTAATGATCGGAATGTTTTTACATAATAATGCACAAAAGTAGCCGGTCGCGGTGGCCGAGGGGACTGCGGCGCTTCAGTCACGGTCTGCACGGCCACTACGGTCGGGGGTTCGAATCCACCCTCGGGCATGGATATTTGTGCCGTCCTTAGTTGTAGCTAGTTCATAAGTAGTTTGTACGTTTAGGGACTGATGACCCCGTAGTTAAGTCCCATAAGCTCTACAAACATTTGAACATTTTTGAAAGGACAAAATCTTAACACCAAAAGAAAAAGTACAAGTTCGACTGGCTATAGTCATAAATTTGGTGTGTTAACCTATCAAACAATGTATTTAGAAGTCAGTAGAAGGTTAAGTACTGAAACAGACACGGTCAATTAAAATCGACTATTTCGACCACGCAAACTCACATTACGTCCCACCTATCAACCACCATTCATTAATCTTCTAGCCTAGTTGCGTTGGCGCTACCTTACCATATACAGTAGAACAGCGTCGGCGAAGTCGAAGGGTCGTTGGTGGTAGTGCAGACTGATGCATGCGATCGCGGATGTTAAAAACATTAACACAATCGGTGCGGCAATTACAAAAGTATTCGGAATGCGGGAGAAATACAGCAATTTTCCAAACCAGCGGTGAATGCTGATTTTCGAGAAACAGTAAATTATCCTAATTACGAGTGAGCTTGATCAGAACAACACCCACTTCACGATATTTACTGGTTGCTAAGTATATTACTGTGAATGCAAACAGCAGTCACACAGATGATTTCTGACACTGTGCAATGGGCACACAAAATATTCTAAGTCCACCGAAGGTTGCCACTTGGCGAAACAACTGGACACAAATCCAGAGGTCCGACCACTTCGGAATGCTCCACACAACTCCCAATAACGAAAGGTCCGAATACTTCGGAGTTCTCCACGCAACTCCCATATCTCTCCAAAAAACAACCTTCCAAAATTCTGGCTCACAGACATGTGACGTCTAGGAGAGGAGACCTAATGGTCTAGCCAGTCATATAAAATTACTATTGTCTAAGCTGCTAGGCTCCTCCCACTGGAATCTTTCCACAGCATGAGTTGCACGTAGGCCGCAGCTCAAAATTTTGTGTCTCTCGATAAGCATCTGCAGACAGCAGAAAGTTGAATAAATGAATAATATAGCATTGCTACCTCTCAATCACAATAATACTGAATTTATTTGATGAAAAAATTAGGTATAAAAATGCTGTAAATATAGGCAAAGTGGAGTACAGACGACTAAGAAATGAGACTGACTGTAAGTGGAAAATGGCTAAAATAGATACCGCCTACAGGAAACTGAAAGAGACATTTGGAGACAGGAAAAGAAGCTATGTGAATATCAAGAACCCAGATGGAAAACAAGTTGTCAGCAATGAAGGGAAAGCTGAAATGTGCAAAAGAATATATAGAGGGGCTCTACAAAGGAAATGAACTTCAAGATAGTATCGTAGGACGGGTAGAGGAAGTAGATGAGGATAAAATTAGAAATGCTATACTTACAGAAGTACTGAAAGACCTAAGCCGAAACAAGGCCCCTGCAGTAGACGACATTCCCTAAGCGCTACTGAAGTCTCTGAGACCCAGTCATGACGAAACTATTTCACCTGGTGTGTAAGATGTATAAGATAGTTAAAATGCCCTCAGACGATAAGAAAAATTCAGTAATCCCTATTGCAAGGAAAGTAGGCACGGACAGCTGTGAAAATTACACTACCATTGGTTTCATAGGTTAGGGTTCCAAAATTTTAACAAGAATTATTTACAGAAGGATGGAAAATCCGGTAGATACTGACCTTGGGGAAGATAAGTTTGTGTTTAGGAGAAAAATAGGAAAACGGGAAGCAATATTCACCTTCTACGTATACAAATATCCTCTGCAACTCACATAGGAGTGCATGGCAGAGGGTTTATCGAATCACTTTCATCATATTTCTCTACCGTTCCATTCTGTAATAACGCGTGGCATAAAGGAACACCTAAATCTTTCCGCTTTCGATCTCATTTCTCTTATTTTATTGCGATGATTACGTCTCCCTATGTAGTTGGGTGCTAACGAAATATGTTCGTCGTGGTGGAGTAGCCGAGCGGTCTAAAGCGCCTCGCTGCGGAGCATGGGGCATGGGTGTGTGTGTGTGTGTGTGTTGTCCTTAGGTTAGTTTACCTTAGTTTAAGTAGTTTGTAAGCTACGGACTGATGACCACGCAATTTGGTCCGATAGATTTACAAAACATTTGAACATTTTTTTGAAATATGTTCGCATTCGGAACAGAACGTTGGTAAGATAGATTTCTCAAATAAATTTCGCCGCAACGAATAACGCCTTTCTTTTATCGATTTCCACCCCTACTCCATTACCTTGACACTTACCCCTATATCGCGATAATACAAAACGAGCTGCCCCTCTCTGTACTTTCTCTAAATCGTCCATCAGTCCCACCTGGTATGTTTCCCACAATGCTCGGCAATACTCCAAAACTGGGCACACAAGTGTTGTGTAGGACGTTTCCTTAGTAGATCTGTTGCATCTTCTAAAAGTTCTGTCAAAGAAACATAGCCTTTGGTTCGCCTTCCCTGCAATATTTGCTAAGTGTTCTTTCCAATTTAAGTTGTTCGTTATTGTTATTCTTAAGTATTTAGTTGAATTTCAATGATAAATGATGTAAATGAGGTTTAGCGGATTTCATTCATTACTCGTATGGATGACGTCACACTTTTCATTATTCAGCGTCAACTGCCAATTTTTGCACCCTGCGGATAATTTATCTAAATCATCCTGCAGTTGCATTCGATCTCCGGATGACTTTACTAACCGATAAACAGCAGCATCAGCCGCGAACGGTTTAGGAGAGCGAGTCACATTCTGTCCTAAATCGTTTATCAAGATAAGGAACAGTAGGGGCCCTATAACACTTTCCTGCGGAACGCTAGATATAACTTCTGTTTTACGCGATGAGTTTCCGTCAATTAAAACGTACTGTGTCCTTTATGACAGGAAATCACAGATCCAATCTCACAACTGTGTCGATATTCCATAAGCACGTAATTTGATTAGAAGGCGCTTGTGAGGTACAATGTCAAAAGCCTTCCGGATATCTAGAAATATTGAATCAACTTTAGATCTCTTGTCGACAGCACTTACCACTTCATGCGAGGAAAGAGCTAGCTGTGTTTCATAAGAACGATACTTTCTGAATCCGTGCTGACTATGGGTCAAACTTATCTTAGAAGATAGATTAAGGAAAGGCAAACCTACATTTCTAGCTATTGTAGATTTGGAGAAAGCTTTTGAAAATGTTAATCGAAATACACATTTTCAAATTCTGAAGTCATCGGGGGTAAAATATAGGGAACGGCAGGTTATTTGAAACTTGTACAAAACTCAGACGGCAGTTAGTAGAGTCGAAGGGCATGAAAGGAAAGCAGCGGTTGGGAAGGGCGTTAGACAGCCTTTTAGCCTTTCTCCAATGTTATTTAATTGTTTCACTGAGCAAGCGGTGCAGGAAATCAAGGAGAAATTTTAATAGGGCATTAAAAGTCAGCGTGAAGAAATAAATATATTGCTTTTTTGCGGATGACGTTCTAATTCTGTCAAAGACAGCAAAGGACCTGGAAGAGCTATTGAACTGAATGGACAGTATGCTGAAAGGAGGGTATAAGATGAACAATAACGGGAACAAAACAAGGGTAATGTAACTAATGCAGCCTAAGAAAATCGGGCGATGCTAAAGTAACTAGATTAGCTAATGAAACAATAAAGATGAAAGATGCGTTTCGTTACTTGAGCAGTAAAATAACAGATGCTCGTCAAAGTACAGAGGATATAAAATCTAGAATGGCAATGGGAAAAAAACGTTTTTATAAAAGCGAAATTTGCTAACATTGAATATTAAATGAAGCTTAAGGAGGTTTTTTCTTTAGGCATTTGTGTGGAGGTTTGCTTGTACGCGAGGGAAACATTAACGATAAATAGTTTAGTTAGAAAGAGGACAGAGGCTTTTAAATGTGGTGCTATTGAAGAATGCCGAAGGTTATGTGGGTATATCGCGTAACTAATGAGGAGGTACTGAACAGACTAAAAGAAGGGATCGATTGGTAGCACATATTTAGAGACATCAAGGAATCATGAATTTAGCATTAGCGCCAAGTGTGGGGTAAGAATCGCAAAGGGAGAGCAAGAGATGCGTATAGTAAGCAGATTCAAGTGGATGTGCGTTGCCGTTCTTATGAGAAAATGAAGAGGCTTGCTCAGGATAGAGTAGGTTTGAGAGCTGCTTCAAATTAAACTCCGGACAGAAGACCACAGCATCAACAAATGCAACAACAACATTTAGGTCATCCTATATGTAGTTTTGTGGCATAATTAAAGTCGTTTTGGTGGTACTAGTACTCAGGGTATTACTATGCTTTCACGATACTACAGGCTGTCCTCTGTGACAGTCGCAACATTCAGCTTTCCAGCCCACCTCCACGCTTCTCGACAGGCTGTTCTGCAAGGAGCTCGTCGAAGGAGTCCCTGATATCAAAATTAAATACCTCAAAAACGATTATCGATGGATCAGTGCATCAAAAAACATTTGTATTGCGAAAACAGTAAGAATTGTCTACATAACATAGCCCAGATTACGCTAACGTTCTTCCAGAAGGACGACAATGGTGGCTTAGTTTTTCATACTTGCAGTTAAGAACTCGAATGGCATTTAATTTCTTTGAATCTCCCGCTTCCATTTCAGATCAATTTTAGTTGGTATTGTTGATTGCAAAGTGGTAGAATATGGCTGCAACGTTGAGGTTCATGCAAACGACATTGAAGATTTCCTCGTAGTTGGTCGGTATTTCTTGAAAATTCTTTAATTTCTGCGACATTTATATGTATATCTTTCATCTTAAACAGTGTTTTAATAATAATGATTCATCAGATGAAACTCCTAAACATTCCTTTTGACTTCCTTCCAGAAAGATAGGCAATATTCCAAAACTAATGGTGTGTTTGTGAAAAAAATCACTTATAACGTTTTTGTGCAGTCTTATGAAGGTAATTTATACCTTTTGAAATAAAATTCAAACCAAAAATAATTCTACGCTATCTGCGTTAAAAAGGGGTTAAAATTGTTTCAAAATCTGATACCAGATTGCGCTGTACACAGCGTAACTCGAATAGTATCAGCGTGTATATTGAAACTCGTACCTACCACGCCGTGCTTGCAATTGCATCACAATCTTTATGAAATGCTCACCGCCCGCAGTACGAAGGTGGCGTACACGAACAATAACATTTTCCATCACATCCTATATTTCCTCACTAAAAATGGAGTGGGATGCCTCGCAGATCGCCGATCCCAGCTCGTCCAGCGTCGTGGGATGGTTTCGGTAGACAGTGCAGTTCAATGTGCTCCACAAAAAGTAGTTGTTTGGAGTCAGATCGGGCGAATGTCAAGGTCCATCCATCATCCATGACACGGGAAATTTATACTAATCCAACATAATGACCCTACTGCCGAAATATTCCTGAAGAAAGCGAAACAGCTGTTCGGTGTGATGTGGTCTAGCAGCATCTAGCATGCATCATTCGGTGGCTGGTCGTTCCTTCAACAGTGCCTGTGTGGTGATACATTGTTAAAAAATTGCAATGTAACGTTTGCTAGTTACATGAAAAATGGTCAGTAATGCTTCTGCTCCATATACATCAACCATTGCAATAATCTGGTTCACAAATTTTGTGTACCATCCTCGTCGCCACTTTTGTGTCCCAACTTCGTCGCCGCTTTTGTGTCCCAGCCTCGTCGTAGGTGTCGGTGGCCGAGTGGAATGAGACCGACACAGGAATATAGATAGCACGCTGGTGCAGGTACGGAGGGGAGCAGCCAGAACCTATAAACACTAGAGTAAATTAGAAAGAGATATATATTGCACAGAATGTAACAATACTTAACTTTTACATAGTACTGCAGAATGTTGATACATAGTTGTTAGAGGCCTGCCTAGTGCCTGTACGATAACAAAGTCTTCACTGGTGCCTATCTGATTACGAAGGTCCTAACTGGTTGCTAACTCAGTCCCAAGTGACCGGTGTCTTTCCGTGGTGGCCACGAGCGGGGTTGCAGCAGAAGGCGCTCGTGGCTGTCGTCGTGAGAACGCCGCGCCGTGCGTGCATGGCGGCGTGCGGCGAAAGTAGGTGGCGCGCACTTTGTACTTGTGCGACACCACACCCCTCCCCCCCAAACCGCCGCGCCGTCGTGGCGTAGGGCTGAGGGCCACGGCGACGGCACTGGGAGGAGGGCCTGGGCGGGGGCGTTACTGGTGGGACGGGCGTCGTAGCTGAGGCTGGGATCGAGACGCCGTCCGCGCCCAGGCATCCGCCTTGCGATCCTCCAGGGAACCCACCGAAACCTGGGGAAGGGCGCACCCCCCCGCCCAGAGAGAGCAGGTCATCTGAGGTGCGTGGCCCAGGCGGCGGGGGCACGCACGGTCCCGGAGTCCCTCTCGTTGACGCTGGCAGCTGAGGCAGCGACGGAGGCGAAGGGGCCGACTGCATAGGAGGCGCGTCTACATCCATCGGGAGCTCGAGCCCGGGGAAGCTGGGCCCGGCGGCGAGCGATGTGGCTGTGCTCCCTGGCGGTGAACTGGGTCTGGAATCAAGAAACCGGAGACAGGATCGCGCGGCCTGTGCAAGCGCAATTGGTTTGCGTGGCGCCGCAGCTCCGACCCTGTGGAAGAACGTACAACATACATATTGCGACCGAGCTCGCGCTGAATGGTGCCTGGCAACCATGTCTTCTTCATACCAGCAAACACCCTGTACAGCACCGTCGTAGAAACCTGAAAACGCGTAGCGCCATACGAACCGACTCGGTGCGTGGGAGGCTGCAGCAGGTGAAGGAGAGTGCGGTGACGGCGGCCGTGTAGCAGCTCGGCAGGAGACGGGCCGTCACGTGGCATGCATCGATACGTAGACAGGAAAATTTGAAGAGCTTGCTGCCTGGAGTGCTGACCTTTCATCTTCTCCATGTGAGACTTGAATGTTCGAACGAAACGTTCTGCTTCACCATTGGACTGAGGGTGAAAAGGTGCAGTGGTAATATGCTGAATGCCATTCACACGACAAAACTGTTGAAATTCCGCACTAACAAACTGAGGTCCATTGTCACTGACGATAGTTTCAGGCAAGCCTTCGATGCAAAACACTGATGTTAAGGCACTGATTGTACTAGAAGCTGTCGTTGAGTTCATGGCAATCACGAAAGGAAACTTGCTGAAAGCGTCTACAACGATTAACCAGCGCGTATTCCAGAAAGGTCCGGCAAAGTCAATATGTAAACGTTGCCATGGTCCCTTGGGGCGTGGCCAGTCTGAGAAACGCTGTGGAGGAGCCGCCTGATGCTCCGCACAAACTGTACACTGTGATGTCATGTTCTCTATCTGAGCGTCCATACCAACCCAGGTACAATGACGTCTGGCCAGTTGCTTTGTCCTAACAATACCCCAATGTCCTTGATGCAGGAGGCATAACACTTCACGTTGCAGGCAACGAGGAACAATCACTCTTGTTTGGTCGTTCTCCGTATGTAACAACAGTACACCCTGACTTAAAGATAATGCATGACGTTGTGCAAAATAACGTCGAACCAGAGGCCGATCAATGTCTTTGGCTCTGGCAGGCCACCCTGAGCGAACAAAACGTGCTACCACACTTAGGTCTGCATCCGCAGCTGTTTCCTGTGCAACCCGACGAGAGTTCAAAGGGATTCAAACATGCATCACTGATTAGTGCAGACTTTAATTTGTCAAAGGCAACCTGGCAATCTTTAGACCATACAAAAGGAACATTCTTCCTACGTAAGTGATGCAGTGGAGCTGCAATCTGAGAGGCATTGGGAATAAACCTGAAATAATAGTTAAGCTTTCCCATTACTGCTTGCAATTCATGCACATTCTTAGGAGGAGGCAAGTCTTTGATTGCTCTAAGATGTGACTGTAAGGGATGAATTCCTTGGGCATTAATCACATGGCCTAGGTACTCTATTTCAGTTTGAAAAAACGAACACTTTGCTTTATTACAGCGTAGACCTGCTGCAGTCAACACTTGGAAAAGGCACTCCAGGTTTGATAAATGTTCTTCAACTGTACGTCCGGATACCACAATATCATCTAAGTAGTTCGAGCAACACGGTACAGAAACTGTCAGCTGTTCCAAAAAGCGCTGAAAAATAGCGGGAGCGGAAGAACTGCCAAAGGGTAGGCGTTGAAATTGAAAAAGGCCCGTGTGAGTAGTAATGACGAAAAACTTTTTTGACTCGTCATCAAGTGGAATCTGTAAGTATGCCTCTGCTAAATCAATCTTGGAAAAGAAGCGGGACTGTCCTAATTTGTCCATCAGTTCCTCAGGTCTGGGCAGGGGATAAGTGTCTACAATTGTTTGACTGTTCACTGTTGATTTGAAGTCCGCACAGAGACGAAGTTTTCCTGACGGCTTGGGTATAATTACTATAGGCGAGGCCCACTGACTCGCAGAAACAGGAGAAATCACCCCACTATCTTGCCAACGTTTAAGTTCTTCGGCAACTGTATCACGCAAGGCGATAGGCACTGGTCTAGCTTTACGAAATTTTGGAACTGCAGATTCTTTTAAAGTTACATGTGCCACGAAGTCTTTTGCACAACCTAGTTCCGGCGAAAACAAGTCACTATATTTGTCACACAATGCATTGATTTTATCCTGAGGCACTATTGACGAAATTTGAAGCACATCTCTTTGAATTGATAAACCAAACAAGTCAAAAGCAACTAGTCCAAAAATGTTCTGTGTCGATTTGGCCTGAAGAACTACAAAAGCAACTGTTTTTGTTACACCTTGAAAAGAGGCGGGCAGGCTACACGTTCCTAGCACGGGAATATTTTGACCTGTATAAGCTGTTAACACTTGCTGTGACGGCGACAATTTTGGCGAACCCAGAAGTTCATAAGTATCGTTATTTATTAATGTGACAGCGGAACCAGTATCAAGCTGAAATTGCACCGTCTTATGTTCTATGAAGAGAGTCACAAACTTTTTTTGCTTGCGGCGCTCGACAGGTGCGCGAATGTGGGCAACGTCTGCTACGGTTTGTTTACTGCGCTTGCGCGGGCCGCGTAGTGAAGGAAGCGGCGCAGACTCGGCACGCAGCGGATTAACAACACTGTCACTAGATGGCACTACTGTCGGATCGGCGTCCGCGCAATGCGAGGCTACTACAGAGTCACTAACTACTGCACTACACTCTTGAGCGGCTACTTGATGTTTACTGTCACTAGCTACACAGTACTGGGCACTATTACAAGGAGCAGTTGCAGAAGGCACTATTTTCACTACAGGATTGCACTGTACATAATCATTTTGCTTGTCCCGAACCCTTTTCCGTTGCACTGTTTTACGCGCTCGTCGGCGCTTGCTACGTGGTGCACTATATAGTGTTGCCATAGGCGCAGAACTACTTTCTTGCAATTGAGATCCAAGGAAAGCACTGTTCAATTCTACAGCCCGTATAACATTTACAGAATGAACTGTTCTCGCACTCCGCGAAGCACTGTTTCTAACGGTACCATTCTTTGAGTTTTTAATTTGCATACACACTGACTGTACATGTCCCGATTTGCCACATTGATAACAGGTTGCGTTGCGACTAGGGCAATGAGCACGCTTGTGGCGAGACACACACTGGGGGCAAGATTTACGTACATTTTTCTGAAATGAGCGTTGGCGCCCGTTATTCAAATCACTGTTTCTAACACGACGGGGCGACCTTTGTGTGGCACTTTTACACTGGCTACTGTTCACTGTCTGTTCAGCACGGCCTGTACTATTGTAAGAATCACTAGTGCTACACTGAGAACTACGGCTAGGAAAGCGTCCGTTACGGCGCACTGAATTTACACTGTGGCTTTGCATTTCTACATCTGCTAAGTCAAAAGTATCATGCGCTTCTATAAGCTGCAGTACACTGTCTAATGAAGGGTCTGACTGTTTCAGAATTGCTGCTCTAATTCTGGGGTCCTGAATGTTCTGCGTAATCGCATCTCGCAACATAACGTCACTATAAGAAAGTCCACAAGAGCAAGTAAATTTACATTGGCGGGTTAAGCCCTTCAATTCCGTAATCCACTCTTGGTGTGACTGCTGTGGTAATTTTATAAGTCTGAAAAATCGGTATCGTGCAGCGGCTACAAGAACTTTTCTCTCATAATGAGCATTCAGTGCATCTACAATTTGTTCAAAGTCTACATCACGAGGAGATGCGAGAAGGAAAAGTTTTTGCAATAGTACGAAGGTCTGGGGGCCCACAATCGATAAGAAAAGGTTCTTCACTCTCTGACCTGTAATTTGATGAGCCGCGACGAGTTCTTGAAACTGTGCGAAATAGTCGCTCCATTCTTCCTCACGTTCGTTGTACTGGCGAAATGTAGGAAGCGGTGCAGCGGCAGGTGTGGGCTGCTGATGTGACGGCTGTTGTTGAGTTGTCGTCAACTGCGCCACTGCCTGGATAAGTTGTGTTATTTGCGCCGTCTGTAACTGAATAATTTCCATTAAGTTTGGGTTCGGGGTAGTGGCCATGCTGACCGATTAGGCGCCGCGCATACAAGTAAATTATAACAAAACACAAATGCAATATGAAAGAGGACGCTCTGCAACAAAAAGTCCACAAACACGTAACAAAATATCTTTCCCCAAAATTGTTATAATAAGGGTGGGTGGGCGGGAGCAATTTTTGCGTGCTCCGACTGCTGCTGTCTGGCTGCTGCAAGCGGGCTGGTCCAAGGTTCTATCACTCCTCGTCGCCACTTTTGTGTCCCATCCTCGTCGCCACTTTTGTGTCCCAACTTCGTCGCCGCTTTTGTGTCCCAGCCTCGTCGTAGGTGTCGGTGGCCGAGTGGAATGAGACCGACACAGGAACAAAGACAGCACGCTGGTGCAGGTACGGAGGGGAGCAGCCAGAAACTATAAACACTCGAGTAAATTAGAAAGAGATATATATTGCACAGAATGTAACAATACTTAACTTTTACATAGTACTGCAGAATGTTGATACATAGTTGTTAGAGGCCTGCCTAGTGCCTATACGATAACAAAGTTTTCACTGGTGCCTATCTGATTACGAAGGTCCTAACTGGTTGCTAACTCAGTCCCAAGTGACCGGTGTCTTTCCGTGGGTGGTGGCCACGAGCGGGGTTGCAGCAGAGGGCGCTCGTGGCTGTCGTCGTGAGAACGCCGCGCCGTGCGTGCATGGTGGCGCGCGGCGAAAGTAGGTGGCGCGCACTTTGTACTTGTGCGACACCACAATAAAGTCAGCCTTTCCCGCTTCCCCGTATGGCTATCGCTGGTGGCATTGGGTTCTGACTGGGATCAGGTGTAGGGTCTCAGTATTTTATGGGTACTGGGACGCTTCAAATAGTGTTGCCAGGTGTCACGATTTTGCGGGCGTCCCGATCCAGCCTTGATCGGGATGCCGAATGTCCAGATTTTGGCTCATAAGAATAGTATAAAAATTTTAAACGCAAAAAACTTTTGCGATACAGACCTCCCACTGCTCCCTTCGCTGAAAGACTGTTACGGCAATCGTGTGTGACGTGCCATACGTCGCTGCACGTTACGTTTTACTCTTTTTGTATGATTTTAATTGTAACAAATTAAAATGGTTTATGCCTCTTTCTCTACATGGAGTTGTTATTATGCTGTTATGCTCTTCAGTCCGAAGCTCTCCACCCTACTCTACCCTGAGAAGCCTTTTCGTCTCCTCATAAGAATGACAAGCCACATACATTTGAATATGTTTACTGTATACATCTCTAGGTCTTCCTCTGCGATTTTTACCCCACACACTTCCATCCATTGCTAAATTCACATTCCCAAATGTCTACGAATGTGACCTACCAATTGATCTCTTCTTTTACTCAAAGTATGCAAAAAATTCCTTTTCTCCCCAATTCTGGTCCGTGTTTCACTCCCGTATTTGGCACTACTCCACACAAATGCCTCCAGAAATAACTACCTTCCACTTAAATTAATATTTGATGTTAGTGTTTGTTTGTACAACTTATGGGACTTAACTACGGGGTCATCAGTCCCTAAGCTTACAAACTACTTATGAACTAGCTAAGACTAAAGACGGCACAAATATCCACGCCCGAGGGGGGATTCGAACCCCCGACCGTAGTGGCCGTGCTGACCGTGACTGGAGCGCCTCAGTCACCTCGGCCACCGCGGCCGGCAATGTTAGTGAATTCCTATTTTTTGAAAATGCTTTTCTTCCCATTGCCATTTTGCATTTTATACCTTTGTACTGCGACCGTTCTATGTTATTTTACTGGCCAAGTAACAAAACTCAGCTGCCATCTTTATTGTTTCGTAATCTCATCTACTTCCTTCAGCGTTGCCTTCGACTGCATTTAATTACCCTTGATTTGCTCTTGTTGAAGTTCATTCCATTCCATTCAATTGCTCTTCCAGGTCTTCTGCTGTCTCTGACAGAATTACAATGTCATCAGCAAAACACAATGCTTTTATTTCTGCATCCTAAACTTTAATTCTTTCTCCAATTTTTCCTTGCTTTCCTTCTCAGCTAGTTCGATATACAAATTGAATAACTTTGAAGATAGGCTACAATCCCGTCTTACTCCCTTCCCAACCAGTGCTTCCCATTCATGCCCTTCGACTCTTGTATCTGTGGTCTGGCTTTTGTACAAGTTGTAAATAACCTTCCTTTCCCTGTATTTTACCCCTGCTGACTACAAAATTTGAAAGAGTGTATTCCAATTAACATTGCCAAAAGCTTTCTCGAAATCTGCAAAAGCTAAAAATTTAGGTTTGTCTTTCCTTAATATATCTTCTACGATAAGTCGTGAGTATTGCCTCCCGTGTTCCTACGTTTCTCGTGATCCAAACTGATATTCCCCGAGGTCAGTTTCTACCAGCTTCTCCATCTCCATTAAAATTTTGCAACCATGACTTATCAAAGTGATGGTTCTGTAATTTTCACACCTGTCTGCGCCTGATTTCTTTGGAACGGAGATTGTTGCATTTTTCGTAAAGTCTGGAGGTATTTCGTCTGTCTCATACATCTTACATACCAGGCGAAATAGTTTTGTTATGGCTGGCTCTCCCACACATTTCAGTAGCTCTGTGGGATTGTCGTCTACTCCTGGGGCCTTGTTCCGACTTACGTCTTTCAGGGTTCTGTCAAATTCATCTCCAGGTATATTATCTCCTATTTCATCTTCATGTACTTCCTCCTCCCATCCTACAATATTGTCTCTACGTTCAGTTCCTTTGTAGAGCCCCTCTATGTACTGTTTACACCAGTGCTTTCCAACCTTTCCCTCATGGAGAGACCCTTTTATGGCTTACAGTTTTGCGTGACACCCACCCTTCACTAATATAAATAAATATGGTAGAATTTAGATGGTTCTAGTGGGGGGGGGGACGGAAATATAGAATTGCTAAAATGTAGTTTGTAAGCGAAACTGAAATCCTCGTACGCATTGACATGTTTAATGTTGATCCTGACCACAGCAATTATGTACACTCATCGCAAGAAAAGGAAACATTAGGAACTACGGAGATGTACAACAGAGTAACACCACAGACAACAATGCCTAACTCACAATGTAATACTTGCTTCTTCTACGTGCGACCCAACATCGGAAAAACGAAAACTGAATTTCGGAAACAGTTTTTCGCTGTCGTGTGTACATGTCAGGGCCAGATACGGTTTGCTGGATCGATTGGAAACGGCATCTGGAAATTAGCTGCTCGGATTTCTGATTTAGACAGCACAGTGGCTGTTCCCTTTCAGTTCAATATTATCACATTTTCAGAAATAAAGTGGATGTATTTATAACAAGTGATGAATTATTAGTAGTGGGGTAACACCGCTCTCACCCCAGGCTACCCACAATACATTGCACGAGGTACCGTTACTCCTACCCGCTCGGCCAATTGCCGGACCGCAGATCAAAGGATGCCGCCACGGGATGATTGATAGGTCTTCCCAGAAGGACAGGATGATTACATTTAGGTCCTTTTGATTCACTACTTGTCCGACCGCTAATCAAAGGACGCCGTCACAGGATGATTGACAGGTTGCAACACCTCCCTCGGCCACACACAATGCCCCCCCTCCACCCCTCGGCGCCGCCGCCAGACAGGCAGCACCTCCGACAGGTCCAGACCTGTCTACCCCTCGACATGTCTGTACTCGCACCCTTAACCACACACCTTTTTAATTAGAGTAATTGCAATTACGTGTACTTAGAGTAATTGCATAATTGCAGTTACGTGTACCTAGAGTAATTACATGTACCGAGAATACTTGCACTTACATGTACTTAGGGTAATTAGGGTAATTGTTTATTTATTTATTGTAATTGTTTATTGTTATTGCAATTGCATGTGTTCACTCCTCCACATCTGGCGTGGAACTGAGCTCACCCCAAGGCATCACATGACTATCTACGTCACCCCTACCAGTCACGTGACCACCACCGACCAATGACGGCAAAGCATGTGACCATCCCCAACCAATATTCTGCAGTCATTCAGATGCAGGGTGTCGAAGGGACATCAGCAGCATAGGAAGGATGCAATTACGATAATTGCATTTGACTCCCGTAGTTGAGAGGTTCCTGGTGCAACCTCAAATTGGCGGGAAGACCAATTTCTGGTTGCCCTGGAAGGCTTTTGCCCCTCCGATCCGGTGGAGCACCCTCAGACTGCACCTGTTCCTATATATAAAAGCAAATAAGAGCATTTTGTTCGGTAACATGATAAAAAAGAGCCTTAATTAGAGCTCATATTGCATCCAAAATTAGATGTGCATATAGATGAATCATATATATGGTCATCTGTAATGCCATATGTATGTACTCCCATTACTCTAGTAATTATATCGGATTTTCAATCCATAGCCATTGAAATCGACTGAAAGCAGCAGTTACAACCTCTCTCCCCACCCAGCGCCTACACAATGAAGCCATGTGTGCAGACTGCCCACTCACCCAGCTTCAGCCCCCTGACGATCATGTACTTGCGTACATATGCGAAATGACTACCGTAGTACATTTACGGAGCCCCGCCGCGGCATGCGCGCACTTTTTCCGGTCGACCCCAGCGCGCCGACCGGGCCGCGCCCCGCACCTCGCGAAAGAATTGCCGCGGAGCCCACGCCGAAAATTATTATTTTTAACAGCGACACCGCCCGTCTCCCAACCGCCCCTTAGAACGCGGAAGAGCGAGCTGCCGTGACCTGCATGTCTGCACCGAAAAAATTATTATTTAACCGTGCCACCGCCCGTCCTCGGCGACGCGGACACAGCGATCCGACCGCCCCGATTATTATTATTTTATTTTGCATTAAAAATTTTTTACCCTACGAACGTTATAGCTCCTTGTACTGCCTCTACACCAACGTCCGCGAACTTCTAATTTGCAGTGGCACAGTCCGCCCGAAAAAAAAAAAAAAAAAAAAAAAAAAAAAAAAAAAAAAAAAAAAAAAAATTTGCTTTGTCTCTCCTGGCGAGAAAAGCAGAACACAGACGGACAATAGCGGCCGTCCTCTCCATTCAACCTGCTCCCACTCAGCCTTTCAAAACAGCGCGCGCAGCCACATCGCTAGCCGACAGGCAGTGGTGAATCACACACGTGCTCTGGCTGAGCGCTATCTGTAAAGGCTAAGCAAATAGTTCCACTCCACACGCGCGAGGAAGAAGCGCTCGTCACTGCACTCTGCGGACAAACCTTAAAAATTATCAAACGTATATCACTTCTCAAAAACAGTGACAGCAACGACCGAATCATACTTTTTTTATGAACCTCTCGCTCTTTCCTATTCCCCACAAGGAAAACTATTTAGTAGAGAATACGAGAAATATGTTTTTAATGTAATTTATATCGCCCTTTCTCGAACCAGTATTATGTAGGGAAAAAAACGCGTCAGGCTTATTGCATACGTCATATTCCAATACACACACGCGACCACATTTATTCATTATTATTACACACTGCATCCAGGTTCATGTGTATCCATAGCAGAAACATTAATTGAAGAAAAAAAAAAGAAAAAAGGCTCGCTACTTCCGTGAAAGTCACAGATCTTTTCGTGAAACTGAAAACGAATCCCTAATGCGCTAATTCGCCTCGGCTGTTAACACTTTGCAGCGAAATTCATCTCAAAATACAGCATTTTTAACTGATATAGTCGGATGCGCGTGTTTTTCAGCGTCTGCCTGAAAACTTTAGTGCACTGCAACCATTCTTGAGAATACAACGCGCTAATTTCAATTTCCCTAGATGTTTGTGTTTTACTTCGACTTCCCAGCGGTCTTGCTGCCAACGCGAGATGTAAGTTTCTTTTCTCTCGATATCACCATCATCGACGAGTATTCCGACTATTTTCCAACTACATTTGTAAGCAGATTTAGCCATACACTGCGCGAATCGCGCCTACACATAAGACACTGTATTTTCAAAATAACTCTCACACATCCTTTTGAGACATGTCGATAACAATTCCAGGCAACCAGTTTCAACTTTTAGCTTTACGATATAGCAAATATTAGCCACACTTTGCATCCGCTCTCCAGCGACCATTCCCAATTACAATATTAGAACGTCTTCAGAAACACATCGCTAGTGCACTTTACAAATGGAATACAGCTCTGAGAAGGGGCTAAGACTTCTTTTTTGATTGTCTACTTGTTCTAAACCTTCCACGCTCTCTGTCACCATATGATACAGTTTTCGATACTCGAGAAAATAAAGTCGATAACATATAGAATGCCAAACTCCCCAGGTAAATTACAGGTATAAGTTTTTCTCGACGGATTTTTAGAACCCTCTCAATCAATGTTTTACGCATGTTAACCAGTACAGTGTAAAAATACCAATCGAAATCTAATATGACATACAACCCACGTCATCTTGCGTGAACACTACCTGCTCTTCCCACTCTTGTGGAATTTCTGTAGTTATTTTCTCTGCAAACAGCTTCTCCGATGATAAAAATGTACAACATCCTGTCCGCCATTCTTAATCTGTATCATGTGGTAAACATGCTCGAATCCACTCGTTTTCGACGATTCCACAATGATATCAGCGCGCCGTCCTGAGATTAATCTATATAATTCTTTCCACACACCAGCCGACAATGCACATTTCCCCCCAAAGTAACTACACGATCTAATATTAACACTATTTTTCGTGATAGATATAAGTTTTCGACTTATTCCGTATAACCCTCATCTGGGTACATCGCGACATGTTTTCCCTTAGTGACCATTCTCCCTGGCTATTTACCGTAAAAACAAATATTTTTCTCCAAGCTCTCTGCTGTAATCCAACCGAATTCCATGATATTCTCACCCATATACAAAACGTGTTGTCCTACTCTTCGAAAGTAATTGTTCGGAAAAAATGTTAATCGCATGCAATCACACATTCGTTACAACCCTTCCACGCTCTCTATCGCCGTATGATACAGTTTCCGCTACTCGAGAAAAATAAAGTCGATGACATATAGACTCCCCACGTAAAAATTACATGTATAAGCTTTTCTTAACAGATTTTTCGAACCCTCTCTATCAATTTTCACGCATGTTAACCAGTACAGTGTAAAAATACCAATCGTTTTTAGTACCCTTCGAAATATAATATGACGCTCAACCCCCCTCATCTTGCGTGAACACTATCTGCTCTTCCCACTCTGTGGAATTTCTGTTGTTACTCCAGAATTTCTAAACTCTCAAAAACGGTTTCTCCGATGCTAAAAATGTACAACATCCATCCCGCCATTCTTAAACTGCATGATGTGGTAAAGGATCTTCAGCCAAACGATTTCATCGAGATGTTCTCCACAGTCTCCTTGCCGACTTTCGATGCAGTATGCCACCATGTAACGTCGCATTGTCTCCATGACGAACTAGTCGAATTTACTACGTATGTATAAGTTAAAACATCTGAAATAATTTACCATCGCATACAACTCGTTAAATTAAACACCACTAACACGCGATCAAACAGACAATACCCCATCTAGCATACGGCACAACAACCATCTCCAACCCAGCTCTTTTCTACAAAAATTCTAAACTAACTAGCAAACGACAACTCGGTAACTCTACGTCGTTTGTAGATCGTTTCCGAACATCTAAACGATTGATCACGCACCTCTTTTGCATTGCTACTCCACCAGACAGTATTTCTGGAACGCTTTCTGTCAGTCAATATACTACATACCTCGAGAATTCGAGCACAAACAGTCTCCATATTCCACCTTCTAACAAATCTATACCCTCGATAAACATCTGTAACACACCCAATTCCATCGTAAAAATGACTGACACACGTAGAACAGCTAACAACAAACTCTTTTCTTATATTTATATATCTACTAATACAACACCCGAGAATTTTTTATCTAGAGACTAAACAATCGATTAAACACGCCTCCAAAAGAAGGTAACTACCCAGGTTTAAATCATCTAACCATAGGGGGTTTATTGAATTCGATGCTTCTCGACCGAAGGACAATAATTTACCACCGCGAACATCGCCACAACGCTAGCAAGATGCATTCAAGACACCAAACTATCTGAGGTATGTCGAACCCTATGCTTCTCGACCGAAGAACAATAATTTTCCACCACCAACATCGCCACAACGTTAGCAGGAGGCAGCCATTCATATAGGTAAGAAAAGGGGTTCGCTACGCTTTCAGCTACTGAGTTTCAGCTACTTTCAGCATCATCCAACACACCAACATTCCATACTCTATGCACGTATAACAGTGTATTATTTTCGCTCTATCTTCCTGTTTTTCTTTTGTTTTCGTAGCTCTTATAACATCCAGTATAGTTTTAACTTTTATCTAAAATTTACGTCTATGTCTTTATATTTCTTCCTGCAGCCATTACATCGATAAGTACAGGGAATACGTTCTGAATTTGCCTACATCTTTTATTGCTGTAATAGAAACTACTTGAAATTTTTCCAATGGAGCATTTTTACTGTAAATTCTATTTACAACAAAATACGACTATCAAAACAAATCTAGTATGCACTCCACAGAAATTTCTGCTTAGGATTTTAAATTTACATCTTCTACATATAAATGGGCTTTCTAACCAAATTATATACACACAGATCACAGTAAATAGAGGATTTTTAAGGTTATTTGGTAGGTTAGAAAATAAGTACACAAATATTCGTTTACAAGATTGGTTTTATTAATTTCTTGTATATAAATTAATGAAATGCAGCAACCAGGAACATTTACACACAGAAAACAAGTCTTTCGTTATGTTTGTTTGGTGTGGTTTTAATAACACCCAGCTTAACTTTTAACTTATAGTTTAAATCCACATTGGAATCTTCCATTTCCTTTTCCAACCAGTAATTAGATAAGTACAAAGAAGGTACGCTTGACAGCAAAAAAAATTGGATCACCCGTGAATTCCAAAGTGGAGGTCGCACCTGACGCTATGCAACCACCATAGCATAGCTGTGTCACAGGTCGTCAAATCATTCCACAGTACAGTTATTCCCTACCCACAATAGGTACTAAGTAAATCTCCTATTTCTCCTTATGGCATTCAGGCAAGGTGCAAACCAATTCTTTCGTACAACAAACATTAGAATACACGTCATTAGATATTAGACAGTAACACTTGTATATTAAATGTCGGTGCAATAAGTGAAAAGTCAGATATGTTATCACACTTGTTTAATGACATGATATGTTTTTGTTCGTGATCTGAATCTCAACGCAGTGTTAAGCAAACAACAGTGTTTGCGATTACAGGTCACGCACTTTTTTGTGGCCCCTCTCTGATCGGCGGAAGTCGGCTGAGTTCGTGTGTCTACAGAATGTTTATGCTCTCTACCAACCTTACCTCGTAACAGCATTGTACACCGTAGGCCTCGTCAATGTATTGTTGATTTGTGCTTGGTATTGATTATTGTTTACACTTTGATATTTGCTAAAAAAACGTCGACATACCCCGAAGACTTCTTTTAGAAAAAAGAAGGCTGTCCTTGAAAGTGGTATGAAGAATGTTAATTCTGATCGTTATTCAGTAACGACAGTAAAATGAAGCATAAAGCGTTGCTACACCTGATTAATAAGTCCCTTTAAAATATTAATATTTCGTAGATATACGTTCCAGTTTTCTATTACTCAAACATTAAAGTGATAATTTCGTGTTACATCTGTGGCGCCCTAACCCCTTACATGCTGTTTCTTTTAAAACCTATAATCTATACGCCGTAAGTTGGCGGCACTGGTAGAAAGAGGCGGGTCTTGTTCTAACAGCCAATGCGCTACAAGCTGAATGCAAGCTTCAGCTCCCAACATTCTCTGCTCAGAGGCCACGTTTAAGTGCGTGATCTCTAGGTATAAATAGACGTAAAACACTGACGTTTTCATTAGTATCGGTTTGCAAGACCGCTTTTTTGAACCCAGTAATAAATAATAATCTTAGCACTGCACCAGGAATTGCATGAAGCTCATATTGTTGCTGAGAGGTAACCGCTCAAGATATGCAATATAGTCATACATCATAAAGTTGTGGAATAGAATGCAGTATATTGATGATTTGTTACCTAAGCACAATCAGATGTCAGATATTAAATATGTTCACTATTTGCTATTGTATAATAGGAAGGAATACTGCTGATAATGTTTCTTCCGGGGACTCCAACCCCGCACACACCGTCACTCTTGACCTGACACAAATGTTTCAAATGTTTGTATAGTCTATGGGACTTAACTACGGGGTCATCAGTCCCTAAACTTACAAACTACTTATGAACTACCTAAGACTAAGGAAGGCACAAATATCCATGCCCGAGGGGGGATTCGAACCCCCGACCGTAGTGGCCGTGCAGACCGTGACTGGAGCGCCTCAGTCCCCTCGGCCATCGCGGCCGGCCAGATTCCTTCATGACATTATCTGCCTCAGAATGAAATATGTTTTAGATCCATTCACAATACGTTGGTTCACGTCCTGTTTTAAATCATTTTTTTTCTATACAACTTTGTACCTAGGCACTTACAATTTTCCACTTTAACAAAGTTCCGAATGCTTACCTGTTACAGGATTTCATTAACGGCTTCTCTCGATACCTACATTACCCCGTTTTTTTCCGATCTTACTTGCATTTTGCGCTAGGTCCTTCACAGTTTCAACCATCTCTTTCTCTGGCTCTCCTGGCACTGCAATGTCTTCTGCATATCTTAATAAATCTGTTCTTCCATTTAGCTTTACCCCTTTGCTTACTCTTTTCATTTTTGGATTACCTTCTGTAGGACCAGATAAAATAGCAGTGGTGAAATATCTCCTTGTCGCACAGCTGTAGTAATATTGAATTATTTGGACAGCTCCCACCGGAGTTTCACTGGCTTTTGTCCTCCCTGTGCACACTTTCAACATATTCATTAACTCGATTGGTACACAAACTCTCGGAGAGGGCAGTCACGTACTCCGGTGTCAGTCGTTACGATGGACACAAATGTGACGGTCGGTCACACGATGGGTTAAATTAAACGATTAAAGTGTACTATCATGCATCGTAACGTTTGTGTTGTATTTCCATCAAAGACAGACAGTGTTATATGTGCAGTTTCTCTTTGCTGGAGAATAAGAAAAGAGTGGCATCCTAAGAAAGACTAATTATTACGCATACATTGAGCGTCTTCATTGAACTAGCCTTGCAGACTCACTACACCAACAATTCACGACCTGAGCGCCGTCTTCTGTGCATGGAACAACACTGGATTTCAGGTTAGTGAAAGGAATTTTTCTAGAACTTTTCAGTTTTCACTTTGAAGCAGTGAAAACACTTAGGACGCCTCACCTGTTCAGTTATCTTGTTACAACCGTGAACTGGTTCCAGTTGTTTGCTGTTTATGACAAAAGCTAAAAATTCCGCCTATCGTAAATTACTAACTACTTAAAGTAATTTATGCTAAGGATGACACACACACACACACACACACACACACACACAAACACACGCATGCCCGATGGAGGACTCGAAACTCCGGCGGAGAGCAGCCCCCCCCCACTCCGATACAAGGCGCCTTAGAGCGCACGGTCATCCCGCGCGGAGCATTGTCTAGAGCAGGAGTCTCCAAAATACGGCTACCATCCGGCCCGCACACCAGGTTCCAGTAGTCTCCCGGCTGTATTTTGCTTTTCTGATTTCGTCTTCTTTGTTTCGGTCGTTCGTTGTAGCGTGTCTCTTGTTACATAAGGTTTTCTTTGTTTGTAAAATCTATATGATCTTTGTGCCGAATAAGTGAGGACTGTGCAGTTAGTCGGTTGAAAAGAAAAAGAGAAAAGTCGACGCTTAGTGTCGACTATTGAATAAAACAAGGGGCGTGAAAAACTTCGTCATAGAGAAAAGCAACAAAGCCGTGTGTATAATCCGCAATGAACTAATAATTGTGCTTGAGGACTTTAATATCCATCGTCATTATGAAACAAAGTATGGTGCACAGTTTGATGCGTTCAAAGGCAATGTATACTTGACAGTAAAAAAATTGGATCACCCGTGAATTCCAAAGTGGAGGTCGCACCTGACACTATGCAACCACCATAGCATAGCTGTGTCACAGGTCGTCAAATCATTGCACGGTACAGTTATTACCTACCCACAATAGGTACTAAGTAAGGCTCCTATTTCCTCTTATGGCATTCAGGCGAGGTGCAAACCAATACTTTCGTACAAGAAATATTAGAATACACATCATTAGAGATGAGACAGTAACACTTGTAAATTAAATGTCGTTGCAATAAGTGAAAAATCAGATACGTCATCACACTTGCTTGATATGTTTTTCCTCGCGATCTGAATCTGAACGCACCGTTAAGCAAACAACAGTTGTGTGCCTGATCGAGATGCGATTACAGGTCACGCACTTTTTCGTGGCCTCTCCCTGATCGGCAGAAGTCAGCTGAGTTCGTGTGTGTACAGAATGTTTACGCTCTCTACCAACTTTACCTCGTAACAGCATTGCACACAGTAGACCTCGTCAATGTATTGTTGATTTGTGCTTGTTTTCGATTATTGTCTTCCACTTTGTTATTTGCTAAAATAAGTCCACATACCCTGACGAATTCTTTTAGAAAAACGTGGTATGAAGAATGTTAATTCTGATTTTTATTCAGATACAACAATAAAAAGAGGCAGAAAGCGTTGCTACAACCGATTAATAAGTCCCTTTAAAATATTAATATTTCGTATATATACGTTCCAGTTTTCTATTACTCAAACATTAAAGTGAAACTTAATTTCGTGTTCCATTTTTGACGTCTTAACCCCTTGCACGTTGTTTCTTTTAAAACCTGTAATCCATACGCCGTATGCTCGCGGCACTGGAAAAAAGAGGCGGAACTTGTTCTAACAGCCAATGCGCTACAAGCTGAATGCAAGCTTCAGCTCCCAACATTCTCCGCTCAGGGGCAGTGTTTAAGTGCGTGATCTCTAGGCTTAAATAAACGTAAAACACTGCCGTTTTCATTAGTTTTGGTTTCCAAGACCGATATCTGAACTCAGAAATAAATGATAATCTTAGCACTGCACCAGGAATTGCATGAAGCTCATATTGTTGCTGAGAGGTAACCGCTCAAGATATGCAATATAGTCATACATCATAAAGTTGTGGAATAGAATGCAGTATATTGATGATTTGTTACCTAAGCACAATCAGATGTCAGATATTAAATATGTTCACAAATAACGCTATACTAGTACCTGAAAAACGATACAATTAATTTTTTCCGGCAGGGACTCGAAACCGGTACCATGTGCTATTGTATGATAGGAAGGAATACTGCTGATATATTTATTGTTTCTTCCGTCACTCTTGACCTTACACGATGTGTGCGTTGTCCTTAGATTAAGACTGTTTAAGTAGTGTGTAAGCTTAGGGACTGACAACGTTAGCAGTTAATTCTTATTCGATTTCATACACAATTTTTTCTACAAACTTGGGCAAAATGAGAAGACAGTTAAATAAGCATATATATCATGTCATACAAAATCACCAAGGACCATGCTGAAACGTTATCTCCTCAAATCGCCAAACCCCTCCAGGTCTTTACGAACGGCGCGATCTTAATTACTAGTAAACGAGTTGTTATCTAGTCATCTGAGTTCCACGCTGACGATAGGCGCGGGGTTGGAGTCCCAGGCAGAACAACGATATTTATTGCACTACTTCAAAATGTTTGTAAATCTATCGGATTCAACTGCTTGGTCATTAGTCCGTTGCTTACAAACTACTTAAACTAAGGTAAACTAAACTAAGGACAACACAAAAAAACCATGCCCGAAGGGGGCACTCGAACCCCTGACGGCGAACAGCCGCGCGCACCACAGCACGGCGCTCCAGTGCACACGGCTAATCCGCCGCGGCTTGCGCTACTTCTAGCCGAAAATATGCACATCCCGCCAAGGGTGAGAACAGTAACTATTTCATCTCTTTGCATATATGCGAACAGAGCCGAGGTTGAGTCCCTGCCGGGAAATAAGTCAATTGTATCGTCGTTTCAAGTTAAAATATAGTGCTATCTGTGAATTTATTTAATATCTGACGTGTGATCGTACTTAGTTAATGATTCATATAGGTACTGCGTTCTATTCCACAATTTTATGACGTTTGTCACCTGTGAGTTGCCCTGTATTATATATCTTTAGTGGTTATCTCTCAGAAACAATTTGAACTTCATGCAATTCCTGGTGCAATGCCAAAGTTAACCATGCATTTCTGGGTTCGGACATTGGCCTTGTAAACCGATACCAATGAAAACGTCAATGTTTTACGTCTCTTTATGCCTAATCTAGTCACGATCAGAAACGCAAGCGTTTTTTTGGTCAACAGTGCGTTCAAATTCAGAGCACGAACAAAAACTCATTGTGTCATTAAAAGAGTTTGATAAGGTATCCGAGTTGTCACTTATTGTAATGAGATTGAATTTACGTTGCTTTCTCGTCTCTAATAACTTGTATTCTGATGTTTTTTGTATGAAGGTATTGAATTACACGTGGATTGACTGCCATAAGGAGCAATGTTCTCTACTGCTTCTTATGGTACCCATTGTGAATAGTCGAACGACTGTACTCCACAGGGGTTTTGTGTGTAGAGTATTCGCAGCACAGCTACGTTAGTTGGGTTGCATTCAGCAGTGATCCACTTTTTTTGGTGTCAAGTGTATGTGAGCACAAATTCGAAATGTTAAGACGTAGACTATGGTCAGAACAAAACATTTTCAGGAAACGTTTTCGCCGCGGCGAAGCGGCCGAGCGCATTGAGGCGCTATGCTCCGATGCACGAGGTCGTTCCCTATCGGGGGTTCCAATCCCTCCTCGGGTATGGCTGTCTTTAGTATAAGTTAGTTCATAAGTATTTTGTAAGTTAAGGGGCTGATGACCCCGCAGTTAAGTCCCTTAAGCAATACAAACATTTGAACACATTTGAGCTTTTTTCCCTCTCTTTTAACGTGTTCATGAAGGTGAATCCGCTACGAAAGTAAGCTCAAGAATTGCCCACGAAATCGCCAAACGAGAAAAGCCATTCACGGATTGTGAATACATATAGAACTGCATGCTGATTACAACTAAAGAATTGTTCCCTGGCAAAACGGAGCACTGTAAAGTTTCTTATCTATCAGCAAATACTGTGGCGCGTCGATTTAACAAATCAGTTGCAAGAAAGGGCATCCAACTTTGCTTGGTATTCTATAGCCCTGGACGAATATAGTGACATCAGTAATAATACCCAAGTTCTGTTTCTCTTTAGGGGCGTTAGCTCAAACTTTGAAGTAACTGAAGAACAAGCAGAACTGATTTTCCTATATGACACAATAGGTGATGACATTTTTAAAGCGGTACATTTAATTTCAATAACAAAGTGCTACCTTCCTCTTTCAAGGCTGAAATGTATCTCAAACGGTGAAAGGAGAAATATGTGCGGCTTATGCAGGTTTGCTTGGCAGAATAAATACAGACTATGTAGCCAAAGGTACTCACAAACCATTGACAGACAATGTTTTCCTCATAAGGAAGAATCACGTGCAAAATCCGTGGATATGTCATGTGTACTGATACCTGTTATTTCTGTTGTGAATTTTATTTGAAGCTATTACATCAAACGCCATCAATTCAAGTAATTCCTAGAAAAGGTTGAATCTTTGTCCAGTGATCTCGCATACCACGCGTCATACGGCAATAGGGTGGTAAAGTTTGGTCAGCTTTGTTTTGCTTAAGAACAAAGAGAGAAATATTTCTAAACGAAAAAAATAAAACTTGCTAAGTCCAAAGAGTATTGCCCCATATATTGACCGTAAGTTACTTAAGTTTTCTAGCACTGGCACTTTTAACTTCCTTTTGTAATAATTTAACTGTTCGACACGCAGCTGGGATAAAACCGTGAAGCAACAATGTATATATAAATATTGAAATTTTTTCTCAAAACTGTTTTAGCTGGACATAGCCAGTTCAGATTCTACCCTCTTCATATATGGTACGTGTTATTTCGGCCATGTCCGAACGAACAGACACCAAATCAAAGGAAAGCCAGCTCATTCAACAATTGCTCATCCTCCAAAAAATTGCCATTTCGTCCTTTCCCTTTCATAAAGGTTTTTATTTCTCCCAAGACAACATAAAAGCATGTGAGCGTTGCTGGTCTGATGAGCCAGCGATTTCGGTTATAGTATGTGAAACCATCAAGCCCCGAGACTTCTTCAAACAGTAAAGTCTGAAATTTTCTATGTTTTAGTCCTCATGCGTGTATGAAATTGAAAGCCCACAAAACCTTTCCAAAAATGTTCAACTGTTTGTAAACCTGTGACCAAACTGCTACGCTCATTACTCACTTGAAAGACAGCTGTTTACCGTCTTCCCTAGGTTTTTAACTTTGTAAATTATCTAAGCCCACTAAGCCGTTTTTGCTAAACGAGAACCCCTCTCGTTCTGGGGCATGAGGAATAGCACTTCATTTCATGTTTTTAAATGTTAGTTTTTGTAATATTGCTGGGATTTTATTATGCTAATAATTTATCATTGTGTCTATGTCTTTAAATGTTAGTTTCTGTAATATTTCTGGGGTTTTATTATGCTAATAATTTATCATTGTGTCAATATGAATGGTTTCTCCGTGACGCCACTGTCCCAGTGAGAATGTGTACTTGCTTTATTCTGTATGTGCATGTATGAGAATCTTCTAGCATGGGTTTCAGTGTGTATGTATGAGAATTTTCGTTGTTGGCTGCTGGCTGCTTGGTACTAGTGTTTCTCTGGATTCGTATCGATAGGTAGTCGTTACCAACCTCTGCTTTTGATGCTACCAAAGAGGTTCCTCCACCCCTTGGTTTCAAGTTGGGTTGGCAATGCCCAGTTAGCGAGCCTCGACAGGATGCGAGAGTTTCAGCTCTCCCCACCACCTCGGTTTCTACTGGGTTTTGCCGATTTCCGGGCGGGTGGCGGGAGTCTCAGGGGCCGATAGGACATTCTGTGGCTGCGCTTCAACCTGTTAAGACGTTCTGGATTTACTTTCCTCCCTTGAGATGGTAGCGATTCGTTGTCTGGTTTGTTAGACTTCATATCTTAGGTTCATTTTTTGGGATACGTTTCTCCGATGTACGGAAATGTATTCAATTTCATTTCGGTGATTTTGAATAGGTAAGCAAGGTGAATATGCAACTAATTTAGTTTGATAAGGGCTGGCAATCAGTAATCTGTGTGAGACTAGCTGTTGGTCTATGAACTGTGTTTAATTTCTTTCTAGCCATGAGGAACGCGAACAATATGTGGGAATATTTTTATTCTGTGCAGTGCATGTTAAATATTCTTTTCGTTTCCTCCTTCCGTGAGTGATATGTACTCCACGTGGTGTGTTCTTAGAACAAAGCCTTCAGCTACCCCTGTGTCTGTTTCTATGCTCTTCTGTCAAGAAGGTATGCATGTATCTTTCTGATTTCCATTAGTACCTCGCGATCTTCTCTCCGTCTATTTTTAAATTGTTGTTTCGTTTCCAAACTTGTACTTTGCATTCAGACCCCCCTGTAAATTCTCTTCTAGCCTTGTACGACCCTCTTTATTAGCTTGCTTATGAAATACTACGTATTTCTAGGGGCTGCATGGCGTATTTCTTAGTTGATATACCCCAACTTTGAATTTATTCCACTTTTCTGAATTTTGAAGACTGGGCTTCGTCCATCCGTGTGAAACCTTCCCAATCGCGTCTAACTGTATTTCTTTAACTTCCTTATGATATACTACGCATTTCTACAGTTTGAATGCCGTAGCTATTTTTCGGAAACTGAATTATATATTTTTACTGGTTTTCGGAACCACGTGGTTCTGAACTACGACATCAAGGGTTTATAGCTAGTCACTTGAGTTCTTGCCACTGCTCACACACCTGTGCCTTCCTATTGTGTATTCTTGCCTCGTAATCTGTGATTCCGTTGGTTTTTATTGAAATGAATACAATTTTTAAGTACTTCGCTTTCAGTGGGGTGCGAATATGTTTAGCTGGCACGTGCTGTGTGTCTCAATAATTCCGCATGCTTACGGTTTGATTTGAATGGAAATTAATCTCGCTATTACCGCGTACCATCTCAAGTAAATAAAGACGTACGAAGTTTACTTGTCTTGTGTTGTGTGGTACGCTGAATTTCGCCTACGATAGCGGCGCCAGCTTCTGCTTCGTATCAGCACGCTGAGTTGGATGAGTTCCGCTTTGCTTCGCGCGTGTAAGTGGCTGAATGCTTGTTGATTGTAAATCCCTCCTCTGACAATGTTCAGTTCATATTACTTTATGTTATTTTAAATGGGGACGCATTTTTATTGTTTAAGAAAATTGGTGCTACCATTTGCTCATGTTTGAAGTGAATAAAAAATCAGTGAAACTTTATCCTAATTATAAATATTAGTTAACGAATGCCTCCCCTTTTTTAATGTTGTTTTTCACCAGTGCTGAGAACAAATTCAGATGCAAATTGTCACATTTTTAATTCCGTTGCGCCACAAATGTTCTCACAGCCACCTTCATAAAAGGGTTTAGTTTGGGGTGGCTTGTATATTAATGATTGTGTGTAATTCTCGTGATCTACGACGTATGTTGGACACCGTCTCTTTGTCTTCCCGCTGCTAAAGTAAAGTTAGAGTCAGTTCTAAATGCTGGGCCAGGGAACAAGATTCTGTTGCAGGAAGTAGTCAGTAGTTCACGCGAATCCTTTAGCTGGTTTTACGGCCTGAGTTATATGTTTGAGGTAAGCTTTAATTGGCTCCCTTTAGCCAGAATTAATTTTACAATTACGGTGGTCTTTCACCTTAGACTTACAAACTACTTAACTAACGACAACACACACACGCCCATGCCCGAGGGAGGACTCGAACCTCCGGCGGTAACGCCCATTCAGTCTGTAGCATGACGCCTTAGACCACGCGGCCATTCCACGCAGCGAACAGACACCATTGCTTGACTTTAAGAGCCATAAATTTAGGTATTACAAATATTTTAATATCTCGGCTGTTTCAGAGAGTTAAATTAAACAGTGTAGTTGAAAATCTGTTACCGGCCGGGACTCGAACCCGGAATTTCAAAGCTTTGGGCTGTTCCCTTTGTGCCCTCAACCCATTCTATTTGCTCGTAGCTTTACTTGCGCTCCCGCAAGGTATTGGACGTTCCGTAACTTTGCATCCGCACTGAAATTGTAATTTGCCTGTTTGAGCCAGACGTACAATATATAATATGTAGCACCCGTTCTTTTGAAAACAGCGGACACCATATGCATCAACTTTTAAAAGTTTTTAATAACTTACAAGCGATCTCTGACTAAGTTGTTTTTAATAGCGTACATGCTGTATCTCAGGGGCAATGTTCCAAATAACGAACAATAGATTCACTGCTACGAACTGAAGTCATACAATCGACCTAGTTGAAATGATCGATTGTTATCGAAATAAGCTACGTGGAAAATAATTTATATGAACAGTAAAGTGTCTTCCGGCCTCCTAGACGAGAACATTGGGATGATTTTTAGCGAGTATTGCACACGCCTACAATAAAGAATATCAATGCATGTTTGATACGGCTGTGATGCAATGCATTTGCCTTTTTATCTGACTCCTGCGTCAGGCGTTTACAGTTGCTGAAGGCATGTAGGCGTTCTGGCATCTCGGCTCGCTGACAGTGCCAATTCTTAAGAGTTAATGTCCTTCCATTTTAGTAGGCATGCGTCATAATCAAGTAAAAACCTGTGACTTGTTCCGTGCTACGGTGTTATCTTAACAGCCTGTGGCAGGCAAATATCAGTCTGCGCTCGCGCAAAGCTGTACAAAGCACCATTCATCCACCAAACAAATAGACAGATTGTGACAGAGATTCGTCGCAGTATTTAACTTGTCTTATCTAATAACTGTGATTGAAATTTAGTACGTACTTTGGGAGACTTTTCCTGGCAGCTAATGTGAGCGTTGTCTCAAGTTTTTACGTGTGATATGGAGACGCCGATAGATATGGATGACTCTGCAGAATGGAATGTGTGTCATGGCGGTTGTCGTAGTTTTTTTCTTGCATGTCGAAGACGACGTATACAAGGCGCACCAGTAGAAACTTGTCGGCACTAGTTGTGGTGTAATAAATTATTGTTTCCTGCATTGTTTTGTAATAATGGAATGAACATAGTCATAGTAATGTAATTTGCAAAGAAGACGATCTTGTGCTGCATTGTTTTTAATACTATGTCTCCACCTACTGGTAGTGCATGGATAAGTGTTTCAAACACTGAAGTACGCTAGCTATCCCATATGTGTCTTTAGATTCTATCGAAACAATATTAACATTAATGGAATACTGTGTTTCTTTCACAGCTTCTTTCATAGTCGTATAAAAATGCAACATATTCTATTAAATTTGCAAGGTTTATTTGTTTAAATATTGTATTTGTAATTACGTGTTACACCGTGTATGGCTTGCAGATTATGCGTGGGATCGAAACAAATTTCAAGTAAAATATATTTAGAATTAAATATCGATTTTGTTTCAATACTTTGAAAGCTGTTACACTAGGATAGAGATACAGTTTTCCATATGGTTCTACCGTCATTTGCTGCATGGCATGTAATGGAGGTTTGAAGAATGGTTTGAAGTTGATCTTTCACCTAGGGATTAATATATCGCTGGAAGATACGTTTTTATAGAGAAATAAAAAAATTAAAAAAACATACAAAATAACAAAAATTATTCTGCGCAACTAAGACCGATGTATAATTAAATACAAAAATAAAGTAAAAGAGGACGTTGCTGCGCTAATTATAAGAATATTGTAACAAAAAGACACCAGGTGGAGGAGGGTCGTCTTTAAAATTAATCATGAAAATTTAAATATTCAATAGAAAATAAATATGCAAACACAAAATGTTTCACATAATAGATTAAGCAATTTAACTACAAATAAAACTGTTGCGAAAGGTCAAAGAGAAATTTGATTAACTGAATTAGAAAAAAAAATGATGGCTAGCCTCTTTTAGAGGCCACCTTTGCAAATATATAAGACAACAAATATACCTAAATAATAAATAATATTAAATATATAAAATTTCAATACGTTAACATTTCATTTATACATTAAATTTTATATTGTTTTATTATTATTTTATTATATATTTAATTTTATATTATTCATATTTTTATTATTTTTGTTCGAAATATTTGAAAAAATCATAAAACTATAGGAAAATCTCAAGTTGGCCATAAAACTCGCTAGTGCGATTTTTTTTAAGAAACGCGTTTTGATAGAACTAAACATTAGAGTAACATTATTTATTAATTAGCATACGTTTCGTCTTTTGCACGGTATAAGGGAAACGAGCGAATTCTATAACCGCGGCCTGTGGTTCCTGCGTGTGAAGTGATGGATAAAATATTGATGTTTGTTCATGGGGCGCAGCGGAAAATTCCGAAATGAGAATAGGAACTTAATCTGTGGGAATCGGTTACAGCAGCCTGATACGGGCTCTTAAGCGGAAATGGGTTGGCGGTCTCCAAGGAAATCTTGTGCCGCTGATTGCACGTCGTTTCGAGTGACACCGTTTCGGAAGGGAGGTTTCCGAAATTGCGAGAACTTTAGGCCTTCACAGGTCAGCTATTTGGAGGACGTGTAACTTTCCGGTGACCGAAGTCAGCTATTTGGAGGACGTGTAACTTTCCGGTGACCGAAACGGTCGCTCTGCCAGCCAAATAGCTACATCTACCAGAGGAGTTCTTCTAAACGACGAATGTCTTTCACACTAAATAGAAGTTAGAAATATGTAGCCCATATTCCAGTTCGCATTAAATGTGGATAAAATGAGGCTAATTTCTTCGTATCTTGTTTAGGAATTGCACCCTTGCATATTGGATTACTGTAAAGAAAAGTGTAGAAAGCAGATCTGAAAGGCAAACAGGGTGAAAATGTTAAGGGAAGTTGTCGAATAGCGTGGCAGGTCTTTTTCCAAATAACACTACGTATCTTTTATTTTGTAAAATAATATTGGATGTTGGGCCGCGTCTCTATAAAATACTAAATCAAACTGACTGCCAACGTTTGTACCACTTTGTACCGATCCTCTTAAAGCTACATGCCCTTGTGGTCTGTCGGGCTGTTAACGGCAAACAATGACCTCCACTATACCACAATTACAGATTTGTATTTGTTACTCAGCAGTAATTCTGATATAAACTTTTTCATGAATAAAAATTATAAAATAAAATGAACATTTATTTTTCTTCTACTGAGGGTTAATCCCATCTTGTACGGGGTTTGATATACTCAAGACTTGTTAAATATATTCCGCTGAAACGTAAAGTGTCAAAATGACGTAGCGAGTGGCACAATTAAACAACTGTTAATTTATACTCTCTGGAAACAGTAATCAGCAAAACTGCTGAATGTGTTAAGTACTAGCTGAAAACCCGGCGTTGCCCGGGTATTTATCTCTTTATTCCTGCCATTTTTCAGGTATATATTCATTTTTATAAGGGCTGTATGCCTGTAAAATCTCTTGGAAATACAATTAGTAGTAAAGAAGGAATAGATTAAAACTTGGTGCGTGATGGGGCGGTTTTCCATGAGCGTTACTGTTTATGTAGTCATATCTCATGAACTACGTGTCACACTATGATACAATTTAGAAGGTACCTTCAGTTATATGTTTGTATACTGTCTGTAAAATTTCCTGCAGCTACAATTAAAACTGTACAAATTACAAATTGTAACGTCATACCGAATGCCGTAGTTTTAGTCCATGAACAGCGGAACGTTACTGTTTACGTGCTCATATCACATGACCTACGTGTCGGAATGTGATACAATTTAGAAGCTACATTCAACTATATATCTGTATAATGTCTGTAAAATTTCCTGTCGCTACAATTTGTAGTGTTCAAATTATAAATTGTAACGTCATACCGAGAGCCGTAGTATTACTCCATAAACAGCGGAAAAGTAGTAAGCGAGAAACTTTTTTCCATTCATCATTTTACTATGGTTGCCAGCGAGAAAATTTTAATAAAGGATTGAAATTATGTTTAAAGTTTGTTGCAAGTCACTAAGTACTGTCATTACGTCATGACTTGCGGCGAGACTTTCGAAATACACTGTATGAACAGTGTATTTCGAAAGTCTCGCCGCATTATATGGCATTTTTTTGCGATATCTATTGGTTATGACGTAATATCTTTTGAACCATGGATGTATGTGATTCTTAACCATGCAGCAATTGTTACCTCACGGTAAGGAATGTTTGTACCAAATTTGGTTGAAATCGGTCCAATGGTTTAGGAGAAAATGAGCAGCATTGTCGCAAAATGGCAGCAGTTTTTCGCACATCCCATTGTTTATGACGTCATATCTCGTGAACTATGAATCGTACGTGATTCTTACACTTACGACGACCGTCCTCATGGATTGAAGCTTACGTGTACAAAATTTCATAAAGATTGGAACAAAACTGTAGATTTGTATGCAACACATACAAACATACGGACACTCGTTTTATATGTTAGATGTGCAAATCACTGTAAAGACCATATACAGAGTTGCTGGCAGGCATGGCGAAAAGTCAACAAAACACTATCAAAGCCTTTGTCACAAAAAGAACATACAAATTCATACAGGCACATAATTGCCATTTAGGTTGTACCAATCATACCACACACACACACACACACACACACACACATACACACACACTTGTGTTCAAGTGGGCTATCACCCTTCACCTGTGTCATAACGTATGTTTCCACAGTTTGATCACATATATAAAAATTTACAATTCCTAACTTACATTTTATATGGCTCGCAAATCAGTCCGTATTGATTGTCCTGTGTGATAGAGGTCTATATCATTCTGCTTTGACATCTTTGAGGTATAGTTGTAGGCACTTTGCTGTTGAAAATTACACGTTTAGGACCACATCACTGAGACAGACAATAAATAGCAAGTGTTCATAGAACAGTTATGATGTATAGATTCACAAAATTGTTAATTCACTGGCAGATGCATATTTTGAGGCCATGTGTGTAAATTATTTAGTGTTTGGTTTTAATCATAAAGGTGATGTCCTCTTTTTCATCCTTTAATGTTGAAGATAAACTGTTATAACCAAAACCTAGAATGACAACTGTGTAATATGTGAACTTGAAAAGTGAAGTACCTTTTTTAAAATATTTACTATAGAAGGAGGCCAATTAATTCTAAAATCATGTATATGTAGCCATTAAGAGTGGTAAAAGGAAGTATATGTTTTCACATTTATAACTCTTCCACCTTAAAGTTGCAAATTCACTTAATTCAGCAACATTGAAAACAAACTCAAACTTCTGCCCAGCATACTGATAAGGTGCAATGTTAAAAATTCACACAAAATAAATTCCGCCGAAATCACATTCCAAGGAAGTTCATTTTCAGCAACATTCAAATACAGAAGGAGGATGATCCAGTTGTCAGTAG
Source organism: Locusta migratoria (assembly GCA_026315105.1). Lineage (NCBI taxonomy): Eukaryota > Metazoa > Arthropoda > Insecta > Orthoptera > Acrididae > Locusta > Locusta migratoria. The sequence continues at coordinate 789,904,633 of CM048755.1, read as the reverse complement.
TAAAAATTGAAACATTGTAGCAACAAAGTCTGTAAATAATGTTATTTATTGATATCATTTAATGTACTTCTCTTTAAGAATAACATTTCAGGCTTTTCCATCGTTACCACAGAACTTGATGTAATTTTCTAATTTTTAATTGGGTGAAGGAAAGAGGAAACATACAAATAGACACAGAAGATATAAGTGTACTTGAAAATGTTTTCCCAAGAAAATAGTTAATTGTAAGAAACCACGTAAAAGACTGTGGCTTGCCAAAGGAATAAAAATATGTTGTAACCAGAAAAGGGAATTGTATCTAACAGCAAGGAAGAATAATGACCCAGAAAATATATAAAAGCTACTGTGCTTCATTAAGAAAAGTAATTAAAAAGTCCAATAGCACATATATCATGTCAGAGGTAATGATATGAAATGAAAAAAGTCTGGAATATTATTGAAAGGGAAACAGGGCAACCAAGTACACAGGAAAGCTGCATTACCATCAAACTCAATGTAAAGCTTACTAACAAAAAGACGCTGAGACTATTTTTAACGATCATTTTTAAATGTTGGTGACGATCTACAAGTTCATTAGAAGAGGCAAGGCTATTACAACTGGAATTCCACCCACGTCTTCCTTTGAAATTAGGAATATAATAAACTCACAAAAGAGTAAAAGCTCACATGGAATTGATGGCCTTTCGAGCAGAGCACTAAAAGCTTGTTCCCAACAGATAAGTAGGATTCTCAGCCACATATGTAAGAACTCTCTGATGCAGGGTATTTTCCCCAATAGGCTGAAATATTTTATCGTAAAACCAATGTATAAAAAGTGGATATGAATGATGACAATTACTACTGCTAATTCTCACGTCTGGCCGCTTTCTCCAAAATAAAAAAATTAAAAAAAAGAGGGCTGATAATGTCTGTTGCGTTTTCAGACAGGCTTTAGAACAGGAAATCCTATATATGCTTTTATTGATCAATATTAAATGCTGTGAACAACCGGACATCACCTGTTGGTTGGGATTTTTTTGTGATCTCTCAAACACTTCTGACTCTGTAAATCTTCTAGATAAGCACAAGAATTGCGGTATGAGTGGACAGTGCACCAATGTTTTAATTTTTACTTAGCTGGAAGAGTGCAGAAAGTTTAAATACGTGGCTCACATAATGATGAAACGTCAGCTATTTGCTCCAACTGGGGACCTATGAATAACAGGGTCCGGCCGGCGGTGTGCGGCGCGATAGTCACGTTCTGCACGGCCACTACGGTCGGGGGTTCGAGTCCCTCTCGGGCACGGATATTTGTGCCGTCCTTAGTATTAGCCAGTTCATAAGTAGTTTGTAAGTTTAGGGACTGATGACCCCGTAGTTAAATCCCAAATCTCTACAAACATTTGAACATTTTAACAGGGCCCACATGGCTTGGATCCTTTGCTGTTTTTAATATATACTAGTGATTTCATGTTCACAGAATGGGTTAAGTTGACAAATATTTATCCAGCCTGGTTTCAAACCCAGATCTGCTGTTTGCTAAGCAGTTGTGCTGACCCATGCACCACTGAGGAAAAGAAACGTGTCCAAAAGAACAGACACTACTTTTTATCCAACAGTTAGTATGAATTGCTATTCACAGACATTAACTGTGAATGGGTAAAGTTAAGAATTTGTATATGACGAGAGGCGAGCTAGAGTAGCGTTGCAGTTGTGATGTCCAGTGTGTCTCAGTGGTGTAATAGTCAGTGCAACTGCCTAGCAGGCAGGAGCCATGATTAAAATCCTGGCTCAGTACACTTTCTCAACTTTACACATTAGTAGTTAATGTTGTACATTCCATGAATATGGACTAATACTAACAGCAAGATCAAAAGTGGTATCTGTTCCTTCAGACGTATCTGAAAGAGCAAACACCACATTTATATAACTTCTACACTAACGACTTGCCATTCTTTATTCATGAAGATGCTAACATAGCGCTTTTGCTGATAATACAAGTATTGTGGTCAGACTTGGCACACAAGAATTACCTTATGAAATTGTAAATAATGTATTTCAGGAAATCATTAAGTGGTTCTCTGAAAAAGGACTGTCCTCAAATTTTGACAACACGCAGTATACCATAATACATTTCCAGATGCTAAATGACATGACATCTTTAACAAATATAGTCTGTGAACAGAAGTCTGTAGCTAAGGTAGAACATTCAAAGTTCCTAGATGTGTGCATTGATGAGAAAGTGATCTGGAAGCAACACATTGATATCTACTAAAACGTTTTCAGAGTTCATCAAATTATGCTATTAGGGTTAATGCAAACTTTGGGACAAAAATCTCAGTAAATCAGTTCAATATGCCTCTTTTCATTCACTTTCATATGGCATCATGTTTTGGGATAATTCATCATGAGAAAATAAGTATGGTCCACCTAAAGACAGGGGCACCACCCATCAGCTTTGACCAGTGGTATTGGCGTGTTATGTGCATGCAGATGGCGTAATTACGTGGTGGCTGAGTTAAATGCACCAGTTTGTTTACAAGCAGAACATAGATTAAGGTTTTCTGTAGCTTCACTTTGATAGGGAGGTATAGGCTAACAGAGAGGGGTCTCTCTCTCTCTCTCTCTCTCTCTCTCTCTCTCTCTCTCTCTCTCCCCGCCCCGGCAAGTTAGCACCAAAGGCGTGAGTTTCTGGGCTGAGACCTGTGATCGATGGTACATTCTGTTGGTGTAATCTGTAATTTACGAGGATAACCATAGATCATTTATTATCTACAATACATAAGTATTAAGATATTATCCCCTATACGGGATTTCCAACATGTTGCTGACGTCATGGGTCAAAGCTGACGGGTGGTGTCCCGGTCTTTAGTTTTGCCATAAGTATTCATTGCACAAGAGCATGTAATTAGACTAATTTCTGGCGCACACCCAGACACTTGTTTAATGACCTAGGGATCTACACGATATATATTTTCACGGATGAAATTTGTTGTTAATAACCCAACCCAATTCAAAAGTGAGCAGCTGCAATACTAAAAGAAAGGATGACGTAGACGATTCAAGGTTAAATCTAACTTTGGCCCAGAAAGGGGCGAATTATGCTGCCACAATAGTTTTTTGAAACTTACAAATAGCATCAAAAGTCAGATAGCAAACTACCATTTCAAAAATTCCCTCTCCTACTCAGCAGATGAAATTTTAGTTATATATTATTGAGTTTCCAAAAATAAATAAAAGATTGTATCTCTTCTAATATATTGTTTTTTAAACTGACACACCCCACAGCATTACGAAATTTCATATTCATGATCTATGGAACACACAATGATCTAAGGTAAACAAAAGGGAAGGGCCAAATGGGGAAGGATAGAGGGGGAAAGAGGAGAGTGATGGACAAAGCGTAAGCATGCGGAATAGATATGTCAGGATGTAGATAACTATTGTTTTTATCAATGACGACTGTAGGTGGAATGCTTCATAGAAGTCAGAGGAAAAGAGCAGGCACTTTCCAAGTTCATGCCTACTAATACGTATCCAATCACTTGTGTGAAAGCTTAAATACAGTGCATACGTAAAATAGGACGATTGATTGGTATATGCTGATTAAGCCAATCAGAATGTATTCAACTTCTTTCAAACTCATATACTGTTTGAAACTCCCAGAAAAGTAATTTCATATATTCTCATTTATAGTCACTTCCTTTCCCAGCTAGCTTCAGATATATTACAAATGAACTTGAAATATGTAGGAAAAGTCACACAAACACAGCAGAAATCAACGCTACTGACACGAAACTACTTGCAGCTACTGACAAACTTTTCACTTTCACATTAGCGAAATAAAAAAACAAGTATTTCGAATGAATTTGATGTTCAACAAGCAAAACTAAACTTTGGAAACAAAAAGCTTCATGGCAAATAACATGCATATTCTTTTTTAAAGTAGCGTTTTTTCTACATCGCTTTTCATATTGTATATTTTTCTAACTAATAATTTACCGGTATGTTGTTCAAATTTTGAAAATAATCTGCTGCTGCACCACACTTTTTTTATTTTGCTTAATTCTTTTTGATCGACATTAAATTAGCTCAGTCATTGGCATCCATTTTTTTTTTCAGCACAAAGTTTCGTCGATAACACTATGTCAAACTAATTTTCACAATTGTCCGAGATTTCAGCATAATCGTGTAAGTCACATATGACAAATGCTGAGGGCAAGTTTTAAACACGACACAAAAAGGGCGGTACATTTTCCTTCTAAACAAAATTAAGCGATCATTAGGTCATCACTATTTATACCTACAGCTAATATACTAACAGGTACTACGAACATAAATAATAAATGAAACTTTGCATTGCATTATCACCACTTAGTTTGTGATATGGATTAATTTTCTAATCAAAACGTATATAACTACTACATCGTTTCCTCTCTACAGCCCTGAAGTCCAAAAAACCGCATTTCTGAGTTCTATCCGAAACAAAACTTTCTTTCCCACCAATGAAAACACACTTTGCCGTAACCGATGAGCGGTTGCCAGCATGTAGCAAGAATATCTATGGGAAAGAATGTTTCGCTTGCGATATAAGCGCACGTCCTGGCAGGAGGCATCTTAAGGAGTCTGAACTAAGGTAATGAATGGGGAACCTCTCTGGCCAACTTTGCTAAAGATTTTCCTCTGACTGGCCGTTGGTAACACATGCCAGCCAGAGGCAAGCTGTTTCCTAGCGGTTTGAACCAGCAGAAGACTCCAGCACACGATACGCCACAAACGCTTTGCCCACTAGTTCCATTCATACTGCGCAAACGGGTTCAGCGGGTGTATGTCACACCATACACAATGATACATCGGGGTCTCATACACAAAAAAGACATTTATAATTATAAACTACAACAAAATTATTTAATGGTTTCAGGAAAAATATAACTTATACCATTCGGGTAATTCTCTTTCTGCGAATAGTGTGTCTCGCTACACTCGAAAAATGTCGGAAGCCCAACAAAATTTATTCAAAGGGGATAAAATAAATGGAACACGTGAAATGGATTTATTTAAGCGTACACTGACATCATCGTATTTCCTGTATGGTGGAGAATATTTTAATCAAACTGACAGCGTCGCGATGGGAAGCCCATTAGCTCCAGTTATGGCAAGCTTGTTTATGGAGCACTTTGAAGACGTCGCCCTGGACACAGCAACTGCAAGACCTAGCTGTTTCTATCGGTACGTTGATGACACGTTCGTTGTCTGACCGCACGGACGTGAAAAACTGTGAATTCTTCGACCACATCAATAGCATCCATGACAAGATCAAGTTCACGATGGAGGTGGAGAAAGAGAGTGCCTTGACGTCCTCAGCCACGGTTTTTACAGAAAACCCACCCACACAGACCGGTACCTGCACGCCATAAGCCATCATCATCCATCGCAGAAACAGTCTGTTTTAAGGACCTAGGTGCACCGAGCGGGGGTACTGCAAAAGGAACTGTGCCGCCTACGGAAAGTTTTTAGGGACAACGGCTACAGCAACAGCCAGATTACGAAAGCTATCTTCCCGAAGTCACAGAAGCAGAAGACCCCCGAGGAGGACTCAAAGAAACTTGCCTTTTTGCCGTTTTGTGGCCCAATCGCTGAAAAGATTAGCCGACTCCTTAAGAGACTCAATATCGACTCGGTCTTCAGGGCTACTTCAAAAATACGTTAGTTGATGAGACCTGTTAAAGATAATGTAAGCCTAAGAACACCGGGAGTATATAAAATACCTTGTGGTTGTGGACAATTTTATATAAGACAAACAGTGCGCACTACTGAAAAGCGCTGTGTGGAAAACGAACGATGTTATAGTCTACGTTATCCCGAAAACTCTGCAATTGTGGAGCATGCACTTGAAAACAGACATCGTATTGTGTTTGAGGAAACGCCCATAATTACAAGAACGAACAGTTTCTGGGATAGCGTAATAAAAGAGGCGATTGAGATGAAAATAGCTGACAATACTCTTAATAGAGACGGCGGCTTTCAGCTGAACACAGCTTGGAACCCGACGATCGGAAGGTTGAAGCGGGCGCGGCAGGCACGCGACCAAAACATTGCCTTTTATGGTCATGTCGCGGAGCACCAGTGACGTCACAGCCCGCAGTGCAGCTATATAAGGCGACAGCAGCAATCACTCGACAGTCAGCCACTTGACAATGGCCGAGGAGATCTCGGCCGAAACGTCGTGGACAGTAAACACTACATTACGCGGCTGGAAGCTCGTACAAATTTTATCAACATAACTCGCCGCGAAACAATCCATTAATACAAATGTTTAAACGTTTGTTAAGACTATGGGACTTAACTGCGGCGTTATCTGTCCCTAAACTTACAAACTACTTGTAAACTAACTTACAGTAAAAACAGCACACACTTCCATGTCCAAGGGAGGATTCGAACCCCCGACAGCGAATGGCCTCGCACAATGAAATTTGCGGAAAAGTGTTGCATCATGCGGCGTCTGATTCTAAACCACTGTACCGATTTCAACGAAACTTGGTACACAAATTCCTTCCATGAGGTAACAACTTACGTAAGGATAAGAACTGCTTACGACATATAGTTCAGGAGCATAAGCAATTGAAGACCTCAGGGTAAATAATGATAACACTCATTTATAAAGGGCTGAGATATGACGACTTCTATGTTTGAAAAATAGTTTCTGTTACATGTTTTAATATTTGTAGGAATGTTTCCTGAAAGTTTGGCCGTACCTTTTTGTAACACCCTGTATAGGAGTCGGTGGAGGAGGAGACGGACAGAAAGGGGAGGGAGGAGAATGAGAGAGGGGAGAAGGTGACAGACGGGTGAAAGGAGAGGAACAGAAGGAGGGGAGGGGGAAATGCACAGAGAAAGGGGCGGAGGAGATGGGGCAGGGGGGGGAGCAGGTGAACAGAGGGAAAGGAAGGAGGAGATGGACTAACTTAAGACTGGATTAAGTAGCCGGGCGACGGCGGGTTTTCAGCTAGTAGCCTATAAATAATGTACAGTCTGACAACTGCCAAGGCTACAAAAAGAGAACAGTAATCTACCATCGGAAGTGCAGTTTATAATTTTGTGAACAACGAAAAGTAAACGTACGTGGTTCGAAGGATATTCGAATAGCGACCACCCGCATCACTGACAGCACATATCCATAGCGATGGCATTTTCCTTCGTGTTGCTTATCTATTACTAGGACCGTTAACTATTTCTAATTTGCTTCCTATTTTCGATCTTGGTCTGTATTCAGTTTTCGATGGGTTACCCGTTGCGTCAATGGAATGTTGCTCTTCCACCGACGGCTGGCATTCTCTATGTACCTCTTCCGTCTGCTTCAAACGTACTGGGAATATTCCAATTAATTTTCCAAATTTCACAGAAAATTCGTCAAGATATAGCCCCGACTGGGCATACATATTCGGCTGCATATGTGTTAAACTGTCCTAAGGGAAACAGAAAGTGTAACAACATGAAAAATTTGACCTAACACTACCGAACAGATACTCCAGTATTTACATTCCTGTGCGGGATTATTTATGGTATTTAACCCTTTCAGACCTGGCGTCAAATATATTGTACACCGACTTTTTATTGATTTCAGAACTCTATACGATTTCCCTTTACTTTGATACTCAGTGGCCTATTTACTGGACATCTGTAGCTTTTAGTTTCGTGCTTCTTGCTGTCATCTGTATTCAGAATGGCGTGCTACAATGGAAAACAGTGAACATAACGGACTGCGTCAGATATGATATCAGTAGATGAAATTATTTTATGTATTAATTTATGAATTTTGCACAATTCCACTTTGCGTTAAAAGTTCCACAATAAATATGGAGTAACAAATATAACTGTTGACTTCTTATATCACATCCTTAACTGCTTTACAGACCCGGTGAACAATTTACTTGATTTTTTTTATTTATTTTTTGAAACCAAATATGATTTTTTTTTAATTTTGCTCGAATATACAAATAGACATGAAAAAGGGTAAGAAAATATTTTATTCTGTTTTTAAAATAATTCAGGATTGAAGGGGTTAAAAAGAGAAAATATCAATTCATACATATGACAAATGAATTGAGTAGACCAAATGATTGCTACCGGATGTGTAATCTTTTTGCCTTATTTCGAAAACACTGCTGTAAAGTCCCACACACGCACCAATCGCTAACTCAGTTGTTCATGTTCATCCTTCTGACTAGGCATCCATCACTTACACAGGCTGGCTTCATCTTGAGTCCAAAGCACTACCTTTCATTATCAGATGTAATCCATCCGTCAGGCGAAACTATACAAGTAACTGAGTGACTGTAAAATCGTAGCAGTTGTTTGTGGTACCTCGAAATGAAATCGGGCTTATTATGTTCTCACCGCCTATTCACACCACTTATTCACACCTTTATTCTTCTCACAATCTGTTTACAGTACTTACAGAACTCAGGGAAAATTTAAAACACACAGGCAGACAGAATACAAAACCTTGGCGAGTAATGTTATCTTACGACGACTGGCGGCTTTCGTTCACTGTGGACATAAGCGAGGTTAGGTGTTTTTTAGCGTCGGATAGCTACGCACTGGTTATAGGGGAGTGCGGATGTGTCAATAGACACGATTCAGCGCACGTCTCGGACAACGCCCGCTGTTGTGGCATGGGCGGGGGCATCCCTATGGCTGGGAAGCAATCAAATGAATGCCCTGCCAAAAAGGCGAACGAACTTGGTTAACGGCTTCAAAGTGAAGGACGCAATGCACGTGCCGCCCCATGTAAACCTCGCCTTCCTCTCGCTTACCGGTAGACGTGGAATGACAGATAGAGCCACAGCAGAGAAGTTCCACCTACAACAGTGCTACGACTGCGTATCAGTGTTAGTAGAGTACTCCCATTTCCACACTGCGACATTCAATGTCTGGCACTTGTAATACAGTAAATTTAACCCTTTAGTGACCCAATAAATGTATACTTTAAAAAAAAAGATCTAAAGTCTTACTTTGTAAACAACAGTGATGTGTTATATTGTACATAATGTCGATTCTACGATATACAGTATTGTACCTGTCAGGTAATTGCAATAATACTCATAGGCATAGGCCATTGAACATTTGCAACATATAATCTTATAAAAGAATTTTATTCCATTCGATCAAACATTGATAAAATTTAGATGATTGAAATGAAAAATATCTGGTGCAATACAATTATACAGGATGTTAAAAATTCATTATCCCAACTAGGCCTAGCAGGTATGACGCAGGAGCCAAAAGCAAATATATTACGTAAAGCATGTGTCAGAATCCCATATTGCTTGATCACTGAGCACACGTCGGTATACAAGACTGATGCAGATAAAAGTCATTTTGTATGATTTGCTTGTATGGACGAATGAAAAGTCAGGTTTTATAGTAGTGCGAAGTAATCAAAGGTGTTTTACGGAAAACATGTGGGCTGGTACATTGGGGGTGACTGCTTTCTGTTGTCTGATCGACTCAGGTGGCCAAGGTATAGAATCATCTTGCACGTTCAGCAGGAGGATGTGCTTTCAGCGCACATTAAAGAACCAGTTCTAGCAGTAGTTCTGCCAATCGGTGTATAGACGGGGAAGGACGTGTACATTGCTCGTTCGTCTGATTTGTAATGGTAAAGTCACCGTAATAAATTCTACCTTGTTTTAAAGCCCCGATATTCATTTCGGTACGTCCTGTACGTCTCCGACGCACAAATTTGAGTATCCATTTGCTTGTGGAATGCTTCTTTTAAAGTGCTCCTAAACGCCTGATGCCTTTAAGATTCCTCGCCATAACACACTTTTTTTTCTTTCTATGGGGCTACATGAAAGCCGACGTGTTTTCTGCCTCTGTTAACTGGGGCGTGAAACTGGTTGCAAGAATTCTTGCAGCATCCACACAGATTGTAGAAAATACACTAACTGGGTCATAGGTCCCTAGGCTTACAAACTACTTTAACTTATGGTAAGGACTACACACACATGGCAGAGGGAGGACTAGATCCTACGACGGGAACGGCCGCGCAATCCGTGACATGGCGCCTCAGACCGCGCGGCCATTGCCGTGCGGCAGTTGAGGGACTGTCAGCAGTAAGTCGCTCACAGTAGCTTCATGCGCCTACTAAGTCAACAAAATGTTCAAATGTTTGTAAATCTATCGGACCAAACTGCGTGGTCATCAGTCCGTAGCTTACAAACTACTTAAACCTAGGTAAACTAACCTAAGGACAAACACACACACCCATGACCCAGGAAGGATTCGAACCTCCACGGCGAGCAACCGCGCCCTCCGCAGCGAGACGCTTTAGACCGCTCGGCTACTCCACCGCGGCGCCTACCAAGTCGTGTTAGGCTATTTTCTAATTGTAAAGCATAGATATTTTCTTGGAGCTGGTTTGTTGCATTGTTGAAAGCATGCAAAAGCAGTGCCAATTGTCAGGGATGAACTTGCGTCGACCCCTCTATAGCTGATCCGAAGTATTTGGACACCTTTGAAAGTGGAATAGTCCACTATATGACGTGATAGGCGGGTGTACTAATAGAAAAGGAAGTGAGGACTATTGGAGAAGCTGCGGCAGTAGAATGGGTCGGTCAGGAGAGCTCAGTGTGTTCCCAGGTGAACCTCAATGGGCGCATTTTCCAGCCAACGACGGGCTTCCTGCTAGCCGATACGGGCTTGTGCTGATTTTAATGGCACTCATAAGGAAAATTTAATTTTTTACAATAGTGACGAGAACGAAATTAGAAAAAAATCCGTATAATATTGTATTGTTCTCCGTCTGCATACCTCCTGCATACTCAGTAGTCTGACAATATGCGTTTCCGACAAATGGTTGGCTTAAGAAATCCATTTGCATCCGTCTTTTGCATCAACCTGCTTAGTTTGGCCGAAGTAAAGAAGACATGAAATGCAGAATGGCTATGGGAAGAAAAGTGTTTCTAAAGAAGCGAAACTTGTTAACACCCAATATTAATTTAAATGTTACAAAGTCCTTCCTGAAAGCATTTGTCTGGAGTGTAGCATTGTATGGGAGTGAAACGTGGACGATAAAGAGTTCAGATACAAAGATCATAGAAGCTTTTGAAATGTGGTGCTACAGACGAATGATGAAAATTAGATGGGTAGATCACGTAACTATTGAGGAGCATATCTGGCATATCCTGACTAAGAGAAGGGATAGATTGGTTGGACACATTCTGAGACATCAAGGAATTGTCAACTTACCATTAGAAGGATGCGTGTGGGGTAAAAATCGTAGAGGGAGACCGAGGGACGAATATAGTAAGCAGATTCAAAAGGATGTAGGTTGCCGAACGTATTCTCAGATGAAGAGACTTGCACAGGACAGGGTAGAGTGGAGAGCTGCATCAAACCAGTCTACGGATTGAAGACCACAACAACAACAGTTTGGTCACTGAATATTTGAAAGCACTGTACATAATACAATATAGTCGTATTCCTGAAATAATCGGAAACTGTTCGTTTTCTTTTTTGCCAGAGTTGAACGTTGCACGTAACTTGAGTAACAAACACACAGGGACTTTTAACTCTTCTAAACTGCTTAACTGGAGTGTTGGGTTTCGTAACTGTGAAGCGGAGACGCAAAAGTACAACTACAACTAAACCAAGAACAGGCAGACCTCGTTTATTGGTTGACAGTTTGTTCTCTTACACGTTTTTCATGATTTTATGAGGAGCTTCATTCCCTCGCAGCCGCAGAAATCCAGTTATTGCACCACAAGTGGATGATCGGTGCAACCGAGCCATGTAGCCGATTAACAAGCATTACAGAGGATGGTTACGAAAAATCTCATCAAATACGAACTCCTCGGAGTTCCAAAGTGCTCTATGCAGCCAGACTTGCGAACTTACTGTGCGTAGGAAGTATGTTGTGAGGCTGTTATTGTATTGTAGTACCCTGTGGCAATCCAATGGAAAGGTTTGGGCATGACGAACGCCTGCAAGTTGAAAGACGACCGTCTGTCGTCTTCCATATCTTTTTTATAGTTTCTGTAAAGTTATAATTTATTTAATGTCGCTAGATTATCATTTTGTTAAAACTTGATCCCCACTCTTTTCAAGGCTTGAGGGATAACATTTTTATTTCATGTGTTAGAATATTAGATAATATTGCTATGTTTTTCTTATTTTGTTATGTTAATAATTTATTATTATATTAATTAATATGGCATAAGTACGACTTCTCCGCTACGCCACTGTCCCTATGAGAATGTGCAGTTGTTTCACCTTTAAGTGTGCGCGTGAATCTATGGCTGTTTGAATGTGTGCAGTGACAGCTCGCTTTGCATCGTTCTCTCTGTCTCAGTATCGATAGCTGCTGATACTACCAAAGATGTTTCCACACCCTATGGTTGCGAGCTGGATGGCGAGTCTCTCGGTCCACCACCACCGCTGTTTTCGTGGATTTTCCAGCTTCTGGTGGCTTCCCGCGTCTTCCAGCGCCCCGGTGGCCACGCGGCTGATCATTCTGGGCTTGTCGTCTGGTGAGGTAAGGTTGGTTCTGCTCTTGTTTCTGGAGATGGTAGCATTTCATTGACTAGCACGTTGATCTTAGATTCGTGGACTTAGAATCAGTTTTTGGAATATTTTCTCCAATCGTGTGCAGTTAGGTGTTCTCGTTTTTCAATTTAGTGATTTCCAATAGATAAACGCGGTGTGTGTGATTCTCGTTGCAGTTTGATAACGGCCTGGTATGTTAAAACCTTTTGTGATCATGTGGCGGTGTAATAACTCTGTGGAAATACTTTCTAGCTTTGTGGGGCCCGATTTCTAATAGGTGATACGTTCATTTTATACAGTGCATGTAAAAATCTTCTCATCGTTTCCTTCCGTGAGTGATATGTGTTCCACGTGATTAGTTCATAGAACAAAGCCTTCAGCTTCCACTCTCGTTTGTTCCATGCCCAACAGGCAAGTAACTATAAGGGTATCCTTCTGATTTCCACTATTATTTCGCGAGCTTCTCTCCCCGCCTATTCTAATTTTGCTGTTTCTTCTCCAACTGGTAGTATGCACTCTGTCTTTGTCATTAATTCTCTCTGAGCCTTGTACAACCTCCTTCAATAGCTTTCTTATGTAATTCTCGACATTTCTAAGGGTTGCATGCCGTAATTCTTATTTTAATTTTTCCGACTTTGTCATTTCTTCATTTTTGTGAATTTTTGAAACTGGACTTCATCCGTCTCTGTAATCGCCCCCTATAGCGTGTAGCTGTATTTCATTCGCTTCCTTATATAATTCCATGCATTTCTATGGGTTGCATGCTGTAGGTAATTTTCTTTATTTTTCGGAATCTGCATTTATTCAATTTTATCGGTTTTCGGAACCACGTGGGTCCGAGTTCCGACTTCAGGGGTTTGCAGCTAGTCGGGTGAGATCACGTCACTTCTCATATAAAACCAGTACCTAGATCAACTTCTAACAGACTGCAACTTAAGAATCCACCGTGATTTTGTATAATAAATCCGATTTTCAACCACTTCACTTTCAGTAGAGTGCGTTCATGAAACGTAGCCGTGTGTCGCTGTTAGCGTGTTTGCTCGCGGTCCAATTCAGATGTAATTTAACTTGGCTATACACACGCACCATCTCAAAACAGGCACGACGGACCAGAGCCAACTTCAAAGTGTTTTTGTATATTGTGTTTTGTGCTACCTCCGACTTGCTGATTTTCGCCTACGAGAGCGGCGCCTGCTTCCGCTTCGTCTCAGCACGCTGTTTTGGTGAGTTTCGCTGTGGCATTGCGTGTGTATGAGAGAATGAGTGTTGTTTGTGAATCTTTACCCCCAGCGTTAAATCATGTATAATTTAGGCTAGGCACCATCACATTTATCCATTTAAGAGATGCATTTTAGTGTATTAACAAAATTGGGCCGGCCGCGGTGGCCGAGGGGACTGAGGCGCTCCAGTCACGGTCTGCACGGCCACTACGGTCGGGGATTCGAATCCCCCCTCGGGCATGGATATTTGTGCCGTCCTTAGGATTAGCTAGTTCATAAGTAGTTTGTACGTTTAGGGACTGATGACCCTGTAGTTAAGTCCCATAAGCTATACAAACATTTAAACAAAAATAGTTCCTCATTTTGTTTGTTTTCTATCTGAATAAACAAGTTTAAGTTCGGCATAATCTGTACGTTGCCTATAAATTGTAGTTTTAGAGCAGCCGGCCGCGGTGGCCGAGGGGACTGAGGCGCTTCAGTCACGGTCTGCACGGCCACTACGGTCGGGGGTTCGAATCCCCCCTCGGGCGTGGATATTTGTACCGTCCTAGTTCGTAAGTAGTTCATAAGTAGTTTGTAAGTTTAGGGACTGATGACCCCGTAGTTAAGTCCCATAAGATTTACAAACATTTGAACATTTTAGAGCACCTTCTCTCTTTTATTTAATAGTGCTTCGCAAGTACTGAGAACATGCTCAGATGCAATGTTTCTTACGACTAAATTTCGTTGCGCCATAAATGTTTTCTTACCCACCATTCTAAGATAACTTTAATTGTGGTGGCTTGCTTATTAATGTCTGTGTATAATGACATGTGAGCTGCTATGTATATTGCTCACTGTAGTATTAACTTCCTGTTATTGAAGTAATTTAAACGAGTCTGTTCTCAGTTTGGGCCAGGGAACAAGGCTTTGTAGCAGGGAGTAACCAGTAGTTCACACGGACCTTATTTACTAATTTTAGTGACAAAGTAAGGCTCTTGTTACGTACAGTGTTTGATTTTTAATGTTCAAAATGTTCAAATCTTTGTGAATTACCGAGCGAGGTGGCGCAGTGGTGAAACACTGGCCTCGCATTCGGGAGGATGGTGGTTCAAATCCACCTCCGGTCTTCCAAATTTAGGTTTTCCGCGATTTCCCTAAATCACTCCAGGCAAGTGGCGGGATGGTTCCTTTGAAAGGGCACGGCCGATTTCCTTTCCTATCCTTAACCAAAGTCCGAGCCTGAGCTCCGTCTCTAATGTCCACGCTGTAGACTGGGCGTTAAACCCGAAGCTTCCTTTCTCCTCCTTTGTGAATTAAGGGACAAAATGCAGTCCCTACACTTAAAAACTACCTAAACTAACCTATCTTAAGAACAACACCCACAACTTCCGACGGGATGGCCTGCGCAGGTGGCGTGGCTGTGTTGGGCAGTTCCCATGCTTAATTATTCGCTAAGTACGGAAGGATGAGCACAAGTCTGTAACAGTTGCAAGGCACTGATTATTTGTGACAATGCACCTCACCGCGGCCGAGCGTACTGAGCGCTATGCTACGATACGCGAGGCCGTTCCCCGTCGGGGGTTTCAACCCCCCCTCGGGCATGGCTGTTTCTGTCGTTTTTAATATAAGGTAGTTCATAAGTAGTTTGTGAGTTTAGGGACTGATGACCCCACAGTTAAGTCCTTTAAGCTTGACAAACATTTGAACAATTCACCTTGTCATAAAGCAGCCTGTGTAAAGCAATGTTTTATGGCCAAAAACAATCTTGAAACGGGCTGGCCTTCCAGGATCTTGAAATGAACTCAGCGAAAAACTTGTGGGATGACTTAAAATGTCTACTTTCCTCCAGATCTCAGCTACATCAGTATTTCTCTGCGTACAGGAATAATCAGCTGCCACTCCACTGCAGACAATCAGAAACCTCACTCAAAGTGCCTCCAACAGAGTTCAGACGTCACATATGCGATCGGCGGGCACACCCTACATTAATTTTCACTGAACTGTGTCCGAATACTTTCGATCAGAAGGTGTTCAAATGTTTGTAAAGCTTTTGGGACTTAACCGCGGGGTCATCAGTCCTTAAACTTACAAACTACTTATGAACTACCTTATACTAAAGACGGCACAAACATTCATACCTACCCGAGGGGGGATTCCAACCCCCGACGGGGAACGGCCTCGCGCATCGTAGCATAGCGCCTCAATGCTCTCGGCCGCTCCGCCGCGGCACCAGAAGATGCATTTTTGTAATTTTAGAAAACAGTATTACTTTCCATTTTCTACATTAGGAGCCTGTTACAGATCTTTGCACCAGGCTGTTACTGCAGTTTTTACTGAATAGAAGTGACTCGTACATAACTTTACCATCAGCACCAAACAAAATGTTATCGAGAAAGCAGCCCCCCATACGACATTATTCACAGAATTCACAGTGAAGTTTTATAGCATAGGAGGTACAAATATTACAAATGTCTGGAGTGATTTAGGAAAATCACGGGAAACTTAAATCTGGATGGCTAGACGTGGATTTGAACCACCGTCCTCCCGAATACGAGTCCAGTGCGTTACCACTGCGCCACCTCGTTCGGTCTATATGCGGGAGAAATCAACGTATTACGTTACGGGGCAATGTACAGTTTATGTACGGAACCATCTTCCGACTGACTTGGAATCACTGCCGATATGATTCATTGTATGTATAAATGACCTGTTTTATGATAATAAGTTGGAAACAACTGGAGGAATATAGGACATGGTCTTTACGACCAGTTTATAAATTTGTCAATAGCGGTGAAATGGGAAAAGCACTAGGTATTATTAGAACCAAAGAGAAGCGAGCTGCGCAAACTTAATTCATGCAGCCATTGTTGCCTGATGAGTGTGTAACATTCAGGGCCGGCGCAAGGCACGTGCGACCGCTCGGGGCGGCACTTTCCTAGGGGGAGGGGCGGCAAATCAGCCAGCATCACTTAATTTTGGGCAAACTCAACATTCATGCCCAGGAGGGGATTCTAAACCAAACCACGGAGGAAGGCGCCTTCAGGAACTGTGACATGGCGCCCGACTACCTAACGGCCGCCCCTGTTCAATAAGAGGAGGGAGGAGGACTAATTTCTCCGCCGGCCGCGGTGGCCGAGGGAACTGAGGCGCTTCAGTCACGGTCTGCACGGTCACTACGGTCGGGGGTTCCAATCCCCCCTCGGGCATGGATATTTGTGCCGTCCTTAGTTGTAGGTAGTTCATAAGTAGTTTGTAAGTTTAGGGACTGATGACCCCATAGTTAAGTCCCTTAAGCTTAACAAACATTTGAACTAATTTCTCCCTCGTCGTTTACTTACAACTAATTTTGCAGAAGACGAAATCTAACGAATGCAATGTTGGATACTGCGGTTACATGTTCAGCCTGAAGCAATTTTTCTAAGCCCTTCAATGGCAGTTTCCGAGTGTTTTAGTCTTCCCGCATTATGGAAAATCAAAAGGTTGAACATTACTACGGTCAAACACGTCCAACACCTGTAAGGGTTAGAAGTATTCCCAATGGGCAAATACGCTGCGAGTCATTACATTGGTAGTAAGCCTGGCGTAAGTTGGATTTCGACGTATTTTTGAAAATTTTTGTTATCCGTTTCTGAGTGATAGTCGGACATTTTGGTTTTTGAGCCATGAAATACCAATCTCCGCCTGTATGAACAACAATTAAACTCCGACTTGCACTTTTGTTTGACAATACTACTCACACACTCTCACTTTGCAACATATATTTACTATATAATGCGTGTGAATCCATGTTTCATCTAGGTATACAACTGGTGGCTATGAGTCTGATGAAAACCTGAGAAACTATGGTCTTTTAGCTAAATGCCCTCTCGTACGCACAAAACAAAACGTTAATTTTGACACTTTCTAAAACGAAAATCGATTGATAGAACATTGCTTCTAAGCAATTATATATTTTTGACGACGTTACAGCGTTCAGTGAATGAAATAAATCGCAATTTGCGATTAGTTATGGCTTCACTGTGCTATATTTAGATAGAATACCGAAGTGCGGCGAACGAAAATTTGTGCCCGGCCGGGATTCGAACTCGGTCTCTCCTGCTTAATAGGCAGATGCGTTGACCACTCCGCCACCGAGGACACAGTGACCAACCCGACTGCGGAGGACTCTTCCCTAAACGTCTCCCACCACACCCAAATCTCCATTCGCCATTTCCTATACAAATAGGCTGTGGTAATAGGAAAGAGACAGCGTGGCGAATGGAGATTTGTATGTGGAGGGAGACGTGCAGGGAAGAGTCCTCTGCAGTCGGGTTGGTCACTGTGTCCTCGGTGGCGGAGTGGTCAACGCATCTGCCTAGTAAGCAGGAGAGACCGAGTTCGAATCCCGGCCGGGCACAAATTTTCATTCGCCGCACTTTTGTATTTCATCTAAACCTAGTACAGTGAAGCCATAACCGCAAATTGTGATTTATTTCAGTGCTTCTAAGGGTTTCCTTTCTAGCTTTGACGCTCATTTCTGTTTGACAAAAGTTGTGCAGATTACGCAACGTTCGTATTTCTTTCTATTGTTCTTAATGCTATAGAAATTGCTGCCTGATAATGATATATCATATGATCGGTCACATACTTATTGTGAGCTTCTTGCTTCTTCTTGGGCGCTAGTTTAACCGTCGCCTCGTAACTTGACCTAGTTCCTGGCACTGCCGCGTCACCACTTGGCAATACGTATTGTTGCGTTCTCTACAATGAAAACTACAGAATTCGTTTCCGTAATTAGCCGAGGGAGTCAAGATTAGTCAGAAGCACTTTCATTGCGTTTCGTAAGAACAGAAGAATTGGTGCGTCCTAATTTCTTGCAACCTTGGATGTAATAAGTAAGTGCTTTTCATATAACGTATAATTAGTATTGCGCATGTACGTTACTCATAAGTTAGAATTCGTCTGCTTCAAGATTGCAGAATAGAAAAATTTATTTTTCTTTTTATCTGTTACTTCAAAAATTGGCAAGTCGCCAGATAAGCACGCGTCGTCCCAATAGCTAGAATGAAAATAAAGCGAAGAAAAGTGAAGTGATATGGCGATTACTAATTTGTTACCCCTTATTTCATAATCAGACACGAAAGAACTGAAACATGGAAATTACGACATACGTCGAGTGTCAGTTCTTTGAAATGAACAACCGCAGTGCAGTGAGTTAATATATTTCGACTAGCATCAGTACCCGTTGATGCCCGTGTATTTATTGAATTATTATATTACTCCATGGCCTTATTCTTCCTCTCTCCATTGTCTTCCGCCCCACTCGTTGACCGTCTCACCTGCGTCTCTAGTGAAATTCGACCTGAAATTCAGTTTCACGCGTCTCAATTCTCCTGAAGAGCGTATCCTACAGTAATATTTCACACACATTCGAACATGTTTGTAAGTTGACAACGATTATTAAAATCAGTCATGTTTGACTCCATTTTTGAACTGGTGCCCAGCGATGGTTTTGTATAAATCTGTAGAAAATGTCACCAATCAGTCGCAATTTTTGTTTTTATTTTCCATATCTACATATATTTCGGGCACAGTGTAGCTATTCTTAATGCTTTTCGTTATGTTTACATCTATACCGTCATGCTAAATGTAACTGTCAACATGACGGTTTAGATGGAAGCACATATTAAAAGCTTTGAGACTGGCCACACAATATCCGAAACCTAGGTAGATCTGCAAAGTAAAAACAAAAATTGCGATTGATTGCTGTCATTTCCTACAGATTTGTTTAAATGAAATTCCACAAACGTATTGTAAAAATAAAATAAAAATAAATAAAAAACGGGGGGTGGGTGGGGTGGGGGGCGGCAATTGAGCAGCTCGCACGGGGCGGCACTTGGGCTTGCGCCGGCCCTGGTAACATTGCAAGCTATACTGAAGTCGCGTTACTATAGCAGTGCAGTATGATGGCTTGCTGTGCAGTCAGTTTGGGATGTTTATTTGCTATCCGGTAGTAACACCTGTCGCTGTACGCTGCGCCACTGCACCGACTTCACCAATTCTCACACCCTACCCATCTGCAGAAATGATTTTAATTATTATGGGACTGATTTCATACTTCGTACATAGGCTTTTGTTATTATTAAAAAAACGTTTAAGTTTCCGGTCAATATTTAGTAAAATTCCAGAGATACAGGAATTTACCTAAAACTCATAACTTTCTTGTGATGCAAAGACAGATTTAGCGACGGTAAACAATTGGCTTAGAACAAAAGTTGATGGTATTCTTGTGGTCTTCAGTCCACAGACTTGTTTGCTGCAGATCTCCACGCTATCCTGTGTTCTGGAAGGCTCTTCATCTGAAAATACGTCCGGCAACCTACATCCTTTTGAATCTGCTTACTGTACTCGTCTCTCGGTCTCCCTCTACGATTTTTACCCCACACAGTTCCTTCTAATGCTAAGTTGACGATTCTTTGATGTTTCAGAATGTGTCCCACCAAACTACCCCTTCTCTTAGTCAGGAAGTGCCAGAAACTCCTTTTCTCCCCAATTCTGTTGAGCACCTGCTCATTAGTTACGTGATCTACCCATCTAATCATCATTAGTCTGTATCACCACAATTCGAAAGCTTCTACCATATTTTTTTCTGAACTTCTTATCGTCCACGTTTCGCCCCAATACAATTCTACACTCCATACAAATTGTTTCAGAAAGGACTTCCTAACATTTAAACTAATATTGTATGTCAACAAGTTTCGCTTCTTCAGCAACGCTTTTCTTCCTATACCCATTCTGCATTTTATATCTTCTTTACTTCGACCATCAAAAGTTATCTTGCTATCTAAATAAAAAACACCGTTCATTCCATTTAACTGCTCTTCCAGATGCTTTACTGTCTCTGACAGAATTACTATGTTATCAGCAAACCGCAAACCTTTTATTTCTTCTCCCTGAACTTTAATTCCCTCTCCAAATTTCGCCTTGCATTCCTTCCCAGCTTGCTCAATGTACAGATTGAACAGCATTGGGGAAAGGCTACAACCCTGTCTCACGCATTTCCCAACCACTGCGACTCCTCTAATAATCTTTTCTCTGGTTTTTGTACAAGATGTATATAGCTCTTCGCTCCCTATATTTTACTCTTGCTACCTTCAGAATTTGAAAAAGTGTGTTAAAATCAACATTGTCAAAAGCTTTCTCCAGATCCACAAATGTTAAAAACACAGGTTTCCCTTTCCTTAGTCCAGCTTCTAAGATCAGTGGTAATGTGAGTTCTGCCTCACATGTTCCTACATTTCCCTTAAATCCAAACTGATCTTCCCCAAGGTCAAATTCCACAAGGTTTCCTATGCTCCTGTAAATAATTCATGTTAGTATTTTGCAACCATGACTTGTTGAACAGATAGTTCTGTAATGATTACATTTGCCTGTACTTGCTTTCTTCGGAATTGGAATCACTATACTGCCGCGAGGCTTGCGGCGGAATGTCTGGTGCCGTGGTTAGCATCGCAGAGCCCTGTGATTCGGGTCCCCAATTGAAATTCCGCCAAGGTCAAAAAATTTATTGCTTTTTACTTACTATTTCTATAATGTTCCACATGTTTCTTACGTTTGATGTACGCACGTTGACAAAAAATATGGCCGGCAGCCGACCGCCGCTGAGCTTAAGTCCTCGCCGATCGCGACATGGGACAATAAACATGACCGCGCTGATACGCGGTCCAGCCATCTGCACAATCTGGCAACACTGTAGACTGCTGCAGTTCATACAGTACTACTTGTGTTCAGGTACAAAAAGGCGCGGTCAGCTACATCCATGGTCTCGCGGTAAAATTCGTGGCTTGTAAGTGCAAGTGTTGGCGATCGGAACCGTTGGTCTACAAAATTTTTATTTCACGTTGTGAGGATACAGGGTTTTAGGTTAGTACCCTCTTTGGTACGTTTTGGCCGAACGATAGTTATCGTTGGCGTGCAGCGAGAGCTGCTGGCAACAATGCTTAGGTTGGAATGTTGTTTGTTTGTTGGCTGGTGTGCGGCAGTCTCCCGCCGACCGGAGAGCGAGGCGGTAGCATGTCGGCAGTGAGTTCGTAACCTGCGTTTAGTGGTGGCTAAAGTTTTTGCCATTCCGTCGTATCGCATATGGGTTGCAGTTGCATATTGAAATGTTTCAGTGTGGACTTGTAGACATTCATCGTAGTGGCACGCGGTTATTTAATCAGTGTATGTAAAGGGAAGAGTTTTTAATATTTGTCGTTCCATAATAAAGGAGGTTAACAAAGTTTATTGTTATGGATCAACCTAGTAATTGTCCGAATCCCATACCGTCAAATCATTGGAACAATTATTAAATGAGTAAGCAGCAAATAGACTATAACGGCAACTTCGCCCATCGAGGATTAGGTGGACGCAGCTGTGACGTTCCAACGTCCCTCTTAAATTCTAATGCCACAATTGCAAGAGAAGCATATGCGTAACTTTTGATACACTGGTAATAACATTTGGGCTCAATAACATCGCTGCCTCTGGCCGCAGAGCTCTCCGCGGCCCACTCGCCGGCAGCAGCGGTGGCGGCGCTACAGAGCGCTGCCTCGCCCTCTGCCCACAGCGCCTGCCGCCGTGGAAATGTAAAATACTGAGTGGTGATCCACAAACAAATTTGCCCTGTATAATTCACACACATATCAACGGAGAATACCACCCATTTTGAATGAAGAGCCTTTTAATACACAATAAATTACAGAGGTAAAAAATTGTAGTAGTTGATGACACAATCAAATATCACTGTTCGATGGTTAACACTGGTA
This sequence comes from Locusta migratoria, assembly GCA_026315105.1. Taxonomy (NCBI): domain Eukaryota; kingdom Metazoa; phylum Arthropoda; class Insecta; order Orthoptera; family Acrididae; genus Locusta; species Locusta migratoria. The sequence continues at coordinate 789,882,117 of CM048755.1, read as the reverse complement.
TTTGTGGTTTAAATCTCGTTCCTTCTCTTTTCAGAAAAGCCGTTCATGTAATTTATTATAGTCATCAGTTCGTATGTTTCTATCATGCCACAGTGTGTAACTGCGCTATATGTTTAAAGGTCGCCGGCCGCGGTGGCCGCGGGGACTGAGGCGCTCCAGTCACGGTCTGCACGGTCACTACGGTCGGGGGTTCGAATTCCCCCTCGGGCATGGATATTTGTGCCGTCCTTAGTATAAGGTAGTTAATAAGTAGTTTGTAAGTTTAGGGACTGAAGACCCCATAGTTAAGTCCCATAAGCTTAACAAACATTTGAACAACGTTTAAAGGTCGTTTGATTCCTTACGATAAATGTATGAGATAAATTATGTAAATACGTTTCAGTGCATGTTCTGAAGCAACAGAGGCACCCTGCAAGGTTAATGACTCATTTCTACAGCAGATATTTCGCATGAAGACACTATATTAATCATTATGTTCATTTCCTCCGTAAGTAGTCTATCCCCTAGCATGTTGGTCCTAAGTGAATGGTAAAAATTACATTCCTATCGACAGAGGTCAATTCGAATTTCTTCAAAAGCGTTTGTATGGTGAAGCATACAGACTCAAATCTGGCAACAACTGGAAATCTTTGGGATATCCAGAATCACACACTAAATTGGTAAGTGAGGTAAATATAGGAAAGGTTGGGGAAATGCCAGCCGACTATATTATAACCCCACACTGCTTCAACAAGCCTTTCAATATAACAATTGGAAGTAGGGAGCAGTGGGAGAAAATAGTTCGACACCGTACGGGGGATATTGTCTGGTTCACTGACGGGTCAAAATCAGACCAAGGTGTTGGAGCCGGGGTATATGGGGTGCAGCCAAGACTGGAGGGTGTCATCTCTTTAGGAAAACTGGCCTCAGTATTCCAGGCCGAAATCACTGCCATCAGGGCGTGTGTAGAGGAGAATTTGCGTAGGTTCTACAAAAATCGTAGCATCTATATCTATTCAGACAGCCAGGCCGCCCTGAGATCACTGGCAGCTCCTGCAACAAGGTCTAAAATTGTTGCAGAATGTCACAGGGTTCTGGTGGAGCTAGGGGAAAGCAATAGAGTAAACCTATTGTGGATCCCTGGCCACTCGGGGATCAGTGGCAACGAACATGCCGACAGATTAGCCAGGATGGGGGCAGAGACTCCATTTATTCGACCGGAACCTGTCCTGACAATCATCAAGGCAATGATCAAATTGGAGCTACGTAACTGACTCAGAAGACAGCACGTAGAATATTGGACCAAAGTCCATCAACAAAAATATGGCAAGGTAATGATGCCAAAGCCATGTTTTAAAAGAAGCTCTGCAATCCTGGGTCTGAACAGGAGAGAGATTAGACTCATGGTTGGATTGCTGACAGGCCATGGGAATTTCAAAAAACACATACGTACAATGGGAATAACAAAAGAGGACCCTAAATGTAGGATCTGTGATGACGGTGATGAAACTGCATCACATCTAATCTTCGAATGCATTGCATTGGAGAATAAAAGGCACAGAATATTTGGGACAACCAGACCCAAAGAAATTGTGTCTAATAAAGAACTGGTAAAGGGACTCCTTGCACTGTTCAAGGGCATTGGTTGGCTTTACTAGATATACAGGGAGCGATACCACACGATAAAATTAGTTTCGGTGCGGGCAGTGGCGGGTTGGACCAAGACTGTTTTGGCTTCCCTGGAAAAATCAATCAATCAATGGTGAAGCAAAGCAGATATCTATCACCATTTCCACAATTTGGAGTCGACCTTTCGGAAAGACTTATTGTATAAAGGTTTCCTTCTGATTTCGTTAAAGAGTTTCTTCTTACAACCTGAAGCGTATAAAATAAAGAAAAATGAATACCACCCCTAAATGTACTGTCTCCAACGAGGATTAGAGCTGACGACTCACATCATGCTAACATCTCAAGACACTCGCAGAACCACACAGCCAACGATGCACTGCCTCTTGTTGCCCTCAGTCTCTGACATATTCAATGCTGAGCCTCTAACGCATCGCGAAAAATAATCCAAAAGTCACCTACACGAATAACAACATTCCTTTAGAACAAAAGTTAAATTTCTGTCTCTCACATCACATGAGCATTATACAGCGTGAGGCATGGAAGTGGAAGAGGAATGTCAAGTGAACTTAGCGAGACAATTCAGTAACACTTGCGAAAGTAAGTGCACTGTCACAGTGTTGCCAAATATTTGCAACATTACATTACATAGTTAACTGAGTAATTGTGCAACACTGTAATCAGTTCATTTGAGGATTCTGAAGACAGAATACGTAAAATTACGGCCAGGAACTCAGAAACTAAACTGTACACGTGGCAAATGTGCAATTCTTCGATTTTTCTTCTGCAGTCATATACATATAGTCTTCTGACTACTAACTAGGTTATTTATTGATTTCGCAGTGTTACAGCCTTGTTGGGCCAAAAAATGATGATGAGGATCATAACCCATGTCTCTGATGGAGTCTTCGAATGTTCCCACAACGACTTGCATGTGTTGTTGCTTAGTATTTATCATCACGATGTTAACATAAATGATTACAAAATTTTTGCCTGAGTCATTGGCTTCATGTTGTCGTCTTTTATGATATACGTTCTCCTATTATCCTATTTTCCGTCAAACCACACATTCTTTCTGATTCACTGGCCACATGGGAAAGAACGCTTTTGCAACTGAATGAATGATAATAATGATGGTAATAATGGAAAACTAGTAATTAATTATGTTTTAACGCATTACAGCAGAATGATAACGATTACAGTAAGAATAGAAAATGTCGATCTTTTGGTTGACACACTGCTATGAGTTTTCGTTACTGAATACCGTTCAGGACATTTTCAGAGAAGAAAAATAAACCTAAAGCCACACACATAACTAGTACAACAATATCTCACTAGTCAACTATGCCTGCTATAGATGAGGAGACGAGAATGGCGCCCCAGATCTAACATGACAGTACTCGTTCAGTTGTATAACGTTTTTCTCTCTATTGGTAGTTAATACAGACAATCACGACATAAAACACAAATATTTTAGCAATTTAAGCAGGGGTCGACCTTCCTGTGGTCGAAAACTTAGTTCAGGATGACAGTGTCTTATAAATGCAATGACTAATCTCATCTACTCATGAATGATAGAAAATGGAAAGAAAGCTGGAACTGACTTAACGAGCAGCGTTTCCTAGCCTCATAAGCAATACTGCCAAGCAATACAAATAACTTCTTGGCCAGTCCACAATATGCTCACTCCTACAAACAGATTTCCTCAGCTGGCTGGCGGTAAGAAATGCCATTATAAATGTTCAAATGTTTCTATAACTCATGGGACTTAACTACGGGGTCATCAGTCCCTAAACTTACAAACTACTTATGAACTAGCTAACACTAAGGACGGCACAAATATCCATGCCCAAGGGGGGATTCGAACCCCCGACCGTAGTGGCCGTGCAGACCGTGATAGGCGCGCCGCAGTCCCCTCGGCGACCGAGGTCGGAAAACGCCATTATAAGCAATGGCTTCAGTCAAAATGTTCAAATGTCTGTAAATCTACCGGACCAAACATTGTGGTCATCAGTCCGTAGCTTACAAACTAATTAAACCTAGGTAAACTAACCTAAGGACAAACACACACACCCATGCCCCAGGGAGGACTCGGCGAGCAACCGCGCGCTCCGCAGCTAGACGCTTTAGACCGCTCGGTTACTCCACCGCGGCTGGCTTCAGTCCAACAGCAGATTACAGCATTGAAAAATGCAGATGAATTGATGACTTACCCTTACCAACTTACTGTTGGGAGCTTCTTTTAACGAAACGAAAAAGAAGTGCAAAACGATCACTTTCTCTAAAGATACTAAGCACCGTTGTCCCAAAACGGACTGTATCTACGTTCAGTCACGTCATACGCGCCTCACATTTGACTGATAATCATCAAACTGACCGGATGGCAGAATTAGCGACTGATATTTGATGCGAGTAATCTTTTCCGATGAGAACCTATTTTCTTCGTATAGTGATACCCCTCTTTAGATGAATTATAATGTTACTGTTTAATATTGCTTCAGAAGGACTTTTTGCCTTAAATGTTTCTATCTTTGTAGGAGGTTCAAAGTAATTGTAATAATTAGTTTCCATTCAAATTACTCCTTTCTTTTAATTACTTGTATAGTAATAGCAACCACCATAAGTGAAATTGTCATATAAAGCCAACCGTTTGGATACTTTAGGTGTATCGACCACGGACAGAACGCTTTCATCTGAAATATCTTCACGAAAGGCAGAGAAGCGGACGGCTCTGTCACAGTAGGAAGCTATATCTCGACTCGGTGAGCCGGCCCTCTGCGGAGAAGAGGTGGAATTCTCAACTCAGGGGCAAACACTAATATATTGAATTTCATTATGAAGCCCAGTGTTAACAGGTTGTACGCAGAGCGTGAAATATGTTTTCTGTAGGTACGAACAGTGAAAATTATAGAGCAGTTTCAAGTACTATCAGGTTTTCAATGCCGGCCGCGGTGGCCGAGGTGACTGAGGCGCTCCAGTCACGGTCAGCACGGCCACTACGGTCGGGGGTTCGAATCCCCCCTCGGGCATGGATATTTGTGCCGTCCTAGTTAGTAAGTAGTTTGTAAGTTTAGGGACTGATGACCCCGTAGTTAAGTCCCATAAGCTTAACAAACATTTGAACATTTTTTTTTAGGTTTTCAATGAGTTTTTAATTACTATTATTATTCTCCTCTTCGAAATGACTATTCTGTCATTTCTGTCCTGTTTTTGTCTTCACTAATATTTGCATCCGGTTCGGACAATGATAGCTTTATCGTCTATTTTACTTACTTTCTTTCTGTATGTCAAGTTTCATAGTAAATTACATGCTGAAGAAAGAAGATATTTCCAAGAAACTTACCTATTAATTTTATTTTCCTCGTGTACATCGTTTCAGGGTTATATTCGCCTTTACTTGTCACAGAATAATGATATTTCTGTTTCTCTGCAAGTAGCTACCTTTGAGCGCAGTAAATTTGCCCGCTGCACGAGAGTTCCCGAGCGCCACGTTACGGATCGAGCGCCGTCCCGCGTCGGAGGTTCCAACGCTCCCTCGGGCATGGATGTGTGTGTTGTTCTTAGGTTAGTTTAACTTAGTTTAAATAGTTTGTAAGACTAGGGACTGATGACCAACGTAGTTTGGTCCCATAGTATTACAAACATTTGAACATTTTTAAATTTCCCGTTGTCTCTAGATGTATCATACCTTGTCTCTGCCGGTCCCAGATCTCATGTCGAAAGAAAAACGAGCTCCACATCATTCTTCTCCTTAATATTGTTAAGCACATATTTTCCCTATAATTCTCCTAGTGAAGTGGGTGAACTGCTGTTCTTTATTATTTTTAGTACCATTAGTTTTACTTTCAACCTTGATCTTTGAATTTGTATTTTTTATTGCCGTTACATTTGTTTGTTCGACATATTTCATAGTACTTAAGAGCAACAAGTTCTCATATCCATTAAGATAAGTGTGTTGGAGCTAATGTATAACGGTTACTTTTGTCCTGTTTCATACATAAAACTTCCTCTCAAAACATCCTTTATTGGAAACCGATATGTAGGCAGAGGGCATTCACGGCATACTAATTTATTAACTTCGTATTCCTCTTTTATTCCATTCATAATGATAATTTGGATCAGATGTATTTACAAATTTTGTCTTCGATACTCAGTCCATTTAATTTTTTTAATAGCGGTAAAATTACAGCCCTTCGGCTTCTACGGCATTTATTCTAAATCAATTATTACGAGATACGTCAATGCCCTTATTTACTATCTTTAACAAGCAACAGTGCAATTGTTTTTCTTAAAACTGTATTAAACTATGCCTCAATTCAGCGATCAATTTTAAATTTAATCGTTGTAACACGTGTTTATTTGGTTGCTTTATTGTCTATTGTGTATTTGGTACAAATTTTACAACTGATTTTAAACTAACTATGGGCTAGAGTCTTAATTAACGCAACTTAGAATCGGGTGACAATGCAGTGATAAGTAACACATTCACCTTCGGCTGCATGGCGCTTCAAACTGACCTCCGGCTATTTGGATTTGAGTTCTCCGTGAGTTTGCTAAATCAGTCTAGGCAAATGCCGGAATGGTTTCTGCGGCAGGTCACGGCCGAATTCCTTCCCCACCCTATCATATTACGCCGAGCTTCTGCTCCGCTCTAATGACCACATTGTCGATAGACGTTAAATAGAATCATCCTTCTTTCTTTTGCGTCTAATGTCTGATAAGAGCTTACTTTGATTATGTTTCCGTGTGTTGGTAGAAATTTTTCAACTGATTTCAAACAGCTTCCGACTGAACAAGAGACTTTGAACTTTCAACATAACTTAGAACTGGATAACACTGCTACATTAACGCAATTTTTTAATTGGTGTGTGCTGTAGGGCACTTTTTATACGACTGCTATTTCATCATGTTTATCTTCCAGCCGTGAATGGTTCGCCGTTAAAATTATTTCTGGTAAGACTGAGTATGAGTTAATATCACCCTATCTTTTACCTTCGCGATCTTTCCGCGACGTATACGTAAGAGGACTTAGGTAAAATAGAAATAAAACAAATTTATTGAATGTCTCTATTGTATTCTGATGAAAACGTTTGAAATTGAATGAAATATTTCACACATAAAACCTAAAAAGTGTAAAATAATTATTTAAATGAAAAAAGTATATAAATGGTGTTTTAACTTTTGTCCACGCGAAAATTTCTACCGCGTTAAAGATAGTTCAAAAAATTTTGGGTATATTGCAACACTGAAACATAAATTGTTCTTGCATCATGAGAAATGACAGAAGTAGCGTTTAGTTGCCAATAACTTGATGGGGAATTTGTTTCATTAACTTTCTGAAGTCGATACGAGGAGTGACGCGGCGGCGGCGGCGGCGGCCACGGTCGCGTTCGGTAAATGCGGCACACCGAGCGAGCCAAGGCGCGCGCGTCTGGAAACGAAGCGGAGCGCGCCTGCTGGAGGGAAAGGATAGTTGTCGTTCTCAACAGACGAAGCCATCAAACGGAGTGTAACGCAAGTTCGGTAGACTTGCCCGAACTTAAACGTTTTGACTGTAACATAAGAAATAAAAGAAATTCACGAATTGTATTGAACAATTCAATCGTTAGTAAATTAATGTAGTCTGCTATCTGCAGACGATACCGATCGAACAAGAATCTATAGGCGTGAGATAACTAGCACCTAAAAGCCACCATTAATTTTGTACTCTGAAACCCATCACCCCGCTGTAGAGAGCAAATTGCAACTAAAACTATGTCTGGAACGCTTCCAAACATCAGACTAAGTAACATTTTTAAAATCAACGAGGCAGGCAACAGTTAGACACGTTCGGAATCCATTGCGCATCTCATCAAATGACGTGATCAAAATTAGTGTTGGATTCAAATGGAACGCAATTTAACGGTGCTAGATGTTCTATCAATAAGACGCCGCTTGTAATTTCCATAATGACTTGCTGACATTTTCAGGAAGCAAAATAGAAGGGAAAAAAATATTTAGGAATGTTTTACTGCGACAAATTTTCAGTCTTTCTGTTTTTTAATGGTGTAAAGTAAACATAACGATTGAAAGACGACCGTCAGTCGTCTTCCATATTTTTTGTATATTTCTATAAAGTTATAATTTATTTAATGTCGCTTTTAAGGGGGTGCGAGATCTATGGCTGTCTGAATGTGGGGAGTGACAGCTCGCTTTGCATCGTTCTTTCTGGCTCAGTATCAATAGCTGCTGATACTACCAAAGAGGTTTCTACACCCTTTGATTACAGTGTAGTTAGCGAGCCTTTCCTCCAGCGCGAGTCTGGCTATCCGTCCCCACCACCTCTGTTTTCTTGGATTTTCCGGCTTCCAGTAGTTTCCCGCGTCTTCCCGCGCCCCGGTGGCCGCTCGGCAGATCATTGTGCGATTTCATTTCGCCATAACGCATCTTCATGTTGTATGCGTGTTTTGTGTACTATAAGATTCATGCCGCTATTGGGGTGGATACAGCAACTTGCCAGTTCCATCTGGTCGGCTGTTCGATGTACGTTACCTTGACGCTCCGTTTCGTACATAAAAAAAAAATATTAGTGTGACATGTTCAAGTGTCTCTGTTAGCTATAAGGCTGCCTGCCTCACATAGTCCTTTTTTTGTCCATGCTTTTATCTTTTTGTTTACATCGTGAGGATTGATGGTGCATAATCTAAGTTCTTTAGGCCATGTTAAGTATTTTATTGTGTATGTTTTGTGTATGTCTTGTTTATGGTAATTTGTGGCCCTGTATGTCGTTTTAAGTGTGTGTGCTCTTCTTCACTGTGCGTGAAACTAGCCTTGTTTAGCAAGTGCTTTAGTTGCCTCTTTTACTGTAAATTTTATATCGGCAATCTCCCCGTTAGGTAGCATGTTTATAAGACTCCGTGGTAGGCACCAACGCCGTAATTCATAGAATTTTTAGTTGCACGTAGATGCACTGTGGTGTTGATGCTCAGGGGTCTAGATAATTTTGTGTAGGGATTGTCCGTTTGAATAACAGGAGGTGTGCGATTCGACCGGAAGACGGTCGCAGCAGAGCACTAACGAAGGGGTTCATCAAAATTTCATTGACAAGATACACCCTGGCTCATTGATAGAACCAACTTATATTTATCAGATAAGTTTTGCTGGGCAATTTTGTAAATTAAAGGATGGAGCGTGATCTGTAGAAGAGGCCAGACTCACATTCAGAACCCGAAAACCATGTGAGGAAATACAAACAAAAATAAAGGAGCTAACTAAAGGCAAGCTCCACGTCACGGAACTGTCCGCCCTACATGTACCATGAGAACAACTGAATTTCTAACATCGATAGGACAGTAAAACTCTAATCTCCAATTTTTGTTCTGTAGCATTGTGGGAAGAATAGGTTACGTTGTAAGTCAATTTTATCCTAGATTATTTTGTAACTTAGGATTGTTTAACTTGTGTGGATTTCTAGTGTTTATTTTATGTGTTTGTACATTTGATCATCTGTTTCCTTTTGTCTAGAATTGTTTGACATGTTTAAATTTGTAGTGTTTATTTTATGTGCTTGCACACTTTAATTTTATTTTATTTATTTATTTATTTATTTATTTTTTTTTTTGTTAACATGTCATGGCTTTATCTCGCCTATGCGCGAGCGATTTGTGTAAGACTGTTTCCAGGCCCTAACCACGGATTTACAGCGTTGGAACCAGACCGTCGGGCTCAACAAAACCCCTCTCCCCTTCGTACTATATTTAATTAGTTAGGTTGCGCCCGGGCAGTGGGTAGGTATGCAGTAGTTAGTTTGCATAGCCTTGCATAGAGCTTGGTAGCTCGTTTTTTTTGCATGGTGCTGCTTGCTGGATGAGAAAAGTAGCTTTGCTTCACTAACACTAACCCTGAGAGTCAGCGAGCCTTCTTTAGCCCGAGTCTCGCTGTCCGTCCCCACAACCGCTGTTTCTTGGATTTTCCAGCTTCCGGTCGTTTCCCACGTCCGGTGGCCGCTCGGTCTGATCATTCCGGGCTGGTTGTCTGGTGAGGTAAGGTTGGTTCTCCTCTTGTTTTTGGAGATGGTAGAGTTTCATTCACTAGCACAGTTAACAGATGCGTGAACTTAGAATCATATATATATATATATATATATATATATATATATATATATATATATATATATATATATTCTCCGATCGTGTGGGAAAATGTGTTCTTGTTTTTCGATTATTTCCAATAGATAAATGCGGTGTATGTGATTCTAGTTGCAGCTTGATAACGGCCTGATATGTTAAAACCTTTTGTGATCATGTGGCGGTCTATGAACTCTGTGGAAATACTTTCTAACTTTGTGGGGCCCGATTTCTAATAGGTGATATGTTCATTTTTGTACAGTGCATGTAAAAATCTTCTGATTGTTTCCTTTCATGAGTGATATGTGTTCCACGTGGTTGGTTCATAGAACAAAGCCTTCAGCTTCCACTCTTGTTTGTTCCATGCCCTTCAGGCAAGTAACTATGCAGGTATCCTGATTTCCACTAATATTTCGCTATCTTCTCTCCCCGCTTATTCTAATTTTGCTGTTTCTTCTCCAACTGGTAGTATGCACTCTGTCTTTGTCAGTAATTCTCTCTGAGCCTTGTACAACCTCCTTCAATAGCTTTCTTCATGTAATTCTAAAGATTTCTATGGGTTGCATGCCGTAGTTAAATATCTTTATTTTTCGGAAACTGAATTTATTCAATTTTACCGGTTTTCGGAACCACGTGGGTCCGAGTTCAGACTTCCAGGGTTGTTTGTGAATCCTTCCCCTTGGTAGCGTTAAAGCATGTATAATATAGGCTGGGCACCATCCGCATTAATCCATGTAAGAGATGCATTTTTATTATAATTAACAAAATTGGTTCCCCATTTTGATTGTTTTCTATCTGAATAAACAAATTTAAGTTCAGCATAATCCGTAAGTTGCCTATAAATTGTAGTTTTAGAGCACCTTCCCTCTTTTATTTAATACTGTTCTTATCAAGTGCTGAGAACTAGCTCAGATGAAATTTTTCTTATGTCTAAATTCCGTTGCGCCATAAATGTTTTCTTAGCCACCTTTATAAGATAACTTTATTGTGGTGGCTTGCTTATTAATGTCTGTGTGTAATAACGTGTGAGCTGGTATGTATATTGACCACTGTAGCATTAACTTCGTGTTATTGAAGTAATTTGAAACGAGTCAGTTCTCAGTTTGGGCCAGGAAACAAGGCTTTATAGCAGGGATTAACCTGTAGTTCACACGGACCTCATTTACTAATTTTAGTGATAAAACAAGGCTCTTGCTGTGTACAGTGATCGACTTTTAGCCTTCAGCCTTTGTGTAAACCTAGTATGTTTGAATTTCCTTCGTGTTTTTTACAAATTATTTACGTCACGTCTGTATCTGTGAGTATGCTAACTATTTCTCAGATTTTCTAGCTTGAGTCTGACTGTAGTGTGTTGTATGACCGATTGCAAACATAAACGTAGCCATAGCCCTGTAGACAAACAAAAATTACACGAAGCGAAATGTAGCGTGAGGAGGGCTAAGCGAGAGGCGTTCAACGAATTCGAAAGTAGAGTTCTTTGTACTGACTTGGCTGAAAATCCTAAGAAATTTTGGTCTTATGTCAAAGCGGTAGGTGGATCAAAACAAAGTGTCCAGACGCTCTGTGACGTAAATTGCATTGAAACAGAGGAAGACACTCTAAAGGCAGAATTACTAAATGTATTTTTCCAAAGCTGTTTCACAGAGGAAGATTGCACTGTAGTTCCTTCCCTAGATTGACGCACAGATTACAAAATGGCAGATATCGAAATAACTGACAGAGGGATAGAAAAACAATTAAAATCACTCAAAAGAGGAAAGGCCGCAGGACCTGATGGTATACCAGTTCCTTTTTACACAGAGTACGCGAAAGAACTGGCCTCCCTACTCGCAGTGGTGTATCGTAGGTCTCTAGAACAGCATATCGTTCCGAAAGATTGGAAAATGGCTCAGGTCATCCCCGTTTTCAAGAAGGGTCCTCGAACAGATGTGCAGAACTATAGGCCTATATCTCTAACGTCGGTCAGTTGTAGAATTTTGGAACATGTATTATGTTCGAATATAATGACATTTCTCGAGACTAGGAATCTGCTCTGTAGGAATCAGCATGGGTTTCGAAAAAGGCGTTCATGTGAAACCCAGCTCGCGCTATTCGTCCACGAGACTCAGAGGGCCATAGACACGGGTTCTCAGGTAGATGCTGTGTTTCTCGACTTCCGCAAGGCGTTTGATACAATTCCCCGAAAACGTTTAATGAACAAAGTAAGAGCATATGGTCTATCAGACGAATTGTGTGATTGGATTGAGGATTTCCTAGATAACAGAAAGCAGCAGGTCATTCTCAATAGAGAGAAGTCTTCCGAATTAGGAGTTATGTCAGGTGTGCCACAGGGGTGTGTCGTGGGCCCATTGCTGTCCACGATATATATAAATGACCTTGCAGATAACATCGGAAGTTCACTGAGGCTTTTTGCGGGTGATGCTGAAGTATATAGAGAGGTTGTAACAATGGAAAATTGTATTGAGATGCAGGAGGATCTGCATAGAATTGACGCATGGTGCAGGGAATGGCAATTAAATCTCAATGTAGACAAGTGTAATGTGCTGCGAATACACAGAAAGAAAGATCCTTTATCATTTAGCTACACTACAGCATGGCAGCACTGGAATCAGTTAATTCTATAAAGTATCTGGGAGTAGTCATTAGGAGGGATTTAAAATGGAACGACCATATAAAATCAATCGTCGATAAATCAGATGCCAGACTTAGATTCATTGGAAGAATACTAAGGAAATGCAGTCCGAAAACAAAGGAAGTAGGTTACAGTACACTTGTTCGCCCACAGCTTGAATACTGCTCACTGGTGTGGGATCCGTACCAGGTGGGATTGATAGAGGAGGTAGAAAAGATCCACCGGAGAGCAGCGCGCTTCGTTACAGGATCATTCGATAATCGTGAAAGCGTTACGGAGATGATCGATAAACTCCAGTGGAAGACTCTGCAGGAGAGACGCTCTGTCGCTCGGTACGGGCTTTTGTCGAAGTTTCAAGAACATACCTTTACCGAGGAGTCTAGCAGTATATTGCTCCCTCCCACGTATATCTCACGAAGAGACCGTGAGGATAAAATCAGAGAGATTAGAGCCCACACAGAGGCATACCAACAATCCTTCTTTCCGCGAACAATATGTGACTGGAATAGGAGGGAAAATCGATAGTGGTACTCAAGGTACCCTCCGCCACACACCGTCAGCTGGCTTGCGGAGTATGTTTGTAGATGTAGATGTAGAGTGCACCACGTTCTTTCATAACGGTCACTACTTCGGCCTTCAGCCATGCTTTTATTAATACTAGCTTTCTTCTATAAGAAATCTCGCATGTGCTTTACTTGCTTATTGTAAAGTAATTATTGTTTGTAAATGTTATGAAATTCGTCATGGTCACACACCACATGGTACTTAGGAATAGTGAGCCGCTGCCTCTCCACACATGAGTTTGTTTAGTGCACAGGATACTTAAAATTTGTGACCAAGAGACTTGCCATCTCGTCATGACGCCGCCGACACTTCGTTTCGCTGCTGTTATCAAGTGTTCCCCAGAGTGATGTACCGCCAAGCACTACACGTGTCTTTGTGATTGAATGACTGCGCTTTCAGCTACGCATCGTGTTTGAAAATTTTCTCCCACGTTACCTCCATATTCATAAAGGTCAGAGACAATTCTATTACATGTAGTAATTATATGATTTAATTCAGTTTTTACAAGGTGTGTGCTTCATTTGGTCTCCCCACATTTAGTTGCTTGTTCATTTTTCTGAATAGATTATGATTTTAAAGTATCAAACCACAGCTTTATGGTTTCATGCTCCCCGTCCCTTGTTTAATTATCTATTCATTTATTTTTTAACATTGATTTTGTGTTTGTTAAATCATTGGTTGATCCCTTAATGAGTAAGCAGTTAGATAAATTTCCGTTGCACATGTACTGTGGCCAATCATAAAGTAATTTAGAGCAGCAGTGAGAGTGTTAAATACATTTGCAGATCTCAACTGGCCGAGATCTTGGTTTTTTAATAACAGGCTACTTTCACTGTGTTGCACAAATACTCAGTTAACTATGTATCTTCTGGCTTTCAAGCAAACCAATACATTTCTGTATTCACGTTGAAGACATGGAATTTTACTTGTTCAGCCACAACGCTGCAGTTTGAAACGCACTGCTTTCAAAATGCGAAGTGTTTGATACCTTATTGTTTCGTGACGGATGAGGCAGCGTTCATTTTCAGAAACTTTACATGAAAATACAATTAGCTTTCGTCTTAATCTAAGTAATTGTTTTATTCTTTCCTTTTTTTGGGAAACTCTAATTGTGATGGAAAATTATATGTCTCAGTCTTTGGCCTGCCGTATGTTGCAAGCACAATATCAGTATTTCTAACTTCCCTATCCATTTGCTGAAATTGTATCATAATGCTGTAAAAATTTAAAAAATTTTAACGCTGGTTTCGGCCTAATTGGACGACTTAAATATCTGCAAGCTAAATGTCACGTTGGAAACTACCAGGAGATAGCGTCGCATATTAACCATAATCTCCGACTCCCGTCTGGAAGCCCATATGAGACGAGGAAGATTTCGCGTCGCTTATCGCTACAGAGGTCTTCCTAGTACAGCTAATAACTGGCAACATCGTTGCTAACATTTGGCAACACTGTTACAGTGCAGTTACTTCCGCAAGTGTTACTGAATTGTCTCGCTAAGTTCACTGGACATTCCTCTTCCACTTCCATGCCTCACGCTGTAGAATGCTCATGTGATGTGAGAGACAGAAATTTAACTTTTGTTCTAAAGGAATGTTGTTATTCGTGTAGGTGACTTTTGGATTATTTTTCGCGATGCGTTAGAGGCTCAGCATTGAATATGTCAGAGACGGAGGGCAACAAGAGGCAGTGCATCGTTGGCTGTGTGGTTCTGTGAGTGTCCTGGTGTGAGTCGACAGCTCTAATCCTCGTTGGAGACTGTACATTTAGTGATGATATTTTATTTTTCTTTATTTTATACGCTGCAGATTGCAAGAAGAAACTCTTTAACGAAATCAGAAGGAAACCTATATATAATAAGTCTTTCCGAACGGTCGACTCCAAATTATGGTAATGGTCATAGATATCTGCTTTGCTTCACCATGTAATTTTTACCACTCACTTAGGACCAACATGCTAGGGGATAGACTACTTACGGAGGAAGTGAACATAATGATTAATATAGTGTCTTCATGCGAGATATCTGCTGTAGATTCGAGACATGACGATACGAATCTTGCAGGGTGCCTGAGTTGCTTTAGAACATGCACTGAAACGTATATACGTAATTTATCTCATACATTTATAGTAAGGAATCAAACAACGACTCTGAAACATATAGCGCAGTTACACACTGTGGCTTGATGAAAACATACGATCTGATAACAATAACAAATTACATGAAGGACTTTTTCTGAAAGGAAAAGGAACGAGATTTAAACCACAAATACCAATGTTAACCATCGAACAGTGCTATTTGATTGTCTAATCAACTAAGACAATTTTTTGCCTTTATAATTTAGTGCGTATTAGTGTAATAAAAGGCTTTTCATTCAAAATTATTTTACATATCCATGGCGATGAGCAGCAGCAGGCGCTGTGGGCAGAGGGCGAGGCAGCGCTGTGTAGCGCCGCCACCGCTGCTGCCGGCGAGTGGGCCGCGGAGAGCTCTGCCAAGTGCTGCGTCCAGAGGCAGCGTACAGACAGCTGGAATTACAGCGTAACGACGCGGATTTAAGCCGCTCTCACACTGAGCGTGGTTCGCCAAACGTTTCCTGAATGGCGCGCACGTCAGTCGTTTGCACAGTACGAATGCGGCTGAAAAACACTGCGTCTCTCTCACACGGTGCACGACTGGGCGCAGAAGCGTGCAGGCTGGCTTCGCTGGGTGGACGCCAAACGCACAACACGGCCGAGCTGCTTTATTCATCAAACCATTGTGAAGAAACTATTCGGTAAAAAAATTTGATTCTCGCACATGTTATAGCTGCATTCTTCAGCTTCATGAAGATCTATCTGCTATCTGCTTGTGATATTAATGGATTTAGTACAGTACTGCAAGAAATCCGAAAATTTTGCATTGAAAAATAGAGGTCGCTATGAATTTTCGTTTTGTGCAAGTTAGGGCATATGTTGCTGCGGATGAAATTTAGCTAAAATATAAAATTATTCTTTGAAATTGGAAGGATGTCGCTATCTATCACCAATCTCGAGATAATGGGTTGTATGTAAGGCACTTGTTCCTATCACACGCGTCAGCGAAGAAAACGGAAAGAAATTTTCATAAAATCCCTTATATCTCTTAAATGATTGGAGGTATCGAAGGAAGATTTTATCAAACGATAGCACGCAAAGGGGATATTATTTTTTCATACGATCAATTTACGAAACTTTCACATGAATCGCAATATTTAACAAACTACAGATTTTAATTAATGAAGTAATGGGCTTTTTAAGCGCCATCAATAGCTGGTGAATAGAAAATTGCCTTTTTACTATGTAAGTGAAGAAGTTACTCATTTAATTTTAGAATGAAGTACAAATTATCTTGCTCTCAGTATTATTAGTTTCAGTATTCTGGACGACTGATCACCCTGCCGTTTAGTCCCCTTACAAATCGGAACACTCAGTGTTCTGTTGCTATTTTATCTGCATAAAAATGTTTGTGAGAATAATATTTGTTAGCTCTGCTATCTTTTGGTAAAAGATGCAGATTTTAACATCGTAACAAGGGAAGTTATGTTGTCAGGGCTAGGATGTGAGTAATACGTTTGTCAGAAGAAGAAAAAAAGTCTGGTAGAGCACATAAATGTGTAGTTATATTGAAACTTTCGTGTAAACCGATACCCTAGTATATTTTAATGGTGAAACTTGTGTTTGAAAACAGGCGAAAAATCTATTTTTGTATCTCAATCTTAAGAATACATAAACGTTTAACTTACAGGAATCCTGTAAACCAGCGACCATGGTCTAAATTCAATTCTTTTGACAATCTGAAAGATGTTTGTGATAAAAACCACGTCACTCTGAGTTGGGACACTAACTAAAATATATGTACTCTAAATGGATTTCCTTATTTCTCAGAAATTTTAAAGTATACATATAAAATCATCTCATCGGTTTGTTCTATATCATTTATAAACATACTGAGATATCGAATTCTACTGTAATTTGTAATTTCAAATCAAGAAGCTATTTATTTTCACAGCACAACTTTTTTTCCTTTTTTCCAGAGTAATATTTTTGTGATGAGAATTCGTTAATATGCAGACACTTTCGTTGTAATGCAAAATTCCGCTTCTTTTGTCAAAAAAAAATTGAGTTTACAAATATTCCTCTCACTAATGTTTTTATGCATTTGAAGTTACCACATAATATTAAACTGTATTTAGTAATACTGAGGGCAAGACAAGTTAGTAGTATATGAAAATAACCATAAGCGGTATAAAATTTAAAAAAAAATGGCTCACTTACGTTGTAAAAATAAAGACGAAGCAAATTTTGTTTTACCAGGTATCTGTGACTCCCTAAACGTCCATTGCTTCATTGAATAAAATCTGTAGTTGCTCGAATAACACACTTCATATGCAAGGTTGGTAAATTAATAGCGTCACAAAATGAACTCCTCTTTGCGTCCGATCATTTGATAAAATCTTGCTTCGATACCTCCAGTCATTTATGAGATTTAAGAGATTTTATAAACATTTCGTCCTGGTTTCTTCACTGACGCGCAGGATCGGGAACAAGTACTTTACAAACAACCTATTATCTTGAGATTGGTGATAGATACCGACATCCTTCCAACTTCGAAGAATAATTCAATATTTCAGCTACATTCCATCCGCAGCAACATATGACCTAACATGTACTAAACGCACATTTATAGCAACTTCTATTTTTCAGTGTAAAATTTTCGGATTCCTTGTAGCACTGTACTAAACCCCTAAATATCACAAGAACTATGACCACTAAGAAAATAATATTCAGTTCATCATGAAGCAGAAGAATGCATCTATAAGTTGTGCGAGAATCATATTTTTTACCGAATAGTTTCTTTATAATCGTTTGAGAAAGACTGCACTTCGCTGGCAGGCATGTGGCAGTGCGTTCCGTCTGGTGTGTTCTCTTCAAGTTCCCGCCTTGCTGGCTGCTAGGTCACACGGCATACGTGACTCCTGATTGGCCAGCGCAGGTAGCATTCCGAAAGCATGCGAGAATAATAGGACACGCGCTATATCCAGCAAACAGCCAGCAGGATCGACCTGTTACCTGCCCTGTGTGCTCCCCGCAAATCTTGCTCCATGTGAGAGTGACTATAGGCTCAGCGACGGCCGGCCGCCGGCCATGTTTTTTTGTCAAAGAGTGTACTTGTAGGTTCCAGAAAATTCTTTCTGTGTATAAATAGTGGAGCGCTCCAAGCAGGAGACAGTCTGTACTGATTGTACGCTTGTGTTAGCACTACATGTGTCCTAAGTGTAAAGTGTTGTGCTCTATTAAAGACCAGCTTTCGAAATCCGGACCACCTGCAGTTTACAACGTGACACCACCTGGTGGAGGCTTCTGTTATCCTGCAATACAACTGCATCATCGTGGCTCCGATTAGGTAGTCTGAGAGCCGTCACTTACACAGACAAGAACCGGAATGCAAAGGGTGTACCGACTACGTCCGTCGGAAGGTCCATGTCATAAAAACACGTGGATGCCAAGACAGCGGTAAGCCAGCTGCATATCAGACACCCGTCGGTGTTCTCTGGAGACGCTGGACAGGATAAAAAAAATGGTTCAAATGATTCCACCTAGTCGCCAAGTAGAATAAGTGGGGCAACAATATGTGCTTGGCAAACGTATATTTTCACCTGGACAGGATGGCCCAGCAGTGGTTTGAAAATAACGAGGACAACCTGGATATATGGGAAAAATTCAAGGCAGAAATTAATAAGACGTCTGGAGACCATCAGCGACAAGACCGTTTAGCAAAAGATCAATTGAAGAACAGGGCCCAGCGACATGGTGAGTCAACACAATCGTATATTCAGAGTGTTTTGGCCCTATGTCACTTAGTTAACCTGGATATGACGGAGACCGATAAAGTTTCACACCTGATGAGGGGCATTGCGGAAGACATGTATCAAGCTCTTCTGTTAAATGACGTTTCGACAACACAAGAGTTTATTTAATGGTGCCTTAAAATTGAAGAGATGCATCAGAGGAGGGTTGAACGAAAGAATTACGACAGACTCCCTAATATAGTCCCTATGGCCGTTGTGGAAGACCAGCATGACTTTGCTTCTCTCATACGACAAACTGTGAGAGAAGGATTGTAACAGTTGTGGCAGCCAGGCTTGTTGGACCAAGCGAGCACCAGATTATGGGCATGGATGTCAGCCCTGCTGAGGAAGTGGTATTTGAAACATTAGCACCTGTCAGCCCCACCAGTCGCACCCGACGTGAAGAATGGCCTCACCCTACTATGACTTACAACGCAGCCGCCAAACGGCAGCTTAGGAACCGACCGACACAACCACAACCAACTCCTCCATCAACTGTGAAGCCTCTCAGGAGGACAGATATCTGGAGGACAGAAGACAACACACCATTGTGTTTTCACTGTAGCCTTACCAGACATGTCATACGTTACTGTAAGGAGAGAAGACGGGTATTTGACAATTATTATGCCGCAAGACGCCAACCATCGGAGCAGTCCTTTCAACGGCAGTCAACTGCAGGTCGTTACTGTCGACCTATGGGACGAAGCCCGTCGCTGTATCCTAGACGTGTTCGCTCTCCAACACGCCGCCGCCGTTGACCATCGCCTTATAGAGATACCAGCCGATCGCCTAGCCGCCGTATGCAGGAAAAATAAGCGAGGTGACCATCTACGGAGATGCGACTGCCGCAGATGAAATTCCTCCATGACCGACAGTCACGAAGATTCGGGAAATCTCATTGACGTCATCATCGACGGCCAACCTGTGCAGGCACTAGTCCATTCAGGAGCTTCCTTCTCTGTATTGTCGAATAACTACCGCCGCAAACTAAAGAAGATAATGTTCTGTGATAAAAGAGCAACTGTGCTGAAGGTCGCAATCGGAAAATTCGTCCAGCCGGCAGGAACATGTGTCATAAGAATAATTATGAACAACAGGACGCAGCCTTTTGAATTTATCGTTGTAACAGAATGTAGCCATAATGCCATCCTCGGATGGGACTTTCTTCAGGCACCCAGGCTGTCATTGACTGTGGAAAATCTGATCAACAAATTGAGGAAGCCGTTCCGACGAGCACACGTAACAAGTACTCCATTGGGAGGTTGTTTGCTGTCAAGAAAGTTGAGATCCAGCCGTTAACAATGAAATGAGTTCCAGTCAGCAGTCGAGACGACCAGTTGGACGGCGAATTGCTTGTCGATCGCAGAAAGGTAATCAGTATAACAAAGGATATCTACATACCAGTGGCTCTCATAAGCATTACAGATGGTCCAGGAGAACTTTGGATCACTAATTTTCACGAGAAATCGCAACTCATACCTCATAATGTGGACTGGAACAGCTGAACCAGTCCAGGACGGTGAGCTCAATCTCATCGACGAAGTCTCATGCTCTGCTGTTACTGCCGACAACGCACTACAAGAAACTACTATGGCATTGCATATACGGCCCAGTCTGACACAGGAATAACGTCAGCAGGTGTTAACTACACTACACTATTTTTCAAGTGTATTCCATCCCAGTCAGGAGAAGAGTCACATGAAATGGCGCACGATCAAACACCGTATCAATACTGGTGACCATCCATCAACTAGCCAGCGTTCGTACAGAGTGTCGCCAGCTGAAAGACGGATAATTTGGGAACAAGTGCAGAAGATGTTGCAGGATGACATTATTCAACCTTCAGAGAGTTCTTGGTCGTCTCCGGTAGTCCTCGTGAAGAAGAAGTATGGCACACGGCTTTTCTGTGTCGACTATCGGCGGCTGAACAAAATCACAAAGAAAGATGTCTGCCTATTGCCACGCACTGACGACACCTTAGACTGTTTGAAAGAAGCTACATACTTCTCAACCATGGACATGCACACAGGTTACTGGCAAATCGAGGTTGACGAAGCTGACAGGGAAATGACTGCTTTTATTACACCTGACGGCCTCTATGAATTCAAAGTCATGCCGTTTGAAGTATATAATACCCCAGACACCTTCGAACGCACACTTTTCGAGGAATCGATTAGTGGAACACAACAGCATTAATGAAATTTCAGCCCTCACTGAATTAGATGAAGTTACAGCTGAACAGAGGGAAGATCCAGCACTATTAAAAACGATAGAGGCCTTGGAGAAGGAGAACCGACCAATGGAGAGTTCCAACTTATAAACGGAACATTGTAAAAGAGCAACTACGATCCACTTGGCCCCAAAAGGCTACTTGTTATTCCAGCTCATCCCCGGCCAGCTATTCTCAAGTATTTCCACTATTCTTCAATGTCCGGTCATCTGGGATTCGTGAAGACCCTAGGCAGAATCAGATGCAGGTATTACTGGCAAGGTCTCTACCGATCTGTCAAGCACTATGTGAGTCACTGCAAGGAGTGCCAGAAATGGAAGCATGTGCCACAGTTAGCTCCAGGTCATCTGTTACCAATTCCACCTGCAGCAGCTCCATTCCAACCGGTAACTGATGGATAATAGTCTGCACTGACTACCTAACACGCTACGCTGTCACCAAACTTCGGCCGACTACAGAAGCTCCACAGATCGCAAAATTCCTAGTAGAAGACATTATTTTGAAGCATGGTGCACCGTGTGGGATGATATCTGAACGAGGAAAAGTATTCATGTCAAAACTAGTATCAAAGGTAATGTCACATTGTGACATTTTCCACAGAATCACAACTGCCTACCATCCTCAGACAATTGTCTCACAGAACGTTTTAACAAGACGTTAGCAGATATGCTGTCGATATACGTCGATGTTGAGTTGAAGGATTGGGATACAATACTGCCAGTCGTGACATTTGCTTATAATACAGCAAGGCAAGCCGTGCTGGAGTAGCCGAACGGCCAGTCTTCGTTGGGCAGCCGTGCTGTGCGGACGTCTTGTTTACGTCCACGCTGTTGGCGGCTGCGAGGAGTTTTCGGTGAGTGCGCGCTTTCTGCGTTCTTGTTTACCTTTGAAGATGAACTTTAGACGACCATAATGCATCAACGACGACGAGAAGACACAGTTAGACTGAGCTTTGACCTGAATTATGCGAGACCAAAGTCATTTGAAGTAGAGATATTTATTCGAAGTGTAATGAAGACTACTCTAGATGAATTTGTAAGAATTCATTTATCGATTGTAAGCAGTACGATATTCTTAAAGATGATAAGTGCTGAGAAATGCCAGAAAGTAATCTAATAATGTGGAGGAACTTTAAATTTTAAATATTCTGATGGAAACTATGGGGAACGTTACAGTAGCACGAGCCAGAACGGGATTAAAAACGGTGCGAATATTTGAATTGCCATTCGAAATAACTGACGCTGAAATTAACGACAAGCTCAAGGAATATGGCACTGTCATTAGCAACTTCGCGAAAAAATGGTCAAATCTACACATTTTCCCGGTGTTAAATGGTGTAAGTCAAGTGAAGATTTACATGTTAAAACATATTTCGTCTTTCATCACAGTCTGTGGTTATAGGGCAATCGTGATATACGATGGGCAACCGCGAACTTGCTCCGGGTGCGGTTCAACAGAACACGTTCGCGTGCAATGTGTACAACGGCGCCTTGACGCAATTACCGCCTTCCGAACGATAGAGGCCTGGCCCAATGGCTACGTTACCCATGAGCTACGTAGCCGCCGCGCGAGGTAACATTGCCCCAGAACAAGACCTAGAAACTGCGCTGGAGACGTACAACGATCCTCCCGAACAGGTGGAAGTAATGGACACGTCTAACGTACAGGAGCCACTTCATTCTAATGCACAGGGTGCTGAAGTAGGTAACCAAGTAGTTGAGACTAACAATATCAAAGACGACAATAGTGTAGTGGGAACACCCACAGCAGAAACAACTGTAACACGGGAATCTGACGAAGACCAGTCTAGCAAACCCCTTCGAAAAAAAAAAACACAAAAAACGACTATAGCGCGTGAAAGAGCGGAGGAGCAAGCGCGAATATTGCGTGAGAAATCCGCACAGATAAGCAAAGTTCTCACTCAGGAGGCATCACAATCAACTCCAGACACCTTCACATCATCACAAAACAGCCGAAAACGGGAATCCCAAGCAGGCCAATGGAAAAAAACTTTAGATGAACACACAAAGGCTAATACAAGGGACTATGACTCCAAACCAGCACAACCAAAATAACTGGTTGAGGCACGGGGAAACAAGGTCCCACGAGAGTGGTGTGATGACATCGATGATAACCGGCGAGACAAGGAGATGGAAGAGGTGCAACAATACACGGCAGGGGTTGTCAAAGTTGCGGAATGACAAGTCCGACCAACAACAAAAATCGTCTTCTAGCGCGGGCACAGTTAAGACGACCCGGACTTCTTTTAAGTCATGATTAGCAAGTAACATCAAGAGGGGGTATGATAACACGTGCGCCTGCGAATGTGACACTTTTGCAAGCATACAACATTGCAACTGTAAATATTAACAAGATAAGCTACACATTCAAATTAATAAATTTGGAAGATTTCCTGTATGCAGCTGATATAGATATTGCCCATTTACAGGAAGTCACAGACATTCGACTCGACCGAATCACAGGTTACAATGCCTTAATTAATCCCGATCATGGCAATGAACTCGGCACTGCGATAATGACTAAAGAGGGTATCCCACTCACAAACATCGAGAGGCTGGTAAACAGCAGAGGCATAGCATGTACAATTTATATATAATACAAGGGTTATTAATATTTCCGCCCCTTCCGGAACCGCGAAAAAACGTCAGAGGGAGGGCTGAGTTTTTTAAAGAAGACATAGTGCCACTTTTTATAACGCGTCCAGAACACCTAATGTTCGCAGGCGACTTCAATTGTGTTATTCACCCAAAAGATCAAACCCCTAATTTCAACAAATCCATAGAGTTCGGGAACGTCGTTGAACAACTAAATTAACTTGACACGTGGGAGCTTAAACATGGTGATAGGCCAGGCTTCACTTACGTTACCAGCCATTCTGACAGCCGTATAGACAGAATTTATGCAACACTCAATTTACGGAACCACATTCTACAATCAGAAATATGACCGAACATCATTTCAGACCACGCGGCCTACATTTGCACCGTGAACTCAGAAAAACAGGGGACGTACAGAGCAAGAGATCCGTGGAAACTAAATACACCACACCTAAAAGATCCAGGACGCCACACAGTTTTCCGAAATGCGTGTGCGGAATGTGAAACAAAGTTCACGATGTACGACTCAGCCATTAGATGGTGGATTAAATGCGCAAAACCCGCATTAGTTAAAGCAATGAGTTATTATTCCCACGAGAAGAGTGCCTGCATGAAGAACACAACTGAATTTTATTTTCAGTGTCTCAGAGATCTGTATAAGGAAGATGAAACTGTAATAGAAATCACGTACAAATCAAAAGGATCCAGGCAACAATTCTAAGTTTAAAGAGGAAACAACTAGAAGCTTGCAAAACATCGTGCAAGAAGAAAGAACGTCGATGTTCCATATCATACGAGTAGAGAAAAGAACAAATAGAAAAATCCTGAAGAAATTAAAAACTGAAGACTGGAGGACCCTGACAAGACAACTTGATATACGAGGTGTAATTTTTTAACATTTTACAACGCTATTAGCTGCCAAACAGGTAGATGCAGCGGCGTAAAAAACCATCATTGCAGGGACGTCGGCGAAATTAAACCCAGACAAAGCGGAAGCCCTGTCTGTAGACATCACAGAAGAGAAAGTGGCAGATGCCATACGAAGAAGCCAAAAGAACAAGTCCCCTGGTCCCGACGGATTACCAGCTGAGTTTTACCAAAATTTTGGACAACAGCTAATTAGCAATTTGACGCTGATTTGTAATGAACTACTGAATGCCAGAAGTGACGAATTACAGAAATTCTGTGAAGTTCCTAAAACGCCAGGAGGAAAGACTGTCAGTAACATGCGTCTTATAACGTTACTTAACAGTGACTATAAAATTTTCACGCGTATCATAATGCAAAGACTAAAATCGGTTATCACAACTATCACCGGACCATACCAAACGAGCGTAGGGAAAAACAGAACAACCCATCAGACATCATGTGAATTCAGACACGTCATAGCGACAGCAGAAGCTTGCAATACTCAAAGTGCTGTAGTATCACTTGACTTTGAAAAGGCTTTCGAAAGAGTCAATCATGCGCATCTCTTCCGTACCATGGAAGCAATGTCCTTTCCGCAAAAAATTATTGCAGCAGTCAAAAATCTACTGACAAGTTCCACCTCGAGAATCTGTGTAAATGGACAATTAAGCAAACCGATCTACGTCACGAGTTCAGTTCGCTAGGGTTGCCCTATGTCCCTGAGCTTGTTTGCAATAGCGCTCGAACCCCCGTTGTGCTGGCCGACGCAAGACTCGCAGGACTGCAAATTCACGGCCGCAACATAATATGTCAGGCTTATGCGGACGATGTCAGTTTCGTGATCACGAAAGATGATGAACTTAGAAAAGCTCTTCAAATTATATCAACCTATGAAACTGCGTCAGAAGCCATATTAAACCGGAAAAAGATGTGAATAATGCTGATCGGTCAGGGTTTAGACATAAGGGCTGACCTACACTTAAAACAAGTAGCAACTATTAAAACTCTCGGAATAGAATACACGCCCAACATCCACCACACGGCTGCGCTTAACTACAGAAATTTGTTGGCAAAAATACGAGCCGTCATACAGCAACATACCTTACGAAATATGAACGTTATACAAAAAGTGCACTTAGCCAACACGTATATAATAACTAAAGTAAACTACGTGGCACAGGTACTACCAATACCCAAGGTCATAGCTAATCAGATGCAATCAGCACTCGGCTACTTTGTCACTAGGGAGCAAATTTTCAAAGTCCAACATGATATTTTGACGCTACCTTTGTAGAAAGGAGACCTTAAGTTAACAGATATTTACAAGAAATCACAGGCTCTCTTCGTCAGCGAGTTTTATAAACAGTGCAAAAGATCTCCCGATACACTAACAGCTTACCTTTTAAACGAAATAGCACCGGATAATCCGGATCCACTAATCGATGTGCACCACATTTCAAGCACATTCTGTCATTTCAAACACTTTCTTGTAGAATTTAGCTACGTTCAAAGAAAAATCTCTGAGAAGGACCGATATAGAGTTAAGGAAATTTATAACAACACAATGAAAAGAAAGAAGAGAAATAAAATAGAAGTACAAGGAGCACAACCGGGAGAAAATCTGGGAAAATATTCAAGATCCTCACTTACCGTCAAAAGTGCGGTCAGTTTGGTATATGGCGGTTAACAGAAAAAATCCTACAAATTGAAAATTACATGCCATCCACCTGGCAGAGATTCCAAACTGCATTAACTGCGACTCAATCTACACAGAGGAACATCGTTTCACATGCAACACAGTGAAACACATTTGGCTCCTTTGCACAACAATACTTGCGAGGATACTTACAAGGGAATGGTCAGGCTTGTCATGTCGAAACCTGTGTTACTACTTTTACCACTGCGAGTTAACATTGAAGGAAGTCGTGTATGCAGACTGTTAGCTGCTGACATGACCTGGAAATCTGTAAAAACTTTTATGAAGTATGACATTATTGTGGCATGGTTTTCGCGCTTATAACTGCCTGTTGTACAACCTGACCTCTCTCGCTACATTATACCAACGGCATCTAGGGACAAGGTGGCGTTAGCTACGCACCGCTCTCCTGCCACAGGAGTGAGAGAGCTGATTCGCCCAGTGAAAGCGATCGTACGATAATTAATAAATACGATAATAATAAATTCGTTGACAAATGTATCTGATATGTTATCTACAACATTCTTTCCAAATAGCTATGAAATAGACACAAACACATATATGGTTTAGAACAGGTAAAACTTTTATTTCTTGTAATTACCGCAAAAATTCGAAATATTGATACAATGTTCAAAACATAGATTTTTTGTGCACCACGAACATACAAGTAAAGACGACATATGACAGCCCTGTGAATCACAGACGTTGTTCGACGTCCGTAGACAAAACTCGGCCGGTGTTAGGAAGGAATCAGGCTTAATAACAGTATATTTCGAGGCGTGTCACGCATATTTAATCACATTTTGAAACGTGGGGAGGAGAACTGATAATGTACGACTGATTGCAACTTGAGAATATTGTCACGGTGATATACAGGAAACTGCAGTGATTAGCACACAATAATTTTCTCTGTTAGTTTTGTGTGAAATGCCTTCCACTGGCGGAAAAATTCTCTGTCTAACGGTTGAATTATGTTCGTCGTGCCGGGTGGAATCTGAAGTATCTCTATTTCTTTGTCAGGGTGAGCTCAAAAAACAGCTTTTAATGAATCAGAACTTTTATGACCTGACCACGAATCTAGAAGGAGAAAAGATTTGTTCCCGCAGAACGGAAGAAAAGCATGACGCATGAAAAGTGTAACGTTATCATTTCCCATTTTTCCAGACTTCGATGCGTCTACCACAAGATTGTCTGCGTAGAACATTGTTTATTTGACACGTGGTCCAAAACGTCCAGTTGGTTCTTGAAGACACACATATAGTTTAGGGAACAATGAACCATCCAGACTAACTATGGGCTTTATAGTGTATGAATGGGTGAGTGCAGTCGCGGACTGCGCAATTGCCTCAATATGTTTTTCCCCTTTGAATGAAAGTGTTCTTTTCGCAGGCATTTCTTTTTGAAAACCTGACTGATCTGCATTGTAATAGTAAGATTCACTAAAACTGGCGATCTTACTTTTTGCAGTCATAAGGAAAGCTCTCATTTCCATTTGAGTTACTTTATTTTCCGACCTGTTTGTCAATACAAATTTTGTTATTTTTCGTGCCACAATTTTATGTGATCTTCTGCAGCGACTAATCCAACTTTGAGAAGCTGTAAATTCTTTAGCGCCTATCGCGTTGACAATCTCTAACGCCCAATCACTCAAAGTTGTGTCGCTGACAATCAATGACTGTCGTCTGGCGTTGGTAAATTGCTCAAAAAGTCGCGCATTTACCTCCGTCGCAATTTCCAGTCGACTCCTACGTCGTCCAGCGACTTCCTTTTTACATCTATACAATTCAAGTTCAGAACGGACAAAGTAATACCTATTTTGAACAGTACTGACAAGTAGGCGTTTCTTACCACTTTAGTTCAACCAATACTTCACCACTTTTTCTTTATCTGATAATGTAATTGTAGTTGCTCGTGTTGCTTTCGGAGATAATTGATGATGGTAGGTGGCACTATCACTCGAAGAGTCTTCATGTGTGCAACTTTCTTCCGTTTCTTCGCCGTCTGTAGATTCACAGTCTGCAATATCGAGTGTTTCAGTCGTTTCTAGCCACATGTCTGCACTATTTACATGCTCGTCTAGAAGTTTAACTACCATGTCGCACATCACATAGTCTTGACGCGTGTTTTCTGTTGATTGATTCATTTGGCGTCTGTGGTCTCCATGGCAAGCAGCAAAACATTTACAGGGTTTGCCATCACCTGAGAGGGGAGATTGAATGTTCACCGTAAAGTGGCTTGCGGAGTATAGATGTAGATGTACAGAATATCTTTCACATCTCTAACCAGTTTTCAGGACGGTATGTTTCGGTATACGTACCAGAAATGAAAAGGAAGTACATGCCACAAAAACGAATATTCGTTTCCCCTTTCCATCAAAACGTGCAACGAGATTCCTCTTTAGTGAACCCAGCGATAAGACGGCCGCACCTCCCGACCATGCGCACAACGCTCACCATAACAACAGCTCGCGACTCGCCATTTCCAGGGGTGGCCAGCCGTCACCGCAAGCGCCAAGCAAGAAAAACAGCCATTTTCGTGATTCTTTTAGGTGACTTCCAAGTCGTGTCAGCAGCTAACATTCTAATACAGACTTCCTTCAATGTTAACTAACAGTGCTAAAAAAATCAATACATGTTTCTGTGGTGTCGCACAAGTACAAAGTGCGCGCCACCTACTTTCGCCGCGCGCCGCCATGCACGCACGGCGCGGCGTTCTTACGACGACAGCCACGAGCGCCCTCTGCTGCAACTCCGCTCGTGGCCACCTCTGAACGACATCGTTCTCTTGGGACTGAGATAGCAACAAGTTAGGACCTTCGTAATCAGATAGGCACCAGTGAAGACTTGGCTATCGTATAGGCACTAAGAAGCAGTACTAGGCAGGCCTCTAGCTCAACTATGTATCAGCCTTCTTCCGTACTGATCTATGTAAAAGTTAAGTATTGTATACATTATGTGCTATATATATCTCGTTCTAATTTACTATAATTTACGTTCTAATTTCTAATGAACAGTCAAACAATTGTAGACACATATCCCCTGCCTAGACCTGAGGAACTGATGGACAAATTAGGACAGTCTCGCTTCTTTTCTAAGATTGATTTAGCAGAGGCATACTTGCAAATTCCGCTTGATGACGAATCAAAAAAGTTTTTCGTCATTAATACTCACATGGGTCTTTTTCAATTTCAACGCCTACCCTTTGGCAGTTCTTCCGCCCCCGCTATTTTTCAGCGCTTTTTGGAACAGCTGACAGTTTCTGTACCGTGTTGCTCGAATTATTTAGATGATATTGTGGTATCCGGACGTACAGTTGAAGAACATTTAGCAAACCTGGAGTGCCTTTTCAAAGTTTTGACTGCAGCAGGTCTACGTTGTAATAAAGCAAAGTGTTCGTTTTTCAAACCTGAAATAGAGTACCTAGGTCATGTGATTAATGCCCAAGGAATTCATCCATTACAGTCACATCTTCGAGCAATCAAAGACTTGCCTCCTCCTAAGAATGTGCAGGAATTGCAAGCAGTAATGAGAAAGCTGAACTATTATATCAGGTTTATTCCCAATGCCTCTCAGATTGCAGCTCCAGTGCATCGCTTACGTTGGAAGAATGTTCCTTTTGTATGGTCCAAAGATTGCCAGGTTGCCTTTGACAAATTAAAGTCTGCACTACTCAGTGATGCATGTTTGATTCCCTTTGACCCACAGAAGACTGTAGTACTAGCAGTTAATGCCTCATCGTACGGTCTGGGTGCAGTTTTGTCGCATCGTATTGGATCTCACGATCGTCCTATTGCCTTTGCATCCCAGCTACTGACGCCAACGCTACAGAATTACAGTCATATAGAAAAGGAGGCCTTAGCAATCATTTACGGCGTCACAAAGTTTCATCATTATCTCTATGGTAGAAAATTCTATTTGTTGACAGACAACAAGCCTCTCACGTCGTTGTTCTCACCCACAAAGCCAATTCCGCCACGAACGGCACAAAAGATTCAGAGATGGTACTTGATATTGTCTAATTATCAGTATGAGATTTTGTACTGACTTACCACTAAACACGCCAACGCGGACACACTTTCCCGACTTCCGGTTGGCCAGGATGTGTCGTTTGATTCTTCAGAAATGGCATGTTGTCAGATAGACTCCAGAGATGCTTCCGCTATCGCAGATTTCCCTTTGAACTCTCGTCGGGTTGCACAGGAAACAGCTGCGGATGCAGACCTATGTGTGGTAGCACGTTTTGTTCGCTCTGGGTGGCCTGCCAGAGCCAAAGACATTCAACGGCCTCTGGTTCGACGTTATTTTGCACAACGTCATGCATTATCTTTAAGTCAGGGTGTACTGTTGTTGCATACCGACAACGACCAAACAAGAGTGATTGTTCCTCGTTCCCTGCAACGAGAAGTGTTACGCCTCCTGCACCAAGGACATTGGGGTATTGTTAGGACAAAGCAAATGGCCAGACGTCATTGTACCTGGGTTGGTATGGACGCTCAAATAGAGAGCATGACGTCACAGTGTACTGTTTGTGCGGAGCACCAGGCGGCTCCTCCGCAACGTTTCTCAGACTGGCCACGCCCCAAGGGACCATGGCAACGTTTACACATTCATTTTGCCGGTCCTTTCTGGAATACGCGCTGGTTAATTATTGTAGACGCTTTCAGCAAGTTTCCTTTTGTGATTGCCATGAACTCCACGAGGGCGTCAAGTACAATCAGTGCCTTAACATCAGTGTTTTGCATCGAAGGTTTGCCTGAAACTATCGTCAGTGACAATGGACCTCAGTTTGTTAGATCGGAATTTCAACAGTTTTGTCGTGTGAATGGCATTCCGCATATCACCACTGCACCTTTTCACCCTCAGTCCAATGGTGAAGCAGAACGTTTCGTTCGAACATTCAAGTCTCACATGGAAAAGATGAAAGGTTAGCACTCCAGGCAGCAAGCTCTTCAAATTTTCCTGTCTACGTATCGGTGCATGCCACGTGACGGCCCGTCTCCTGCCGAGCTGCTACACGGCCGCCGTCACCGCACTCTCCTTCACCTGCTGCAGCTTCCCACGCACCGAGTCGGTTCGTATGGCGCTTCGCGTTTTCAGGTTTCCACGCCGGTGCTGTACAGGGTGTTTGCTGGCAACAAGAAGACATGGTTGCCGGGCACCATTCAGCGCGTGCTCGGTCGCAATATGTATGTTGTACGTTCTTCCACAGGGTCGGAGCTGCGGCGCCACGCAAACCAATTGCACCTGCACAGGCCGCGCGATCCTGTCTCCGGTTTCTTGATTCCAGACCCAGTTCACCGCCAGGGAGCACAGCCACATCGTTCGTCCCCGGACTACGAGATCCCTATGGACGTCGACGTACCTCCGACGCAGTCGTCGCCGCCGTTGTCGCCGCCGCAGATGACAGCGTCACCGAGAGGGACTCCGGGACCGTGCGGGCCCCCCCAGCTTGGGCCACGCACTTCAGAAGAAGATGACCTGCTCCCTCTGGGAGGGGGTGTGCGCCCTTCCCCAGGTTTCGGCGGGTTTCCTGGAGGATCGCAAGGCGGATGCCGGGGCGCGGACGGCGTCTCGATCCCAGCCTCAGCTACGACGCCCGTCCCACCAGTAACGCCCCCGCCCAGGCCCTCCTCCCAGTGCCGTCGCCGTGGCCCTCAGCCCTACGCCACGACGGCGCGGCGGTTTGTGGGGGAGGGGTGTGGTGTCGCACAAGTACAAAGTGTGCGCCACCTACTTTCGCCGCGCGCCGCCATGCACGCACGGCGCGGCGTTCTTACGACGACAGCCACGAGCGCCCTCTGCTGCAACTCCGCTCGTGGCCACCTCTGAACGATATCGTTCTCTTGGGACTGAGATAGCAACCAGTTAGGACCTTCGTAATCAGATAGGCACCAGTGAAGACTTGGCTATCGTATAGGCACTAGGAAGCAGTACTAGGCAGGCCTCTAGCTCAACTATGTATCAGCCTTCTTCCGTACTGATCTATGTAAAAGTTAAGTATTGTATACATTCTGTGCAATATATATCTCGTTCTAATTTACTCTAGTGTTTCTAGTTTCTGGCTGCTCCCCTCCGTACCTGCACCAGCGTGCTACCTTTATTCCTGTGTCGGTCTCATTCCACTCGGCCACCGACACCTACGACGGAAACGAGCCACAAAAGCGGCGACGAGGCTGGGACACAAAAGTGGCGACGAGGATGGGATAAAAAAGTTTCGGCATGGCAAGTCTGACCATTCCGTTGTTAGAACATACATCTCCGAGGACGATTTCACCAGCTTGACGTTCCATACCCAATCACAAAAAGACGAGCTCAAAGGGCAAACAGTGTACTATATTTAAAAAAAAAAAAAAAAAAAAAAAAAAAAAAAAAAAAAAAAAAAAAAAAAAAAAAAAAACCAAGAGTAAAAAAGACTACTGGGTGCATCTCCTGACAGAACACGAAAAATTAAAACGAATGAACAATTATAGAGAAAAATACGCCAACTTTCTACTCAGAACATAAATATAATATGGACATCCACCTATAGAAGTTTTATTTCTTTATTTTATTCTTAAATCCTGA
This sequence comes from Locusta migratoria, assembly GCA_026315105.1. Lineage (NCBI taxonomy): Eukaryota > Metazoa > Arthropoda > Insecta > Orthoptera > Acrididae > Locusta > Locusta migratoria. The sequence continues at coordinate 789,849,328 of CM048755.1, read as the reverse complement.
ATCTGGCTTAAACTACTGTAATTTTCGAGGGGTGGCGCACAGACGTTGCTGACTGATACTTCATGGTCCACGAGAAGCCAAATTATGGAAAACTATTTTGGAAGATGAAAAATCACGAGACAAACGGAATCAACTGCACTAACAGGATACACGAGAAGACAACGTTGAAGTACTCGGTACGTCAAAATAACTCATGGTCGTCCACGGAAGTACAGGAGAAGCAAACAGAAAGATTCTCCTGAACTGAGGACCCTTGATTAGATCCAGGACGCTGCAGATGGCTCAGGTCAGGTGCGAGCGTGGACACGTATGTTTACATGTATAGGTCGTACACGCTCGAAACCAGCGTCTACGACACGTCAACAGGTCCGCACTCGCCTGCAGCCAGAAATAGCATGGAATGTGAGTATGCATGCTAGCTCGCGCGAATACCTATTTCGAACTGTTTAGTCGTGCGATTCGATGCAACGCAGATGTGATCCACAATTGTGGAAATGCATATAGATACTTAGCAGCATGATTATGTGCAATGGATGTTGGGTATTTATATCTTCTTTTAGCTGTGTTTACGAATGGACGTCTCTCGCTAGAGTATCGGAGATGACTGCAGTGGTAAATTAATGTTCTTTGGTCGATAAGCATTGAGTTAGATAACTTAGAGGACTAGTTACTTAGAATGGGAGGTGCGTTTAATCGTATGTTTAGTCTCTAAAGGATTGCTCTTGGAGATCGATTAAAAAAATCCTGTGTTGTATTAGTTCGAAGTGGTGTAGGCTATTTTGAATTGCTGCTATTAAGGATTATAAGAACTTGGCTTTTGATCTAGATCTTGTCTTGTTAGCTGTTCTGTGCGTGCGCACATCGATCATTTTTTTTACACTGTGTTAACAGATGTTTATCAAGAGTAATAATTTGTTAGAAGGAGTGGAATATGATGGCGGTTTGTGCGCGAATGCTCGTTAAACGCATGAGGTATATAGTCTACTAGCTTAAACCCGCGGCTCCGCTCGCGTGTTGGTTGATTATGATAGCTTATCTCTCTTTCAGTAGTGTGCTATAAGATCAAATCACACACTAAAATGTACTCTTTTTGAAGAATCCAATCACAAAATTCAACAATAATGATTGTAATAATATCACAGATCGATCACTTGATGTAATGCGCGAAACGTCAAATCGATTTTTTAAAAGAGATGTATTAAGATAAATTTCTTTTTTACTGCTCTATTTATTTATTCTTGTATTTAGTTATTCGTTTGCTTACCCTTACAGAGAAAGAGCTGAAGACATTGTAGCACGCATAGGCCAAAGATATGGCCTGTGGCACCACGTTTCGCTGAATGTAACCTCCTTGCTATAAAGTCGCAAACGTCATCGCTAGCCTTCAGACCGAATTTTTTTATAATTTGACGACTTACAACCACCATATCTTCCACCGCCTTACAGCTATCGGCATGGAACTGCTATGGTGTACAACGGGAGACTTCGGACAACAATTACACACAGACCATTAGTTTGCCTTCTGTAGTTTTCACTGCAGAGCGAAATATTAACACACACACACACGTAGAATTTTATATACACCGATAACTTTCCATTCCAATATACTCCACCATTTTATCATTATCAACCCTCAAGCAACAATGCAACCAATAAAACCATTTTCAAAGAGTAAATATAATTTTCAGGGAGTAATTATTGTTCCGCATTTCGCGTTATATTCTTCAAATTACTAAATATCTATCAGATCGCTATAAAACCGTGCCTAAAACCTTCCTCAGGTATAAATTAGTAACTGTACAAATATTTAAGTCTCTGCGTCTTGTAGTTCGGACGTGATAAGCGTACACCGAACAGACAAAAAATGTTCAAATGTTTGTATAGTCTATGGGACTTAACTACGGGGTCATCAGTCCCTAAACTTACAAACTACTTATGAACTACTTACGGATTAGGACGGCACAAATATCCATGCCCGAGGGGGGATTCGAACGCCCGACCGTAGTGGCCGTGAAGACCGTGACTGGAGCGCCTTAGTGCCCTCGGCCACCGCGGCCGGCACCGAGCAGACATTCACATTTATAGATATCGATTGACTGATAGAAAGCGATCAAAAATATTGTCTGCCGGGCTATGCATTGGAAACAAAGTTGTGGTTGGGTGTTTGGGGCGGGTCAAGCAACCAATACAATTATTCGGTGGGGAGAGATCGAAACTTTATTAAAAAATGTGCTGTGTCTCGGAGATCTTGTCTGTTACTGATCGCGGTTATAACACCGTCTGTGGGAGAACTTAGAGTTGGTACTGTGTTAGTGACGGCTGTAAGGATAGCCCTGCCTGGGTTGCTTTTGGCCGGCCGCGGTGGCCGAGGGGACTAAGGCGCTTCAGTCACGGTCTGCACGGCCACTACGGTCGGGGGTTCGAATCCCCCCTCGGGCATGGATACTTGTGCCGTCCTAGTTCGTAAGTAATTCATAAGCAGTTTGTAAGTTTAGGGACTGATGACCCCGTAGTTAAGTCCCATAGACTATACAAACATTTGAACATTTTGGTTGCTTTTGGACGTATACAGAGCTTGCAGCATGCTAGTTGGTTCAGAAAAACGAGTTGGAATGGCTAGATTCGTTTGTTGCAGGTTAGTGTTGACTGCAAGGTGTAGTTCTGTTACTGTGTTGGAAATGTTTGGCACTTACAGAGTGTGCTATAGGCTAGATGGGATAGAATTTAAGTAAAAAGTGTTGACATACTCTAAATACACATCGCAGTAGAGCTCTAAAGAAGCCGACTTTGGTGGTTGTAAAATAAACTTTGCAGTGATCTTTCTTCGAAGCATCGCCTGTTTAATCGTATGCTAGTATTGTCTACTTAATGGCTGGTGTGCAGTATGTTACGTAGCGGATATGCCTGCTGCGGTGAATCATAATTCTTTCGTCGAAAATCAACGTGTTTAAAAAACTCCTACAGTTTGGTAACTTAAAGTGCGCTAGTTGTAGCCAATGGAGAGCATGTGTGCGGATCTACCTGCGTAGCAAATTCATCAAATTCCATTATGCAAACGCTGGAGGTAAGACGAATATACTATTTCTGGAATACAGGGGGGAATATGTACGTCCTGTGGGTATATATCTTACAAAGTGCAACAAATCAATGTTTTTTAATGGAGGTGCCATGATCTATTCTACAGCAGCAGCTTCGTGTAGATGGCTCCTATCTCCTGGATTTGGACAACATACACAAGATTTCGAAGGGATTTTTCTTTTTAACCGAGCATGACTTTCGGATGGAAGGAGTAACAGCAACGTGGTTGCGGGCGACGACAAGCCAACTGGAACGACTGCTTAACGTGGTTGGCGTCAAATTGTAGAATAATAATTAATTTGTCGAAAAATCACGAGCCTTGGTGTTAACAAAGTTATCGGTTTTACAAAGCGTCCAGACAGTTAATTGTTAGGACTTATATTTTTCGCTGGGTCGAGAAGATGGCATTACCAGGATGGAGGATTGTGATTATGGATCTGTGCAAGAAGATTGTTTAAGTGTTCTGAACGAGAAGATACGGTATTTACAAAGTGCGCCGTTGTACTGTGCGTCGCTCCCGGTTAACATATGCTTTTAGAGATCAGTTATTCTGCAATTTGATTACTTGACCGCTCTCTCGAACATTGTTTTAGTTTCAACTGTAAATTACATGGAGAGTTGCGCAAGGAGCTATATTTTTTTTAGCATTCCAGGACTTTATTCTCCGCGGACGTAGTTGTCGCCTACGTTATTCCACAACTCCTAAGAAGAAGGGCAAACGAAAACTGTATTATATGGTGAAGACATAGGCTTTAAAGGATGCTATTGCATATGAGCAAGCCCGGTTTAAACAGATAGTGTGGAGAAACCTAGCTACGATTACGTCTTTCAAAAAATGTTTGCTTTACACTAAACAGGCGAAGGGATTGGTCTCGCATCGTTGTATTGACCGAAATTAGCGGAACACACGACAAACGTGTTTGCACTGTATGTGACTCCCATCCATTCCTTAGAGAACAGGTTATGATCGATGTATGCGGGCGTTGGTGGCGATATAAGTGTTTGCGAACATTACGTTGCATGTACTCAGTTGTACTGTAACAAAAAATGTGTAAATACTCCATGTCCTATATAGGATCAGGTGTTTCGGTGTGTAGGTTAGCATCTTCGTTTGCGGTAGACATATACTTGTAATTAAAATAATAAATCTTAGTTCGGATTAGTGGAATGCATAAGAAAGGAACTTTGAGTAAGAATTTTGTGGGTAAAGGGCGGGTCAAACTTGTTCTGAAAATCTGTGTTGCATTGGGCAGGTAAAGTACTGCCTCGGTTCTGTGGTTGCTGTATTGTCGAATAAGGGTGTTGTTAGGCCAATACTTTCTAGAAAAAAGAAAAGTTTTAGTGTAGACGGTCGGAAATAGGTAAATTATTTCGACTCTCCGTTGCACAATAGGGTTTAAATGTCTTCTGGGGCGCTAGAATATCGGTGTTTGACCTGCGTCAGATAAATGTAGTTTACATCGTAACAGGACATAGAAATTTCTTAGATAGGTATACGCAAGAAGATGTGTACTGCTGTAGCAAGGAAATAAGAGGTAAAATTAAACTACCCGAATTCTCGGAAGGCGCATCTATACCTCGATCTAAGAAGGAAACGTAACATGTCAAGATCGCTAAAGAGAGAGAGAGAGAGAGAGAGTGATAAATTTCGGAACTTTCGGCATGGCTCAGCCCCATTAAATAAATGCAATGCGCGCTATCCTTGTCAGAGTGGTGCGTTGCAGATGTCTTGCGTAGAAAGTTTTGATCATTTGCAGATGTAACTTAAGTGTTTTTGTTTAAACATTTAGCATATGTTTTTTTATGTAGCCTGCCGAGAGAGCGCTCTGCATCTGGACGATTGTTAACGGTGCTTGCAGATGTATATTTAGAGACGTTGTGCTATATGTCATTGGCGATTTTCGTTATTTGGAATTTTTGTATAAGCAATATGTCGTCTTCTGCTGCTGCTGTTCTTGCTGTTTTATCGAAAGAGTGGTTGGCATACAAGTTTGTAGCGTTACATTCCGTTCGATGGCTGTTGCGTGCATCATCTAAACGAAGATATATATTTATTTTGCTTATAGATCTAAGGTTGCGGTCGAGTTCCGAAACGGACCATTTCTTTTCTTTTGGTTAGACCCGAATGTTTGACTCTGGCTAGAATTATTTTTGGATATCGAAAGAGTATATGTTAAGATGGAAACGTAAGTTTGTGGCGTTCGTTACCGTTTATTATCTAACCTGCGCTATTATTAAACACGTCTGTCGGCTGTTGTATTTGTAGTCTATGCGAAGAGCACGGAGAGAGATGGGAGTGTTTGCGCATCGATAAATTCTTACTCGCAAATTTTGCATACGAGTTTTAATATTTTACTACTACTAGCTGTAGTATACGGTTATTTTTTTTCCCAGAGACCAACTAAACATTTCTGTTAAATATTGTTTTTTAACATTACACCGAAATTCTTGTTAAAAATACATACGAAGAACAATATGGTAGCTTCATTTTTCCGAGAATAATAAACGGCGGAAATTGTTACATATGTTGTCAGAATTAAAAAATTTGCAAAAACAAGAATCGAGATATGGCGTACGGATCGCTGCGGCGCGCTTAATAAATAAGCAATTTAATTGGATGCTGACCTGGCGGGGCGCGGTCGTGTAAGAGTGCAGTACGCCCCGTCCTGGGTGTAGGGGGCGGTGTTGTTTAGAGATGTCGATGCGGTCAAGACAATCGTCGCGGGTAGGGCGGGTGGCGGCGTCCTTTGAGAAGTGGTCTCGAGCGTGGAGGAAGGGGTGGCATCTGTCAGTGGCGGCGGCGGCGGTCCGGCAATTGGCCGAGCGAGTAGGGGGTCGCGGTGTCGGCCAGGTGTGTGGCAGAGGGTGCGAGTACAGACATGTCGAGGGGTCGATAGGTCTGGACCTGTCGGAGGTGCCGCCTATTTGGCGGCGGCGCCTGGGGGTGGAGTGGGGCGTCGTGTCGGTCAGATGAGTGGCCGAGGGAGGTGTTGTTTACTTGCAACCTGTCAATCATCCTTAAGTGCGTTATGGTGGCGTCCTCTGATTTGCGGTCGGACAAGTAGCGTTGATGACAATCAAAAGGACCTAAATGTAACCTGTCAATCATCCTGTCCTTCCGGGAAGTGCGCTATTGACCTGTCAATCATCCTGTGGCGGCATCCTTTGATCTGCGGTCTGGCAATTGGCCGAGCGTCTGGCATCGATGACACTATCGTCGATGGGCGAATTTCACTGCGCGTCAACCGGTGTCACAATACTACTGACTTTGCGTGGCTTTTTATACAGGAATTTCTGTTTTGCGAGAGAAATCTAATTTTGCCTAGTGTGAATTTATATACTGTACTGGCCATTAAAATTGCTACACCAAGAAGAAATGCAGATGATGAACGGCTATTCAATGCACAAGTATATTACACTAGAACTAACATGTGATTACATTTTCAGGCAATTTGCGTGCATAGATCCTGAGAAATCAGTACCCTGCACAACCACCTCTAGCTGTAATAACGGCCTTGAGATACTTGGGCATTCAGTAAAACAGACCTTGAATGGCGTGTGCAGATACAGGTGCCCATGCAGCTTCACCACGATACCACAGTTCATCAAAATTAGTGACTGGCGTATTGTGAAGAGCCAGTTGCTCAGCTACTTTGACCAGATGTTTTCAATTGGTGAGAGATCTGGAGAATGTGCTGAGGGCAGAAGTTGAATATTTTTCGTATCCACAAATGCCCGTTCAGGACCTTCAGCATGCAGTCATGCATTATAGGTTTCGTAGGAATCGAATGAAGGATGGAGCCACGGGTCATAACATATCTGAAGTGTAAAGACCACTGTTCAAAGTGCCGTCGATGCGAACAAGAGGTGACCGAGATCTGTAACCAATAGCACCCCATACCATAATGCCAGGTGATACGCCAGTATGGCGATGGCGAATACACGCTTCCAATGTGCGATCACTGTGATGTCGCCAAACACGCATGCGACCATCATGATGCTGTAAACAGAACCTGGATTCATCCGAAAAAGTGACATTTTGCCATTCGTGCACCCAGGTTCGTCGCTGCGTGCACCATCACAGTCGCTCTTGTCTGTGATGCAGCGTCAAGGTAACTGCAGCCATGGTCTCCAAGCTGATAGTCTATGCTGTTACAAACGTCGTCAACCTGTTCGTGCAGATGCTTGTTGTCTTGCAATTGTCCCCAAGTGTTGACTCAGGGATCAAGACGTGGCTGCACGATCCGTTACAACTCTGGTATCCCGGAACGACATGTTTGAGAGCCCGCCAGACCACATGGGCTATGACAGCAGCCGTTAGGCGGCGCGCACAACCTACTAGCGCTGCCATCGCCACTAGAGCGCTGCACGCCGTGGCGTGCCTACCGCGCCGCACCATATAGGGCCGGAGCCACAGCTTGCTCCTCAGTCTTGTGTTGACTGCGCTCCGTTTACTTTCGCTATTCATTGGTTATCTGGCTTCGTACTCGGCTCTGTCACGGTTCCGATTTGGCTTTCGTTTGGATCTTTGTTTTTTCGATTAGTTGTTGTTATTGTCATCTCTGTGGTTTCGTGGAGTGTTTCTCGTAGCGGCGACGCTTGATCGGTCGGTCGTTGCTAGTCGCTCCCGACCCAGTCAGGTCTTCGGTCACAATAATTGGTGACGAGGTAAAAGGTTCCATCACGTTTCAAGGACGAACGACTTGTGCAACTCGTGGAGCAGCAACAACAACAGCTGCTCCTACAGCAACAGCAAACTGACTTGTTACGACAGGAAATTCAACTGTTGGCGGAACGCTTACAGGTTCAGGGTTCCCAACCCGTCACGTCGTCGACGGATTTCCGCCCCCCTGCGTTTCCGCCCTTTAACGACGCCAAAGAGGATTGGGATACTTACTTACAGCGGCTGAAACAGCACTTTGCCGCCTTTCAGGTCTCTGATGACGCTCTCCAACGGTCGCTTTTTCTTTCTTGGGCTACCCCCGAGACGTTTTTCTTACTAAAGAAGTTGGCCCCCCTCTCCAATCCGGTGGCACTGACGTTCGAGGAGATGTGCGCATTGCTTTCGAATTATTATTCTTAACGATTTCACGTTGTCACATCGCGCCTCGAATTCCATCAGTATCACAAACAGCCAGGTCAATAATATCGGTCATGGGTGACAGATTTGCAAGGACTTAGTCGGCGTTGCGAATTCACGTGCTCCAACCCGTCTTGTAAAACCTCCTATGCTGACTCTCTCATCCGTGATGTTGTCGTTCAGTTGGCTCCAGATCCAGAAGTGCGGACGGCGGCCCTCAAGCTGGACGACCCCTCTCTGGAGGACATCCTGAAGATTGCACATTCTTTCGAGATTGCACAGGCGGCGAATGAGCGCCTCATGGCTCGTCCTCAGGTAGCAACTGTACAACCGCCGCAAAGGGGACGTAACGTTCGGAAGGTCTTGCCGCGCCGGCAGCGTCGTTATCCTTCCATCTCTGACGTGTCCATGGCCTCTGAACGACCGGTCACTTCTCGTCGGCGTAGGCAACGTGGTTTACCGTCCTGTCCCGACTGTTTTACGGCGCACCAATGGGCGGACTGTCCAGACCGCTGGGCCCACTGTAGTCGTTGTGGAAAAGATGGGCATCTCCATTCGGTTTGTCGGCAAACGGCAGGACAGTCTTCCCCGAATTCTTATTGGCGTCAGGGGACAGTTCATGAACTGCAGGCTACTGTTCCCCAGGGTGATTCTCCCACTACCAAATTGTTTATTGATCTCAGAATAGCTAACCATGACGTCCGCTTCCAGGTGGACACAGGGGCGACAGTCTCCCTGGTGAACCTCCCGACATATGCCCGTCTCGGCTACCCAGAATTGGACCCGCCCTCCCGCAGGTTGGTAGCATATGGTGACAGTGCGATTCCTCTGAAAGGTCAGTTTACCACTTTGGCAACTTACAAAACGGTTACACGTCCTGTAACCCTCTTTGTGGTCAATAGCCACTCAGCTGGCAACATTTTTGGCCTCGATGCGTTCTCACTGTTTGGGTTCTCCATCTCCGATGAGGTGCAGATCATTTCTGACACTGTTCCTTTCCAGGAACTCGACGACCTTTGTGCCTCTTTTGCGTCTCTGTTCGAACCGGGTCCAGGGTGTGCAACCAATTTTGAGGCACATATTACTTTACGCCCCGATGCGGTGCCCCGTTTCTGCCGTGCACGCCCTCTTCCGGTCTCCCTACGGATGGCGGTAAAGCTGGAACTCGACCGTCTGCACGCCGCAGGAGTCATCGAACCTGTCAAAACGAGTGTCTGGGCCACACCACTGGTAGTGGTCCTCAAGCCTAATGGCGCCCTCCGCCTTTGTGGCGATTTTAAATCCACCATCAATGCCCAGGCACAGGTCGAAACCTACCCAATTCCACAGCAAGAGGACCTCCTCACGAAGCTTGTTGGCGGCGAATACTTTTCTAAGATAGACCTGGCTGATGCCTATTTGCAAATTTCGCTCGATGAGGACTCTCAACGAATCGTGGTCATCAATACCCCTTTGTCTTTACAAATACAAACGTTTACCTTTTGGGATTTCTTCGGCTCCAGCCATCTTCCAGAGGTATCTCGAACAATTAACCATGCCTATACCCGGTTGTGCCAACTATCTTGATGATGTCATCGTTACTGGGGCTACACGCCAGGAGCACTTGTATAACCTCCGCACTCTCTTCACCACATTGCGGGACGCCGGGCTCAGGTGCCGCCTCCATAAATGCCAGTTTTTCCAGGAACGGGTCGAATACCTTGGCTACTTGCTCTGGAGCCCCTGCTATCGCCAATTCCTCGATCACACGGCTACAATCTGCGCTCTCGGGCGTTGTCCACGGCTCCAGTCGATGCAGACCCAGAGATGGCACACTCTCAGCCGCAACGGTGCTCACAGGGCAGATCACCCTCTGACACACCCCCACCACCGGGGCCCCATGTGCACCTTGGGGCGGCATCGGCAACCCCAGGGGACACGGGCATGGAAGTAGAGACCTCGCCTCCACATTCACCCTCTCGGCAATCGCCTTCCACACCACCGCATCCTTGTACCTCTAATGAGGCCTCTCATCCGTACCATGACTTAGCGGGCTCTCCACCCGTGACACCACTCGTGATATCGGTCCACCTTCCAAAGCACCGTCCTGGGCGCTTCCGTCCCTACGCGCCCATTTCAGGGGGGAGGGATCTGGTATCCCGGAACGACATGTTTGAGAGCCCGCCAGACCACATGGGCTATGACAGCAGCCGTTAGGCGGCGCGCACAACCTACTAGCGCTGCCATCGCCACTAGAGCGCAGCACGCCGTGGCGCGCCTACCGCGCCGCACTATATAGGGCCGGAGCCACAGCTCGCTCCTCAGTCTTGTGTTGACTGCGCTCCGTTTACTTTCGCTATTCATTGGTTATCTGGCTTCGTACTCGGCTCTGTCACGGTTCCGATTTGGCTTTCGTTTGGATCTTTGTTTTTTCGATTAGTTGTTGTTATTGTCGTCTCTGTGGTTTCGTGTAGTGTTTCTCGTAGCGGCGACGCTTGATCGGTCGGTCGTTGCTAGTCGCTCCCGACCCAGTCAGGTCTTCGGTCACAATAACAACCATGTGGATAAGGTGCCTGTCATCTGAACTGCCATCTTTGGCCGTTGAGATCCAGCACGGCGTATTGCCCTCCTGAACACACCAAGTCCATATTCTGCTAACAGTCATTGATCGCGGCCAACGCGAGCAGCAGTGTCGCAATACGATAAACTGCAATCGCCGTAGGCTACAATCCGACCTTAAACAAAGTCGAAAACATGATGGTACGCATTTCTCCTCCTTACATGAGCATTACAACAACGTGTAACCATGCAACGCCGGTAAACTGGTGTTTGTGTATGAGAAATCGGTTGGGAACTTCCCTCGTGTCATCACGTTGTAGGTGTCGCCAGCGGCGTCAACCTTGTGTGAATGCTCTGAAAAGCTAATAATTTGCACATCACAGTATCTTCTTCCTGTCGGTTACATTTCGCGTCTGTAGCACGTCATCTTCATGGTGTAGAGATATTAATGGCCAGGAGTATAATTCGTTATATCAGTTACATTATTTGTATCAATCATATTATTTACTTAAATTCTATCATTTACATAATTATACCATTGGTATCAATTATATTTTGTATATTTATATCAATCGTATTGATCACTGAGGTTGGCAGACACATACTAATGACAATCAAGCGCACAGAAATTCTATCACAACCAAGGACGCATACAGGATTATTTTTCAGAGGAGGGCGACGCAAGTCAATAAGCTAATTTTACCTTCTATGAGTTTTTACGTTATAAATACTTATTACATTTAAAAGTTTTACAGGTCAGAGAGGTGGACCTCCAAAATTTTAGTATATTTTCAACTCCATACAGGATTGATTGATTGATCGATTTTTCCAGGGAAGCCAAAACAGTCTTGGTCCAACCCGCTACTGCCCGCACCGAAACTAAGTTTATTGTGCGGTATTGCTCCCTGTATATCTAGTAAAGCCAACCAATGCCCTTGAACAGTGCAAGGAGTCCCTTTACCAATTCTTTATTAGACACAATTTCTTCGGGCCTGGTTGTCCCAAATATTTTGTGCCTTTTATTCTCCAATGCAATGCATTCGAAGATTAGATGTGATGCAGTTTCATCACCGTCATCACAGATCCTACATTTAGGGTCCTCTTCTGTTATTCCCATTGTACGTAGGTGTTTTTCGAAATTCCCATGGCCTGTCAGCAATCCAACCATGAGTCTAAACTCTCTCCTGTTAAGACGCAGGATTGCAGATATTCTTTTAAAACATGGCTTTGGCATCATTACCTTGCCATGTTTTTGTTGATGGACTTCCGTCCAATATTCTACGTGCTGTCTTCTGAGCCAGTTACGTAGCTCCAATTTGATCATTGCCTTGGTGATTGTCAGGACAGGTTCCGGTCCAATAAATGGAGTCTCTGCCCCCATCCTGGCTAATCTGTCGGCATGTTCGTTGCCACTATCACCGAGTGGCCAGGGACCCACAATAGGTTTACTTTATTGCTTTCCCCTAGCTCCACCAGAACCCTGTGACCTTCTGCAACAATTTTAGGCCTTGTTGCAGGAGCTGCCAGTGATCTCAGGGCTGTCTGGCTGTCTGAATAGATATATATGCTACGATCTTTGTAGCACCTATGCAAATTCTCCTCCACACACGCCCTGATGGCAGTGATTTCGGCCTGGAATACTGAGGCCAGTTTTCCTAGAGAGATGACGCCCTCCAGTCTTGGCTGCACCTCATATACCCCGGCCCCAACACCTTGGTCTGATTTTAACCCGTCAGTGAACCAGACAGTATCCCCCCGTACGGTGTCGAACTATTTTCTCCCATTGCTCCCTACTTCTAATTGTTATATTGAAAGGCTTGTTGAAGCAGTATGGGGCTATAATATAGTCGGCTGGCATTTCCCCAACCTTTCCTATATTTACCTCACTCACTATTTTAGTGTGTGAACTCCATATAGGAGTAGAACATTGTTCTTAATTTTCTGCCTTGCCGGCAGTGACAGGGAGTGCGTTAGACTTTGTCCATCACACGCCCGTCCACGTGCCTGCATCCTCGGCTATGATTGGTGGTTTGGTACTGTTGACCAGGGTACGCTACCCTCTCACCGTCTGCACCACTCACAGAGACACTGGCGTCACAGAGAAACAGTTCATATTGCCACATTCATAGACGGACTGATAAATTATTAGCATAATAAAATCGCAGCAAGATTAACACAGTATTACAGAAACTAACATTTGAAAACATGAAATGAAATGATATTCCTCATGCCTCGGAAGGAAAGGGGTTCTCGCTTAGCAAAAAAGCCCGTCAAGTGAACTTAGATAAATTACAAAGTTTTTAATAAAATTCTGGATATGGTGTTGCAACTTAAGAGACTCATTTTGATGTCTGCATCGCTGTAGCGTAGTTCACTATTTATTTGCTTCTTATTTGCTTTCGGTGGTAGAATTGAAGTATGTGCTCTGCTCTAAGTTGTTTACATGAAAATATCTGAAATGAGTACGTAAAGTTGCACTTCAATTTTTTCCCCTCGGACCTGTCTAACTAGTTCGCATTGCCACTTCTATGAGTGGGACCCTTTCACGTACAATAATAATTTACCTAGGTCTAGGCCCAATGAATTACTCAGGTCGTGCCCCTTGTATAATTATCATTTGGTAATTTCATGTTGCCCAAACTATATAGCGAAACTGCGAAATAAGGAAATGGTGGCTAATGTTGTTTGTAAAACTGGAAAGAGAAATTTGTTGACATCTAACATTAATACAAGTGTTAGGAGGTCCTTTCTGAAGGCATTTGTCTGGACTGTGGCCTTTATCGGGAGTGAAACAGGGAGGAAAAACAGTTCACTCAACAAGAGGATAGAAGATTTGAAAGTCGGTGGTATAGGAGAATGCTCAAGATTAGATGGGTAGACCTCGTAACTAATGAGGGGGTACAGAACATAATTGGAGAGAAAAGAGATTTCGGGCATATCCTAACTAAAAGAAGAGATCCATTAGTAGGGCACATTCTGAGATATCGAGGAATCGTCAGTTTAGTTTTGTAGGCAAGCGTTGGGGTAAAAATAGCAGAGGTAGACCGCGAGACGAATATAGATTTAAAGGAACGTCGGTTGTCATTCTCAGAGATCTTGAGGCTTGTGGAATATAGAGTTGCGTTGAGAGCTGCATCAAAGCAGTCTACGAACTGAAGGGTGGATACGTTCACCGTCCGATGTTATGAATACGAAAAATTAGTTATTTTTCAGAATCAAGAGATATACTTCAAAACGTTACGTTTCAAGGAGAATTTGATCTGCGCTACTCATGTTACACTCAGAAGCAATATTAAATAATGACGAAAGATTTTGGTACTAGGAAATTTCCATTTTATGCAGTGTAAGCAGAAACCTGTCTTGCTGAGAGACGATCCCCCTTTGCTGTCTTCCACAGTGGCGGAATCACGCTCACTCAAGTTTCCATCAGGCCATTATATTCAGTTTCTATATTATCACCTTGTAAGACGAACATAACAACGAAATGTTGACTGTGGGTCTGGAGGCTCCTGCTGCACTTCTGCATGCCTCTTACATTTCCCTCAGTAAGTGACATGAGGTGTCCCAAAAGAGCTACTGCCTTTCTGCTGTGATAGATACGGTGAACAGGTATACATATAGAGAGCACGAAACACTAGTGCCGTACACTAGGGCCCTACTTCCAATCTCACCAACTGCGGCAGAATGGCGACCCTGATCCAGGATCGTGCATAAACGGCAATTGTGATTAAATTTTGGTAGTAGAATACAATGAGCTCAAACTAATTCTTACATGAATTGTGGAGGTACCTGCTTGAATAGTTTAATTACAGTTTCTGCTGCGCCATAAATTATAATTTTTAATTTTTCAGCATTTTTATATCGCTTGTGTGTGAGTTCTGTTCTTACGACACGGTTTTTCGTCGTTGTTCGCTGCATTTAAGAAGTCATTGCTTCGAACAATTGTGTTGAGAGTTTTTCTCCCACGTGATTTTTATGTTTGTCTTGTTTTCTTGTTTTTGTTATGCGTGAATCTTGTAGTTGCTAATATGTTAGGTTACGTAGTGAAATACGGTAGTTTCTGAGGAGTAGATTTTTCTGTGGGGTGTTAATGATCACACGCAGTAGAGCTCGTCAGAAACGTGGACGTTACGGAATGGCTGATGAAAGTAGAACTGTGGGCGAAATGCCAGATATGGAGCTGCACTTCACGTAAAAATGCGGAAAATGCTCAAGCAGCAGCACTCTCTTCCGCAGGGGAAGCCACACACAGGGCCCTTTATCCTGATGTAACGCTGCTGAACTATGAGGACAGTGACTCAGATAGACAAGTGAAAGTGTCCAGCAGACCAGCAACACGTACTAGTACTAGCGGAGCACATGGTCGCCAAACGTTTAAAGGGTGGTCTCTCACCCGTAACTTGAAAATGGGGAACGAAAGCGTAGAAAAACAAGTAATGAGACTTCTGTTCTTCTCGAGTACTCGAAAGAAATGAGGGAGGATATTAATAAAGAAACGAAAGAAATGTGAGAAGATATTAATAAACAAATTAGATGGGTAGGTAAGGAAACGAATCAAAGAATTGAGAAGCTGGAGAATCAAATGTTGAGTTTCCGTGCGGAATTGAAACAAGATGTTTCAAAAGCTCAATCTGAGACAAAAGCAGCGAGATTGCTTGCGAAGTGTGCACAGTGAATCGCACAGCAATCGCGTTTAAAAACTAGAACCACAGCAAAAGAAGGAATATGTGTTCTTAGTAAAATGCAAAGTCTCATCAAGATACTAAAACAGGGAAAGGCGGCAGGGTTCGACACAGACGTTGTCTAAGTATCAAACCGCAAAGTTCAAAGATTTAGAAGCACGTCTTCAACAGAACCTTGGAAATAAAAATAACTCCACAAATGGGCGAAGAAAAACGACGCACGGAACCTGTAATTGAGGAAAGTCTCAATATTCCGTCGGGAATATTGAGTGGACGTAGCGATGTTACGCACGAGTTACATATACAAAACACGAATCCGATGCGTGACAGTATAAGTAGTCTGGAACAGCAACAGAATAATAATTGCATTCCACTACGCAGGTGTGAGGCTCACGTGGAAGCGAGAGTGCGTCACATAAACACACGAAGCAGTGAGGGCCTGCATACGTATGCACAATGATGCATGGTCGAAAAAATGAGACAACAAAATGAAATTGCATTCAATCTTGAAAGTAACTTGTCAGTTAGAAGGTTTCAACATTATAAAGAGAACGTAAATACTCCCCACCCGCAAACCTTCATTGAACAATTTGCCGAGGCAATACCACCGTATTGGCCAGAACATAAAATAGATTTCGTTTGTTATCATTTAGAGGGACTAGTGGCAGAAACAGTGCGAAAAACGTCTTATGCGTGCAGTACCCACCAGGAGTTCAAGACTGCGTTTCTCGGACGTTACTGGTCGAAAACGACACTGGACTGCATTAAACATGAGCTCGTGATGCATCGCGATATGGAGGGTTCAGGATTCAGGAATGGTGTAAAATTCTTGGATCAGTTGTCTAAGAAAAACCAGTTCTTAGCACGCCATGTAGTGACAGTGAAATTACACGATTCTGTTTCACTAAGCTTCCTCTTTCGTATCATCAAGTATTGATAGGAAAGTGCGGAGATGACATTGACGTGAGGTAGAATTCGTGTTCAACGAAGAACAGGCCAGGAATAAACGAAAACAGCGAGAAAATTCGTCCGATGTTCCACAAGGGAATAATGGAAACATAACAATCAAAATAAAGGTTATCAGAACCGAAAGAAACAGAGTAAGTAGGCTGGAAACCCACAACCATACAATGATGCGCAGTTCCAGAACCACAATAGCTCGTTCAAAAATTGGAATGCTCTCCTGAAACGTTTCGGGAGCCAGTTACAAAATCATGAACAGGTGGCGAGCAATGTTCAGCAACCAGACAGGATGTAGAAATTCGTCCGTCAAACCCAGCACGGGTAAAGCAAAACTGACTAGATTCCGGTGCGGAAAACACTGCACATAAACCCGTAAACTGTTTCGGATGCATTAATGTATGTCTGTTAGACTATGACGATTCAGCACAATTATTAATAGACGAACCAGAAAGCTAACAGCGCCATGACCTATACCCTATCATGGAAATCCAGATTGGTAATGCGTGGGTGCAAGCTGTTCTTGACACTGGGAGCCAAATTTCAGCCCTTTCTGAAGAATTGTTTAAAAGTTGTGAGTCGTGTGGGGACGCACCGATGATCAAGGTGAAAAAGACTAAGATTCGTGGGGCAATCTTAGGCAAAACCACAGAAATTAATAAGCAGATAGGGCTGGAATTCTACTGTCAAGAACATAAATTAGTTGCAAACCTGTTCGTGGAGGCTAACTTGCCGACAGGAATCATTTTGAGCACAGATTTCTCGTCGGAACAGAAAGTAATCATGGACATGGGTCGAGGCTTAGTAACGCTTGGAGCAAGGCAGAAATACAAAACAGGTTCGATGGGAAGCTACGAAGAGTCAGATACCTTCGAGCTGTCTAAAATTACGGATAGACGATACAGATGGTGACTCCATTGAGGAACACCGACGATATAGGAAAGATGGGGATCGTCCTGCAACACTGGCTGAAATACATCGTGCAATTGATGAGAAGTTATCAGTTTCAACTGAGATAGAATAAGGACAAAGTGGAGTTGGAGGGATTGCTGCGGCGAAACGCCCAAATTTTCCTGCCCAAACCGGGATCCATAAATGATTTCAATACCGGTTTGAAATTAAACCACATAAACCCTTTCGTGTACCACCGTACAACATTCCCCTTGCATGCAGGGAAAAGGTAGTCGTGGAAATTGAGAAAATGATGGAGGATGGAGTAATTAAATATGCCTCATCCACATATAATAGTCCATTACGGGTAGTAGACAAACGTGATAAGAGCGTGATAAGAGTTCTGGCTCAATACCATCATTGTCGAGGAGACTAGCCGACCGGAAAAACTCGAGGAGCTTCTCCAGAGGTTTCACGAGGTTTCCGTCTTCACGTCAATTGATTTAAGATCAAGTGTCTGGCAGATAGAATTCGTAACTGAGTGTCGAAAGTACACTGCCTTCATTGCGTTCGGGAGGTGTTACCAATTCAGATGATTGCCTTTTGCCCGCAATATCTCCTCTGCAGCGTTCATAAGTGGTTTGGGAACCATTCTGGGCCGCGGTGGAGTAGCCGAGTGGTCTAAAGCATCTCGCTGCGGAGCGCGCGGTAGCTCGCCGTGGAGGTTCGAGTCCTCCATGGTGTATGGGTGTGTGTGTTGTCCTTAGATTAGTTTACCTAGGTTTAAGTAGTTTGTAAGCTACGGACTGATGACCACGCAGTTTGGTCCGATAGATTTACAGACATTTGCCATTTGAACCATTCTGGATAAGAACCTCAGGTATCCCTGAGCTTATCAGCTCACGTGTTCAAATGTTTGTAGAGCTTATGGGACTTAACTAAGGAGTCGTCAGTCCCTAAACTTACAAACTACTTATGAACTAGCTAATACTAAGGACGGCACAAATATCCATGCCCGAGGGGGGATTCGAACCCCCCGACCGTAGTGGCCGTGCAGAACGTGACTGGCGCACCTCAGACCGCTCGGCCACCGCGGCCGGCTCACTTGTTACGTGGACGATATCCTCACAGGTGAACGTAACTGGAAGGGGCATAATGAAATTCTTGGTGCACTTCTTGACAAACTACTGTTAGTATCAGTAAGTCATCTGTCGGAACCAGAGAAGTACACTTGACAGCAAACAAAGTGGATCACCCCCGAATTCCAAAGTGAAGGCCGCACCTGACGCTATGCAACCAACATGGCGTAGCTGTGTCACAGGTTGTCAACTCATTCCACAGTACAGTTATTACCTACGCACAATAGGTACTAAGTAAGTCTCCTATTTCCTCTTATGGCATTCAGGCAAGGTGCAAACCAATATTTTCGTACAAGAAATATTAGAATACACGTCATTAGAGATGAGACAGTAACACTTGTATATTAAATGTCGTTGCAATAAGTGAAAAATCAGATATGTTATCACACTTGTTTAATGACATGATATGTTTTTGTTCGCGATCTGAATCTGAACGCACTATTAAGCAAATAACAGTTGTTTGCCTGATCGAGAAGCGTTTACAGGTCACGCACTTTTTCGTGGGTCCTCTCTGATCGGCAGAAGTCAGCTGAGTTCGTGCATCTACAGAATGTTTATGCTCTCTACCAACCTTACCTCGTAACAGCATTGCACACAGTAGACCTCATCAACGTATTGTTGATTTGTGCTTTATTTCGATTATTGAATTCCACTTTGTTATTTGCTGAAATAAGTCTACATACCCTGACGAATTCTTTTAGAAAAAAGTGGTATGAAGAATTTTCATTCTGATTGTTATTCAGTTACAACAATAAAAAGAGGCAGAAAGCGTTGCTAGCCCCATTTAATAAGCCCTTTTAAAGTATTAATATTTCGTTGATATATATTACATTTTTCTATTACTGAAACATTAAAGTGAAACTTAATTTCGTGTTCTATTTCTGACGCCTTAACCCCTTGCATGTTGTTTCTTTTAAAATGTATTTTTGTTTGTATAGCTTATGGGACTTAACTACGGGGTCATTAGCCCCTTAACTTACAAACTACTTATGAACTAGCAAATACTAAGGACGGCACAAATATCCATGTCCTAGGGAGGATTCGAACCCCTGACCGTAGTGGCCGTGTAGCCCATGACTGGAGCGCCTCAGTCCCCTCGACGACCGCGGCCGGCGTTTCTTTTAAAACCTATAATCTATACGCCGTATACTGGCGGCACTGGGAGAAAGAGGCGGGACTTGTTCTAACAGCCAATGCGCTACAAGCTGAATGCAAGCTTCAGCTCCCAACATTCTCCGCTCAGGGGCAACGTTTAAGTGTGTGATCTCTAGGCATAAATAGACGTAAGACACTGACATTTTCATTAGAATTGGTTTCCAAGACTGATATCTGAACCCAGAAATAAATGATAATCTTAGCACTGCACCAGGAATTTCATGAAGCTCATATTGTTGCTGAGAGGTAAGCGCTGAAGATATGTAACATAGTACAATTCACAGATGTCATACATCATAAAGTTGTGGAATAGAATGCAGTATATTGATGATTTCTTAACTAAGCACCATCAGATGTCAGATATTAAATATGTTCAGAAATAGCGTTATAGTAGTACCTGAAACGACGATACATTAATTTTTTCCGTCAGGGACTCGAACCCGACACCCATTTGCTATTGTATGATAGGAAGGAATACTGCTGATATATTTATTGTGTCTTCGGGGGACTCCAACCTCGGCCAGCCGCGGTGGCCGAGGAGACTGAGGCGCTCCAGTCACGGTCTGCACGGCCACTACGGTCGGGGGTTCGAATCCCCCCTCGGGCATGGATATTTGTGCCGTCCTAGTTTGTAAGTAGTTCATAAGTAGTTTGTAAGTTTAGGGACTAATGACCCCGTAGTTAAGTCCCATAAGCTGTACAAACATTTGAACATTTTGAACTCCAACCTCGCACATACCGTCACTCTTGACCTTACACGATGAGGCGTCAACTTTCACATTGTCGTTCGTTACTAGTTAGGATCACACCGTTCGTAGAGACGTGGAGGGGTTTGGTATTTTGCAAAAACTTTGTTTAACTTAGTAGCGCATGGACATGTGCAATGTAGATTTCAAACAAGGCAGAGTCCAGTGTTTTTTACTTGGCGTTACTAGAGGTGCTGATGGTATTTTTGTGGCAGTTAAAAATTGTTACCGCCAGCGGGAAACGCCATTACAAGTGAACCTCACCCCGGCCTCCATCGAATTACAGATGTGTTAGCATAATGTTTTGTCATAATGGAGTACTCATTAGACGGTACGACCAGTCAAAGAGCTGAAAGGTGTCTGTATAGGTAAGACATTCTTGGCCGTAGGGAATGGCCACGTAGTCTGAAGCGCCTTATCGCGGATTTTTCATGATATTATACTACGTTTTAGTATGCTACATTACGATTTGTTATGGAATTTTTCTATAAGCTTATTTAACTATGGGCTCATTTTCATCAAGATTGTTGGGTAGCTGTTGCCACGGTAACTTCAATAATACGCATTTTTAAAGTTATGAGGAGCGTCGATTATGCATTAGAAAAAGTATTCTGAAGTTGGGAAGGTAACTTCGTTTTGACATCTATTATTCACCACGTTCAGGAACACAAACAGACGTCGATAAAGGAGGTTTCTGTGAATTACTGGTACGCCAGGTATACGATAACTGGCAAGTGTGTCGAGCAATTATTCTTCACAGTTCGGTTGTCTTCAGTGATCATATTGAGGTTAAAAAACAGCAATGTGGATTCTGATACAATGTCGCATCGAAAATGCGATTACATGCGAAGCATAATATCGAACTGGGAAGGATGGGGGAGAACTTCAGGGTCTGCCATTTCAAAGGTTGGATACTGGGATTTGTCGGAATAAATATCCATGTCAATGGATATATCAGTACTTGCACGGTAAGATTCAGTTGTCCATTATATCCATGTGCTTTTCGAGAGTCAGGAGAAGATAAATAACGACAGTGATTAGAAAACGAAAAAACAAAAAGCCTGCCAAGCACAAAATTGTGAAAAGAAGCACCTAGATACAGATAAATATGTCAAAGGAGGGGTAGGAGGCGGAAGGTCGGGATCTAGTAATGAACTGGAGTGCGGAACTGGAAAATAAAAGAGTGCAATGCTTGCAAAGTACTCCTTACTTAGACATGTATCACAGTTTGTTTTAGGGCCGAGAGAATTGAAATAATGTTTTACAGAACGAAGGATGGATTATCAGAGATATAATAGAACACTGCTTCATAAAGAGCACCGATGGACAGTAAAGGAAGAAGATATTAAAAGAGACAGTATTGTTTTAACGGAAACCACTAATATTTTACAGCGTTTAGGGGGAATGGACTAAAAGGGCAACGAGAGAGAGAGAGAGAGAGACAGAGAGAATGGAGGAGAAATTAACAAAGAATAAATACAAACGATTTGTCTTGCATCTTTTGTGAAGGACGGGGTGTGTATTAATGAATGGAGGGGAGGAAAGAGACGTGTTTGAAATAACAGAAACTACTTCCATCTAAACTGATTAGTCTGTATGCATGGAGGCTAGGTTGAAATGTTTGTATAGCTTATGGGACTTAACTACGGGGTCATCAGTCCCTAAACTTACAAACTACTTATGAACTAGCTAACACTAAGGACGACACAAATATCCATGCCCGAGGGGGACTCGAACCCCCGACCGTAGTGGCCTTCAGACCGTGAATGACGCGCCGCAGTCCCCTCGGCCATGGAAGCTTGGTATAAATGAAATAAAAATAGTATATTGAGTGAAACGAGATGCAATGAATTATAATTTGAGCCATGGGCAGGAATCGAACCAAGACTTCCATACCTACTTTAATTCAATAATGTACCTTTTACTCAATTTCTTTCACATAATGACGGGGGAAACTGTCTCTAGATATATAGATTTATAATAAAAATAGGATAATCAGGGAACTATATATTTTTAAAAAACTTCAATTTGTAGGTAGCTCGAAGGAAAAAAAAATATTTCAGTTGCCAAGAGATCTTCCTTAGTCTATTACGTACGAAATATGACAACAGAGACGTGATTGAAGGACTATTAATTTATTAAGAATCCCTCATTCACCAAACTCATTCACCAAAGAAGACGAAACCAATATTCCAGATTTCGAATTACGAACAGATGCCGTAATGAATAACGTAGAAGTAGATATCATCGAAGTAGTGCAGCAACTAAAATCACTTAACAAAAACAAGTCTTCTGGTCCGGATTGTATACCCATTAGATTTCTATCTGATTATGCTGAAGCGATAGCTCCTTACTTAACAGTCATATACAACCGTTCTCTCATAGAAGGATCTGTACCAAAAGATTGGAAAGTTGCCCAGGTCACACCTATATTCAAACAAGGCAGTAGGAGTAACCCACTAAACTACGGGCCTATTTCACTGACGTCAATTTGCAGCAGGGTTTTGGGACATATCCTTTATTCAAATATTATGAATTATCTCGAACAGAACGATCTATTGACCCAAGGTCAACACGGATTTAGAAAATATCTTTATTCACACGAATTAATGGGTGCCATCGACAAAGGTTCTCAAATCGATTCCGTATTACTTGATTTCCAGAAAGCTTTTGACACCGTACATCACAAACGGCTTTTAATCAAATTGCGTGGTTATGGTATATCGCCTCAAATTTGCGCTTGGATAGAGGATTTCTAGTCAAAGAGGGCACAGTTCGTAGTAATCGATGGTAAGGCATCGAATAAAACAGAGGTGATATCGGGCGTTCCACAGGGTAGTGTTATTGGTCCTCTGCTGTTCCTTATTTACATGAACGATTTAGGGGGAAATCTAAGTAGCTCTCTTAGGTTGTTTGCAGATGACGCCGTCATTAAACGTCTAGTAAAATCATCTGAAGATCAAAACCAACTGCAGAACGATCTGAATAAGATATCAGTATGGTGTAAAAATTGGCAATTGACTCTAAATAATGAGAAGTGTGAAGTCATCCACATGAGTACGAAAAGAAATCCGTTAAACTACGTTTACAAGATAAATCAATCAAAAGTGAAGGCCATAAACTCCACAAAATATCTAGGAATTACTATTACTTCAGACATAAATTGGAAAGAACACGTAGATAATATCGTGGGAAAGGCGAACCAGAGTCTGCGTTTTATTGGCAGAACCCTTAAAACATGCAACAGAACTACAAAAGAAACTGCATACACTACGCTTGTCCGTCCATTTTTGGAGTATTGCAGCCCAGTGTGGGATCCTTATCAGGTGGGTTTGACGGACGACATCGAAAGAGTCCAAAGAAGGGTAGCTCGTTTCGTATTGTCACAATACAGGGGAGACAGCGTTACGGAAATGATACAGGATTTGGGATGGGAATCATTACAACAACGGCGCTTATCGCTGTGGCGTGGGCTACTTGCGAAACTCCAATCGCCAACATTCTCCTCCAAATGCTAAAATATATTGTTGACTCCCACTTACATAGGTAGAAATGATCATCAGAATAAAATACGAGAAATCAGAGCTCGAACAGAGAGATTCAGGTGTTCATTCTTCCCTCGCGCTATTCGAGAATGGAATGGGAGATAAATAGTATAATTGTGGTTCGATGAACCCTCTGCCAGGCACTTAAAAGTGATTTGCAGAGAATCCCATGTAGATGTAGATGTAGATGTTTCTTCCGTAGTGAATCTCAGCATATAACCTATAACGCAATCAGACTAGCTTCCCTTCAGTTAAAGCGACGACTCTATCTCGAGTTGGTTGCTTGGTTGTTCGCAGTGAGACGGCCTGATTTGTATTTCTGCTTTCCGCTCTTACTATGAAGCCAGAAAGTAAACGTTTTGTATTTACGTCAGAGCCCTAGTTTGCGCCGTGCTGCGGGCTGTTGGCTGCCACCGTGACCGCCAGCTGGCTGGCGTCCGCCAAGCCTCGCCTCGGCAGCAGCTGTGGTTGACCGGCCTGCCCAAAGCTCGCAAGCCACGGCTAATACAGGCCCCGGTCGCAAAGCCAGGCTCAACCCCTGAAGTATCAAAAGTTTCTGCAAACCTACCTTAATGTGTAGCAGAAACTACCACAGCTAGAGCTATTTTGCTACAAAATGAGCAACCAACTTATCTTTTGACACTTCATTCAAATATTTAACGAAGTTAAGGAATAGAATGACGATAAATGTAGCTACCACATAATGTTTCACCTAAATAGCTATCTTAAGACAGAGGAAACTATCTTTCTTTTCAGCTCTCTGCATTAGATCTAGACATAAGAAAATATGTATTCAACCAGGAAACTACACATGTTGTAAAATTAAACAGTTCTGGCATCAACAACACAAATGTATACATGTAGTACATCATTGACTTTTTGTGCACTTATAAAGTGTTCTCAATGTCTCTGAAACAATAAGTGCTACACAACGGAAATTTCCTTCATTTACACGATTGTTCTGTTATTCACAGTGAAGTGTTTTCGTCATAGGTTCATAGAATCGCTACAATTTCTCGTCTGTTCCATGCTCATACGAAGATCGAAAAAAACACGTACCAAAACGGATATGTGCGAGTAGAATTACCATTATGTTATTCTTATAATTCAGATAAAATGTTCGAATGTGTGTGAAATCTTATGGGACTGAAATGCTAAGCTCAACAGTCCCTAAGCTTACACAGTACTTAAACTAACTTATTCTAAGGACAATACATACATACCCATGCCCGATGGAGGACTCGAACCTCCTACACGAGCAGCAGCCTGATTCATGACATGGCGCCTTGGACCGCGCGGCTACTCTGCGCGACCTTCTTACAATTGTAACACCATACTTGGTACGGTAAAGAGCGCAAAAGCTCTCTGCATTCGTAGGAGAAAGTTGTTGATTGAAATTTCAAGGAAGAAGCGTGCTACACTGAATACGCTTTTGTTTTAATATTGCATCCCTACTTTATCCCTCTACCCTCTCCGCCGCCTACCCAACTTAGATAAAAAACCGGAAAACATCCGAGTCCTTCTTTTCGCTAATTCACTATACCGCACAATCTGATATCTTTTTACAACTTTTTTATCGTCCTACCTCAATCCCGTCAGGTAGTAATCGCACACTGGTCAGCAATACAGCGGAAGAGGTGGAGCAATTGTAGGGTTGGCAGTATCCTTGGGAGAGGTTTTATCTTTTGGCGGTCGCTTGCTTTATCTTCACCAAAACATGTATTTTTCTCGGTTAACGTTATTTTCAGTTGTACCCACCAGAAATTTCGTTAGATTTATAATCCTTAACCCTCCTCAATAAACATTGCTGGTGACCACACAAATATAAACATTGGGTCGTATCCGACCCCTTGCCTCATAAATGCAATTTCTGAGTACGGGAATCAATAATGCACATAGTTTTATATATAATATAGTTTATTTAACATTCAATTACATATATTCAAAGTAATGAATGACTAAGGCACCTGAAAGAAATGTTTCAGTCTGTTCGAATATAGTAAGACATTATAAAAAGTAAGACATTATAAAAAAAGAAAAAAAAAGAAGAAACACAAATGAAATAAAATAACTTAAAAACAATTATTTCAGTATTATATTCTTTCCATTTCTAAACATATACTTAGATTAGAGACTAAAGAAAACTCATATCACGTAAACTTTGTGGCTCAGGAACGTATATCACATAAAATTCATGAATTGAGAAACTTATGCATCACAGATCTGGAACTTACATATCAAATATTCGTACCTTATACATAACACATCAGGGAATTATATATCTCATATCAGGACTTTATATCACATATAAGGAAATTATATATCACATGTCAGGAACTTATTAACACTAATCAGGAGCCTATAAGTCACATTTCTGTATCACTAACATCAGATTCACCAAAACAGTTTGGGCAGCTTATTATTTTATGCTCTCCACATACACAAGCATTATACGTATTGCAAAAGAAATTGCCCTTCCTATCTTTTGAAGAGTCACAAAACTGGCATCTTTTCCTCTTTTGGTGTTGTAGGTTTGTTTTTCCCACCACTTTTTTTCCAATAGTGAGGCGAAGCTCTTTAGGAATGTATTTATTCTGCCATTGTTTTCCCATATGTGTTTTTGTTAGACCTTCGGCCAGTTTTATCAGAAAATAGTTTCGTGCGTCTTTAGGGAAATATTCTTCAGCACGGTTCACTTTATAAAGTACATAAGTATTTACTGCAGCAATATCTAGGACTCCATAAAAATACCTCAGAGGCCATCGCCTGGTTTTTTGTTTTGTTGTCAGGTTATAAAATTCGACAATCTCGGGCTTTATTGTTTGCTCATTTATTTCCCCTTTGAAATGTATTGAGGAGATCAAAAGAACGCATTTGTTCTTCTTTGGGGAGTATGAATCCAACATTTTGTCATCTTGGTAAGGAAATCTCGCAGAGCCGGCTGGCGCTGTTGATAATAAGAAGGGTGGAATCTGAGGTTTGTTTTTCCTTAGAGTTTCCATAAATGTAAGTTTTCTTTGGAGGAGTTCATCAGTCAACTCTAAGGATGAAAACCAATTATCAGCAGTTACGTTTCTATTACTTCCCATTAAAGAATCGGTAAGCTGTATAACATATTTTGCTGGTAGCGGTGTGTCACCATTCTTCCTCTTATCCTGCTCTTTGTCAATATATGGTATTCCTTGGTAGAAATAAAAAGTTCTGGCGTCGCATAGAGTGATGATTTTTAGCCCGTATTTATCTGGCTTGGCTGGTATATAAGTTTTGAATGGACACTTTCCACGGAAACTAAGGGGAGTCTCATCAACAGTTGCGTACTCGGATAGCGAGTAATTTTTGGAACAGTTATTGCTGAATATATCCCAAATTTCTCTAAAGGGTGCGAATTTGTCACTCTTTTTACGGGTGTCTCTGATAGATTTATTATCAAATCTTATATGTGTAAGTAAGAAATAAAATCTTACGAATGACATGGTGCACCGAAAAATTGGAGGCCCATAAAGAGTAGAAAACATGTCTTTGGGATTCAAGCCGGAATTTTTTAGCACTGCACTCATAAAAAGAAATCCTATTAGAGCCTTCAGCTCATCTGCATCTGTATTTCCTGTGTATCTTTGTGGGGAACTGTATCTAAGCCTTGCCTGTTCAATGGACCGATTAGTGTGACTCACGATTTTTTCCATAATTTCCCTCATGATGAAATGTGAAACCAGCTTCATTTCATCTTTGATTCCTCGAACCTCGCCTTTTGGCCCGAGAAGATGTGTCACAATATTTGAACTAGGCGTTCGTCAATATGGTGAAATCAGAGGCTTATCTGTCCATATAGTCTCCCCATCTCTACCAATTTCAAAATTTCTGTCGTCGTGTTGCTGAGGGTTTTCAACTAAAAAATCATTTTCTTCATCCAATTCAAACTCATCATTTTCAAAATCATTATTTGACAGTATACCATCATCAGATTCTCAGGCTATATCAGAAATTTCATCATTAAATTCCTCATCATATTCTACTTCCTGTCGTCTACATTCAGCCCATATCTCGTCTAATGTAGTAAAATTATTTTTTGTACTACTTGCAGAAAATGGAACTATGGAACAATAATATATGACAATATAACAATATAATATAATACAACAATATTATACATAATAATATAAGACTGGTACACAAAAATAAACACTGGGTCACATCCGACCCAGCGAGGAGGGACAATACTATAAACAATGGGTCGGATCCGACTCTAGATCATGGAATCTATCGTTATACAGCAAACAAACAAATGTGGCACTCACCTAAGTCTGATGTTGGCTGGACGGAGCGTGCGTCATGACTGCCTGGGAGGGTACGTGGGGCCACGTAGCCCTGGAGGAGGGGGGGAAAGGGACATGCGCACTCTGGCGGGTCGGATCCGACCCGAACGTTTACATACGAGGGTTAAATTTGTTTTGTTTCTCGATTTCTCAATTCCTCTCGAAAATTTTCTGGTACTCGTGTGGTGAACGGTACACATATTTATGTTTAGGGTCAATTGTCGCATTTGCACCGTAAAGATATAACATCAATATCATTTTAAAATTGGCTCTGCTTTTCTGAGGTGTTTTATAGACAGTAGCATAATCTGCATCAAATATTTCTCAGTTCGATATAGAAGTTTGTAGTTCTGTCCGAGAGTTGGTAAAATATTACTCTCGCTCCAGTTTCTAATTGAGAGCTACTGCCTTTAATCTTTAGAGAGCGTCGACATTTTCATGTGGCCGCGGCGGAGTGGCAAAGCGCATTGAGGCGCTGACGACCCCGCAGTTAAGTCCCTTAAGCTTAACAAACATTTTCATGTAGGAAGCGAACAGCTGCATCGTGAATTGCCTCCTTATTGCCCTTGTGAACGCTGACGCAGATAATTCAGAAAGTAGGGACCGAGAATAGTTTAGTTCAAATTCAAATGTTTGTACAGCTTATGGGACTTAACTACGGGGTCATCAGTCCCTAAACTTACAAACTACTTATGAACTACTTACGAACTAGGACGGCACAAATATCCATGCCCGAGGGGGGATTCGAACCCCCGACCGTAGTGGCCGCGCAGACCGTGACTGAAGCGCCTCAGCCCCTCGGCCACCGCGGCCGGCATAGTTTAGTTTCTACGTGACATTCATCACCCTTGTCTGTAATCATAAATGGATAAGTAAATGACACACCGAAGTTCAATTGTCAGACATTTTAACTGGAATACCAGCAATAAGTGAATCTTGAAAGTTTCTTCTATATACATATAAGTGTGGTGACCGTTCTTTCGAAAGAACAGACACTACATGAACATACATAATTGATGAGAAGACGGCAACAGATTCAGCCTTCACTGCAAATGCACACTACGCCTGAACTCTTGAGGTAATCGGCAAAGTGCCACGAGCAGTGAGTGCAAATTGGAAACGGCAACTACGTAAGCAGTGTGAGGAAGTTTGAGTCTTAAGGGAAAGGGGGAGGGGGGGTAGCCCATGCACCTGCGATGATGGTTGTTTTCTCGCTCTCGCAGTGGTTACCGCAACTGCTCAGACAGCAGTAGGAATGGGCCCGAATTCCAGCTGGGCACAACTGTTCAGCTTCCCCAATGCGCGCACTCAGTGGCCACAAGCAGCTTGTGTCTGATTATTTATTTTACTCTAGATTCTTCTCTGTCATTCCAGGAAGCAGTACAACTATCACCAGACATGATCCACCATGTTGTCATTTCACTACCATAGTCGTACCGGGATGATCATTTTTCTACAGGCAATGTCTTTCTCGAGTGGTCCAACGCCTTGTGAGACTTATGGTACTATATTTGCATGATCTACTGAGTACTCACAAACTCATTCCGTATTTATAGAGTGCCAAAACGATTTATGGTATCTTCAGCCATAATCAACTTCGAACCACATCGCTTTCCTAAGGAGTATAGTCACAGTTATGCGACTGGGATCGTGATGTTCTGTCTGCAAGGTAATAGTTTGCACTAATTGACGAGGAGTCATCTAGTGAAAAGGACGTGGCGAGTGTAATTCTTCCAGAAAAGTGAAGTAGACTTCTCTTGTTTCGAATACATATTCGAAATACTTAATGAGCAATTAGAACGTTGCTCTTAGATTTGAGGCAGTTAATGCTGCCGACTACTAAACTCAGGAAAGCAAATAATTGAGAAATGATTTTGAATTTGTATCTTCATGGCGCATATGGCGAAAATTGACCTTAAACATCAATATGCATTTGGCTCTGAACATGATTACTCAAAGAGTTTCGTCAGTATTCTAGATATCGATAATCAAAACAAAATTGAAGGTTACACATATAACTAAATTCTTTTAGGGTGCAATTACAAAGAATGTTAACTGTAAAACTTTCTGGCAGATTAAAATTGTGTGCCGGAACCGGGACTCGAACCTGGGACCTTTACCTTTCGCGGGCGAGGTACTGGCGGAAGTAAAGTTGTGCGGCGGCATCGTGAGTCGTGTCGGGATAGCACAGTCGGTAGTGCGCTTGCTCGCGAAAGGCAAAGGTCCCAGGTTCTAGTCTCGGTTCCGGCACACAATTTTAATCTGCCAGGAAGTTTCATATCACCGCACACTCCGCTGCAGAGTGAATGTTTCATTCTGGAATGTTAACTGTGAATAACACATGTTACAACGAAGGCGTGACAAAGGGTCTGTTATTGACACAACCATTAGAAGATTTAAGCGTCTCCTAAGGAGACTGCCAACCCTACAATTGCTCCACCTGTTATCCAGTATCGCTAGCAGAGTGCGATTATTACCTGACGGGATAGAGGGAGGACGTCGAAAAAGTTGAAATAATCTATGAGAGTATAACTCGCATGTACGCTATTTGGCAATTGTATGTATTATTATTTCGAGCCGGCCGCGGTGGCCGAGGGGACTGATGCGATCCAGTCACGGTCTGCACGGCCACTACGGTCGGGGGTTCGAATCCCCCCTCGGGCATGGATATTTGTGCCGTCCTAGTTCGTAAGTAGTTCATAAGTAGTTTGTGAGTTTAGGGACTGATAACCCCGAAGTTAAGTCCCTTAAGCTTAACAAACATTTGAACATTTTTTCATTATTTCGAGCTTCGTATCAGCGTGGAACAGTCGAGAAACTGAAGTGATTCTATGAACACAATACGACACACTTCACTGTGAATAACAGAACAATCGTGTAAAAGAAGGGCGCCAGAAGAAGGTAAAAAATGTTCAAATGTTTCTATAGTCTATGGGACTTAACTACGGGGTCATCAGTCCCTAAACTTACAAACTACTGATGAACTAGGACGGTACAAATATCCATGTCCGAGGGGGGATTCGAACCCCCGACCGTAGTGGCCGTGCAGACCGCGACTGGATCGCCTCAGTCTCCTCGGCCACCGCGGCCGGCAGAAGAAGGTAATTTCCGTTGTGTAGCACTTATTGTTTCAGAGACATTGAGAACACTTTACAAATGCAAGAAAGCGGCAGTGATATACTACATATATACAATTGTGTTGTTGATATCAGAACTGTTCAATTTTAAATATACATAGTTTCATAGGTTGAATACATATTTTATTATGTCGAGATCTAATACAGAACGCTGGAAAGAAAGATAGTTTCCTGTGTTGTAAGATAGCTATTTAGGTGAAACATTATGTGGTAGCTACGTTTATCATGATTCTATTCTTTACCTTCGTTAAATATTTGAATGAAGCGTCAAAAGATAACGTGGCTACTCATTTTATAGCAAAATAGCTCTAGCTGTGGTAGATCCTACTACACATTAGGGTAGGTTTGCAGAAACTTGCGATACTTGAGCCTGGCTTTGCTACTGGGGCCTGCATTAGCCGTGGCTAGTGAGCTGCGGGCTTGCCGGTCAACCACAGCTGGTGGGGAGGCGAGGCTTGGCGGAAGCCAGCCAGCTGGCGGTCGTGGTGGCAGCCAACAGCCCCAGCACGGCGCAAAGCGGGGCTCACGTAAATACAGAACGTTTACTTCCTGGCTTCATAGTGAGAGCGGAAAGCAGAAATACAATTCAGGGCATCTCACTGCGAGCAACCAACTCGAGATAGAGTAGTCGCTTTTACCGAAGAGTAGCTGGTCCGATTGCGTTATAGGTTATATGCTGAGATGCATTACGGAAGAAACGAATAATGAGGGATTCTGAATAAATTATTAGTCCTTAAAATGTCTTTTTCTTTTTTAATCTCATCTCTATTGTCATGTTTCGTAAGTAAGGGACTATGGAAGATCTCTTGGCCACTGAAATAAAATAGATTTTTTTTCCTTTGAGCTACCTTTATATTGAAGTTTTTTTTTAAGTATACAGTTCTCTTATTATCCTATTTTTTATTATATATTGATATACCTAGAGACAGTTTTCCGTGTCAATATGTGAAAGACATTGAGTGAAAGGAATAGTATTGATTTAAAGTAAGTATGGAAGTTTCGGTTCGATTCCCTCCTGTGGCACAAGTTTTAATTCCATTCTTTTCCTTTCACTCAATATCTTATTTTTATTGTTTCACTTATACCCAGCCCCCATGCATACAGAGCAATCAGTTTAGATGGACGCTGTAAAAGTACTTTTTGTTATTTCAAATACGTCTCTCTCCTCCCTTCCATCCATTAATACACTCTCCACTGTTCACAAAACAAGCAATCGATTTATCTTGCATTTATTCGTTGTTTATTTCAT
This sequence comes from Locusta migratoria, assembly GCA_026315105.1. NCBI lineage: Eukaryota > Metazoa > Arthropoda > Insecta > Orthoptera > Acrididae > Locusta > Locusta migratoria. Next base: position 789,816,815 of record CM048755.1, on the reverse strand, counting down.
TCATTGTTCTATTCTGTTCTCCCTCTTACTCCCTTACATAATAACCACAGATTCTCTTTTGGACTGTTCCCTCAAAACGCTATGATCAAATCCATTGGTTTCTGTTGAAGCATACATTCTCTTTTAATTTGTGGTTTCTTTACTGTCTACCAGTCCTCTCCTTGCCTATAATCCATTCATCGCTCCGTGAAATACAGAGCACTGGTGCTCCGATTGACCTCCTCTGCTTTCATTCCAACTGTTACAAATGGTATACATTTCGCCGTTTTAGAATCTGTTTTCTAATGCGTAAACGACGCTCCTCGCAACCTTTGAGATGTGTAATATTCCATTTATTATGGTAAGAGCTATGCTACAAACTTGCGCTGTTTAAAGCATCATGTCGTGGATCGGTCTGCTGCTCGTGTTGGCATGGGTGTGTGCGTTGTCCTTAGATTAAGATAGTTTAAGTAGCGTGTAAGCTTAGGGACTGATAACCTTAGCAGTTAAGTCCTATTAGATTTCATAAACATTTTTCTACAAACTTGAGCAAAATGAGAGCATAGTTAAATAAACATATAGATCATACCATACAAAATCACCAAAGGACATGCTGAAACATATTACACTGGCATACGCATTGTTACATAATTCTACATACTGTATATAATTTTTTTTGTAGTCCTAATGGACCAAACAGCTGAGGTCATCAGTCCCTACCTAGCCTTACATGCTACTTTAATTAAATTACGCTATGGACGTCACACACACACACACACACACACACACACACACACGTAACTACCTGTGGTGTCGCACAAGTACAAAGTGCGCGCCACCTACTTTCGCCGCGCACCGCAATGCACGCACGGCGCGGCGTTCTCACGACGACAGCCACGAGCGCCCTCTGCGACAACTCCGCTCGTGGCCACCACTGAAGGACATCGTCCACTTGGGACTGAGTTAGCAACCAGTTAGGACCTTCGTAATCAGATAGGCACCAGTGAAGACTTTGCTATTGTACAGGCACTAGGAAGGCCTCTAACAACTATGTATCAACATTCTGCAGTACTATGTAAAAGTTAAGTATTGTTACATTCTGTGCAATATATATCTCATTCTAATTTACTCTAGTGTTTCCAGTTTCTGGCTGCTCCCCTCCGTACCTGCACCAGCGTGTTATTTTTATTCCTGTGTCGGTCTCATTCCACTCGGCCACCGACACCTACGACAAGGCTGGGACACAAAAGCGGCGACGAGGCAGGGACACAAAAGTGGCGACAAGGAGTGATAGACGAACCTTGGACCAGTCCGCTTGCAGCAGCCTGACAACAGCAGTCGGAGCACGCAAAAATTGCTCCCGCCCACCCACCCTTATTATAAGAATTTTGGGGGAAGATATTTTGTTACGTGTTTTGTGGACTTTTTTGTTGCAGAGCGTCATCTTTCATATTGCATTTGTGTTTTTGTTACAAGTTACTTGTATACGCGGCGCCTAATCGGTCAGCATGGCCACTACCCCGAACCCAAACTTGATGGAAATCATTCAGTTACAGACGGCGCAAATCACTCAACTACTGCAGGCCGTGTCACAGTTGATGGCACAGGCTGCTCACCAACAACAACAGCCGTCACATCAGCAGCCCACACCTGCCGCTGCACCGCTTCCTACATTTCGCCAGTACAACGAACGTGAGGAAGAATGGAGCGACTATTTCGCACAGTTTCAAGAACTCGTCGCGGCTCATCAAATTACAGGTCAGAGAGTGAAGAACCTTTTCTTATCGATTGTGGGCCCCCAGACCTTCGTACTATTGCAAAAACTTTTCCCTCTCGCATCTCCTCGTGATGTAGACTTTGAACAAATTGTAGATGCACTGAATGCTCATTATGAGAGAAAAGTTCTTGTAGCCGCTGCACGATACCGATTTTTCAGACTGAAAAAATTACCGGAACAGTCACACCAAGAGTGGATTACGGAATTGAAGGGCTTAACCCGCCAATGTAAATTTACTTGCTCATGTGGACTTTCTTATAGTGACGTTATGTTAAGAGATGCGATTACGCAGAACATTCAGGACCCCAGAATTAGGGCAGCAATTCTAAAACAGTCTGACCCCTCATTAGACAGTGTACTGCAGCTTATAGAAGCGCATGATACTTTTGACTTAGCTGAAGTAGAAATGCTAAGCATAGTGTAAATTCAGTGCGCCACAACGGACGCTTTCCTAGCCGTAGTTCTCAGTATAGCACTAGTGATTCTTATTTTTCTACCAGCCGTGCTGAACAGACAGTGACCAGTAGCCAGAGTAAAAGTGCGATGCAAAGGTCGCCCCGTAGTGTTAGACACAGTAATTTGCATAACGGGCGCCAACGCTCATTTCAGAAAAATGTACGTAAATCTTGCCCCCAGTGTGTGTGTCGCCACAAGCGTGCTCATTGCCCTAGTCGCAACGCAACCTGTTATCAATGTGGCAAATCAGGACATGTACAATCTGTGTGTATGCAAATTAAAAACTCAAAGAATGGTACCGTTAGAAACAGTGCTTCGCAGAGTGCGAGAACAGTTCATTCTGTAAATTTTATACACGCTGTGGAATTGAACAGTGCTTTGCTTGATTCTAAAATGCAAGAACATTCTTCTGCACCTATGGCAAAACTATATAGTGCACCACGTAGCAAGCGCCGACGAGCGCGTAAAACAGTGCAACAGAAAAGGGTTCGGGACAAGCAAAATGACTATGAACAGTGCATTCCTGTAGTGAAAATAGTGCCTTCTGCAACTGCTCCTTGTAATAGTGCCCAGTACTGTGTAGCTAGTTACAGTAGACATCAAGAAGCTACTCAAAAGTGTAGTGCAGTAGTTAGTACATCTGGAGTAGCTTCGCATGCTTGCGCGGACGCCGATCCGGCGGTAGTGCCATCTAGTGACAGTGTTGTTAATCCGCTGGGTGCCGAGTCTGCGCCGCTTACTTCACTACGCGGCCCGCGCAAGCGCAGTAAACAAACCGTAGCAGACGTTGCCCACATTCGCGCACCTGTCGAGCGCCGCAAGCAAAAACTGTTTGTGACTCTCTTCATAGAAAATAAGACGGTGCAATTTCAGCTTGATACTGGTTCCGCTGTCACATTAATAAATAAAGATACTTATGAACTTCTGGGTTCGCCAAAATTGTCGCCGTCACAGCAAGTGTTAACAGCTTATACAGGTCACAATATTCCCGTGCTAGGAACGTGTAGCCTGCCCGCCTCTTTTCAAGGTGTAACAAAAACAGTTGCTTTTGTAGTTCTTCAGGCCAAATCGACACAGAACATTTTTGGACTAGATGCTTTTGATTTGTTTGGTTTATCAATTCAAAGAGATGTACTGCAAATTTCGTCAATAGTGCCTCAGGATAAAATCAATGCATTGTGTGACAAATATAGTGACTTGTTTTCGCCGGAACTAGGTTGTGCAAAAGACTTCGTGGCACATGTAACTTTAAAAGAATCTGCTGTACCAAAATTTTGTAAAGCTAGACCAGTGCCTATCGCAATGCGTGATACAGTTGCCGAAGAACTTAAACGTTGGCAAGATAGTGGGTTTATTTCTCCTGTTTCTGCGAGTCAGTGGGCCTCGCCTATAGTAATTATACCCAAGCCGTCAGGAAAACTTCGTCTCTGTGCGGACTTCAAATCAACAGTGAACAGTCAAACAATTGTAGACACATACCCTCTGCCCAGACCTGAGGAACTAATGGACAAATTAGGACAGTCTCGCTTCTTTTCTAAGATTGATTTAGCAGAGGCATACTTACTTGATGACGAGTCAAAAAAGTTTTTCGTCATTAATACTCACATGGGCCTTTTTCAATTTCAACGCCTACCCTTTGGCAGTTCTTCCGCCCCCGCTATTTTTCAGCGCTTTTTGGAACAGCTGACAGTTGCGGTACCTTGTTGCTCGAACTATTTAGATGACATTGTGGTATCCGGACGTACAGTTGAAGAACATTTAGCAAACCTGGAGTGCCTTTTCAAAGTTTTGACTGCAGCAGGTCTACGTTGCAATAAAGCAAAGTGTTCGTTTTTTCAAACTGAAATAGAGTACCTAGGCCATGTGATTAATGCCCAAGGAATTCATCCCTTACAGTCACATCTTCGAGCAATCAAAGACTTGCCTCCTCCTAAGAATGTGCATGAATTGCAAGCAGTGATGGGAAAGCTTAACTATTATTTCAGATTTATTCCCAATGCCTCTCAGATTGCAGCTCCACTGCATCACTTACGTAGGAAAAATGTTCCTTTTGTATGGTCCAAACATTGCCAGGTTGCCTTTGACAAATTAAAGTCTGCACTACTCAGTGATGCATGTTTGATTCCCTTTGACCCACAGAAGCCTGTAGTACTAGCAGTAAAGCCTCATCGTACGGTCTGGGTGCAGTTTTGTCGCATCGTATTGGATCTCACGATCGTCCTATTGCCTTTGCATCCCAGCTACTGACGCCAACGCTACAGAATTACAGTCATATAGAAAAGGAGGCCTTAGCAATCATGTACGGCATCACAAAGTTTCATCATTATCTCTATGGTATAAAATTCTATTTGTTGACAGACAACAAGCCTCTCACGTCGTTGTTCTCACCCACAAAGCCAATTCCGCCACGAACGGCACAAAAGCTTCAGAGATGGTCCTTGATATTGTCTAATTATCAGTATGAGATTTTGTACCGACTTACCACTAAACACGCCAACGCGGACACACTTTCCCGACTTCCGGTTGGCCAGGATGTGTCGTTTGATTCTTCAGAAATGGCATGTTGTCAGATAGACTCCAGAGATGCTTCCGCTGTCGCAGATTTCCCTTTGAACTCTCGTCGGGTTGCACAGGAAACAGCTGCGGATGCAGACCTAAGTGTGGTAGCACGTTTCGTTCGCTCAGGGTGGCCTGCCAGAGCCAAAGACATTGAGCGGCCTCTGGGTCGACGTTATTTTGCACAACGTCATGCATTATCTTTATGTCAGGGTGTTCTGTTGTTACATACCGACAACGATCAAACGACAGTGATTGTTCCTCGTTCCCTGCAACGTGATGTGTTACGCCTCCTGCATCAAGGACATTGGGGTATTGTTAGGACAAAGCAATTGGCCAGACGTCATTGTACCTTGGTTGGTATGGACGCTCAGATAGAGAACATGACGTCAGTGTACGGTTTGTGCGGAGCATCAGGCGGCTCCTCCGCAACGTTACTCAGACTGGCCACGCCCAAGGGACCATGGCAACGTTTACATATTGACTTTGCCGGACCTTTCTGGAATACGCGCTGGTTAATTGTTGCAGACGCTTTCAGCAAGTTTCGTGATTGCCATGAACTCAACGACAGCGTCTAGTACAATCAGTGCCTTAACATCAGTGTTTTGCATCGAAGGTTTGCCTGAAACTATCGTCAGTGACAATTGATCTGTTTGTTAGTGCGGAATTTCAACAGTTTTGTCGTGTGAATGGCATTCAGCATATCACCACCGCACCTTTTCACCCTCAGTCCAATGGTGAAGCAGAACGTTTCGTTCGAATATTCAAGTCTCACATGGAAAAAATGAAAGGTCAGCACTCCAGGCAGCAAGCTCTTCAAATTTTCCTGTCTACGTATCGATGCATGCCACGTGACGGCCCGTCTCCTGCCGAGCTGCTACACGGCCGCCGTCACCGCACTCTCCTTCACCTGCTGCAGCCTCCCACGCACCGAGTCGGTTCGTATGGCGCTACGCGTTTTCAGGTTTCTACGCCGGTGCTGTACAGGGTGTTTGCTGGAAACAAGAAGAAACTATGGATGCCGGGCATCATTCAGCGCGTGCTCGGTCGCAATATGTATGTTGTACGTTCTTCCACAGGGTCGGAGCTGCGGCGCCACGCAAACCAATTGCGCCTGCATAGGCCGCACGATCCTGTCTCCGGTTTCTTGATTCCAGACCCAGTTCACCGCCAGGGAGAACAACCACATCGTTCGTCCCCGGACTACGAGATCCCTATGGACGTCGACACACCTCCGACGCAGTCGTCGCCGCCGCTGTCGCCGCCGCAGATGACAGCGTCACCAAGAGGGACTCCGGGACCGTGCGGGCCCCCCCAGCTTGGGCCACGCACCTCAGAAGAAGATGACCTGCTCCCTCTGGGCGGGGGCGGGCGCCCTTCCCCAGGTTTCGGCGGGTTTCCTGGAGGATCTCAAGGCAGATGCCGGGGCGCGGACGGCGTCTCGATCCCAGCCTCAGCTACGACGCCCGTCCCACCAGTAACGCCCCCGCCCAGGTCCTCCTCCCAGTGCCGTCGCCGTGGCCCTCAGCCCTACGCCACGACGGCGCGGCGGTTTGGTGGGGAGGGGTGTGGTGTCGCACAAGTACAAAGTGCGCGCCACCTACTTTCGCCGCGCACCGCAATGCACGCACGGCGCGGCGTTCTCACGACGACAGCCACGAGCGCCCTCTGCGACAACTCCGCTCGTGGCCACCACTGAAGGACATCGTCCACTTGGGACTGAGTTAGCAACCAGTTAGGACCTTCGTAATCAGATAGGCACCAGTGAAGACTTTGCTATTGTACAGGCACTAGGAAGGCCTCTAACAACTATGTATCAACATTCTGCAGTACTATGTAAAAGTTAAGTATTGTTACATTCTGTGCAATATATATCTCATTCTAATTTACTCTAGTGTTTCCAGTTTCTGGCTGCTCCCCTCCGTACCTGCACCAGCGTGTTATTTTTATTCCTGTGTCGGTCTCATTCCACTCGGCCACCGACACCTACGACTAGGCTGGGACACAAAAGCGGCGACGAGGCAGGGACACAAAACTACCCACACCCGAGGAAGGAGTCGAACCTCTGGCGGGAACGGCCGCAACTCTGCGATACGATGCCTCAGACAGCGTGGCGAAGAAATGACTGTTACGTAGACAGATACCGACGAACTATTTTACTTCTACGAAGTGTTCTGCACTCCATTTTGACAAAACATTATACTACCACATATGAAAATCGGCAGTTGGCTGGGATGATGTTAGCTTGTAACGGCTAAGATATTTATTGCATTGGTGTGGTGTCTGTTCTTTCCGACGTCCGAAAGAACAGACACCACACCAATACAATAAGTATTAAACGCGTCGACGGCGTTGGCTTCAGTTATTTCACCGCAGATGCGGTCATAGGTCCGACCTCGCACGTCAGTCCGTAATGGCGAGTGTAAGAGGGCATGGACGATAGGGGTGCTACAAACATAGCGTGCGACTTGTGAGAATTTGAGACGGACGGGAGACGAGCATGGGTGGCCAAGTGGTTAAGGCGACCACTGGCCCCAAGCGGGAGACCCGGTTTCGATTCCCGGTCCGTCTCACATTTTGACTTGTCGCAATTGCTTATTATCAATGGCCAAAATGCGGACACTGTCTATCTTTTCTTTCCTATCCTTCTTCCTTCCCTTCCTTTAACAATCATTTGCAAAGGCTAAGATATGATTTGATTCCTGCTGGGATAACAGTTTTTAACAATCGCAGACATCCCCCTCTCCACCTCCAGCAGCTGCAAGTAAAGAATTTAAGACTCTGCGGAATTTCAAATCAACATTACATATTTCCATTAGCTACTGACTAAAGTTGGATTAGTTTTCGTTATTTCCTCAAAATGTCAAACCCCTCTAGGTCTCTACGAACGGCGCGATCCTAACTACTAGTACACAAGAATGGGAGAGTTGTTACCTAGTCGTCTGAGGTCAGCGCTGACGATAGGCGCGGGGTTGGAGTCCCAGGCAGCAAAACGTTATTTATTTCGCTGCTTCTAAACGTTTGTAAATCTATCGGACTCAACTGCTTGGTCATTAGACCGTTGCTTACAAACCAATGCATACGGCTAATCCGCCGCGGCTTGCGCTTCTTCTAGCCGAACATATACACATCCCGCTAATGCTGACAACAGTAACTATTTCATCTCTTTGCGTATATATATATATAGCGAAAGAGCCGGGGTTGAGTCCCTGCCGGGAAAGAAGTCAATTGTATCGTCGTCGTTTCTAGTTCAAATATAGCGCTATCTGTGAATTTATTTAATATCTGACGTGTGATCGTGCTTACTTAACGATTCATATAGGTGCTGCGTTTTATTCCCCAATTTTATGACGGTTGACACCTCTGAGTTGCACTGTATCATATACCTTTAGTGGTTACCTCACAGAAACAATTTGAACTTCATACAGTTCCTGGTGCAATGCTAACCATACATTTCTGGGTTCGGACATTGGCCTTGTAAACAGATATCAATGACAACGTTAATGTTTTACGTCTCTTTAGGCCTAATCTAGTCTCGATCAGAAACGCAATCTTTTTTTGGTGAACAGTGCGTTCAAATTCAGAGCACGAACAAAAACTCATTGTGTCATTGAATGAGTTTGATAAGGTATCCGATTTGTCACTAATTGTAATAGAATTGAATTAACGTTGCTTTCTCGTCTCTAATAACTTGTATTCTAATGTTTTTTGTATGTCGGTATTGAATTACATGTGGACTGGCTGCGATAAAGAGCAAAATTTTCTACTGCTTCTTATGGTACCCATTGTGAATAGTCGAACGACTGTCCTCCACAGGGGTTTTGTGTGTGGAGTTCCCGCAACACAGCTACGTTAGTTGGGCTGCATTCAGCAGTGATCCACTCTTTTTGCTGTCAAGTGTACATTTTCTGGGACATACAATCTCCGGCAACGAGATTTCTCCCGACCCGGAAAATTTGCAGGCAATAGCTGAATTTGATGTACCGAGAACTAAGAGGGAATTACGTGGTTTTCTCGGTATATTAAATGTATTCGGGCGTTTCGTGCACATTTAAAAGCTAACTCAAAAACAGTGTGCCATGATAGGAAACAATACACCATTTGTGTGGTATGAAACTGCGGACGCTGAGTTTCACAGCTTAAAAAGGTCACTTCTGGCAGCACCAATCCTTTCGAGCCCAAATTTAAGCGAGGATTTCTGTATGGCCACAGACTCGTCGCGCATAGGCCTTGGCGTGTTAATCTTCCAGGAATATGTAGAAGACGGAAAGATGACACACAAGACCATTGCCTTCGGAAACAGTAATTTCTAAGTGCGAACGGTAACTGAACTTTTTATTTGGCAGACATAATAGGGTTTATATGGACTATATGGCCCTTGAATTCTTGATGTCTGCGAAATTCACCACGAGGAGACTAGGGAGGTGGATTTCTATACTCCAAGAGTGTGACTTCACCCCAGTATACGCCCCTGGACCGACAAATACAGCTGCACAGAGGAACGGCGTTCAATGATGAGCCTTTCTCAATATATTATATAAAGAATGTTGCATTCGAGAATTTTATTACTACCTCGATGTCCAACATTCGAGCAGAACAAGATAAAGACCATCATCTTGTTGACATAAAAAACAAGTACAAAGTTAACACACAGGCAAGAATTAGGCAGCACTATTTGCTTCGAAAAGGTGTTCTCAAATTCAAATGTTTGTAGAACTTATGGGACTTAACTACGGGGTCATCAGTCCCTAAGCTTACAAAATACTTATGAACTAGCTAAGACTAAGGACGACACAAATATCCATGCAAGAGGGGGGATTCGAACCCCCGACCGTAGTGGCCGTGCAGACCGTGACTGGAGCGCCTCAGTCTCCTCGGCCACCGCGGCCGGCAGGGTGTTCTCTTCTATAGGCGGAGGTAAGACAGCGAACACTGGGTGTTGTGTGTGCCGGAAGAACTTATCAACAAATTGATTTGGTACAACCACCTAAGTAGCGCGCACTTCGCAGCAATGAAGTGTTTCCTAAAGTTGAAAAGTCTGTGTCACTTCAACAACGTGGAGAGACAAATACGCAGGGTTCTGGCGAAGAGTAAACGATGTCAAAAGGCCAAGGCCAATAGGTTAGGTACGCAGGCTGCAATGTATCCCACTGTGCCGACCAAATTAAGGGAAATGACGGCGACGGACCTGATGGGCCAGCTTCCACGGACTACCCGTGGTTACCCGCATATCATTCTAGTTGTGGAGCTCACAACTAATTACGTGACCCTAATACCGCTGAGAGGGGCAACGGCAAGCAAAGCGTTGTGTACGGATTGTGGGGACAGTGGAACGAATGCTCTCAGATAACGGACCACTGTTCCGCTCACAGAAGTGGCAGGACTCATCGAAACGGCTCAATATAACACCAGTTCAAATGTTCAAATGTTTGTATATCTATCGGAACAAACTGCGTGGTCATCAGTCCGTAGCTTACAAACTACTTAAACCTAGGTAAACTAACCTAAGGACAACACACACACCCATGCCCCAGGGAGGACTCGATCCTCCACGGCGAGCAACCGCGCGCTCCGCAGCGAGACGCTTTAGACCGCTCGGCTACTCCACCGCGGCTATAACACCAGTATATATTAGCAAATAACATCAGAGTTCCAACCCACGTGAAAGCGTAATGAAGGACGTAGGGAACGTATGTAGAATTTACTGCTCCAAGAAACACGCGGCTTGGGATATATTTAAAAGACTTTCAGGATGCCATCAATGAAATGCCACACTGCACGACACTGCTCCCTTGACAATACCAAGAAGTAAATATCCACCCGAGCTTATACGTGGAGGCTTCCATCCGAGACCTCGACTTGGGCACTCTGAAATTGTGGAACAGGCGCTCCACAATACCAGGACGGCTGGGGAGAAGCGGAAGGCTGGTGCAGACGAAACGGCGATAGTAAGCGAGTTCAGGGTTCAACAGAAAACACTGGTCAAGTCCCACCGCCTGTCAAACTGTCAGAAACTCGTACAACTCGAGAGAATTAGGTCAGGAAAGTCGTTGGGAGTACATCACGTAAGCCACCTAAACCCATTAATAGGATAAGACTACACTACGAAGGCATGCCAACTTGTAAATAAAATGTAAATAACGAGTGACACGATTTTAATGCTAAGATTTTTATATGTTGAAATATTCATGCTAATGATGCAAATGCAAAACATATTAAAGACCAAATCAATATTTTAAATTTTTAAACGCTTAAACATAAATGTTTAATAGATTTGCAAGCACAAGCTAATAGTTTTTTAATTCATTTAAAGATCTAAATAAATATGCACATAAGTGGTTAGAACAAAAATGTTCAAAATTCTTTCATTATTTTATAAGAAAAACAGGCTTCACCTAATAATTGTTAAGATAGTTGGTTAATTTATTACCATCGATTTTACATAATTGTCACATCTGACAGTAACTTGTCTGAAATCTAGCTTTATTAGCAAGTAAAATATCTGGTAACAAACAAAATTTTGTGACAAAGATCATATCATCCATGGCTAATACGTTTGATTTACCTTGAGAGGAAGTCAGCATGGCTTCTTAGTTTCCTGTTTATTGTGGTTTGATCTCCCTGCCAGACTCGGCAAAGGCAACCTTGCAACACTCCTACACATATTAGTGCAGGTCAATAATACAAAGATGGTAACGGAAAATTACGTCTACCGTGCAGTTCCGACCACATGAAAATATTTCTTCGCAAAACTAACATAGTCGTAGTGTCCCCTCTGCGAGGATTTAAAATGACCGTGTGTATACCTAACAGATATGGCTTACGATGTTCCCCTTCGTTTCCTCAGATATGTAATATTCGGTAAATAAACACCATGAAGTCACAGAAATTGGATTTAACACAGTTTAAACTAAAAGCCAATTGTACTACTATGAAATTTGTGGTCGCCAGGCCAATAGGACATAAAAGAAATAGTTGTTGGTTACACTGAATGTAAAAAACCAGTCAAACAAAAGAAAGAGTAAAATGCAATCCTCAATTCAAACGGAAGCAGCTGTAGCGGCACTCTCTAGTGGTCATTAAACTGAGCAACACATATGAAACACAACTGGCATCTAACTTTAAGCAGACAAACTTCACAACAAATAGTACTCAATATTGTTTAACTTTGAAGTGATTATAGTGACTAATCATTTATACTTGATGTAAATCAACTGTCAATCTTAGTGAAAATTTACTTGCAGTGTCAGTGCTCCCAGAAAAAAATTATTGAATTAAGAAAGCTAAACTGAAACAAAACCGCTGCTCAAAAGTTTTAAAAGCAATTACATAATGCAGATAAGATCATAAATTATTAGGCCTACATTGCCTTTATTTGTAACTAATAAAAGAACTGAAACAATAGATGAGTGAAAATGGTCTGTTGCCAACATCTACTAACTTTTTCTTTTAAACAGAGAAAATTTAATAGGGCACTAAATCTTATTCAATCTGTAAGTTCTGAAAATGATCCTACCATGCACAAGGTTTTCACTTTATATTTCAAAATGTTTACACAAAATGTACACTGAAAAGAAATATTGTACTTACATGAGAACTTATTAACTAATTTTCATCAGATTCTCTTTAGTGTGGTTGTTTGTCTTTTTCAGTAAGCAAAACTCTGAATTTTAATTAATTGCACCTAATCTTTAAGTTACTATTCATGAAAAGAACCAAACTGCTCTGAATGTTAATGTCATAAAGCATATTGCAATCAAAGTACCTTTTATTTTTATTTAAACTTGTAGGCAATAAGGCAAGAACTAAATTAGCAAAACTAGTTAAGTTCTTACTTGTAATTTGAATGCACTTTAAACTTTACTAGATTTATTTACTACGCAAATTCTGTCACTGAGCAGCAAAAAAGTAACTAGTTCTGTCATAGCAAAATTTATGAAACCACACTATTAAAAATGTTCAGGTGATTCTCGGAAACTTCACTGTTTAAGGAGTAGGACCCTGCTCCAGATTGTGATTTGCGAAAACAACATCAGGTAATGTTCAATCTGGTCATTATTAAAATTATGCAACACATACACTTACATTATTAAAATTGTGTAACACATACACTTAATAGGTTCGTGGCTGTACAAATACGAGAACTGTTTCCTACAAAACCTGTGAAGTGAGAGATGAGCTTCCACGTGGCTTCCACAATGCAGAAATGTTGGTTCCGGCTACTAGTAGCAAAATACAATCTTCTTGGCGTCACTATAAACAGCCAATTGCCACAAAAGTACAACAAATGGGGTGGCTGTAATATATATATTACATCCAAGGCATTTTAAAAGCCTTCTTGGAGATGAAAGTTGCGTCTTTAGCCAATTTTGGAAACACAAAGCCAGCCTCAGCTCACTACGTCCTCTCAAACTCGCACTCTCTCCTCTCTCTAGTCTTTGTACTGCAGCAACGCACCACTCGACGCGCTTTTCCACCTTTTACATCGCACCACCTCTTCTTCCGTCTTTATAGTACTGTCACACACCTTTTACATTTCGACATTTCTAGAACTTTCCTAAGCCAGAACCTCGCTACATTCCACAATTGCAATATTTTAATACAAAATATTCATATGTTTCACAAAAATTAAATAAAAATTACATTCAATAATATTGATACATAATATACTTTGGTATTACATTACAATACAACGAATTTCAGCACAGTTACCTATCGATAAATCTAACTTTGGAAAAAAAATTACAGAATTACTTTTATATATATTTTTTTATTATTAGTATTACTATTTGAGATTTAAAGTTTTTAAATTATGGTGTCACAACCTCAAGAAAATAGACTGAAAAAATGTATGGGGTTAATGGGCTTAGTGAAATGCTCATGAGCGATAGATACTCAAGACATATAGAACGTCTATTGGTAACTGGAGGCACGACACATTATCGTAGCGTAGTTCTAAGATGTGTATTCTTGTCATTAACATGTTTACTGTTCAACAGGTAAAAGAAAGCTTTAGTTGAGGCGCCAATTTCAGATGAAGGATAAGGTTCAAATGTTTGTTAAGCTTGAGGGACTTAACTGCGGGGTCATCAGTCCCTAAACATACAAACTACTCCATGCCCCTAGGGGGGACTCAAACCTCCGACGGAGAGCGGCCTCGCGCATCGTAGCATACGCCTCAATGCTCTTGAGCACTCCGCTGCGGCATAAAAGGACTTCCCAAATCTTTTTATTACTTTTTACAAGGGGCCTGTAGTGCACGACAATCAGTGTAGTTTGAATTTAGTGGCCGCATAGTTTGAATCTAAACAAACAAACACTAACATATTAACACTTAATACTTATGTCGTGTTCTTTTTCAGCTCTTAGTACATATCTTAATTTGCTTAAAAGCGTATCCGTTAATATAAAATTGAAATTCTTTTGCTAGCGAAAATAATTGTAAGAACTCTTACTTTGTTCAGCAGTTGAGATTACTTATTTTTGTCTTAGTTGCCATTCCTGTACAGACACCTGTAATTCGCAATTGTAGCTATAACTTCATTTGAAAAATAGTTGTGCACTTTTCAATAATTAATATTACTCTCTGCACTTTTTGTTTTGTTTTGCTAGTAATTCCTAAGCATTGGAATCATTATGGTGCTTTGTTTTGCACTGAAATTACTTAATAGTTGTCCTTGATGTAACTATACATTACAAAAATGTATATCTCAGAGCTAGATTTGTGTACTAATAACTTTTGTAATACTTTGTAGAAAGAGGGACTTGATGACACTATACTGGGAGGCTGACTTCAGTGGCAGGCTTAGAATGGATGCGAGGGTCTGGTCTCGGGACAGCAGCGGCCATTGTGTGAGTGGCTGCCGCATACTCACTTAACGACAGAACCGCCCCTAGCGAACAAAGGCACGGAGCGGTCTGGGAGCAGGTTTACCTGTGGACCACTTCAGCAGCCTAAGTGGAAGCTAATTGGCGTAAGACACTCAAATTACCGAGACAACAGCTACGTTAACTCATCTCAAGGGCTGGTGTGCCCTTGTGACTCACAATGAAGTCCTTTAAATGTTCTCTTACTTACCCAGTCGATAAACTTTGCTCCCCCAGTCATATACAGACAATTTCCAGTCATTCATTAAAATGTTCAAGTTTTGATCTCTTTGTATGTGATCCTGCTCATTTTTCATTTTACGAAAAAAAAGGAAAAAAGAAAAAAAAACTAAATGCCTATAACAAGTAACATTCTATTTTTATTATGTCCAACTGTTATTGTATTATTATATTTTTCCACTATGTAAATTATGTGAATATATATATATATATATATATATATATATATATATATATATATATATATATATATATATATATATCTAGTACCACATCATCATTGATTCTTGTATGTTGATATGTGCTTGAATATCAGTCAATGTTTTTCTTTTAAGTTTTGGCCTTCGTGTGTCCAAACCCTTAGTTATATTAAATGCAGACGACTCATGGTTAAACAAAAAAGTCATGTGTGTACAGTTTGAAAGACACATTATATATTTTTTTGTGATCCTGATTGATTTTAGATTTATTAAACCAATAAATGCAGATCACACTAGCTTATTGTTTCAAAATGATTACATTTTAATTTTAAGGTCAATACTTTTAAATATTATTAAGTGACAGTGCTTGTAGTAATAGTGTGATTTTAACTTGAATTCAGGTCACAACAGTTCAATAAAATAGGAAGTGGTCTTGCTTGCTAATTAAAAATAATCATTATGAAGGTTGCAGGGTGGACGGCCATAGGTTAAATGATTTTTCATTTTTTATCCATGTTCATTTATGGTCTGTCTGACATTGTGTGTGTGAGTTGATGAATAGGGATGCAAAATGAGGTCGTTTTTGTGAAGCTTGGGTTGTGTCAGAAGACTCAGTTAGGTGAGACTGCGAAAACCAGGCCGCTCTGCAATTATATTAAATTAGGTTGTTCTGTAGCTTGCAATTTTTATTTTTTGTGGTCCTGAGTCATTTGGATAGAAACATTGTAGGCGATGTCACAGAACCAGATGTTCTTCCTCAAGAGGTGACACATAGGGAAGTAAATAATGATAACAGACGTTAATACATAATTATTTTCATGGAGTCTCCAATCCAGATTATGTGTGCGGATAGGTTGGTACAACCGAGGGAGGAATTGGGACTTATCACTGTAATTGATTTTCTGCATGATCACGTAACACCGCAACTGTTGCATAACCTTAGCACAAAATAGGTTATTTGAAAGGGGTGTTATGTAAGGCGGCAAGAAATTTCACCACCTTACATGCTATGTTTATGAATTAATAATTAATAAACAGCATTGATTTATAATGCAGTTACTGGTATCATTTTGGTCCAGGATAATATGAAAGCATAAAGAGGTAGGAAGTGTAAGAATATTAATGTTGACTAGGTCACTACGAAAACTGGTTGATGCTGATAAGCAACATTTAATATTAACAATATTCGCATGTTGTACTTTTCTTGGTTGTAAATGAGAACTACCTCGAGGGTGCGGTGTGTTGACCAACTGGTGCGAGGTCACAGATCACTGACCGGCCAATGGCTGATGCCACTTTTTCGAAATGTTCTAGAACTTTCTAGAAGCATCTAGAAACTTCTTTTTTGCAGGAAAATTGTTTGTAAGGAAGTAATGGTGGTGGCGAGAGATCTGAAGCTACAGCTGTGATTGGCTCTTGAGAAAACGGTTTTTAGAGACTTGTGGCTGGCTGCAAAGTGTGAGTCACGGGGGATTCAGCAAGTTGCACTCGTGGTGCGAGGACGCAGGTGGGCAGTTTCTGTCAAAGCATCCAGTGACTTAGCTCACAATTAGTTGCAAGTGCAGATTGCATTGCTTAAAGTATTCATAATTGTTTCTCTGTGAGCAGAGGAACAAAATTATTACTTCAGTGCACTGTATTTGCATTTCGAAGCACTCATTTACATGCTTACAATTGAGTTTCTCTTCTGCTTCAGGTCAGTGAGGCAAGCAGTTTGCGAGAACTTGACTGACTTCAACTTACGAGTTGTAGCCACTGTGTAGCCATCGTGTCACAGCTTAAGCTTCACGTCAGGCCGACCCATCCACGGTGGCCAGACGCCGTTCGTCTTATCAGAGCAATATTGCGAATTGGTGATATAAGCACATTTCATTTGCTGTAGCGCAGTTAAAGATAAATTTCCTTCCAATAGTTGGCTGTATTCTTGAGCTTCTGGCTGTATTCTCTACTGAGTTGAATAGCGACTTTTAATTTCTTTTATAACTATTAACACTTCCTCAGTATCAACCATTTTTCATAATAGGTACAGCTTGTGCCATCCCTGTTAGGGATTCATTACTTTTGTATCATTAATTCATTCCTAAATTTGTGCACCATCCTTTTTTATAATTAAATTACTATATAGAACAATGAATCCTCCGATTTCTTATTTATTATGATTAGGAATCGCAGCTATCCCTAGTGATAAGAAATTGCCTAGGATTGAAACCTAGTGTTTTTGTATCGATAATTGTCTAATTGAGAGGAGTGATTCACATTTATTTTCGTAATGATACCATATGGCTGGTGAACCACATGCAAGTTAGTGAAAGGGCCGTACTTTCAATCTCACTAACTGCGGCAGAATCTTTACAAGATGTGTATTAAATTTCAGGTAGTAATCTCATCACGAACTATACTTAGAAAAATCTCTCTCGGTAATTAGTATTACTTTCAGATTAAGTTTTAAAGCATTACTTCTGGTTTTTCCCCAACATGTCTCGTGAGCGTAATAAATAAATTATTCACACAGGTAGGTAAGCAATGTTCTATTTTCAATTAAGCTCAGAAATGTAACTAGTATTTTATGAGGCATAAAGCCTCCACCACCCTAAAACCTTTTCAGTGATGATTGTGTGTCCGGTTTTGCACAAGTTAGAATACAAGTGTGTGGCCTTCAGCCTTTGTGTAAACCTAGTATGTTTGAATTTCCTTCATGTTTTAACTAACGTTTTCGAATCGTTTCTGTCTCTGTGAGTATGCTAAATAATTCTGAGATTTTCTGATTTGATTCCGTCTTTCCTGTCTTGTATGACCGATTGCACCACGTGCTTTCACAACGGTCATTACTTTGGCCTTCAGCCATGCTTTTGTTAATACTAGCTTTCTTCTACATGAATTCTCACATATGCTTTACTCGCTTATTCTAAATTAATTTCTGTTTGTAAATTCTATTAAATTCAGCATGGTTGCACACCACATGGTACTTAAGAGCAATGAGCCACTGCCTCCCCAAACATAAGTTCGTTTAATGCACAGTGTACTTACAATTAGTGATCAAGACACCTACCAGTTTGTCAAGACGCCGCCGATGCCTCGTTTCGCCGCTGCTTGCAAGTTTTCCAGCTTTGTAATGTACCACCTAGCTTTATGTGTGTGTCTGTGAATGAATGGATGTGCTTTCAGCTACCCATTGTGTATTGGAAAATTTCCTTGCACATTACCTCCATATTCATAAAGGGCAGAAACAATTTTAATATGGGCAGTAATTATATGATTTTATTCACTTTTGTACAAGGTGTGTGCTTAATTTGGTCTTAATTTTGTGCTTGTTATGCTGTGTCGATACACATATCGACGCCGCGCACCAGAGATGTGGGCAGGTCAGCGCGTCGTCTTCCCGGGCGCGGCGCTAGAGGCGCCGTACCGGACATGCGCAGATGCCGACCAATAGGAGTGGGTGTCGTTGGACCTGGGCGAGGAGCAAGAGGAGGAACGTCTGTCTGGACCGCGGAGCGACGAGACTTCAATCATCCCACTACCGATTCCCAAATAACCTCTAATACAGCATGTTATTTTACTGAATAGCTTATGATTCAAATATTCACATGTTTGTTACGCTTAAGGGACTTAACTGTGGAGTCATCAGTCCCTAAACGTACAAACTACTTATGAACTACCTTATCCTAAAGACGACACAAACGTCTATGCCTGAGGGGGGGATTCGAACCCCCGACCGTAGTGGCCGGTAATAGATTATGATTTAATAGTATCAAACCTCTGCCTCATGATTTCATGTGCCCTGACCCATGTTTAATTATCTATTCATTTATTTTTTAATGTTGATTTTGTATTTGTTAAAACGTTGGCTGCTCCCTTAAGGAATGAGCAGTTAGATAAATTCCCATTGTGCATGTACTGTGGGCACTCATAAAGTAATGTATAGCAGCAGTGAGTGTTGTAACTTAAATTTGTGGATTTTAACTGCCCGAGATCTTGCTTATTTTAATAAACAGGCTACTTTCACCCGGAACGTCAACTTGGGCTGGTTCCTGCTCGACCTTCAGCGAGTAGTGGGAGGAGGAGGGGATCTCATAGAAATCATTAATTATTCATATATAAAATTAGTGTCATAAATCATGTCAATTTTCGTTTAGTGCGATAAGTTAGGATCATAAATCATGTCAATTTTAATTGATAAGGACAACTGCCTGTCAATGACCTTAACATCTAGGGAGGAGGAGGGGTCATTGAAATCTAGGGAGGAGGAGGAGGGGGTAAATCATGAATTATTCATAAGGGGGGAGGGGGACCCTTATTTGCATTACTAAAGCCCGCCTAGTTACCCTACTTATGTGTCTGTTAGTATGTAATTTCGAATGTGTATTCAGAGGTATATCTGCTTAGGGGTGCTGTCTGCAAATTATGTAGAGAATAGGGTTAGTAGCAAAGACGTAATAAATCGAATCCTCATGTGGGATATGATGATTTACAATGAACCTAATTGTTTTTGTTGTTATGTCTCATAAACTACATATATTTATTGCTTTCTTATCTTAGTGTGTCTCATTCTTTCCTTTCGGTGCATTGTCTTCTACCTTACTATCTGTTTATTTAAGTTTCGTTTTCATGCAGCTCAATGCTTATCATATATCCTTGACTGTGACTCCTACAATAATATATTTTTCCAGATTTGTAGAGTATAATATTAGGAAACTGTTTGCGATGAATAAATAGTGATGAATGAAGTCTCATAAACCATGCGTCGAGTGATGGGAAAGTTTTTGTGACTCATTGTTTACAATGTCATATATCCTGAACTATGTGTCGTAGGTAGTTTCTAACCCCACAGCGATTCTTGTCTGATAGTAAGCAATATGTGTATCAAGTTTAGTTGAAAATGGTCCATTATTATAGGAGGAGACGTGGATAAATAGCGCATGATATTGCAGTTATTCAAATATATCATCGTTTATAACGTCATATATCCTGAAATATGTGTCGTACTATGATGTAAATTTGAAGGTTAATCAGTGGTATATGTGCCTAATGTCTGCAAAATATTTTTTGGATGGTGTTAGTAGTAAGGATGTAATAAATTGAAATGCGGTTTTTCATGAATCAAATTGTTTATGACTTCATATCTCATGAACTATACGTCGAACTGTGATGTAATGTCGAAGGAACATTCAGTAGTATGTATGTGTACCGTCTATGAAATGTATGTATGTGTACTGTCTGTGAAATGTCATACCGAGCGAGGTGGCGCAGTGGTAACACACTGGACACGCATTCGGGAGGAAGGTGGTTCAAATCCCGCTCCGGCCATCCAGATTTAGGTATTCCGTAATTTCCCTAAATGACTCCAGGTAAATTCCGGGATGGTTCCTCTCAAAGGGCACGGCCGATTTCCTTCTCCATCCTTACCCAAAAATCCCAGTGTAAGTTCCGCCTCCAATGACCACAATGTCGACGGGGCGTTAAACACTAATCTTCCTTCCTTCTCATTCCTGTGAAATGTCTCGCAAATATAATTTACAATGTGGAAGTAATAACTTGTCATGCAAAACGTCATAGATATACATCATGAACATTGGAAAAGTAGTAAGCAATAAATATTTTTCCTTTCATCATTTTGTTGGGATTGTCAGCGTGGAAAGTTTTGTATCAATTTGAAATTAGTATTAAAGTTTATTCCAAGTCGCTAAGTGGTCTCATTCTTAAATAGTTAACGAATAAAATCACGCGGTCAATTGAAATCTAGGATTCGATCGTCGCCTTTGACCAATGCCGTCATATCGGAGTTAAAGACGACAGTTTGTTTACAAGCATAACATAGATTATAGATTAAGATTTTGTGTTTAAAAAGTGATCTGTAAGGTCTCTACTCTGATAGTGAGGTATAGGTTTGTTATTGTTGGAATTTTTTTTCTCCGCAAGTTACCGCCGAAGGCGTGAATTTCTGCGTTGAGACCTGTGATCGATGGTACATACTGTTGTCGTCATCTGTAATCACATTATTTGTTATCTACAATATATAAGTATTAAGATATTAATCTGTATGTTTACATTCGTAGATACTTTTTGTTTCGCTAGTCGGTATGTGTACGTAACGTATCTTTTTGATACGAGGCTAGCGAGAAAGACAGGCTGCGGCGCGCACGTCATGTCACGTGATCAAGTGAGGCCTGAGCTATGAGGCAGGCAACCAGTCAGCTAGCGATCGCACCGGCTCAGGCCTCATTGATCACGTGACGTGACGTGCGTGCCGCGGCCTGTCTTCCTCGTTGGCCTCGTGATTCTCAGATATGACGTCATTGATCAAAGCTGACGGGTTGTATCCCGATCACCAATTATGCCGAATCACGCTATCACACGTCACAAGATGGGGCAGTTTTCGTAGTTTCTGACGTGATATCGTAAGAACTGTGTATCGTAGGTGGCTTTTACCACCATAGCAAATGATTCCTGACCTTACAGAATATTTGCCCCAAAATTGGTAGAAATCGGTGCATTAGTTTAGGAGCAGATGTAGACTATTATCGCATTATGCGCCCGTTTTTCACGAATGTCATTGTTTATGACGTCAAATCTCTTGATGTGTGTGTCCTAGGTGGTTCTTACCCCGACAGAAATTGTTGCCTGATAGTAAGGAACATATGTAGGAAGTTTGGTTGAAATCGGCCCGGAAGTTTAGGAGGAGATGTGAACATACATACGCACATACAGCCTATTTTGTAACATGTTTAGATAGATACAAGGTTACGGATGAAGCACGGTAGTTAGTGGTTATAATAGGGAAGTTGTACCCATTTTCAGAATAATATTGTAAATAATACAGGCACAGGAATTCGAAATGGAGACAGTTCAATTCTCGTGGTTTCGTTTCAAAAATTTATAGCATACGCAGCAAGCACGGTGAAGTTCGGAATCACTGAAGGTGCCAAGTGTGACTTCGGACTCAAGTGACAAACAATACACCACAGGCACATAAAGTCCAGCATACGTGAGGTCTTTGAGGATGCTGTCTCATGGAAGGAAACTGTATATATAAACAACTGCTCCTAAATACTTAAACAACTTTACCGCTCTATTATAATTTTAAGCTCAGAATATCCATTGTATGTATAAGATGTATCTTTCTTTCTATTTTATGTGTACCCAATGTCAATATTTTTCTTTTCAATTAGCTTATTCGTATGAATATCAATATCTTACTTAACGCGCCGTAAATGCCCTGCGGTCTGGAGCGTCACGTTGCGGATCGTGACAGAGGTTGGAGTCCTGCCTCGGACATGTGTCTGTGTGTGTTGTCCTTACTGTACGTTTACCTCAAGTAGTTTGTAAATCTAGGCACCCACGACCAGAGAAGTCAGAATTACAAACATTGCAATGTATGATTTAATCTACAACTTTCCTGATCAAGAATGATTTAAATTAATTTTATCTGTAGTTTCTGTTCAATCCAAGTAATAAATCTTCATGTCATACGAAATAATACAATAATAACAATCTAATACATATAAATGGATGTTTTCTTGTTGGCATATTTGTTCGTATTTTAGGCGCTGCCATATCGTTCATTCGATCGCGATGAAACTTCGCATTCTTAATCTTCAAAACAAGAGGAAAGTCACTGTCTACGTAAACATTTTTATGGTGCATGACAGAGAAAATCTACGGTTTTATCCCGATTTTAATGGGATTTTGCGCACTTAACCTTCAGAATAAGAGGATCATCAATATCTACCTAAGATTTCATACAGTGCATGGCGGTGGGTACCTTGCAAAAACTTAGACACCACTTCAGTGATCACCGTGAAAGTTAAATGAGTAAACAGAGGAAGGAGGCAGGGAATGAGGAGGTCGGGCAGGAGTTGGACGGAGAAGAGGAGGGGAAGGCGGAGGTGGGCAGGGAGAGGTAGGAGGTGAACAGAGGAGAGGGGTAAGAAGTACCTGGCAGCAATAATAACAATACATTTCAGTCAGTTTTACAGGTAATCAAGGGTAAATGATATAAGGTGCCGGCTGGATGCTAGTGATGTTACTGGAAGCTGCCCAGTGCCCAGCGTTTTCTTTACAGACCGCACCGAGGGGCGTCCGTAAAGTAGTGCTCGTTTCGGAATAAATACAAGAATTCGTAAACATTACCAAATATTGAAGTTTTAAACTACTTATATACATTGATTTGATTTTCTCAGGGAAGCCAAAACAGTCTTGGTTCAACCCGCCACTGTCCGCACCGAAACTAAGTTTATTGTGCGGTATCGCTCCCTGTATATATAGTAAAGCCAACCAGTGCCCTTGAACAGTGCAAGGAGTCCCTTTACCAGTTCTTTATTAGACACAATTTCTTCGGGTCTGGTTGTCCCAAATGTTCTGTGCCTTTTACTCTCCAATGCAATGCATTCGAAGGTTAGATGTGATGCAGTTTCATCACAGTCATCACAGATCATACATTTAGGGTCCTCTTCTGTTGTTCCCATTGTATGTAGGTGTTTTTTGAAATTCCCATGGCCTGTCAGCAATCCAACCATGAGTCTAATCTCTCTCCTGTTCAGACCCAGGATTGCAGAGCTTCTTTCAAAACATGGCTTTGCCATCATTACCTTTCCATGTTTTTGTCGATAGACTTTGGTCCAATATTCTACGTGCTGTCTTCTGAGCCAGTTGCGTCGCTCCAGTTTGATCAATGCCTTGGTGATTGTCAGGACAGGTTCCGGTCCAATAAATGGAGCCTCTGCCCCCATCCTGGCTAATCTGTCGGCATGTTCGTTGCCACTGATCCCCGAGTGGCCAGGGACCCACAATAGGTTTTACTCTATTGTTTTCCCCTAGCTCCACCAGAACCCTGTGACATTCTGCAACAATTTTAGACCTTGTTGCAGGAGCTGCCAGTAATCTCAGGGCTGCCTGGCTGTCTGAATAGATATAGATGCTACGGTCTTTGTAGCACCTACACAAATTCTCCTCCACACACGCCCTGATGGCAGTGATTTCGGCCTGGAATACTGAGGCCAGTTTCCCTAGAGAGATGATGCCCTCCAGTCTTGGCTGCACCCCGTATATCCCGGCCCTAATGCCTTGGTCTGATTTTGACACGTCAGTGAACCAGACAATATCCCCATACGGTGTCGAACTATTTTCTCCCACTGCTCCCTACTGCCAATTGTTATACTGAAAGGCTTGTTGAAGCAGTATGGGGTTATAATATAGTCGGCTGGCATTTCCCCAACCTTTCTTATATTTACCTCACTCACTATTTTAGTGTGTGATTCTGGATATCCCAAGGAGTTCAAGTTTTTGCCAGTTTTGAGTCTGTATGCACCAGCCGCTGCCTCCATCTTCACCCAAAGGTGTAATGGGGGGCATATCCAACATGGTTTCCATCCCAGCAGTTGGTGTGCTGCTAATTCCGCCTGTTACGGCTAAACAGGATAATCTCTGCACCTTACCAAGCCCCTTGGCAGCAACCTGCTGTTCTACCTTCTTCCACCACACGACCGCCCCATAGGTGATACTGGGTCTAACCACTGTGGTGTATATCCAGTGCATACCCTTGGGGCTCAGGCCCCAATTTTTGCCACAAGCTCTCCTGGTACTAACCAGAGTACCTTTTGCCTTGGAGCAAATATTCCTAATGTGAGGGGTCCATGTGAGTTTCTCATCTAAGGTAACCCCTAGATATTTCACTGTCCCCTTCACAGGTAGCGCTTCATTGAAAAGCTTTAGATTCCAACTTGAATGTTGGATATGATTCTTTGTGAATGGTACAACAACAGTCTTCTTAGGACTAACCCCCAGATCCTGTTTTCTACACCAGTCTTGCACAATGTCCAACGCACCTTGTGCCATATTCTTTACTGTGTCAGCAAATTTGCCAAGTATTACTATGACAAGATCATCTGCGAATCCTTGGCAAAAGTAATGCCTAGAATTGAATTCTCCAATGAGATCATTCACCATTAGATTCCACAATAAAGGGAAAAGAACTCCTCCTTGCGGGCAACCCCTAGTGGTGTTTATTACCATTTTTTCATTCATCATGGTAGCCTCTACCTTTCTTCCACTGAGCGTGGCCCTAGTCCACCTACATCTAGTGGTCCCTAGGTCATGCACCTCTGCTGCCCTAACCATGGAATGGAAGGTCGTGTTGCTAAAAGCCCCCTCGATGTCCATGAAGATACAGAGGGCTATTTCCTAATGTGTAGTGCTTTCTCCACCTTCCCAACGAGTTGGTGGAGAGCTGTCTCACATGATTTACCTGGCTGATATGCATGTTGGTTTGAATCTGGAGGAGCCCTACTTAACCTCCTTTCTACAACATGCACATTAACCAGCTTTTCCAATGTCTTAAGAATGAAGGAGGACAGGCTGATTGGTCTCATATCCTTGGCCTTGGTATGATCAATTCTCCCTGGTTTTGGAATGAAGACAACCTTCATTGCCCTCCAGGCATTGGGAATGATTCCTGCTGCTAGGCTAACCCTAAATAACCTGCATAGGAATCTAATAAGATTTTCTCCCGCTTGTTGCAGAAGTGCTGGAAAGATTCCATCGGGGCCAGGTGACTTGAACGGTTGAAATGTTCCCACCCCCCATCGGACCTTACTGAAATTGACACACTCCTTGGCCAAATCCCAGTCCTCTTTGTGAATACCTGAGAACCGTTGCCTCTCAGCAATCGCATTTTGGTCTGAGTTATCCACCAGAGTATATTGAGGAATGTGAGTCTTGAGGAGCAGTTGCAGCGTTTCATGTGCTGTCTTTGTATACTCCCCATCCTCCTTCCTCAATGTTCCTCCTGGATTAGTTGGTACCCTAGTGAGGATTTTATGAAGTCTCGCTTGAGCAGCCGTGACCTCCACTTCCTCACAGAATACCTTCCAGGATGCCTCCTTTGCCCGTCTGATGACAAGGTTGGAATTGACGAGGGCCTAACGACACTTTGCCCATTGTCCTTTGAGCCTCGCAAGGTTAAACAGTTTTCGTACCTGTTTCCTTTGCCTTTCCAGGTTATTATACCACCGAGGCACACTTCTATTTGTGCACTTTTTGGTGATTGAGCAGTTGTCCTGGTATGAGGTCACTATAGCAGAGGTTACGGCCTCTGCTACTTCCTCAAACTCTGCTGGATTCCTTATCGAAGTTTTAATTTCCGATAGGCTGAAGTCAAGGTCTCTCCTATACGTCTCCCAGTCCGTTTTCCTGGGATTCCTATAGGCCATGGACTGTCTGGTTCCTATTTCAACCTTGAATTTAATATACATGTGATCTCCAGGACCACATGCCACTGTTTGACGTAACTGCCCATCATCATGGACCAAAAGTTATGTGAATTACTTCTTCCCTTCTACTATTCCTGAATGTAGGTTCATCACCCATATTCAGGATCTCCAAGTTGTTAGATAGGAGAAATTCAAGCAGGTGCTCACCTCTAGTGTTGGTGTCCTTGCTGCCCCACGATAGATTGTGGGCATTGGCATCACATCCCACCAACAGTTCGTCACCTTGCCGATGGCAGGCTTCCGTCAGTCTCCTCACTTCCAAAGAAGGAGGAGAGCTGTCTTCGTAAAGAAGGTATGCTGAGGCCAAAACAATTTCCCTCGTGATACCTTCCTCACGTTGCTGCATCCTGATGGTCACCAGGTCCCTGGTACAAAAAGCAATCATTGGTATATGAAAGGTATTCCATTTCTAACATAAATGCATGTTCTGGAATTTCTTAGATTTCTAGCATAAATCAGCTTACCTCCAGTACCACCAAGACCCGATTCCCCCCCCCCTTTTGTATCAATAGGGTTCTTGTATCAGGGCCACGTCTACCTCCTGTCTCCCCAGACGACGGCTCAGGGCAGCAGTGGCCCCTTTACAGTGCTGCAGGTGTATCTGCAGCACTTCCATTCCCCATCTTGCTGCCATTATTGCCTTTACGATCTTTGATTACCCTGATGGCGACCTGCGAGAACCCTAAAAACAGTTCAGGCCTTGCTCTCGCATTGCCTTCAGGGACTTCTCTCCAACCTCCAACACCAGGGTTCGTCCTTCTGGAACGACCTTTTGGTTAATTACCCTCCAATTCTCTGTCGAGACTTTCGGGTTCTGGACCCTTATTTTCTCGAACAGAGTCTTTGGAGAGACATCCTTAAGGATCTTGGTACCCATATTGATACCTTTGCGGTCTTCAGGAGTTCGGCTGCTGTCTTGACAATAAGCTTCGCATCCTCCCCCAGGGATATCATGGGCACCTTGTCCTTAAGCCATTCTGCTGAGTGCTCCCCTCGCAGACAAAAATGAGGGCACCAGGATCTAGATAGACCTTCCTGAATTTGGGTCCTGGACAGCATCCCCCCCCCAATCTCTTCAAAGAGGTCCATCTGCACGAGCTCCTCCTGCTGTGAGGTGATGCTCACCAGTGGGTATCCTTCATGAACAACCGCCGTTCTAAAGACCGAGACTGCAGTACTATAGGTCTGTTTCCCTATTTCCTGCCTCAGCCCTTTAGTATCACGTTTGTCCAGAGAGGAGGAAGTCTTAGCTTCCTCTATAACCCTCTTGCCACCTGACTTTTACGTCGAGGGGGTCTGTGTATCCCCTTCGACTTGCGGCAGTTTCTTTTTGGGGGTCTTGGGCTCAAGCTCTTTTGATTCCTTCCACTTATGCTTAGGAAGCCATTTTTTTCTTTCCTTTTGCTTCTCAGGCTACTTCATTCTTACTTTGATGCCATTCCATGTCAATTTACCTTACCAATCATTGTGGTCATTAGAGACGGAGCTTACGCTGGGATTTTTGGGTAAGGATGGAGAAGGAAATCGGCCGTACTTTCAATCTCACCAACTGCGGCAGAATCTTTACAATATGTGTACTAAATTTCAGGTAGTAATCTTATCATGAACTATACTATAGCGGTCGCTAGCTGAGTACTCACTTTAGTTTGTTTGGCTATGCACTCGTGTTAGTACAAGCCACAAAAAAATATCACGTAACGTTTCGTGTGTTTTCCTCTTTAGTGGTTTGCTATAAAAACATCACCTTGCAAACATATTTGTTATATGGGATTGGGTTTCCATAGCACCAAATTGCAGATGAGACCTGTTTCTTTTTCTCAGTTTGACAAACCTTTTGGTGTTTTCAGATTAATTCTTTCTCAATGAAGCGGATTTATCGTTTGCTTGCAGCAGTTATCGCATAATCGGCACGCTGCTAAAGCGTACTTGTGTTTCTTGTACAGACGTTATATTACAGGTTTCGTAGGCGTCTGATTTCAGCTGTGACCCCACAAGCGACGTGCGCTTACAGGCATCCGCATTTTTTTTTTTTTTTTTTTTGTTCTACGGGTAGTTCTGCTCCTTGCGGTCGCTAATCGTGTTTGTTCGTTGTTGTTCTATTTGATCTTAGCTCAGCTTTTGTAACGTTACAAAATTTCGCAAAAAATACTCCAATGACTGGCTGATAAAAATGGGCGAGATGCGTACAGCGGAATCGGCGAAGCCAGTTCCCTGAACCTAAGCAGCACGTTCTCCGCAACGCATGTGGTTTGTCGTTTGTCAGGCCCCATCCGAGTGCTTGCCCCCCCTCCCGGTGGCAGCTCGCAATCGCGTCCTTTTCGGTGCGCTAAAAGTATCCGTCCTGAATCCTGTCAGGTGTGACACTCTTAAATTAGTCTTGCGAACGTTCAGTCTGAGCAAAACAGGTCCGGATATACGTCTGCCATTTTTTATGCATACTGGGAAGATCCACCCCCATGACCAACAGACATTGCCGAGGTTGGGTGGCTTGCCTCAACGATGCAGATAGCCGTACCGTAGGTACAACCACAGCGGAGGGGTATCTGTGGTATATGCAAATGATTAGCTTTTCAGAGCATTCACACAAAGTTGGCGACACCTACAACGTGCTGACATGAGGAAAGTTTCCAACCGATTTCTCATACACAAACAGCAGTTGACCGGCGTTGCCTGGTGAAACGTTGTTCTGATGCATTGTGTAATGAAGAGAAATGCGTACCATCACGTTTCCGACTTTGATATAGGTCGGACTGTAGCCTATCGCGATTGCGGTTTATCGTATCGCTACATTGTTGCTCGAGTTGGTAGCGATCCAATGACTGTTAGCAGAATATGGAATCGGTAGGTTCAGGAGGGCAATACGGAACGCCATGCTGGATCCCAATGACCTCGTATCACTAGAGGTCGAGATGACAGGCATCCTATCCGCATGGCTGTAACGGATCGTGCAGGCACGTCTCGATCCCTGACTAAACAGATGGGAACGTTTGCAAGGCATCAACCATCTGCACGAACAGTTCGACGACGTTTGAGGCTGCATGGACTATCAGCTCGGAGACCATGGCTGCGGTTACTCTTGACGCTGCATCACAGACAGGAACGCCTGCGATGGTATACGCAACAACGAACCTGGGTGCACGAATGGCAAAACGTCATTTTTTTATGAATCCAGGCTCTGTTTACAGCATCATGATGGTCAGATCCGTGTTTGGCGACATCGCGGTGAACGCACATTGGAAGCGTGTGTTCGTCATCGCCATAATGGCGTATCACCCGGTGTGATGCTATGGGGTGCCATTGGTTTCACGTCTCTGTCACCTCTTGTTCGGATCGACGGCACTTTGAATAGTGGCCGTTACATTTCAGATGTGTTACGACCCGTGGATTTACCCTTCATTTGATCCTTGCGAAACGCTACATTTCAGCTGGATAATGCACGACCGCATGTTGCAGGACTTGTAAGGGCCTTTCTGGATACGGAAAATGTTCGACGGCTGCCCTGGCCAGCACATTCTCCGGATCTGTCACCAATTGTAAACGTCTGGTCAATGGAGGCCGAGCAACTGGCTCGTCACAATACGCCAGTCACTACTGGGGATGAATTGTGGTATCGTGTTGATATTGCATGGTCATCTGTACCAGTACACGCCTTCTAAGCTCTGTTTCACTAAATTTCCAGGCGTATCAAGGCCGTTATTATGGCCAGAGGTGGTTGTTCTGGGTACTGATTTCTGAGGATCTATGCACCCAAATTGCGTGAAAATGTAATCACATATCAGTTCTAGTATAATATATTTGTCCAATGAATACCCGTTTATCAGCTTCATTTCTTGTTGGTGTAGCAATTTTAATGGCCAGTAGTGTACAATGTCATCAGCAGAATGCAAGGTTTTTACTTCTTCGCCCTGAACTTTAATTCCTTCTACAAATTTCTTCTTGCTTTCCTTTATAGCTTGCTCAACGTACAAATTGAATAACATTGGGGAAAGACTGCAATCTTGTCTTACTTCCTTCCCAACCTTTGCCTCGCTTTCATGCCGGCCGCGGTTGCCGAGGGGACTGAGGCGCTCCAGTCACGGTCTGCACGGCCACTATAGTCGGGGGATCTAATCCCCCCTCGGGCATGGATATTTGTGGCGTCCTTAGTGTTAGCTAGTTTGTAAGTAGTTTGTTAGTTTAGGGGCTGATGACCCCGTAGTTAAGTCCCATAGGCTGTACAAACATTTGAACCTATTAGAAATCGTGCCCCATGAAGCTAGCAAGTATTTACACAGAGTTCATACACCGTCACATGATCACAAAAGGTTTTCAACATATCAGGCTGTTATCAAACTGCATCTAGAAACACACACACTGCGTTTCTCTATTGGAAATCACTGAATTGAAAAACCAGGACACATTTCCACACAAGATCGGAGAAAATATTCGAAAAAATAATTCTAAGTTCACGAATCTAAGTTAAACGTGCTAATCAATGAAACGCTACCATCTCCAGAAACAAGAGCAGAACCAACCTTACCTCACCAGATGATCAGCCCAGAATGATCAGACCGAGCGGCCACCGGACGTGGGAAGCCACCGGAAGCCGAGAAATGCAAGATACAGCGGTGGTGGGGACGGTCAGCGAGACTCGCGCTGGAGGGAAGGCTCACTGACTAGCCCGCAACAAGAGGGTGTAGAAAGCTCTGTGGTAGCATGAGCAGCTATCGACGGAGCCAGAGAGAACGATGCAAAGCGAGCTATCACTCCACACATTCAGACAACCATAGATTCTCGCACCCACTTAAAAGTAAAACAACTGCACATTCTCACAGGGACAGTGGCGTAGTAGAAAAGCCATACTTATGCCACATTAATTAATACAATAATAAATTATTAACATAACCACATATGAAAAACCTAGCAATATTGACTAATATTTTAACACATGAAATAAAAATGCTATTCCTCAGGCCTTGAAAGTAGTGGGGTTCAAGTTTTAACAAAATGATAATCTAGCGACATTAAATAAATTATAACTTTGCAGAAATATACAAAAAATATACGGAAGGCGACAGACGGTCGTCTTTCACAGTATGTGCGTCATAGCATAGGAACCGCTTATGGGGGCACTTGTACGCCTGCTGAGTGAGTGAGAGATGCCTGCACCGTACCTACTGGCTATTTTATGAGCAATTTTTGCGTCTTGAATGAAGAAATAATTTTACAGATGCAGACGACGCGTAGCGTGGGCGACAGCTGCAACGCGTACAGCTAACTGCTTTTCCCTTTTTAGCACAAACTGCGATCATTCTCAAGCCAGTGACTGGACAGCACAAGTCATACACTGTGCACTGCGTCCAAGTCCTTCACTTGTATCAATTCTCGATTCGGATATTATGCCGTAATACATTTCTTCCGTTCTCAGACGTACACCTGGTCAGATCTCAAGATTACTTAGTAATGTTCATTACTGCGAGTGTTGTTAGTATCCAAATACAGTAACTTCGGTACTAGTTCTATGCAGTGTACTTACAAGGCTCGAACCTCCAAGACGCAAAACTGGAACCTTCCACGGGAGCGGCCCTGCAATCCGTGTCCTAGATCGCACGCCCATTCCCGCACAGCAGTATAAAACGTTCCAGTTTGCATTTACCTTTATCTTCACTCTCTAAATTAAGTCAGTTATATTTGAAATACCAAAGAAAAAAAGTGTTTAACATCCTTCTTAGACCATTTTCTGGTGTACGTCTCAAACTGTCGAGTAGCGGAGGTTTTTTTTTTTCAGAGATTTGAACAAAGCAAATTTTCATAAATCTACATAGGCAGTGGGGATATGAGGGCGGTTGTTTCCCTTGCTTTCTTTCCAGAAATGAGCCCAAAGAGACCTTTTGGAAGTCAATTTACAAAAATAAAAAACTGAAGAACTTAACAAGAAACCATAATCAGTGCTGTTGAATGAACCACAAGAAGAAATAAACATGTTAAAAGGAAATCGAAAAGATAGATCTCTGTATTACAAGTACAAGATCATAGACTGCGCCAGAAGAAAATAGCCACAGCTATATTGCTCCTACAGACATGGTCTCCAAATTTTCAATTGAATAAAGTTCGTTGTAAACATGTTGAAAGAAGCTCACAAACAATTGACTTAAATAAGTACACGACAGAGATGACGGAAAGCACCTTTCCACGAAATGTTTTTCTTTTTAGTTCTACCAAACGATGACAAAGTAACAAGGCAATGGATGTTTTACAGCAAGTCCAAGGACACCCTATTTTGTTTCCCCTCCTTCCTCTTGTCATAAGAAGGTAAAACCCCATTTCATGATTTCAAGAAATGATTCAGTGACTGGACGCATCTGAGCCCTTTCATTCATATTCACGAAAAATCTTCAACTCGCCTGGATTCGTTTGTCAAGTGGAAAGAATCAGAAATCGGAATGAAACAGGTTCTTCTATTGACGCTGAATTCTAAAACAGAAAAGTAGAGTTGTGTTCTTAGATATATTATGGATGCAGTTCTTCATTGTGCCAGGAACAATTTACCTTTAAGGAGGGGTTCATATGCCTTCAGTGAAACCAAGTGTACTTTGGAACTTATAAGTCGCTGCAATAATCTACTTTCTAAGCATATTGAAAATATTAGAAGCAGAAAATAATTTCCTAGCGTTTTTTCTCCAAAAATTCAAAACGAAGATATAGATCTTTTGAGAAACAAGCTTCGTTCTGAAATAATCAGTAATATAGAAAAGCGAAGTACTTCTCTGTTATGTTTTATTGTACTGCAGACGCGGCGCATTTAGAACCAATGAGTTAGATCAAGAGGTATGTCTACATGAAGGGTGATCAATGTTCCGGAGCAGAATGTTTTATTTCATCGTAAGTCATCAAAAAACTGATAGAGGATTATTAGAAGAAATTTTGCAGAAGCTGGGAAGTGATGATTTAGACATTGGAAACTGTCAAAATGTTCAAATGTTTGTATAGTCTATGGGACTTAACTACGGGGTCATCAGTCCATAAACTTACAAATTACTTATGAACTACTTACGAACTAGGACGGCACAAATATCCATGCCCGAGGGGGGATTCGAACCCCCGACCGTAGTGGCCGTGCAGACCGTGATGGAAACTGTCGAGGTAAAGGCTTCGATAATGGTTCGCACACGGCAGGAAAATATAAAGGTTGTCAGAAAGACTACCTTGATAAATTGCTGGCGCCCATGCCTTGAAGTGTCAGTTTCAGCTATTTCACATTGAGGTGGGAAGCTTTACTTGCTTGTCTTAAAACCACTCTCAAGAGACACTGCGACACAAGAAGGTCTTCTAAGCATTAAGCTGTATCAGCTCTTCTGAAGAATTTAGCGTCTATACACAGTGTGTGACCAACTGAGACAAACGGACCACTGAAACAGTAGCAGGTGATATGGCTCTTCTTAGAGAAATTGATAAAGAATTGGTGTGTCTTTTAGAGGTGTGGTCCGAAGTATTCATAAAACTGGACCGGAGTAAAAATTGCTGCAAGCGAAGAGTGGTGTCCTTGATGTAGTATCCAGTTTGCTATCTGGTTTGGTGAAAAATATTAAACACCTCCGTGAAGAGGTTGCGCAGAAATACACAGCCAAAGCCAAAGATATTTATATTTCCATATCCATCTAAAGCAGCCTTGCTATTAAGAGACTGAGATAGGCGAAGAGGACGCCTGGGGAGATGGATGACTGCGAAGCACATTTTATTTGCGCTGAGAAAATGTTTGTGACAGAGTGCTTCAAAGTATACTGTAGATTAAAGGATGAAATAGCAGAGCTCACATCACATTTCATATAAGATTTTACCCACTCAGGAAAGGTATTAAATCAAAGTTCTGTTTCTGATCTTGAAAAATGTGCAGCTGATTTTGGTCGCAAATACACACACCAAAGAAAAAGTCTATCATCACTACGATACTAGGAGTTCATGACTGTTCACATATAAATGGAAAAGAGATGTACAATAACAACATTTCAGTTCTCTCAATTGCTCATGAAAACAGAAATTGACAAGTCTTACGGCTATAACCTAGATACACTTAATTTGCATGCCTATAATCGTCATGGCATACTGGCCACTAGATCATCAAGGAACTCTTGCTTCACTCCTCAACAGCGATTCGGTGAAGATCTCTCAGATTGGTTAGTGAGTCGTCGCGTCCAAAAACAGTCCTTTTCAATGTATCGCAGGCATTTTTATGTTTGAAGTACATCCTTGCCTTTCTAATGTTGCGATGTCGTTATGATGAAGGAACAAGCGCACGATGAGCGCAAGAGCTGCCGTCCATTAAGACGAATCTACACCGAAATGCTACCGATATGGTTGCAGTATACGTTGTACCGTGTAGCCGTTTGACTGCCTTCAGTGACGTACGGTGGGCCCACATAATGCCATCCCAAAACATTAGGGAATCACCAGCTTGCTGCACTCGCTGGGCGGTACGTCTAAGCCGTACAGTCTGACCAGGCTTCCTTCAACAACGCCTCCGACGATTGTCTGGTTGAAGACAGATGCTTGTCTCATCTGTGAATAACACTTGACGCGAATTTTGACGAGTCCATTCAGCATGCTGTTGGGTCCTTTTGCACCGCGCTGCAAGGTGTCTAGGTGTCAAAACTGGACATCGCCATCCACGTCGGAAGTGAAGTTCTGTATCGTGCAGCCTATTACGTACAGTTTGAGACGAAACATACGTCCTGTGACTGCACGAAAAGCAATATTCAGCACGGTGGCGAATCA
The DNA here is from genome assembly GCA_026315105.1 of Locusta migratoria. Classification (NCBI taxonomy): domain Eukaryota; kingdom Metazoa; phylum Arthropoda; class Insecta; order Orthoptera; family Acrididae; genus Locusta; species Locusta migratoria. The sequence goes on along the minus strand of CM048755.1, from coordinate 789,781,722 downwards.
AAGATCGTGCGCCCGAGTTACTCTCGTAAACTCTTAATAATCCACTGGATCAGATCCACTCGATCAACAATGGACATCCTCTAAAGGGGTTGCACCCGCAAGCATGTCAACCTGGCCTATTACGTACAGTTTGAGACGAAACATACGTCCTGTGGCTGCACGAAAAGCATTATTCAGCACGGTGGCGTATCTCAAACACCAAATGTTTGTAAAGCTATGGGACCAGCCTGCAGTCGTCATCAGTCCCCAGAATTACAACGTATTTAAACTAAATTATGCGAAAGAAAGTAATACCCGTGCCCGAGGGAGGATTCGAATCCCCGACGAGAAACAGATGCGCACTCCACAGCAAGACGCCTTAGAGCGTACGGCCACTCTCGTGCGGCTGGTGGCGTTCTGTCATCGTCTGGTGTGGGGTAGCCAGAGCGGGGCAATCATCCTGCATCTCTGCACCTTCTCCACGCCCGGAAAGTATCGCTCTGTTCCACTCCGAGACGTCTGGAAACTTCCCTCGATGAGAAGCCCTCCTGACACAAAGTAACAATGTGGAACTGACATGGCAGAAGTACAGCAGTGTACTTCCTCCTGATCGGCCGCCTTAGCCACTCAGACGCACTCGCACTAGTCATGTGTGATTGATTACTTCTTTGTACGGGTTGAGTGACATCTAAGGAACTGTGTTCTTGACGCAATATACACACTCGGCGTCACTGTTCAGGAGACCTAGGCACCAAGGTGATGCAACACTATTTTTATGTGTATATAACAGAAACATTGATGTAGCAGAGTTTTCTTCAAAATTTTATTTAAGAGATGCTTATCCAAAGACTGAAATTGTTTCAGTATATTTTTGCCAATTTCAGTGACTATAGATACTTATGAACGCAGTTTCAGCACATTAAGGGCCGATTCTTCCATCTTTCGTTAATAAACGAGAAGATGCCTTCAACGGCCAGTTAAATGTGTTCGTTAAGTGCATTGTGTCTGTTATTGCCAAATACACCACTCGTTTGCTAACCTGGAGAAAAAGAGAAGGTACGATATATTTCGACTATGTTGGCAATAGAAACAGATGAAAGTGAAGTCTGAGTAAACAGCTGTTCACCATATTTGACTAGCAGGGAAGAGGTTAGCAGATAGTTGTAATTTGGCGCTATGAAAAACAAACGTGAAAGAAGCTCGAATTTTAAAGAAGTGAGTGCGCGAGTCTTGGCAATGAACATACTGCCAAGTGCATAGTACCTTAGTGCAAGTAATAACTTGCACATAGGCGAAAGTGCACTGTCCCTGTAGATGTGAGGAAGAAATCACATTTCAGGCCTTACATTAGACGCAGCAAGTAATTTAATAAGCATGCAGACATAAGTATTGTATTCTGTTTTCTATCACGACAGAACTGTTACATAATACATAACTATCTGTTGGATTCTGCAGAAGGTCGTGGAGTTTTTCATGCAGCGTTTTCACAGTGGCCTTTCGAAGTCGATATCGTGTAACAAATTCTGCACCATCCCTCCGTTCAAAATGGTTTGGACGAACTGAATTACCTCTGCGACGCCTTAGTTGCAACGACCTCTAGATCGTCCAAAATAATGACATTCTCATAATTATCAACCTAATCTCTTATTCCAGCCATTTTCATCATTCCGATTCTCACTTCACTAGTCGTCACGCGTAATTTTGTATTTTGATATCATCATCATCATTAGAGACTGATTATGCCTTTCAGAGTTCAGTCTGGAGCATAGTACCTCTAATAAAATTCCTCCATGATAGCCTATTCAATGCTAACATTGATGCCTCGTCTGATGTTATGCCTTTTACTTCAAAATCATTCTGCACCGAATCTAAGTACTTTCTTTTTGGTCTACCTCGACTCCTCTTACACTCCGCTGCCGAGCTCATGAGTCTCTTAGGTAACCTTGCTGCTCCCATGCGTGTAACATGACCCCACCAACTCAGTCTGTTCGCTCTAACTGCTTCATCTATGGTGTTCATTCCCAGTTTTTCTTTGATTTCTTCGTTATGTACACCCTCCTGCCATTGTTCCCATCTATTAGTACCTGCAATCATTCTTGCTACTTTCATATCTGTAACCTCTACCTTATGAATAAAGTAACCTGTATCCACCCAACTTTCACTCCCATACAACAAAGTTGGTCGAAAGATAGAGCGGTGCACTGCTAACTTAGTCTTGGTACTTACTTCCTTCTTGCAGAAGAGAGTAGATCTTAGCTGAGCACTCACTGCATTAGCTTTGCTGCACCTCGATTCCAGTTCTTTCGCTATGTTGCCATCGTGTGAGAAAATACATCCCAGGTACTTGAAACTGTCTACCTGTTCTAACTTTGTTCCTCCTATCTGGCACTCAATCTGTTTGAATCTCTTTCCCACAGACATTACTTTCGTTTTGGATATGCTGATTTTCATATCATAATCCTTGCACCTCTGATCGAACTCTGAAATATTCGTTTGCAACGTTTCAATCGAATCTGCCATTACAACAAGTCATCCGCATATTCGAGACTGCTTATTTTGTTTTGACCTATTTTAATCCCGCCCTGCCAGTCAACTGTTTTCAACATACAATCCATGAATAGTATGAACAACAGTGGTGACAGGTTACAGCCTTGTCTTACCCCTGAAACTACCCTGAACCATGAGCTTAATTTGCCATCTACTCTAACTGCTGCCTGACAGTCTACGTAAAGCCCTTCAATAATAATTTTAAGGTTATGTTATGTATCTGCAATCAACTCATCTAATCGCCACTGACGCGGATGGGGACGAGAATTGTGACGATAGAATTTTTCGATTAAGCTGCTTTCGATGCTACACTACTGGCAATTAAAATTGATAATCGGGTATTCAATGGAAAAATATATTATACTAGACCTGACATGTGATTACATTTGCCGGCCGCAGTGGCCGAGGAGACTGAGGCGCTCCAGTCACGGTCTGCACGGCCACTACGGTCGGGGGTTCGAATCCCCCCTCGGGCATGGATATTTGTGCCGTCCTAGTTCGTAAGTAGTACATAAATGGTTTGTAAGTTTAGGGACTGATGACCCCGTAGTTAAGTCCCATAGACTATACAAACATTTGATTTTGATTACATTTTGGGTGCATAGATCCTGAGAAATCAGTACCCAGAACCACCACCTCTGGCCGTAATAACGGCCTTGATACGCCTGGGCATTCAGTCAAACGGAGCTTGGATGGCGTGTACAGGTACAGATGACCATGCAGCTTCAACACGATACCACAGTTCACCAAGAGTAGTGACTGGCAGTTGCTCGGCTACCATTGGCCAGACGTTTTCAGGTGGTGAGAGATCTGGAGAATGTGCTGACCAGTGCAGCAGTCGAACATTTTCCGTATCCGGAAAGGCCCGTACAGGACCTGCAACATGCCGTCGTGCATTATCCTGTTGAAAAGCAGGGTTTCGCAGAGATTAAATGAAGGGTAGAGCCATGGGTCGTAATACATCTGAAATGTAACGGCCACTGTTCAAAGTGCCGTCGTTGCGAACAAGAGGTGACCGAGACGTGTAACCAATGGCACCCCATACCATCACGCCGGGTGACACGCCAGTATGGCTATGACGAATACACGCTTCCAGTGTGCGTTCACGGCGATGTTGCCAAACACGGATCCGACCATCATTATGCTGTAAAAAGAACCTGGATTCATCCGAAAAAAATGACATTTTGCCATTCGTGCACCCAGGTTCGTCGTTGCGTACACCATCGCCGGCGCTACTGTCTGTGATGCAGCGTCAAAGCTAACCTCAGCCATGGTCTCGGAGCTGATAGTCCATGCAGCCTCAAACGTCGTCTAACTGTTCGTGCAGATGGTTCTTGCCTTGGAAACGTCCCCATCTGTTTACTCGGGGATCGAGACGTGGCTGCACAATCCGTTACAGCCATGCGGATAAGATGCCTGTCATCTCCACTGCTAGTGATAAGAGGTCGTTGGGATCCAGTACGGCGTTCCGTATTGCCCTCCTGAACCCACCGATTCCATATTCTGCTAACAGTCATTGGATCGCGACCAACGCTAGCAGCAATGTCGAGATACGATAAACCGCAATCACGATAGGCTACAATCCGACCTATATCAAAGTCGGAAATGTTTTGGTACGCATTTCTCTTCCTTACACAATGCATCGGAACAACGTTTCACCAGGCAACGCCGGTCAACTGCTGTTTGTGCATGTAAGCACGTTGTAGGTGTCGCCACCGGCGCCAACCTTGTGTGAATGCTCTGAAAAGCTAATCATTTCCATATCACAGTATATGCTTCCTGTCTGTTAAATCTCGTGTCTGTAGCATGTTATCTTCGTGGTGTATCAATGGTGGTGTAATGGCCAGGAATGTAGTTTTTCATACATGTGGTGCTTCTGTTATTTTGTTCTACAAGTCGGTCTCTTATCACGTGGATATATTGTGGTATTTTAGTGCTTTGGAAACAGATTCTCACTTTACTGGTCGTTAGCCGTGTAACGAGCGGATTTCTACTCGTTAACGTAACGGCCAGTTTGAGGTCTGTTAACGTCAGGTTAACTCATAATGAAACACTGATAAACGAAATTCTTTGCTAACGACAAGTTAAAATCTTTACTGGAACTTAACGAGACATTGACAAACTGGCCCTAAAACTACTGCTGAAGGTTGAATATGGGTGAAAGTAGACCCTCAATGTCCCAATGTTGTCAACAGAATACGACTTAGTTGCTGAACGTGACTACATTATAAATGAATCTGCTTCCCTCAAACCAATAAAAAAGATACAATTTCAATAAAAACTCAGTTTTAAATAGAACATTTTTAAACTCCCATCGCAGCTTTTCGTATGTCTAATTAATAATTAATCGCCAGATAAAAATTATCAGTAGGTAGTAGATAGTATGAACTACATCTACCAAGTAAGATATGTTATTCATAACATGTCATAACAAAACCATTGTGATACAGTGATACATTTCATTTGTTGTACGCAATATTTTTCATCAATAAGGTTCACTTATGTAATAACTGTATGTGATGTCTTATTTTAATTGAACCTATTCACAAAATAAAAAATAAAAAATCTGAAGAAAAAAATGGCAAAGAGGTAATTTTAGGCAGACGGGTTGTGAGTGGCACGCACTTCCGCTGGACTGTGCTGTTACGCCTGTCTGCCACAGCGCGGCTACGTGCTATTATCCTGATGGAGGCGCCGAGTGAAGATAATTTAGAATCGTACGCATCCCATTCATCGACGTGGCTTACATTTTGCCCCGTCGTTTATGTCGCAAGAAACCAGAGTTGTAGCCACACTATACTGAAGGGAAGACATCGGAGGCTGCAGAAGAGACAGCCTTCAGTATTTCTGACTATAACGGTCAAGACCCAAACAAGTGGTTGCAGGGTACGAGCTTATCAACAACTGAGACGACACAGTACCCCTGGTTAATGTCTATTTATAGTTGTAGGGGGCCTCCAAGCAATGGTATGAAAAAGACGAGGAGAAGTTGAGCGGTATTCCAGACTGAATTACAGAAATACTTTGGATATTCACAGCGACAGAAATGTGACGCAGAGCTCAGGTACAAGTTAAAAAATAATATATTCGAGACGTCCTGGGGCTTTGTAAGAAAGTCGACCCTAAGATCGAAGAGGAGGAGAAAGTTGCGCATCTCATGAAAGGTGTTGTTAATGACGTTTACCAGGCACTACACATGAAGGAGTTTTAGACAGCAGACGACTTCATAAAACGGTGCCAGCACAAGGAGACGCCGCATGATAAAAGTATTGGACGCAACAAGATTGATCGACTTCGGGGTCGACATATCGATGGCTGCGATGGAGGAAGAAATCGATCTTCCAGATGTCATTCGTCAAATAGTCAGAGAAGAAGTTCAAAAGGCGCTGGGAGTGCACATAGAGTAGAAAACCGAGAGACTTCAAGAGGTAATAAGGAAGGAAATGGAACAAACGTGGGCTCCAGTCTCTCGCCATCCAGTTCCATCAAAAACTGCGAAACCGTCGAGGCCAAGGCAGATTTACGCTCCTACAAAGGAGCGCTAGGAACCTGTTTCTGTTCCAAGGGAAACTGACGTTTGGAGGACCCAGAACAATTGACCTGTGGGCGACATAGTGGTATGGTGCGTCGCTGCGGCAAATACTTGCTGATGGCCATGCCAGTAAGCTGTAAGCAGACGTACGCCAGTGCCAACCAGGGGACGAAGAGGGAGACAACACGATCAAGGGCACCATCACCTTTTAGGAGTTCCAGCTGACGCAATCTGGAAAACCAAACTGTTCTACCTTCCTTGGAGGTAAGGGCGGCAAAGAGCAAAATCCTCCGACGTCAAGCCCTGCAAAAATGATGGAAAACTACATCAACATCTGTATGGAGGGTCGACCTTCTCAGCCACTTGTAAACTTGAGAGCATTATATTTGGTTAATTCGGAGAAGGGCCGTCGTCAGTTGTGGAAGACCCCTTTATCAACAGAAAAACATCCACCTGAAGGTGGCTGTTGGGAGATATGTACAGCCTTCAGGAAGATCTATTATTCGAGTGCATATAAATGAGAAGCAGCCCTGTGGGTTCCTCATTATTGGAGAATGCACTCAGGACATCATTCACGTGTGGGATTTCCTAAAGGCTTCCCAAGCAATCATAGCTTGTGGTCGCTCAGATATTATGTGAGACTAGACGAGAATCTATGGAGACGAAGCTAGACATTATAGTGTGTGAGGGTGCTGGATGAAGTGGTTATGCCTATGGTCAGTGCTTCAAAGGTAGCTGTCATGTGTTGTACAGCACACCAGTCCATGGACCTCATAGTGGAAGGTAAAGGGTGTTTACCACTGGAGAAAGACGTATTCGTTCCAGCCTCTGTTGTGCTTCAAGATAGGAATTGAGAATTGTGGATAGCTAACTGCCGAAAAGAGCCACACATCCTTCCAAGTGGCATGTGCATAGCGTGTGTTCCGCTTTAACCGAAAAGGAGCCGACCTTCCTAGAAACCTCTTGTGACGAGTTTGCAGGCGAGATTAGTCCAGCCACTACAGGACAAAATCTTCATGCTCCACAGTCGTAGCACTTAACAATGAACTGACAGAGGAAGCTACTCGCCATTCTTCAAGAATTATCTGAGTGTTTCAGCCCACAAGTGAAGATCAAGTCAGGCCGGTCGAAGGTTAAACACCAGATTAACACTGGCGATCATCAAGCGATCAGCCAGAGAGCGTATCATGTGTCAGCAACAGAACGTCGAATAATTCACGTAGATGTAGAGAAAATGATGAAGGATGGCATCACTGAACCATCTCAGAGATTAGGGTCATCACCGGTAGTTAACGTGAAAATTAAGGATGGTAGTTGGCGTTTCTGTGTCGACTAAAGCCAACTTTAAGGTAACCAATAAAGGAGTGTACCATTATCCACGAATAAACACTTCATCAGACTGTCTGAGGAGAGTGTCGTCTTCCTCAACGATGAACCTGTACTAGGAATATTGACAACCAGAAATCGACGTAGCTGATTACGAGAAAACTGCTTTTGTTACCATAGAGAGCTTATATGAATTTAAACGTATGCCATTCAGTTTGTGTAATCCACCAGAAACATTCAAACACCTGATGGTTAATCTTTTACATCACTTCAAGTGGACAATGTGTCTTTGTTACTTAGATGACTTTTAGTATTCTCTGAAACTTTTGAAGAACCCATAAAAAGACTGAGAACTGTTCTTAAGTGTCTCAGAGAAGGTAACCTAAACCTTAACCCAAGACAGTTTATGTTTGGAGCAAAGGAAATCATTTTGTGTCCCACCCTCGTCGCCGCTTTTGTGTCTCGTTTCCGTCGTAGGTGTCGGTGGCCGAGTAGAAGACCGACACAGGAATAAAGGATGCACGCTTGTGCAGGTAGGAGGTGACCAGCCAGTGGACAGCAGAAACTAGAAACAGTAGAGTAAATTAGAACGAGATATATATTTCTTAGAGACTTAGTAATACTTAACTTTTACATAGCTCAGTACTGCAGAATGCTGATACATAGTTGAGCTACAGGCCTGCCTAGTGCCTATCCGATAGCCAAGTCTTCACTGGTGCCTATCTGATTCCGAAGTGTTAACTGGTTCTTATCTCAGTCCCAAGTGAACGATGTCGTACAGTGGTGGCCACGAGCGGAGTTGTAGCAGAGGGCGCTCGTGGCTGACGTCGTAAGAACGCCGCGCCGTGCGTGCATGGCGGAGCGCGGCGAAAGTAGGTGGCGCGCACTTTGGACTTGTGCGACACCACACCCCTCCCCCCCAAACAGCCGCGCCGTCGTGGCGTAGGGCTGAGGGCCACGGCGACGGCACTGGGAGGAGGGCCTGGGCGGGGGCGTTACTGGTGGGACGGGGGTCGTAGCAGAGGCTGGGATCGAGACGCCGTCCGCGCCCTGGCATCCTCCTTGCGATTCCCCGGAAAACCCACCAAAACCTGGGATAGGGCGCACGCCTCCGCCCAGAGGGAGCAGGTCATCTTCTTCTGAGGTGCGTGGCCCAAGCTGGGGGGAAGGGGCGCACGAACCCGGAGTCCTTCTCGGTAACGCTGTCATCTGCGGCGGCGACAGCAGCGGCGACGACTGCGTCGGAGGTGCGTCGACGTCCATGGAGACCTCGTAGTCCGGGGACGCTGGACCCGGCGGCGAGCGATGTGGCTGCCGCAGCTCCGACCCTGTGGAGGAACGTACAATATACATATTGCGACCGAGCACGCGCTGAATGATGCCTGGCAACCATGTCTTCTTGTTGTCAGGAAACACCCTGTACAGCACCAGTGTAGAAACCTGAAAACACGTAGCGCCATACGAACCGACTTGGTGCGTGGGGGGCTGCAGCAGGTGAAGGAGAGTGCTGTGACGGCGGCCGTGTAGCAGCTCGGCAGGAGACGGGCCGTCACGTGGCATGCACCGATACGTAGACAGGAAAATTTGAAGAGCTTGCTGCCTGGAGTGCTGACCTTTCATCTTTTCCATGTGAGACTTGATTGTTCGAACGAAGCGTTCTGCTTCACCATTGGACTGAGGGTGAAAAGGTGCAGTGGTGATATGCTGAATGCCATTCACACGACAAAACTGTTGAAATTCCGCACTAACAAACTGAGGTCCATTGTCACTGACGATAGTTTCAGGCAAACCTTCGATGCAAAACACTGATGTTAAGGCACTGATCGTACTAGACGCCGTCGTTGAGTTCATGGCAATCACAAAAGGAAACTTGCTGAAAGCGTCTACAACGATTAACCAGCGTATTACAGAAAGGTCCGGCAAAGTCAACGTGTAAACGTTGCCATGGTCCCTTGGCGTGGCCAGTCTGAGAAACGTTGCGGAGGAGCCGCCTGATGCTCCGTACAAACAGTACACTGTGACGTCATGTTCTCTATCTGAGCGTCCATACCAACCCAGGTACAATGACGTCTGGCCAATTGTTTTGTCCTAACAATACCCCAATGTCCTTGATGCAGGAGGCGTAACACATCACGTTGCAGGGAACGAGGAACAATCACTGTCGTTTGATCGTTGTCGGTATGTAACAACAGAACACCGTGACTTAAAGATAATGCATGACGTTGTGCAAAATAACGTCGAACCAGAGGCCGCTCAATGTCTTTGGCTCTGGCAGGCCACCCTGAGCGAACAAAACGTGCTACCACACTTAGGTCTGCATCCGCAGCTGTTTCCTGTGCAACCCGACGAGAGTTCAAAGGGAAATCTGCGACAGCGGAAGCATCTCTGGAGTCTATCTGACAACATGCCATTTCTGAAGAATCAAACGGCACATCCTAGCCAACCGGAAGTCGGGAAAGTGTGTCCGCATTGGCGTGTTTAGTGGTAGGTCGGTACAAAATCTCATACTGATAATTAGACAATATTAAGGACCATCTCTGAAGCTTTTGTGCCGTTCGTGGCGGAATTGGCTTTGTGGGTGAGATCAACGACGTGAGAGGCTTGTGGTCAGTCAACAAATAGAAATTCCTGCCATAGAGATAATGATGAAACTTTGTGACGCCGTAAATGATTGATAAGGCCTCCTTTTCTATCTGGCTGTAATTCTGTTGCGTTGGCGTCAGTAGCTTGGATGCAAAGGCAATAGGTCGATCGCGAGATAAAATACAATGTGACAATATTGCACCCAGACCGTACGACGAGGCATCGACTGCTAGCACTACAGGCTTCTTTGGGTCAAGGGGAATCAAACATGCATCACTGAGTAGTGAGACTTTAATTTGTCAAAGGCAACCTGGCAATCTTTGGACCATACAAAAGGAACATTCTTCCTACGTAAGCGAAGCGGTGGAGCTGCAATCTGAGAGGCATTGGGAATAAACCGGAAATAATAGTTAATCTTTCCCATTACTGCTTGCAATTCGTGCACATTCTTAGGAGGAGGCAAGTCTTTGATTGCTCTAACATGTGACTGTAAGGGATGGATTCCTTGGACATTAATCACATGGCCTAGGTACTCTATTTCAGTTTGAAAAAATGAACACTTTGCTTTATTACAACGTAGACCTGCTGCAGTCAACACTTTGAAAAGGCACTCCAGGTTTGCTAAATGTTCTTCAACTGTACGTCCGGATACCACAATATCATCTAAATAGTTCGAGCAACACGGTACAGAAACTGTCAGTTGTTCCAAAAAACGCTGAAAAATAGCGGGGGCGGAAGAACTGCCAAAGGGTAGGCATTGAAATTGAAAAAGGCCCATGTGAGTATTAATGACGAAAAACTTTTTTGACTCGTCATCAAGTGGAATCTGTAAGTATGCCTCTGCTAAATCAATCCTGGAAAAGAAGCGAGACTGTCCTAATTTGTCCATCAGTTCCTCAGTTCTGGGCAGGGGGTAAGTGTCTACAATTGTGTGACCATTCACTGTTGAGTTGAAGTCCACACAGAGACGAAGTTTTCCTGACGGCTTGGGTATAATTACTATAGGCGAGGCCCACTGACTCGCAGAAACAGGAGAAATAAACCCACTATCTTGCCACCGTTTAAGTTCGTCTGCAACTTTATCACGAATTGCGATAGGCACTGGTCTAGCTTTACGAAATTTTGGTACAGCAGATTCTTTCAAAGTTACATGTGCCACGAAGTCTTTTGCGCAACCTAGTTCCGGCGAAAACAAATCACTGTATTTTTCACACAATGCACTGATTTTGTCCTGAGGCACTACTGACGAAATTTGCAGTACATATCTTTGAATTGATAAGCCAAACAAGTCAAATGCATCTAGTCTAAAAATGTTCTGTGTAGATTTGACTTCAAGAACTACAAAAGCAACTGTTTTTGTTACACCTTGAAAAGAGGCGGGCAGGCTACACGTTCCTAGCATGGGAATATTTTGACTTCAATATGCTGTTAGCACTTGTTGAGACGGCGACAATTTTGGCAAACCCAGAAGTTCATAAGTGTCTTTATTTACTAATGTAACAGCGGAACCAGTATCGAGCTGAAATTGCACAGTCTTATTTTCGATCGAAAGAGTCACTAATAGTTTTTGCTTGTGGCGCTCGACAGGTGCGCGAATGTGGGCAACGTCTAATACAGCTTGTTTGCGGCGCTAGCGCATGCGCGGGCTGCGTGCGGTAGGAAGCGGAGTAGAATCGGCACACAGATTAATACTACTGTCCCTAGATGGCACTACCGCCGGATCGGCGTCCGTGCAAGCTTGCGAAGCTACTACAGATGCACCAACTACTGCACTAAACTTTTGAGTGGCTACATCAAGTCTACTGTCACTAGCTACACAGTACTGGGCACTATTACAATGAGAAGTTGTAGGAGGCACTAGGTTCACTACAGGATTGCACTGTACATAGTCATTTTGCTTGTCCCAAACACTTTTCTGTTGCACAGATTTACGCGCTTGACGACACTTGCTACGTGGCTCACTACATAGTTTTGTCGTAGGCGCAGAAAAATTATCTTGCATTTGAGAGTCAAGAGAAACACTGTCAAAGTTTACAGCGTGTATGACATTTACAGAATTAACTGTTCTCGCACTCCGCGAACACTGTTTCTAACGTTACTGTTCTTTGAATTTACACTCTGCATACACACTGACTGAACATGTCCCAATTTGCCACATTGATAACAGGTTACGTTGCGGCTAGGGCAATGCGCACGCTTGTGGCGAGAAACACACTGAGGGCAAGACTTACGAACATTTTTCTGAAATGAACGTTGGCGCCCGTTATTCAAATTACTGTTTCTAACACGACGGGACGACCTTTGTGTCGCACTGTTACACTGGCTACTGTTCACTGACTGTTCAGCACGGCCGGTAGAATTTAAAGAATCACTAGTGCTATACTGAGAACTACGACTACGAAAGCGTCCGTTGTGGCGCACTGAATTAACACTGTGCTTTTGCATTGCTACATCTGCTAAGTCAAAAGTATCATGCGCTTCTATAAGCTGTAGTACACTGTCTAACGACTTTCCGCCCTAATTCTGGGGTCCTGAATGTTCTGCGTAATTGCATCTCTTAACATAACGTCACTATAAGAAAGTCCACAAGAGCAAGTAAATTTACATTGACGGGTTAAGCCCTTCAATTCCGTAATCCATTGCATGCGGGTCTGTTCTGGTGATTTTTTTGAGTCTGAAAAATCGGTACCGCACAGCGGCTACGAGAACTTTTCTCTCATAATGAGTATTCAGTGCATCTTCAATTTGTTCAAAGTCTACATCACGAGGAGATGCATGGGGGAAAAGTTTCTGCAGTAATACGAAGGTCTGGGGGCCCACAATCGATAAGAAAAGGTTCTTCACTCTCTGACCTGTAATTTGATGAGCCGCGACGAGTTCTTGAAACTGTGCCAGATTATCAGTCCATGCTTCCTAACGTTCGTTGTACTGGTGGAACGTAGGGAGCGGCGCAGCGGCAGGTGTGGGCTGCTGAAGCGACAGCTGGTTTTGTTGTTAGTGAGCCTGTGCCGTCAACTGCGACACAGCTTGGAGTAGTTGCATGATTTGCGCGGTCTGTAACTGAATAATTTCGATTAAGTTTGGATTTGGGGTAGTGGCCATGGTGACTGATTAGGCGCTGCGCATACAAGAAAATTAGTACAAAACACAAATGCAAGATAAATGAGGACGCATTGCAACAAAAAAGTCCACAAAACACGTAACTGAAAATGTTCCCCCAAAAATCTTATAATAAGGGTGAGTGGGCGGGAGCAATTTCTGCATGCTCCGACTGCTGCTGTCTGGCTGCTGCAAGTGGGATGGTCCAAGGTTCGTCTATCACTCCTCGTCGCCACTTTTGTATTCCATCCTCGTCGCCACTTTTGTGTCCCAGCCTCGTCGCCGCTTTTGTATCTCGTTTCCGTCGTAGGTGTCGGTGGCCGAGTAGAAGACCAACACAGGAATAAAGGATGCACGCTTGTGCATGTCGGAAATGACCAGCCAGTGGGACAGCAGAAACTAGAAACAGTAGAGTAAATTAGAACGAGATATATATTTCTTAGAGACTTAGTAATACTTAACTTTTACATAGCTCAGTACTGCAGAATGCTGATACATAGTTGAGCTGGAGGCCTGCCTAGTGCCTATCCGAAGCCAAGTCTTCACTGGTGCATATCTGATTCGGAAGTGTTAACTGGTTCCTATCTCAGTCCCAAGTGAACGATGTCGTTCAGTGGTGGCCACGAGCGGAGTTGTAGCAGAGGGTGCTTGTGGCTGACGTCATAAGAACGCCGCGCCGTGCGTATGTGGTGGCGCGCGGCGAAAGTAGGTGGCGCGCACTTTGGACATGTGCGACACCACAAATCAGAGTATTTGGACATCTTATGTCTAACCAAGTTGCGCGGTCTGATGCAGAGAAGGTGAGATCTATAATGGAATTTGCTGTTGCTAAAAATACTACTCATGTTAAAAGCTTCCTGGGATTGATTTCTTATTGCCTGTGTTTTATTTAAGACATTCTGCACGGTAGCCAGACCCCTCTAGGAGCTGTTAAAAGCTGTTGATAAATTTACTTGGGTCAAATTTCAATAAGACTCTTACAATATCCTGCAGAGAACTCTGATGACTGATCCTGTACTTGGTCTGTATGACCAGAGAGCACCTACAGACTTTCATATGGATACTAGTGGATATGGACTTGAAACTGTTTTGATACAAACTTTAAGTGGAAAAGAGAAGGTAATGGTATATGTTTCAGGACAAGTACGAAAGCTGAGATAAACAACACAAATACAGAACTGATGACAGAATCGTCAAGAAGTTTTTCTACCAAGGATTATTTACAAGGCCAGAGACGGAAGGCAGTTCATGAGAAACCACCTGATGGCTCGTATCAATTTCGCCAGCACAGACGCATTTCCAATGTGTTGAGATTCATCTACATATATGATCTCCAACTTCTACTGGTAGCAATAATTGAATTATTGTGTTTACTGATAATCTAACCCAATATGCCATTATAAAAACTATGAAAACAGCCGTGGCACCTGAAGAAGCCAAATTCATCACGTAAAACATTGCCATGAAACATGGAGAAATAGAAACTATAATTACCTAGACTAAAAGAAGTGATCGCTTTGTAGGACACATTCTTAGACATCGAGGAATCGTACATTTAGCATTGGAGGGAAGTGTGTGGGGTAAAAATCGCAGAGGGAGGCCAAATGTATGTGGTTTGCCGTTCTTATGAGGAGACGGAAAGGCTTGCTCAGGATAGAGTAGGGTGGAGAGCTGCGTCAAAACAGTCTCCGAACTAAAGAAGACCATAACAACAACAACAATTACAGATCGAGGAAAAGTGTTTCAATCCGGACGTGTGGCAGAGATTAACTGTCGGTTCAACATTCCAAATTTCATGACGACGGCCTACCATCCTCCAACTAAACGGTTCACTGAACGTGTTAATAACATATTGCCTGACATTCTCTCCACTTATGTCCCTGTCCAAAAAAGGACCTAGGATGAGGTGTTGTCTTTCGTAACGTTCGCATTCAACACCGCCAAACAACAGATCACTGAATTTACACCTTTCTTCTTGACTTATAGTCGTGAAGCAACCATCACGATGGACACTGTCTTTCCAGTTGAAGCTGACGACGTGGACGGCGATTACATCAGCCAATTATTCACCAAGCTCGGCAGAGTCCGCCACTTCTGTTCACTCCTGTTCGGAAGGTTGGGTTGTCTGAGACGTTGCTTTGGGCCATACACGAACACTAGACAGCTATCTGATGTTACAGTCCGCGCGGGAGTAGCCGAGTGGTCTGCAACGCCACGTTACGGATCGCGCGGCCTCCCGCGTCGGGGGTTCGACTCCTCCCTCTGGCATGGATTTGTGTGTTGTCCTTAGTTTAGTTTACCTTAGTTAAGTAGTTTGTAAGCTACGGCCCGCCGCGATGGCCGCGGGGACTGAGGCGCTCCAGTCACGGTCTGCACGGCCACTGCGGTCGGGGATTCGAATCCCCCCTCGGGCATGGATATTTGTGCCCTCCTTAGAATAAGGTAGTTCATAAGTAGTTTGTAAGTTTAGGGACTGATGACCCCGTAGTTAAGTCCCATAGACTTTACAAACATTTGAACATTTGTAAGCTACGGACTAATAACCTAGCAGTTCAATTCGATAGATTTACAAACATTTGAACATTTGATTTGATGTTACTGATGAAGTTGAAGATTGCGACACTAACATGAGATGACAAAGTTAGGTACGTAATCCATGTCCTGCAAATGAAGCCATAGGGAGATTCCATGGCTCAGTATATATTCAAAATTTCATCACGGCTCATCGAAGTGAAAGGGAAGGATAGTGGAATTTTAGACAGAAGTTTCACGAAGACGACCGCCAAAACGAGCACCAGCCGTCGGGAGCCGCAGCATGCAGGACTGAAAATTCGTTCCCGCATCAAGAAGACGTCAACATCGAGACGCTGTTTTATGTGACGATCAGTGTCACAAATGAGGCCTGAAAGCCAGAAGCTGTGTAGTGTAGCGGATAAAGCTGAAGCGAAAGGTCCCTGTATGTATGACAAGTGTTTAATAATTCATAGCTAAGTTTAAACCAGTGTTCCTTAATCAACTAGTAATATTCCATGACACCGCTAAATGACAATATGAAATGTACTACTGAACCCACACTACAGTTATTCTACCGTACCGTATATCTGTCATTCAACTCCTATACCTGAGACTCACTTGTCTGAATACCGCTTTCCTATGCCATTAATCTTGTTAACAATTTCAACATACAGCAGAATTTTGTCATTTAATTTCGTCATATGATATTCACCCCCATTTACGCCATTATTCAAGTCCGTTAAACTTGCGTTGATTGTTTCAAGCCGAGATTCACATGACCGTAGCGGCTATTAATGTGATCGCAATTCGTCTCTTGGCATTTGTGAGCCCTGGTTAGCGAGTTGCTCAAGGCGAATCCAGCTGGACTGCTGCAGTTGTTGCCATCTCACCAGAGTGCCCCACTACATTTATTCAAGACTATGAGTTGTTGCCATACACCTCAGACTTGAGGGATTCCTACACGAAGTAATTGCACACTGACTGATCAGGTGAGCTGTACGACCTCTGTCAGATTGTGCCCCACGGTCCTACCGGCTGGCTGGCCAGTTGCTCCACCTGTTGGAAGTAAAGGGTAAAGCAGTCAACAATCCGAAGATTGGTTTGAACACCACAGTGTTTTACTAGGCATGGTCCTGTTTGGAGGTGGTATGCCGTTGCCTTCCTCCGACCGTCGAACTGACTTACCCAGCCAGTTATAGGGGGACCTACAGTTTAACGTGGTTTCCGAACCACGGTGCTACTCGGTATTTTTCACATGAGCAATACTGCCAGAGGTGAAAGAAGTGGAGAGTGACAGATAAAAATCCTAGGACCTTGCGGGCATCGAAACCGCGACCTTTGGATTTGTAGTCTGGCACTGTACCATTGTGCAACCGAGGCCCATCTGTTGGAAGTTACTGCAGTTATTTTCCTGCTCCGTCAATGCTGCCATACATGGTTTCAAAACCGTATCCACTCGCCTGGATCACTTTTATTTGTCCTACTCTGCACATTACTTTTTAAGCATAATCTCATAAAACTTTCATCTGTATTATTCATCATTCACTTTCCTCATATTGTCTGCAAACTGCAATTGAATCCAGCAGTTCTCACATATGATAACGAATTCATTAAAAGTAATGTCGAATTGTAACAAAGAACAATAAAACTGAAGAAAATGAACTTCTGCAACAGAAACAACAAACTGTTTTCGCCCACTTAAATCTGTATAAAACATACAAAGTGAATACCAACAATTTTAGCATGTATAACTGAGTTCATCACCATCACGAACACACGTCTTATGGAATCATCTGTTGCTCTGGCCATCACACTTGGACCATTTTTGTCCATCAGTATCGTCATAATAACAACCGCTGCATCCATCACAGTAGTTACCTTTGTCCATGAGATCCGCAGATGAGCATACTATATGTAAACACCGCTTTGACTGCTGTGTAGATGCTTCCTACCGAAGCTGTCTAGTAATTTTCCGATGTGAAAACGACGGATTCTGGTCTTCTGGACACTTTTCTTCCAGAAGCCTTGTACAACTGGCACTGTTGATACTTCTTCAAATGATGACTAGTGCGAGGGTGAAGGTCGGGGTGAGAATTTAAAATAGGAAAAGTTTAATTTTTAAAACTCGCAACCACCAACTGCGAACCATATTCCTAAACATACAAAAACACTGGAACTGTGATTGTTGCTGTTTGACTCGTTTTCTAGGGGATGATATCACACGTTCGCAGCTTTCTTTCCCTGCATATGATTAACAAAAAAATTCATAATAAAGTAAGTTCATGTGCGAAAAGGGTGTACTAACTACTATTTTTGAAAACACGTGAAAGTTCATTTTATGTTGTTTATTACACCATATTAAAACCCTGTGGCTGATACGTCTGTACGTCGACACATATCAAATAAAGTTATAGCTTGTGAGCCCCCAGACAAAATGAATATTTTTCGCAAATTGTTTTCACACCATGTGCCTGTCTCAAACACCGTTTACGTTCATGACTATGCGACGACACGTATTACATTAACAAAACACAGTCACTTTAATTCAGTGCGATGCACACCTTGTTCCACCGGCTAAATATTCACAACACACAGTAGCACTCGATTCAACTTGGTGCAGTCTACGACGAGATACCACACATGGCAATTGCCACACACAAAAAATCTTCTAGTCTCCACCTGGAGATCCACACGCCGACCGTGCAGAGAGACGCCGCCCGGCCAGCTACACCACTTGTCCCGACTCGTCACTTCCTGGGTCGCGCGCGCCAAAAGTCCAACTGCCCTCATCACATCCGTAATTCCGTGGATTTTGTGAAACGCCTTAACAACTTCAGGCTGGATGAGTCAGATATCATGGTGAGTTTTGACGTCGTTTCATTGTTTACGAGGATGCCCCTTCGAGAGTCACTAGATTTGATTGGTCAGAAATTTGACGAGAAGACCACCGAACTTTTTAAGCATGTCTTTTCTTTTCAATGGCGCATACTACGAACAAACGGAGGGAGTCGCCATGGGTAGCCCACTCTCCCCTGTGGTCGCAAATTTGTATATGGAGAATTTCGAGGAGGAAGCCCTGGCATCATCTGAATGGAAACCCACTTGCTTTTTCCGTTATGTGGACGACACTTTCGTCATCTGGCCACATGGTATGGATAAACTCCTTGACTTCCTTACACATCTGAACTCCATACACCCCAACATCAAATTCACTATGGAGACTGAAACGGAGGGTAAATTGCCGTTCCTTGACGTCTCGGTCAAGAGAAGAGCTGATGGCACCCTGGGTCATAGTGTATATCGGAAGACAATGCACACTGATCTGTATTTACACGCAGACAGCTGTCACCACCCTTCACAGAGGAATGGGGTACTTAAAACTCTAGTACATAGGGCGCGCACTATCTCCGACGCAGAGAGTCTACCCCAGGAATTGGAACACCTGAGAACTGTATTTCGAAAAAATGGGTACTCAGAGTGGCAGATTCAGCGGGCTCTCCGCCCAACCACTACAACACAACCTGTGGAAACGGATGAAAACGCAAGGGAGGATGTAGGCACTGCGTTCGTTCCATATACCGGCGCACTCTCAGGGAAGATCGCCCGCATTTTGAGAAAACACCAGGTTGGAACTGTTTTTTGTCCGCCGAATAAAATTCGTGCACTGGTGGGGAGCGCTAAAGATGATCTCGGTTTGAGGAAGGCGGGCGTGTACCAGATTCCGTGTCAGTGTGGAAAGTCATATATTGGACAGACGATGCGTACCGTCGAGGATCGATGCGTTGAACACCAGAGGCACACACGATTGATGTATCCGAGCAAGTCGGCGGTCGCTGAACATTGTTTGTCGGAGAATCACGCCATGGAGTATGAACACACTAGGATTCTGGTACAGACGTCGAGATACTGGGACTGCGTCGTTAGAGAGGCCATTGAAATTCGCACAAGTGACGACCTCATAAACCGTGACTCTGGCTATAATCTTAGCAAAGCTTGGGAACCAGCGATTGGGTTAATTAAGAGTAAATCTAGCAAACGTAACGAAGTGACGACCACGGCGGACAGAGCCCTCACACCGACGTCTTCTCAGACGCCGGCGCAATCTGTTCCACTGCGCGGTCGCGGCGCGGGGCGCGGACCGCGGAGGGGTCGCTCCGCGGGCCGAGGGTATTTAAATGGTCCGCTACCGGGCTAGAACCCAGTTCCCTTCGAGCAGCCGTAGCGTGCGGATCTCCGTGCCGGCGCGTTTCCAGGAGCTCAGTCCGTCAGTTCACCTGATGATGGCGACATGTATGATCGCCGAAATATTGTGCCCGTTGGACACTATAGACCGGCAGTACACCCGTGGATATTTTGATCCTTTGAACTATTTATTATAATCGTGCAATTTCTTATATCACAGATAAGTGATTTAACTGAATATTTCAAGATAAAATACACAAGATTAATTGAAAATAAAATGAGAAATAGTTAATATATTATTTTTATAAACAAACATTGCCATTCTAGTTGTGTAACTGTCTTGTATTCATTGGTAATTTATTACTTTTCATTGTCAATTAAACATATTACGCCAGATGTGACTATATCAGCTAATGTATTGTTTATTTGTCAACAGGCTATTTTGTAATGAGGGCCTTAAATGTTCCTAACTGCATCGTATTACTTCAAATGCAAGTAGTATTAGAATATTTTATTTCACGCTGTGCACTACACTGCACCTGGCACTGGCCATTGTCCCTCTCTCCCCTCACTGGAACCGAACCTGGAAAAT
This sequence comes from Locusta migratoria, assembly GCA_026315105.1. Lineage (NCBI taxonomy): Eukaryota > Metazoa > Arthropoda > Insecta > Orthoptera > Acrididae > Locusta > Locusta migratoria. The sequence goes on along the minus strand of CM048755.1, from coordinate 789,761,368 downwards.
CCTAAGCTGGAACAAGCCACCAACGTCGGCCTGCTCGCTGGCCTCCCGTCAGCTACAAGCACACAGCAAATCTCAACGTGGAGAATTTCTACCTTTGGCCTAACTATAAATGTTGTCACCCAACTGCGTACATACATTGCTACCATAATTAATAAGATTAAAATTGTGTAACATTTAGTGCATTGGCATGGTCAATGTTTGCAGTGAACTTCATACTGTTTAATTATCAAATGCTATTATTTACCAGTATTTCTATTGGGCGGTAATCTCACACTAGGTAGACGATTCCAGTACGAAGTTGTTGTGTCGACCACAACACTAAATCTCGTCGCCACCCGCAACTTGGTTAGGCCGTTTTGGGACACAATTTAGCTGGGAATGACAACTCAACCTCTGAGGAGTCAACAAGACCACACATCGGTGCTGCAGTATTCAGCTTATACATCGGCCGACAGGCGGCAGGTGCAGATGATACGTGGTTGACGACTAGTCCCACAGTAGTCAGTCTTCCTAGCGGTCGTCTCCATCCGAAGGCTAGCGAGGAGCTGGCGTCTCACCGTGGCCGGGAGTAGCCAAGAGGTCTGGAGTGCCACGTTGCGGATCGCGGGGCCTCCCGCGTCGGAGGTTCGAATCCTCCCTCGGGCTTGGATTTGTGTGTGTGTTGTCCTTAGGTTACTTTACCTTAGTTTAAATAGTTTGTAAGCTACGGACTAATAACTAAGCAGCTGAGTCCCATAGATTTACAAACATTTGCACATCACCGTGGCGCTGGTGCCTATCTATCCTTTGGCGGCGCCACCACCGCGGTCCTGCCGTGCAAGGAGACCGCGTATAAAACGCTTGTAACCACGTCTTTAGTATTGCTCAAGTATTTGCGACCCGCAGCAGATCAGTTTAAAGGAAGACATAGAAGCAGTTCAGAGGCGAGCAGCTAGGTTTGTTATTGGTAGGTTCGACCAATGCGCGAATGTCACGGAAATGCTCCGGCAACTCAATTGGGGATCACTGGAGGAAAGACGACGTTCTTTTCGTGAATTTCTGTTGAGGAAATTTAGAAGGCCGGAATTTGAAGCTGAGTGTAGTACGATCTTGCTGCCACCTACTTACATTTCGCGTGGTGACCACAAAGACAAGATAAGATAAATTAGGGCTCGTACAGAGGCATATAGGCATTCTTTTTTTCCTCGTTCTATTTGGGAGTGGAATAGGAAAGGCCTAGTAGTGGTACAGTGTACACTCCGCCACGCACCTTACGGTGAATTGCGGAGTATGTATGTAGATGTTGATGACGGGTCGCCTTGTCGATTTATAGACGGCGGTGCTGCTGCGTGGCGATGCAAGTGAGGCTGACTACACCACAGTAGTCATTATCCACAGCGATGTCATCTCCTACTCTAACTTGAGCGGTATAGTGTGGGTGTGACCTATTCGTATTTAAAGGCATCGTCAGCCATTACAATTGGATTATATTGCCGCGTTGAATTGGAAGCAGGCTTGACTTCGAAGGTAGGGTTGTCAACTGAACACAGCACTTATACTGAAAGCAGGTTTATCTTGAACTGAAACATACACGCAGCACTGACTGCCTCTCGGGCAGAGTGCTCTGCTATTTATACACTGACAGAATGTACCAGAAATTAGAAGAATAGTTAACATAAGAATCGTGTAGAAATTACAAGTGAACATAAGAAACACGTAGAACATTGTGGAAATGATTAACACAAAGAAATTGGGACTCAATCGGCGACCTTCAGCACCGCAATCGGTGACGCTACCCATTGCGCCACGCCGGCAGGCTGTGTAAGTAGCTGGCATTTGTGACCACGCGTATTGCTAGTTGTCACTGCGGCTCCACAGAGCCTTGGACGCACACGAGCTGCATTCTTCTCAATACTGGATTCGTAGCGTCAAGTAACACCACTTATTTTCAGGAAACAGAATTATTGAGCTCTTCAGAATTTACCGAACAGTGGTTTTTGTTGCAGGCAGGAAGCGATGACTGCGTAATCATGAGGGATGGAGCAGAGACGCGGATAGTTTCAGTACGGGTGGGGAAGGGAGTCACTCCCGGTTGCGAGTCCAGTGTGTTACCACTGCGGCACCTCGCTTGGTCCTCGTTGTTGTTGTTGTTGTTGTGGTCTTAATTACGAAGACCTGGTTTCATGTAGCTTACGACTACCACGCAACTCTACCCTGTGGAAGCATTTTTATCTCTGAGTAACAACGGCAACCACATTTTAAAAACGTCTATCAAATGTTTGTAACGTTATGGCACCTAACTGCAGTGGCCATCGGTCCCTGAACTTATGGTATGATCGACATACACGTCCATGCCCTAGGGAAGACTCTACCTCCGACGGGGAACGACGACGCGCACCGCAGCAAGGCGCCTTACAACGCACAGCTATTCCGCCGCGGCAAAAGCTTCTATCCCCTTCTTGTCTGAGCTGCTTATTGTCCACGTTTCACTCCCATACAAGGCTACACTTCAAATAAATACCTTCAGAAAATACTTCCTAAAATAAATTCCTCTTCTTCAGGAATGCTTTCCTTCCCATTGCTAGGCTTCTTTTTATATCTTCTTTTCTTCAGCCAACATAAGCTATTTGGCTGCCATAATACTTTTATTGTCTCATTCCCTAACCTGATTCGTTCAGTATAGCGTGACGTATTCCGACATTCCATTACCCTCCTTTTCCTATTTAAAGTTCAGCGTCCACGCTCCTTTCAAGTGACTTTTCATTCCGTTCAGTTGCTCTTCCAGGTCTTTTGCTATCTTAATAATTCATATTCTATCGCATTGAGACCAATAGGCATGAACGCACACAGAGGGATTCCATCAGTGAAGACGGCCTGTGTACACTACCTATATAAATGATCCGACGTCAGAGTGTGTCACAATCTGCGGCTGTTTGCTGACGATTCTGTGGTGTGCAGGAATATTGTGGCACCATAGTTTCATTCTGCACACCTATTTTCATGATTTGTACCGTCCACATATGATGTGTCCTATATCGATTACTTTGATGTGTACATGTTTGCAGCTTTATTGTCTTTGGACATGTATGGTAGGCTACTGAAAATTTGTAATTCACTGCTGTAAATTCTGTGTAAACATTCTTGGCTTTGTGAAACTGATTCTGTTAAATGTTATGTAAATTAATAACATTGTAGAGGTTCTGGCTTAGGACTTTTGTGAATCACATTCATGTTGAAAAACGCCCCCTATCGCGTGTAGCTGTATTTCATTCGCTTCCTTATATAATTCTAAGCATTTCTATGGGTTGCATGCTGTAGGTAATTTTCTTTATTTTTCGGAATCTGCATTTATTCAATTTTATCGGTTTTCGGGACCACATGTGTCCGAGTTCCGACTTCCGGGGTTTGCAGCTAGTCGCCTGATCTCACGCCACTTCTCATATAAAACCAGTACCTAAATCGATTTCTAACAGACTGCAACGTAAGGATCCACCGTGATTTTGTGTAATGAATCAGATTTTAAACCACTTCACCTTCAGTGGAGTGCGTTCATGTAACGAAGCCGTGTGTCGCCGTTAGCGTGTTTGCTCGCGGACCAATTCAGATGCAATTTAACTTGGCTATACACGCGCACCATCTCAAAACAACCAGAGCCAGCTTCAAAGTTTTTTTTTTTTTTTTTTTCTGCCTCCGACTTGAATTTCGCCTACGACGGCGGCGCCTGCTTCCGCCTCGTCTCAGCACGCTGATTTTTGTGTGGCATTGCGTGTGTGAGAGATAATGAGTGTTGTTTGTGAATCCTTCCCCCCAGTAGCGTTAAATCATGTATAATTGAGGCTGGCCACCGTCCGCATTAATCCATGTAAGAGATGCATTTATATTGTATTAACAAAATCTGTTCCCCATTTTGCTTGTTTTCTATCTGAATAAACAAGTTTGTGTAATCCTTAAGTTGCCTATAAATTGTAGGTTTAGAGCACCCTCTTTTATTTAATATTGTTTCACAAGTGCTGAGAACATGCTCAGATTCAATGTTTCTTACGACTAAATTCCGTTGCGCCATAAATGTTTTCTTAGCCACCTTTCTAAGATAACTTTAATTGTGGTGGCTTGCTTATTAACGTCTGTGTGTAATATCGAGTGAGTTTCTATGTATATTGACCACTGTAGTATTAACTTCCCGTTATTGAAGTAATTTGAAACGAGTCAGTTCTCAGTTTGGCCAGGGAACAAGGCTTTGTAGCAGGGAGTAACCAGTAGTTCACAGGGACCTCATTTGCTAATTTTAGTGATAAAACAAAGCTCTTGTTTCGTTCTGTCGTCGACTTTTAATGTATAAAATATAGGGAGCATCTCCGCATCAAGAAAAAGTGATGGCGTCGAGGGAAAAGGTGGCGCCAAGAGGCCGGCTAAAAGGTTAGCTGGAGAGGAGTCTGAACGGTGACATGTGCACGATTTCATACTCTTCAACAATTATGTTAAATGGCCTCGAACGATAAATAATTTTTAGTACGATTACTGGCTTAATACTAGTGCGTAATTGTTTAAATTAATTCGACGCTAAGAAGGTCGAATTTTGGCACGTACATCAAGAACCAGTAATTGATAATATTACGCCACCGTGAGACACCTTTCAGCGCCAACCTTCCATCTCAGAAAATGTAGACAATCTTTTAGTATTTTTATAACAGCCGAACATGATATTTGTCATTTTTGCCAATAATCACTATAATAACTTTAAACAGTGTTGTTAACTTGTCATTGTCCTGTGCAGGTTCCTTTTCCTATTAAAGTGAAGTATTCCGAGTGTCCTAATGAAAATAATTTGAAACTCGTAATAATATATTAATTTTCATTGAGCGCTGAACGTCATATAGCTTTTTGTTACACAATTATACCGTGGAGATTAACGATAAGTCAAGGCTTTTTTTCTATTTTTATCTACATAAGATACAAAACTTTCACTCATTGTTGCATTATGCGAATGTGATTGCTTAATCTTAATCAAATAAAGAGTTGCTTGGTAGGATTACAAAGTTTCTTCCTTGCAGTATTAAAGTTTATAGCTGTTTATGCTAGTTAAAAGACTGAACAGATTCAGGTAACATATTTTGTAAAGTGAGTCTAATTTCAAAACAACTGCACTACTGAAATATTTCTATGCAAATACGTAAGCACAGAATTGGATTATTACATTAGTTAATGAAGTACATAAAACACCAATAGTTAACATATGTTTGCATATTTGATATAAACTTGCTATTTGATTAGTCTCACATAACTAGTACAGAATACTGAGCTGCCCTATTACTAAACTACAGCATTTTGAAAAGACGTGATTGTAATCTTTAAAATTTGTCACATTACCTTAGGGATTGACATTGTTTATGAAAGAACTATCGTCATTGCACAGATCTTTAGTAATTTGTTGTCCACAATTTGACAAGAATCATATTAATATTGCTTATTAGTTACCTAATTACAACCTTTGATTTCTGTCTGACATTTACAAAAGTGACTAAATTACAAGTAGTGTTGCACGTAGAGTTTGTCCCTAGTAAAAAAATTAATATATTTGGAAAGAAACATTTCTCTTGCTGCACAATTATATTCAAGTTATAAACAAAATAGTTAATTATAGTCCATACGGACTGGCGACCGTAATTATAACAATCTGTGGTGTTTTCCTCTTAATCTGGAACTTCCTCGGCATCCCTGGGGTTTCACTACTATCGTTTCTCTTGTGCTACATATCTTTGTGAAAGGAAGGCTGCTTCTTATGCTTTCATTTATTTTCTTGGAGGGTCACAATTCAGTAGGCTTGGGCTTTCAGTAGCAATTTGGTGCTGTCAGCAATATTGCAGTAAACGTAGCTAATCTGTGATGAGTTATTTCGTGCTACTAGCTGTGCTGTAACCGGCTGGTAAGCAACAGGCGTGTTGCAAGGTGACGTCATTGAATGACTGTAGTAGGTTGCAGGATGACTTTGACCAAATTTCTAGGTGGTGTAGGTACCTAGCTCTAAACGTGGAAAAATGTATGGTGATGCATCTGAGTAGGAGAAACAATTCCGTAATGTTGGAATGCAGCATTAGTGGTGTGCTGCTTGACAGTTGCGTCCATTAATTATCTAGGCGTAACGCTGCACAGCGATATGGAATGGAACGAGCATATACGGACAGTCGTGGGGAAGGCGGTTGGTTGACTTTGGTTTATTGGGAGAACTTTGGGAAGATGTAATTCGTCTGTAAAGGAGACCGCATATAAAACGCTTGTTCGACCCCGTCTTGAGTATTTCTTAAGTGTTAGCGATCCCCACCAGATCGTTTTAAGACTGAGTGCCAATCACGTCAATTGACGGGATATGGAAATTTCTGTAGAATGTAGATCACGTCATTTGACGTGCACGACTGTTACTGAAATGCTTGGGGAACTCAAATCGGGGTCACTGGAGAAAAGGCGACGTCGTTTTCGAGAAAAACTGTTGGAGAAATTTAGAGGGCCGGAATTTGAAGCAGACTTCATTACGATTCTACATTTCGCGTGAAGTCGACAAAGATCAGAGACATTACGGATCGTACAGATGCATACAAGCATTCGCTTTTCTCTCGTTCTACATGGGAGTGTAACAGAAAGCAAGAAACCAGTGGTGGTACTGAGCAACCTCCATCACGCACTTTTGAACAGATTGCGGAGTATGTATGTAGATGTACTTTGAGACAAGGGAATACATACACTCTCCAAATTGGTCGACGCCACAGTGGAGTAGCCGAGCGGTCTAAGGCGCGTCGCTGCGGAGCGCGCGGTTGCTCGCCACCGAAGGTTCGAGTCCTCCCTGAGGCATGGATGTGTGTGTGTTGTCCTTAGGTTAGTTTACCTTAGTTTAAGTAGTTTGTAAGCTATGGACTGATGACCACGCAGTTTGCTCCGATAGATTTACAAACATTTGAAACAAACAAATTGGACGACATTCACACTATTGTTCTGTTAATATTCAGCAAATCCTACTATTCGTCTCTCCCCTTTGGACGCCAATGGCACAATCTGTTTGTGGCCATTGACGATGCGCAATACAGGTTATTACTTTTCACTATGCTGGAATGTTTTAGGTATGCACTGCAGTACCGTGAGGTCACGTGCAGCAATGCCTCGCCATGCCAACCAGCTATTCAGATACACATGTAAATGGTAATAGAGGTATGACGATGTTAATATGCGTTGCTCACTATCTTCTGTTGGGGTAGTCTTACTCGTACCACAAATTTTAAACTTCATCTCCACCTCGTAGCGTATTTCAAACCTCAAAACCTATATTTAACGATGTACCCAGGTGCACTGACTGTTAAGCACTTGGTACCTCTGGTGAACAGCAGCTCTTTTCCTCCAGTTCAGCGAGTTGCAGCTGCATCTGCCGCGGCTGCTGCGCTGCTCATTTGAAAGACAGAAGGTCTCCTGCTACAAGAAAAAGAGATAGACGTATAAAAGAATAATATGAAACATTATTAATATTATTATTGTTGTTGTAAACAATAATTGATGTTTTATTTTACCCACTGGAGATGGCTTCAGTCTTCCTCCTATAGGAACAGACCTGGAATGAGGACTCAAACGCAAGTGAACTCATAACATTACGGGAAGATTCATTTCTGATTGGTCCACAGATTCCCAGTCATATTGGTCCTAGGAGAAAGAAGGGTGGACGAGACGGCACGGTTTACCACATACACTCCTGGAAAATGAAAAAAAGAACACTATGAATTCGTTGACCCAGCAGAGAGGAAGTGGATTGACTCATTATTGAGGATCTATACAACTCACGATCACACAGATAGAGCAATATGCACCTGGGTTCAGTCATCAGAGCGTGCGCACTGTCGACACTAGTGCCGTGTATAGCCTCCTTTTGCAGCAATACAAGTTGCAATTCTTCCATGGAAACGATAGTAGAGGTGCCAAATGTAGTCTCGGAGAATGGCCTGCCATTCAGTTTCCACCTGGTGACTCAGTTGAGCGCTATTTACTGCTGGTCATGCAGACCGTGAAAGATGACGTTTCATCTGGTCCAAAACTTGCTCAATGGAGGGCAGATCTGAGGATCGTGCTGGCCAGGTTAGTTGACGTACACCTTGAAGAGCCCGTTGAGTTGTAAGGGATACATGTGGACGTGCATTGTCCTATTGGAAAGCGAGACAGGTTGAATGATGATTTCAATGAACTGTCCACTGTTCAGTTTTCTCTTGACGATCACCAGAGGAGAATGGCCAGCATAGTATATTGTTCCTTACACCTTGATGCTGGGTGTCATCCACGTGTGCCTCTGTCGCATACACTCCAGATTTTTGCACTCCCTTGCACGATACCACACACCATACAACCATTGTTGGCACTGGGGCTGAGGCGACTCTCATCACTAAAAATGACACATCTCCATTCGTCCTTCCATAAGCGCCTAACGCGACACTACCGGAGGCAGGCTGAACGGTGTTGGGCGTGAGTAGAAGATGCCGCAACGAGACGAAATTTCGTGCCTCATGGTATGGGTAGCCATATCCTACAATAGGCGTTCTCTTCTGGTGATCATTGAGGGTACACTGAACAGTACACGGTACATTGAAACCCTCATTCAACCCATCTTATAACTATTCATATGCCAACAAGGCGATATGCTTTTCCAACATTTTCTTCAAGATGTACGTCAACCACCCTGGCCAGCCCGCCCCGCAGATATGACCCCCATTGAGCATGTCTGGGACCTGATGGAACGTCATCTTGCACGATCTACATGACCAGCACAAAATCTGGCCCAACTGAACGTGGAAGTTGAATGGCAGGCCATTCTCGAAGACTACATTCAGTACGTCTATGATCATCTGCATAGGCGAACTGCAGCTTGCAGTTCTGAAAAAGGAGAGCATACACTGTACTAGCATCGACACTGAGGATATGCAGGTCACTGTACTCACGTGTGTATGGCTCTGTGTGATCGTGTGTTGTATGCATCCTCAAGAATTCATTTTCCAGAAGTGTATGTCTAAGAAGGTAGTAGAGCTGAGAGGGAAGGAGGGAGGGAAGTGGAGACCAGATGGAATGGGGTTTCCCTACATGAACTCTTGCAAATGCCACGTGTGTTATTGATATCCTGGAAGGCTCTTCTTATAAGTGACTTTCAGATATGATCGTTCCTTTGGCTAGTATGGCCATTGTTATACTACTGGCATAGTCCGAAGGCTTTGGATATCCACTGAGATTAGTTTGAAAGAAGTCTTAACAACTAAAACTTGTGTGACCTCTTTTGTTTCCCACGGGAACAGTCTACCATTAAGTCCTCTTACACTGAAGGCAGAATACGTTTTGATTCTTCTTGAAACGTAGTAAAGTTGTCAAGTATTTGAACTTTTGATCTGGGAAGTAACTAAATGCTAGTTTACGCCAAAAATGCTTTATGCAGTTCAGATTGGGGCTTTTAGTAGGACAGTTTATTCAGCAAGCCCACCTTCTTGTGGACACGAGTTTCTAGGAAGCAAAGCCATTATGAAAATTAAAGAAGGCTGTTGTGGCTGGATTCTGTACTTTCACCTCTGGTACAGATGTTTCAGTAGTGATTGTTACGTGTGCTTTGGAGTATGGAAGCCTCTACAAGGTAATTTCTTTATCCTACCACAGATATGATTTAGCGCAGTCATCTACTCAAGTTTCTTCTTTGTGAGAAAATCGCTACCAGTGGAAATGAACACATATTATCCCTGTGCAGTTTTTCTGACGGTATTCGTCAACCTGTAAATCTTACAGTCATGCCATTTCGATCTTTTTCGGTTTTCTCCATTCACTCATCAAGGTAAAGGTAAAGCAGTCACAAATCCGAAGCTTGGTTGGAACACCACATTACTTTACTAGGCATGGTCCTATTGGATGTGGTATGCCGTTGTCTTCCTCCGACTTTTGAACTGACTTACCCAGCCAGTTATGCGGGGACTTACATTCAAACGTGGACTCCGAATCACGAAAAAACTCGGTATGTTTCACATCAACAAACATTGCGAGAGGTGAATGAAGTAATAAGTGACAGATAAAAATCCTAGTTTAACCGGAGATCGAACACACAACCTTTGGATTCGTAGTCTGAAAAGGATAATTAGGCTTTAACGTCCGGTCGACATCGTGGTCATCAGAGTCGCAGCAGAAGCTCTGATTGTTTTGTCAAGTATCGGTAAGGAAATCGTTTGTGACCTTTCAAGGAATTATCCTGTCATTTACCTGGAGAGATATAGGGAAATCGCGGAAAGCCTAAATCTGGATGACTGAGGGCGAATTGCAACCGTCATCCTCTGAAATGCGAGTCCAGTATGTTACCACTGCTATAGCCAACGCGCCCATTGATTCGTATACTGTGATCATGTCACTATAAATACTTCTGTGATGTTGATACATGTTACATTTACGAACAAACATCAACATCGGGCACAGAAACAGAGAGCAAGTGTCCATAGACATTACTCACATTGTATGGGAGATTCTTGTAATGGCATTCGGGTTGATATGTTTGCATATATGGATACAGGGATGACGAATTTCACTGATAAAAGTTTACGCCTGAATTTATAGTGTATAAGTCATTATAAAGTATGTCGCAATGGGTACTGTTTATCATGTTTGAATTTTTTTCGCAACGCATTCACTGACTGGGAGCGATAGACAGCTCGAGCCGTAATTTGCCTTTTCTTTTTTTTTTTTTTTTTTTTTTTTTTTTTTTTATACGATTTTTACCGCATCGACATTTTGTGTGCTGAAATGGAAAGATGAACAGCGTCTTTTTTACAGCGTCTGATAAGTAATACCTTCAAATATTTTTATCTCGTTCTCGATCTCGGTTGATGTATTACATGTCATCGATATTACTCGGTCGATTTTCCACTTCCTACCAGCCTCTCTCCGGCACTAGAAGGCTCCGAATTGTTGCGGTGTGTAACGTATTTATCTCGCTGCTTGAGAACACAACCTCTAAGAGTTGATCTGCTATCAGTCAACGCCTCTCGTTTACTGTTGCTGATCATCCTCCATGCCTGGCCCCGTACGATTTTCATCTGTTTCCAAAACTTTAAGGAATCAGATTAATAACAATCAAGCAGGTGGTAAGGTAGTGACTCCAACAAAAAAGCCAAACATTACTCAGTGACAAAGTTGAGGAATAAATATGTAAATATAAAGATACAGAATTTTAATGAAGTTTGTTTGGTTTAGAAAGTTTTAAGAGTTTTCAAAAAAAAAGTAGTATAACATTTCAGCACGCCCTTGTAATTGAGGTACTTTGCCGCGGTGGAGTAGCCGAGCCGGGCGCCGTAGCTCAGCGCGCCCGGTCAGGGGCCTCAACGTTCTCTGTAGCAAAAAAGCTGAGCCAAATGATCAACGAACGACCAAGTACGAACAATAAAAACGACCGCAGATCATAGATCTACCTGAAGAAGAAAAGAAAAAAAAGCGGTGTAAAGCGTCTCGCTGCTGAGCGCGCTGTTGCTCGCCGTGTTGGTTCGAGTCCTCCCTGGGGCATGGGTGTGTGTGTTGTCCTTAGGTTAGTTTATCTAGGTTTAAGTAGTTTGTAAGCTACGGACTGATGAGCACGCAGTTTGGTCCAATAGATTTTTGAACATTTTTGAGGTACTTTAACATTTCATTTCTGCTAATCAAACTAGACGACTTTTCAAAACGTTCTTTTTTGTATACAGTCGATTACTTCTGTTAGTATCATAAGACGAGAATAACATTTACTTTAGCTGTCTTTAAACATCGGTCGCACAAGTGTTTTGTATGCAATTTCTGCTCTTGGACAAACTGTACTTCCCCAGTATTTTACCAATGAGTCTAAGCCTGACAATTATTGAATCCACAAAGTACCATATTGTGATCACTTTTGTTCATGTCTCTACACATTGTCACTCCTATATATGTGTATGATGTACGTGGTTATGACGCTCAAGCTGTGTAGTTAAAGGATGCCGCTCATTTGCGTTTCGTGCCAGTACTTCCATCAGGGTAATATTTTGTTCACATAGAGATATTACTTCAGTTGTGTCAGACGTTGTGCTTGCTCATATGCTTGTGCCGATAAATGAAAGCCGATGCAAACAATCTAGAATGTTTCGTTTCCTTTCATTTCCAGGGACGAATATGTACTTGTGTTTTATTTTCTGTATCTTCGTAAGTATTGTGATACATAGTATCGGTGGTGTAACATTCTTATTGTAAACTTAAATCTTCCTTAGAGAACATCATCAGTGGTGTTCTGTTTGAGATGTTGTTTTTAAATCTTCCTTACAGAACACCATAACGGTTCCTGCACTCACAAATTACTTGAATTAACTAAACTAAGTTATGCTAAGAACAAGACATACACTGCGGTCGGGGGTTCGAATCCCCCTCGGGCATGGATATTTGTGCCGTCATTAGTCTTAGCTAGTTCATAAGTAGTTTGTAAGCTTAGGGACTGATGACCCCGTAGTTACGTCCCATAAGTTGTACAAACATTTGGACATTTTCAACAAGACACACATCTACGGCCGATGGAAAAGTCGTACCTCCGCCGGAGAGCGGCCGCGCAATCCGTAGCAAGGCGCCTTAGACCGCATGGCCTTTTTCTCACGCCAATGTTTATTTGTGTTAAAACTTTTCACGTGTCTGAACAACACACTATCATGTTACTTTAGTAATTACAACTGTGAACACAGTAACATCCGTATGTAAATAAGCAGGAAAAATTCGTTTGACACATTACCTGATAGAAAGTCTACATTCATTCCAAATTAACTGTGACAGTGTAGACCAGATATGACTTAAATTCGAAGAAATATCAAGAAATTGAGGGATTTGGACCACATCAATTAATAAGAGACGGAAGTGATCCCACTACGGCACATAAAGAATGTTTGAACTGTGATTCCAAAGGGACGAAAAAAAAAAAAACATGCCAAATTTAGTAGAATGAGAAATACCCAAGACTGGTTAAGATTTCAAATGTTCAAATGTTTGTCAAGCTTATGGGACTCAACTGTCAATGTCAATGTGATATGGCATACATCGGCCAGACCACTAGGTCCGTTGACATCAGGTGCAAAGAGCACCAAAGGCATACAAGACATATACAGGTAAACAAGTCAGCTATTGCCGAGCACTGTTTAGAACTAGGTCATTCTATGCTCAAATGTTTATATAGCTTATGGGACTTAACTACAGGGTCATCAGTTCTTAAACATACAAACTACTTATGAACTAACTTATACTAAAGACAACATATAATCATCCATGCCCGAGAGGGAGATTCGAACCCCCGACGGGGAACGGCCTCGCGCATCGGAGCAGAGCGCCTCAATACGCTCGGCCATAAGATTTCCAGATGCTCGAAATTTACCACGGACTTCAATAGGAGATTCTTTTCGGAGTTTCCACAATAAAACACTGTCTCGAAGCATAACAGTAAATCCAAAGAGATTCTGGTCGTATGTTATGTATACCTTCACTGAGCTATATTCGTGGAAATACAGATGACAGTGCCGCTAAAGCGGAATTACAGAATACAGCTTTCTGAAATTCATTCACCAAAGAAAACGAACGTAAGTAGCCGCGGCGGATTAGCCGTGCGTACCGGAGCGCCGTGCTGCAGTGCGCGCGGCAATTCGCCGTCGGGGGTTCGAGTCCTCACTCGGGCATGGGTGCCTGTGTTGTCCTTAGGTTAGTTTACCTTAGTTTTACAAGGCCGTCATCTGTCACTCACAGAGTTACGTACATTTTATTATAATGACATAGTGCACCTATGAACTCTAAATTATGTTATGTAGCAACTGATTGACTTTACAAGGTGGCGACCTTGTAAAAAGTTTTATGGACCAGACGATGCTGGCATAGACCAGCGAAACCGGTCATCGAAAATAAAATTAATCATCAGTGATCTTGACTCTAATATTTTTTGAACAAGTAAGATATCAAACTCTTCGCACTTCGAAACAGACTAAGCATTTGTGCTGTCGCATACAAATATAATTTCACGACTACCACGAAAATGCAAAAGTATGTTGATGGGGATGTAGCCGAGAATAGACGCATTAAGAAATTACTCAATGCCACGTAGTAATCAACCCATTTGATAATTCAGAAACGAAGAAACTAAACATTAGGTTCCCTCTAACACAGTCGCTAAGTTTTAGATGCGGCAACGTGCAAGCCCGCATCTTCGTGCGTTTTTCACCTTCATTTTTCCATTGCTATAACACAGCCTTCCATTTACAAACACTATTACCAACCGCTGGGCGAAAGGTAAATCATGGACATGTCACATTGTTGGTAGCCGTCTGCAGTAGTGGCAGAGTTCACATTATATATTCGAGCATTTAGCTGTCTCACGGCCTTAAATCAAATGGAATTCTTCATGCAGTCTTGCAATATACAGACATAAAGAGACCGTGGCCGTTATGTGAAATAACTTGTTGGTGTAGAACAGCAATCAGCCATTTTGTGTCCCAGCCTCGTTGCCGCTTTTATGTCCGTCGTATGTGTCGGTGGCCGAGTAGGAAGGCCGACACAGGAATAAAGGTAGCACGCTGGTGCAGGTACGGAGGGGAGCAGCCAGAAACTAGAAACACTAGAGTAAATCAGAACGATATATATATTGCACAGAATTTATACAATACTTAACTTTTACAAAGTTCAGTACTGCAGAATGCTGATACATAGTTGAGCTAGAGGTCTGCCTAGTGCCTGTACGATAGCCAAGTCTTCATTGGTGCCGATCTGATTCCGAAGTGCTAACTGGTTCCTAACGCAGTCCCAAGTGAACGATGTCGTTCAGTGGTGGCCACGAGCGGAGTTGTGCAGAGGGCGCTCGTGGCTGTCGTCGTAAGAACGCCGCGCCGTGCGTGCATGGCGGCGCGCGGCGAAAGTAGGTGGCGCGCACTTTGTACTTGTGCGACACCACAAGCCACAATTGGTTTTATGATACTTTATTTATAAAGTACCATTACCGGTTTCGAATATTATATATTCATCTTCAGATGGTATATGCTTTC
This sequence comes from Locusta migratoria, assembly GCA_026315105.1. Classification (NCBI taxonomy): domain Eukaryota; kingdom Metazoa; phylum Arthropoda; class Insecta; order Orthoptera; family Acrididae; genus Locusta; species Locusta migratoria. The sequence continues at coordinate 789,746,339 of CM048755.1, read as the reverse complement.
TAGACATCCGGTGTTGAACTGTCCTAGGATATACAGAATTTATAGTTATACATGTGTAAAAAAACAGTGTTAATGTTCTTGGCATGTTTTAGAACGAAACATACTTGTAATGTTTATCTGGAGTATTTGACATTTGTATCCAGCGAAACCCACTCTTAATTGTGGTCACAGATGCACTTAGGTTTGTCATACCTAGTCATACCTAGTGTTCAGTCAACACAAGATGGCATACTTCAGAGCCATGATCCACCGAATGGAAAAAGTACGTATGAGTCACACAAAACAACAAAATGAAATCAATATACTAAAAACTGTTGCACATAATAACTGATATAATCCTACAATAATAGACAAAATCCACAACAAAATAAAAGCCAAAAGCACTGGTCTACAGAAAAGTAGTTCATCTACATCTACATGGGATACTCTGCAAATCACATTTAAGTGCCCGGCAGAGGGTTCATCGAACCACAATTATACTATTTATCTCCCATTCCATTCTCGAATAGCGCGCGGGAAGAAAGAACACCTGAATCTCTCTGTTCGAGCTCTGATTTCTCTTATTTTATTCTGATGATCATTTCTACCTATGTAAGTGGGAGTCAACAATATATTTTCGCATTCGGAGGAGAATGTTGGCGATTGGAGTTTCGCAAGTAGCCCACGCCGCAGCGATAAGCGCCGTTGTTGTAATGATTCCCATCCCAGATCCTGTATCATTTCCGTAACGCTGTCTCCCCTGTACGTGACAATACAAAACGAGCTGCCCTTATTTGGACTCTTTCGATGTCCTCCGTCAAACCCACCTGATAAGGATACCACACTGGGCTGCAATACTCCAAAAATGGACGGACAAGCGCAGTGTATGCAGTTTCTTTTGTAGTTCTGTTGCATGTTTTAAGGGTTCTGACAATGAAACGCAGTCTCTGGTTCGCCTTTCCCAAGATATTATCTACGTGTTCTTTCCATATTAGGTCTGAAGTAATAGTAATTCCTAGGTATTTAGTGGAGTTTACGGCCTTCACATTTGATTGATTTATGTTGTAAACAAAGTTTAACGGATTTCTTTTCGTGCTCATGTGGACGACTTCACACTTCTCATTATTTAGATTCAATTGCCAATTTTTACACCATATTGATATCTTATTCAGATCGTTCTGCAGTTGGTTTTGATCTTCAGATGATTTTACTAGACGGTAAATGACGGCGTCATCTGCAAACAACCTAAGAGAGCTACTTAGATTTTCCCCTAAATCGTTTATGTAAATAAGGAATAGCAGAGGACCAATAACACTACCCTGTGAAACGCCCGATATCACCTCTGTTTTAGTCGATGCCTTACCATCGATTACTACGAACTATGTCCTCTCTGACAAGAAATCCCCTACCCAATCGCAAATTTGGGGCGATATACCATAACCACGCAATTTGATTAAAAGCCGTTTGTGAGGTACGGTGACAAAAGCTTTCTGGAAATCAAGAAATACGGAATCGATTTGCGAACCTTTGTCGATAGCACCCATCACTTCATGTGAATAAAGAGCTAGTTGTGTTTCGCATGAACGATATTTTCTAAATCCGTGTTGAACTTGGGTCAATAGATCGTTCTGTTCGAGATAATTCATAATATTTGAATACAGGATATGTTCCAAAACCCTGCTGCAAAATTGACGTCAATGAAATAGGCCTGTAGTTTAGTGGATTACTCCTACTGCCTTTCTTGAATATAGGTGTGACCTGTGCAACTTTCCAATCTTTTGGTACAGATCCTTCTATGAGAGAGCGGTTGTATATGACTGTTAAGTAAGGAGCTATCGCTTCAGCATAATCAGATAGAAATCTAATGGGTATACAATCCGGACCAGAAGACTTGTTCTTGTTAAGTGATTTTAGTTGCTGCACTACTCCGATGATATCTACTTCTATGTTACTCATTACGGCATCTGTTCGTAATTCGAAATGTAGAATATTGGTTTCGTCTTCTTTGGTGAATGAGTTTCTAAAAGCTAAGTTTAGTAACTCTGCTTTAGTAGCGCTGTCATCGGCAGGATCGCCATTACTATCACGTAATGAAGGTATTGTATGTGATTTGCCCCGAGTATATTTAACATATGACCAAAATCTCTTTGGGTTTTCAGTCAAATTACGAGAAAGAGTTTCGTTGTGATAAATATTGTAGGCATCTCGCATTGAAATCCTCGCTACATTTAGAGCTTCTGAGTACGATCGCAAATCCTGGGGATTTCGTGTTCGTTTAAATTTAGTATGTCTTTTCCTTTGCTTTTGCAACAGTGTCCTGACCTGTTTTGTGTACCAAGGGGGATCGCCTCCTTCTTTTATAAATTTATTAGGTATAAAACTTTCAATTGCTGTCGATACCACTTCTTTGAATTTGAGCCACATCTATTCTACACCTACGTTTAGTGTTATAAACGAGTGGAAGCTGTCTTTCAAGAAGCAATGTATTTTGTTTCTATCTGCTTTCCTGAACAAATATACTTTGCGTTTATTTTTGGTAATTTTGGGACTTTCGATATTCAATTTCGCTACGACAGCTCTGTGTTCACTAATACCTGTATCCGTTTTGATGATCGTAATGAGCTCAGGATTATTTGTTGCTAAGAGATCAAGTGTGTTTTCACATCCATTTACAATTATAGTTGGCTCATGAACTAATTGTTCGAAGTAATTCTTAGAGAATGCGTTGAGTACAATTTCGGACGATGTTTTATGCCTACCTTCTGATTTGAAAATATAATTTCGCCAACAGATCGAGGGTAAATTAAAATCACCACCTACTATCATCGTGTGAGTCGGGTACGTTTTTGTAATTAGACTCAGGTTTTCTTTGAACCTTTCTGCTATTGTATCGTCTGAGTCGGGAGGCCGGTAAAAGGAACCGATTATTAACTTCTTACGATTTTCGGGTACAACCTCTACCCATAATAGCTCGCACGAACTATCAACTTTAACTTCGCTACATGAAATACTATTTTTGACGCCGACAAACACGCCCCCACCTATTTTGTTTAATGTATCCTTTCTGAACACCGATAGATCTTTTGAAAATACTTCTTCTGAACTTATTTCCGGCTTGAGCCAACTTTCGCTGCCTATAATGATGTGTGTTTCGGTGCTTTCTATTAACGCTTGCAGTTCTGGAACTTTCCCGACACAGCTACGACAATTTACAACTGTTATACCGATAGTTTGCGGATCTACATTTCTCCTGTGATCCAACTGAACCCTTTGAGATTGCCCATTTTCTATTTCCCCGAAGCTCTTTATCCTAAAAAACCGCCCAGTCCACGCCACACAGCCCCCGCTACCCGTGTAGCCGCTTCCTGCGTATAGTTCACACAATAGTCACCAAAAAACAAATCCACCTCCCGTAGAAGATGAAACTAAATACACTGTTATCCCATACACAGGCCCACTACGACACCGAATAGCAAATCTGTTTAAAAAGAAAAATGTTAAAATCAATTTCTCCACTAACAATAAATTACAACAAAATCTCATCCATGATATAAATCCATCCAAGGCCCCCTACAGTAAATCAGGAATATACAAGCTACAATGTGATTCATGCCCAAAATTCTATATAGGTCAGACTGGCAGAAGCTTGAAATCTGATACAAAGAACACCTTGATGCATTTAGACTTGACAACTTGAACAGATCTACATTTACAGCCCACATGGCTGCAGAGAACCATTCTGTGAAAAACATAGAAAACAGTATGAAAATATTGCACTTGGCAGAAAAATGAGGCACAATGAATTTTTTGGAAGAGATGGAAATACACATACACAAAAATGTCTCCCCTCATAATATCCTTAATGAGCAGACTGAGCTGGCTAATACTCCCTTTAAAAAAAAAAAAAAAAAAAAAAAAAAAAAAAAAAAAAAAAAAAAAAAAAAAAAAAAAAAAACTAATCAGAAACTACACTCCAATTTAAATAACTCACTCCTAGCTGCCGATCAAATACAACTTTGAAAACAATGTACGTAACTGAAATAATAAACAGTTTTCATAATACTAAACATTAATAGCACATAATAACTGCACGTATTCACTTAACTGCATTTGTATCTTGTACAAAATGATTTTCAAAGTTGCTCGACATTCAATTAGATCTGTATTGTAATCTAGAACTTATCACATATCTCTGGTGCTCGTGTTCTTTTAGTACTTATCTCAATATCATTGGTGCTCGTGTTCTTTGCTATGTTTATTTCCGTTGTCATCTGGTGCCTGTGAAGCGTACATACGGTGCAGAAATATGTGGTGTAGGCTTAAAATTAGTGCAGTGACTTAACACAAGTGGCTAGGTATGACAGCCGGCCGCGGTGGCCGAGGGGACTGAGGCGCTCCAGTCACGGTCTGCACGGCCACAACGGTCGGGGGTTCGAATCCCCCCTCGGACATGGATATTTGTGCCGTCCTTAGTATAAGGTAGTAGATAAGTAGTTTGTAAGTTTAGGGACTGGTGACCCCGTAGTTAAGTCCCATAAGCTTAACAAACAAACAACAACAACAACAGCTAGGTATGACAAACCTAAGTGTATCTGCGACCACAGTTAAGAATGTGTTTCGCTGGATACAAATAACAAGTACTCCAGATGAACATTATAAGTAAGTTTCGTCCTAAAACAAGCCGAAAACATAATCACTGTTTTTTACACGTGTAAAACTATAAATTCTGTATATCCTAGAACAATTCAGCACTAAACTAACACCAGATGTTTAGAAAGCATATACCATCTGGAGATGAATACATAATATTCGAAACCGGTAATGGTACTTTATTATAAAGTATAATAAAACCAATTGTGGCTGGTTGCTGTTCTACACCAACAAGTTATTTCAAATGGATTTTTTTGCAGATTCTGCCTGCATCGTCGGACTTCCGTTGTCGTCTCTTCTTATTGGGTTTTTACTATTACCGTGAACATAAGAATTTGAGCTCAATGAGTGTTTTCTACGTGGTTAGACATACAACATTCCATTCTTCGAGATTGACGGGACTGGCACCTAACAGAGGCAGGGAGCTCTCATGAGAGAAGGAGGGAGGTCAAGGGAAAGGTTTGCTAATTATGCGCTGGTCCAAGGGCCAGCTCCATTGCTGAGCTGTACGGCCTGCAACACCAGTAATGGACCATTTTCTTACATCCGCTTATGAAGTACGTGGTATCGGCATCAGCTGATTCAGGGATCTAAAAAACCCTTCGTTTTAGGTATTGTTTATTATAATAAAGAGACAAGAAATTTCACCGGCAGATAAAGTCTTATCGTGTTATTACATTTAGTGTTGCAACTCGGGTGCTACGAAAGAATACCTTTTCAACGCAACGGAGCTGTTATGATCAATCAGAAGATCGCCATTTCAGCGCATTCGTCATACTTGAATATCAGAGAATGCTATTTGTACGAGAAAACTTTATGAAGTATGGAGGGCATATGATGGCACCCCTATTACGTCGAGTATTCAACGGGCCGGCGTGGTAGCTCAGCGTGTTCGGTCAGAGGACTGGCCGCGCCGTGTAATAAAAAGAAGCTGAGCTAAAATATCGAGCAGGCACGATCTATACACGTCATCCAAGACACGATCTGCTCCAAAAAATCCCGAGTTGATAGCGTTGTGTTGTGGGGAGCATACGGTAGCATCCACCTACTTCGTAAGTTTTTTTCTTTTTACACCTTTTATTACTTTTTTTAATGGATTCGACAACAAATTTCTTATTTCGATGCAGAATGGACTTCCTCTGTACATGTATCTGTATAAGAGAGCCAACCCAAACTGAATGCCGTCATGCTCAATTTAAGGTAATTTAACAGCTACAGAAATATTTTAAGTAACTGGGAAATTTGAGTATGTAAATTCCATAATGAAGTAAAAGTTGTGAACCCCAGTAATACCCAGCGCCAGCCACCACTACCTGTATGTCTAATCTGATAAGGCGCTTACCTATCAGCAAGACCTCTATAACGTAATAGTACGAATGTTCAAATGTTTGCATAGCTTATGGGAGTTAACTACAGGGTCATCAGTGCCTAAACTTACAAACTACTTATGAACTAGCTAACACTAAGGACCGCACAAATATCCATGCCCGAGGGGGGATTCGAACCCCCGACCGTAGTGGCCGTGCAGACCGTGACTGGCGCGCCGCAGTCCCCTCGGCCACCGCGGCCGGCAGTACGAATGTGGTTAAAGACTAGTGTTTATCTAAAACTTGACGTCGATAAAAATGAAAGAAACGAGAACATCGGTGTATATTTAAAAGTGTTTGTATGAGGTTTGTTTTAACTGTGGATGCTACATTTCCGGGTTTCTGCCTTGGCACAAGTCCAATCCCAGATCATTACATTAACATATGCAATTAGTTCCCTTGCCCGAAATAAAAGAAGTGTAATTCTTCAGGTTTCCCCGGCGAGGCGTTGTCATCTTGTACAATCGGGTACTCTGCCGGTTATTCGCGTCTTTTCTTTCACGATATTTCAACTGCGTACCTCGCAGTCTTGTTCAGGTGTTTCCTGATACTGATTGCACAGGTTTTTTCTTCTTTTTATCGTGGGAGGGAACATGTGAGGTATTAATGCCTAGGCGCTCCGTTTGCAGGCGTCTTCTCGCCGCGGCTGTTCCGATGGTTGTGCGCGTACTTTGCAGTTGTTATCCATTACCGCTCCGTCCTGAATGTCCTCCTAATTGTTCAGAACATTTCATCATTTCTTTTTAATTTTAGTTGCGCTGTGGGGCTGTCTGCTACCGTAGTGCGCCGTGTCGGTGATTCCCTCCGGAGTCGTTGCTTGCCAGGAGCGGCTGCAATGTTATTTTCAAGTCGCTGGTGTTCAAATTGTCTTTCTGGACCAGGTCAAACTCAGCTGGTATCCAGCGTCACGGTTGATAAGATTGTCTATAATCTTAATTTCTACAGATTCATTGATAACGCTATCCCAGTATTTCGGTGTTTGTGTTGTAATCTTGGCGTCATCATATTTCACAGAATGACCTCCCGGCCGCAGTGGCCGAGCGGTCTGCGGCGTGCCAGTCACGGTCTGCACGGCCGCTGTTGTCGGGGGTTCGAATTCCCACTCGAGCATGTATGTTTGTGCCGTCTTTAGTATAAGGTAGTTCATAAGTAGTTTGTAAGTTTAGGGACTGATGACCCTGTAGTTAAGTCCCATAAGCTATATAAACATTTGAGCATAGAATGACCTAGTTCCAAACAGTGCTCGGCAATAGCTGACTTGTTTACCTGTCTAGGTCTTGTATGCCTTTGGTGCTCTTTGCACCTGATGGTTTTTTTTTTTTTTTTTTTTTTTTTTTTCTTTTTTTTTTTTTTTCTGTGTACATACCCATCGCTGAAATTAGTACATTATTTTCACTTTCCGGCCCGATATAGTGCATTTTAAGTGTGTTCCTGTTCATGTTATAACATTTTCCTACACTGGGAAATACAAAAAACCATTAACCTGTACATACTGTTAGGAACACAGTATTACAGAAAATCGGAAAAATACTAATACTACCTCTACTGAAACAGCAGAAACAGACTCAAAGTAGGTAACTGAATATCTACAATGAGTTTTTTTTTTTTTTTTTTTTTTTTTTTTTTTTTTTTTTTTTTTAACATTTGAACAACATTATGCTTCATTTACTGGTAGTGGAGCCATTTTCAGGGTACTTTTTCTTTATACAGAACAAACATTAAAGGGCTTTTTTTTCCCTCAAGGTCAGGATTTTTTTTTTATAAAAAAAAGGAAAAAATAAATAAAGGGGCCTATGTGCCACCGCCACTTTTGCCCTAAGAAAAAAACAAAAAAAAACAAAATTAACTGTACCTCTTCAGGCGTTGGCTCCTGTCTATACCTATCCCAAATCAAACTAACCTAGATACACTAAGTGATAGGAGGAAAACATAGGAATGGGAAGGAGTCATTTGCAATCATTTATTTATTTATTTTTATTGCTTTATTGAAGTGTTCTATGTCTTGTTCTCTTTGTGCAGTTCTTCACACGTCTTCAGTGGGGAACATCCAAACTCGTCTTCTCGATAATTTTTGTATAGGTTCCGTTTTCAGTTCTTTCAGGACTCATATCAACAAGAACATCACATTAGCTTCTCATAGTTTGAACGTTCCAGCTGGGAGGCGGATCGTGAAAGACGCTCCATAAAAAATTGGAAAAGTACTGTTGGTATTTGGGGTTACGAACGATAGCGCAATGGCGATCATTGAGGTACGTCCAGTAATCCAGTTCTGATTTCTCGTCTCGGTCGAAAAGGTAGCGGACGGTGTGTCCGCGTATCCAGTTCACAGCGTTAGTTTTCGTGGCCGGGTAATAAATCGTGTCCGGGAATAGCAGCGTCTGGAATGAGAGCTGCGCAGGTGTACGTCGGGTGACGAAAGCGAGAATGCGTTGTGCGAGTCTCCAGACGTCGGAGGAAGGACCACATTCGGACCGGTGGTTGTCGGTGTCATCCACCCCACAGTGAAGACATAGGGGTGTGTCAGCGAGTCGGATACGGTGCAGGCGAAAACGGTTGACTTGTTTACCGTTGACGGTGATATACCAGGCGGACTGGACGCTGGAATCAAGAAAAACTGCATGTACTGCTTTCCATGCACGACGCCATATGATTTGCGGAAACTTTTGTTCAATAGGATTGGGGGGCTGATGTAGTTGGAGGGTCTCATAGACAGTCTTTGCCCGTAATATTCGTGAAAGAGGTAAGGATTGGTAAATGTAGCTTAATTCCAAAAAGAAGTGTCGGATGTAGTAAAAAGGACCTGGAATGTCAGATAAATTGACCGGGGATGTTTTAGAGACGGGTGCATATTCTCGTAAAAGCAGTCCGGTCATGCTCGTCGGGCAGTGTCGCCATATTTTCAGTTGGGAACTAACAAACAGTGCCGTGACTTTTTGTGGGACGTGGAAGAGACCGACCCCACCACGATCCCGTGGGAGGGAAAGTGAGGCATATTGGACCTTGAATAATAGTCCAGTACAGACAAAGGATCCCATCGCCATCATCATGCGACGGGCAATGGATATCGGGATCGGGAACACTTGTGCCACATGGGGAATGCGAGAGGCGTGATAAACGTTCACGTAACGCGCACGTTGAATCACATCCAGGGATCTAAATCGGTGTTGAAAGAGGCTTCCCCGGATCGTTTGGAGCAGACGCCTGGCATTTAAGGTCGCCGAACGACGAAGATCTTTTGTAAAGTCAATGCCTAAGTAGCGGACGGTGGTGGCCACACTTAGGGGGTCAACGCATCTAGCAGATAGACCCTCTCCAATAAGCAGAACTTTCGATTTAGCAACGTTGAGAGAACTGCCCGATGCTTCGCCATATGTTGTTATCCATGTCAGAGCTGCGCGAACGTCGTCTTCACTGCGTAGGAAGAGCATGAGATCATCAGCGTATGCCACACAGCAGAAACGGTGTCCGTGCAAAGATATGCCCGTGAGACGTTGGCGAAGTCCTTTGAGCAGTGGTTCTAAGACAAATGCATACATAATTGTAGAAAGTGGGCAACCTTGTCTAACAGATCGTGCAATCCTAAGAGGCGCAGTGAGGCGTCCATTATAGAGTACTCTGGAAGTTGCGCCACTCAAAAGGCGCTTTACTACACTCACTATTTGTGCCGGGAAGCCCATGTGTTGTAGGACCGTTACCAGAAAAGTGTGATCTACCCGATCGAATGCCTGACTGAAGTCAAGCGAAGCCAGTGCACCAGGCAGTTGTCGGAACTTGGCGAGCGCAATCATGTCCCTGTAACGGCAAAGGGCCGTTCGAACATTGTTGGCTCCACCCAGGGAAGTCTGGTCGTGGGATGTTACGTACGGTGCTGCCTTCTTGAGTCGAGTTGCTAACAAGCGGGTGAATATCTTTAAGTCACTATTGAGAAGAGTGATGGGCCGGTAGTCGCTGATCCGTGATCGCCCGTGAGGTTTAGGGACGGGAACAATAACACCGTCGAGGAAGGCGGGAGGGATCGTCGTTGCTGGGGACATCAGTTCACGGCAGATAGCTGTCCAAGTGGGTACCAACAGGTAGCTAAAACTCTTGTAAAATTCTAGGGGGAGGCCGTCAGGTCCTGGGGATTTATTGGCGGCTCCCGCCCTGATAGCGTCCAGGACTTCGTCAGTGGTCACGTCTTCTTCGAGTTCAGTCGCCACGTCTTCCGGAACAGTGTTAGTGATGAGTGCCGCAACATCCTCGATTAAAGTTGGGTTTTGTGGAGCGGCCATGTACAACCGGGTGAAGTGAGAATGAAAAGCATGACCAATATCTTTTTGAGATGTATATCGTCGGCCTTCCACATCGACAAGATCTTGTATAAGAGCTCGACGTCGATGACTGCGTTCTGCAAGTACATGGTACATCGACGGTGGTTCCTGAGGTATACGATCATTAGTACGGGACCTCACAATGACGCCCTCTAACCGTCGACGCGTGAGAAGGGTGATATGTGATTTAGCACGATGCACGATCGTCTGTCGAGATGGAGAGAATGGCATCGAAGTGCACTCTCGTAGGATCGCGTAGTGAAAGTCTAAGGTGCTTGCTTGCCAGGCCTTGACATCTTTACCGTATCCCATCAATGCTTTTCGTAGTGCCGGTTTCGCGCAGGATAACCACCATGATAAAGTCGACGTGTAGGCGGGGCGACGGCGGCGGCAGAGGGCCCATGCGTCCTCTACTACGCATCGACAGTCAGGAGCAGTCAGGTGGGCAACGTTCAGTTTCCATGGACCGCGACTGTGCCACACTCGTTGTCGGGCGAGGACGACGTCGCAGATGTAGGCTTCATGATTGGAGAAGGCCATAGGCCATACTTCAGCATGTCGTGTGGCATCAGCGAGGGTGCGTGTAAGGTAAACGCGGTCGAGTCGACTGGACGAGTGTGGTGTGTAGTATGTGAACCCCGCGCGTGTTCCATAGAGTTTCGTCCATGAATCGATTAGTTGGAGTCGATCGATAATGGAAGACAGGGCTGCGCACGGAGAATGTGTGGGGAGTTGATCAGTGGGTCCTTGTGTGCAGTTGAAATCCCCGCCAAGCACCAGATCATCCAGTGGACCCACAAAAAGCGGCATTACCTCGTCAGCAAAGAAGACATGTCGTTCTCTACGTCTGTTGGAGCCTGACGGTGCGTATACGTTGATAACACGCACACCGAACAGAGTAAGGGCCATTCCCCTCGCATTAGGAAGGTACACAACATCTTCAGCAGGGAGCCCTTCGCGGAGGAGGATGGCAACTCCGCTACCATTGTCGGAGGCGTGAGAGATGTGCGCTTCGTAGCCGGTAGGAGCGTAGAAGGCAGAGACGAACACTTCTTGAAGGAGGGCAATGTCGACATCGGCAGCGTATATAGTGTCACGGAACATCGCCAATTTGTGAGGAGCTCTGATGGTAGCAAGATTCATCGTTGCAATGCGGTAGTGTTGCGGACGTGCTCCTGCTGATGTCGATGGGGGTCCTGTTAAGATGTCCGGTGGGTGTGGGGCGTCAGAAGCCGCCACTGTGTCTGTAATCACTAGGCGCAAGTTTTGTCGGGCGCCACCGAGGGATTCGCCCCATCCGGCGGGCCAGAGTTCTGATCTGTCTCATCTTCGACATCGGCGCTCCAGGGGGCCGACACGAAATTCGAGTGATTCTCACTCCCTTCGAGTGGTAGGGGTGGTGATGCTGCCACAGTGTTATCCTGTGGGGGTGCCTCTACAGGGTCCACTGTTGTCGGGGGAGATAGAAGGCAGTGAATAGGACGTTCTTCGATTGCGACATCGGGTACGGCGTTTTCCGTGGTTGTGACGCTCGAAGAGAGAACACTGTCAGACATCCTGTCGTCTTCCTGTGGGGAGATGTCATCGGAGGACGGTCGACTTCTCTTCTTCCGTCTCCTGGGCGACCGCTGTTTCCGAACGTGCTGCTCCGTGTCGGAGTGCGGGTGTCCGTCGTCAGATGTAGTGCCCGTCTGTATGAAAGCTGCGGTGGGCACCACTCTTGGGTCGAGGTCCATCGCTTCGGCCGCGCCGTCTTTCATGTACTGAAAGTTTGTCGGTCTCGTCTCAGGCATGGTAGAAGAGGATGCGGAAGTCTCTTCCACGCTGCAGTCCTCGGCGGGAAGCGTTGGCGGGAGAAAGGACGCATCCTGAAGTGTTGCTTCAGGTTTTCGCACGGCTGAGGCGTAGGAGTCTGATACAGGTGGTGCTGTTGCAGCTGGAACTGCCTCATCTGTCGGAATCCGGAGTAAACGGCGATGGAGACATTCGGAACGAACGTGGCCCTCTTGTCCACAGCCTGCACAAGTCCGCGGCTGTCCATCATACATGACGATGGCTCGCACACCACCAATCATTAGGTAGGATGGTACGTGTTTTGACAGTTCGATCTTGATCTGTCGTACGCCGTTTAATACTTGGTACGTCGTGAACGTCTGCCATTTTTCAGCCATGTGTCCCACAACCTTGCCGTAGGGGCGAAAGGCTTCAATGACGGCGTCTTGCGGTACCTCGAATGGAAGCTCAAACACACGAAGTGTTCGCAGTCCGAATCCTGCATGGTCCACCGTCACCTCCCCGATATGTCCGTCCAAGTGTTTGAATTTCAGTCCTTGTGCGTGTTGTCGTACGACTTCAGCACATGCGGTCTCAGATGTCATTTTGATGTAAACGACACTGCCGGTGATCGAGAAGTGGATACCTATCACTTCTTGTGGTTTCAATCGTAGCTCATCACGAATAAATTGTTCAATTTCGTAAGCGCGTGGTCGTGGATGTTCTGCTTGGAATGTAACTTTCAGGGTCGCTCGGCGGTAAGAGTGCGCCATAACGTACACAGTTACTGGACTCGAGACAATACAAATACCGCGACGCGGAAGTAAACAACACCGGCGGCGGGGCAGTACCCTGCGCGCGGAGCAGGTCCGCACGCGCCTACGGACGAAAGCCAACTGTGCTGTCAACGGACCTAGTCGTCTGGCCGATGTATGCCATACCACATTGACATGGTGTGTGGTAAACACCGGGATTCTGTAGACCCAAGTCATCCTTCACACTTCCTAGCAGAGTCTTAATTATGGTGAGTGGATGGGACACGCTCTCGATATTATATCTGAAACTGGAACCTCGTGCAGGATCTTCTGAAGACGCATCGAAAGGAACATTCAGACCCAACTGGACACAAGCATAACTTTGGATCTGTACATGACGGCGCTCTACTGGGCCCAGAGCGACAATCTGAACACCAGCGGCCTGAAAAAAGCATTGCAGCCGCTCCCGGTGGAAGGCACAGCGCACTGCGGTAGCAGACCGCCCCACACCGCAACACAAATTAACTGACGCCCAGGAAAAGGTGAAATCTTAGGAACAACATTCAGAACGTCACACTGAAGGAGCGGTAATGGATAATAGCCTGCCGCGGTGGCTGAGTAGTCTGCGGTGCGCCAGTCATGGTCAGCACAGCCACTACGGTCGGGGGTTCGAATCCCCCCTCGGGCATGGATATTTGTGACGTCCTTAGTATTCGCTAGTTCATAATCAGTTCGTAAGTTTAGGGACTTATGACCCCGTAGTTAAGTACCATAAGCTCTAAAAACATTTGGACATTTTTGGAATGGATAATAAGCACAAAGTAGGCGCTCAACCGTCTGAACAGCCGCGGCCAGAAGAAGACGCTACTGCCGCTGCAATTGGTCGGCGCATGACGAGGCACGGACGGCTTACGGAGCGCCTAGCACCGTGCAGGCATCAATACCGGACACGTTCCACTGTGAAATCAGTATCAGGAAGTACCTGGAGAAGACTGCGAGGTACGCAGTTGAAATAACGTGCAAGAAAAGATGCGAATAACCGGCAGAATACTCGATTGTACAAGATGATAACTGAAAATGTATTTGGCAACATTATGATGTGGATGAATCCTGGTTCAATTGTACCAGCAGTCAATTTGAACTGAGTAGGTAACGTTGCGTGGAAGTTTGATCGTAGTATTATCACTTGACATATTTTATGCAACGTTTCATTCAAACTACCCTGCAATGTTTCTCAAATTATGTGTGTTATGGTCTTCAGTCCGGAGACTGGTTTGATGCAGCTCTCCACCCTACTCTATCCTGAGCAAGCCTTTTCATCTCCTCATAAGAACGGCAACCCACATCCACTTGAATCTGCTTACTATACGCGTCTCTTGGTCTCCCTCTGCGATTTTTACCCCACACACTTCCCTCCAATGCTAAATTTACGATTCCCCGATGTCTAAGAATGTGTCCTACCAAGCGATCCCTTCTTTTAGTCAGGGTATGCCAAAAATTCCTTTTCTCACCAATTCTGATCAGTACCTCTTCATTAGTTATGCGATCTACCCACCTAATCTTCAGCATTCTTCTGTAGCACCACATTTCAAAAGCCTCTATTCTCTTCCTGTCCACACTGCTTATCGTCCATGTTTCACTCCCGTACAAGGCAACACTCCACACAAATGCCTTCAGAAAAGACTTCCTTACACTTAAATTAATATTTGATGTTAGCAAATTTCTCTTTTTCAAAAATGCTTTTCTTCCCATTGCCATTCTACATTTTATATCCTCTGTACTGCGACCATCGCATGTTATTTTACTACCCAAGTAACAAAACTCATCTACCACCTTCATTGTTTCGTTACCTAATCTAATTCCTTCAGCATCACCTGATTTTCTAAGACCGCATTCCATTATTTTTGTTTTGCTCTTGTTAATGTTCATTTTATATGCTCTCTTCAACACGCTGTCCATTCCATTCAACTGCTCTTCCAGGACCTTCGCTGTCTCTGACAGAATTACAATGTCATCAGCAAAACGCAATGTTTTTATTTCTTCCCCCTGAACTTTAATCCCTATTCCATATTTTTCCTTACTTTCCTTCACCGCCTGCTCGATGTACAAATTGAATAACATTGGAGAAAGGCTACAACCTGTTTTACTCCCTTCCCAACTGATGCTTCCCTTTCATGCCCTTCGAGTCTATCTCAAATTATATTAGTCCCATAATCAATATATCAGTCAAGCGTATGACGCTTCCGTATAAATATAAACAAAGTCGCTATTTCCCCTCGGGGTGTAACAGCAGCCAGCACAGACGTGTGAGAAAATGCAGATTAATATGATTGATTCATAGGTGCCATCTCGCCCACGTCAAATGTTTGTGACCCTTATGGGTCTTCACTGCGGGGTCATCAGTCCCTAAACTCACAAACTACTTATGAACTACCTCATACTAGAGACAGCACAAACATCCATGCCCGAGGGGGGATTCGAACCCGCGACGGGGAGCAGCCTCGCGTATCGCAGCTTAGCGCCTCAATGCACTCGGCTGCGGCCTCGCCCACGCCGTCATAGAAAACGAACTACTTGTCACAATTGAAATTCTCGTACAATGATTATATTGTACAAAAATACTTCTAGTGCTTCGTGTACTAATTCCAGTGTGAACATTTCAAATGTTGCTGACCAGTCGAAAGTTATTCGGCGTTCTAACAAACTGTTCAGTCCTCTCCAAACCAACGGCCACGTGGTGCAATTTCAATTGGAAACCGGTGCCTCTTTGTCACTAATTAACCAAGAGACATACAAACCTACCGGTGCTCCGCCGTTACAACGTTAAAATCGTCATGTGAACTTCTTATGATAGTGCAGATTAGACGTATTAGGCACATGTGTTTTGAATGCCATGTACAAGCATACAGCAAAATCAGTTTCCGCGGCAGTTCTTCGGGCAGCTATTACTCAAAACATTTTCGATTTAGATGCCTTCGGCCTCTTCGGGCTGCATATTAAGGTTAATGTATTTCAAATTTTTACCCCTCAGTCACCAAGTGACAGTGATAAATTGTGCAATGAATTTAAGACTCTCTTTGATGGTTCCTGAGGCTGTGCGAAAGATTTTGCTGTACACTTTACTCTCTGCCTAGATGAGCATCCCAACTTCCGTGGGAAGTGCGTGGTGAAGTTGCCATTGAACTTGGCCGTCTTCAACAGTTAGGTGTGCTGCAAGCTATTACGGCGAGTCTGTGCCCCTCTCCTATTGTGTTTGTTGGCAAAACCAATGGTTCTATTCGCGTGTGCGTTATTTTGAAGAAAACTGTCAATTCATAAACAATTGTAGACACTTTTCCGTTGCCACGTCCAGAGGATTTACTGGAAAACTGGAGGCAGGTTCCTACTTCTCAAAGATTGATTGTTGTTGTTGTTGTGGTCTTCAGTCCGCAGACTGGTTTGATGCAGCTCTCCACGCCAACCTGTCCTGTGCAAGTCTCTTCATCTGAGAATACGTTCGGCAACCTACATCCCTTTGAATCTTACTGTATTCGTCCCTCGGTCTCCCTCTACGATTTTTACCCCACATACTTCCTTCTAATGCTAAGTTCACGATTCCTTGATGTCTCAGGATGTGTCCCACCAACCTGTCCCTTCTCTTAGTCAGAATACGCCAGAAATTGCTTTTCTCCCCAATTCTGTTGAGCACCTCATTAGTTACGTGATCTACCCATCTAGTTTTCATCATTCGTCTGTAGCAAAACATTTCAAAAGCTTCTATCATCTTTTTGTCTGAACTCCTTATTGTCCACGCTTCACTTCCATACAATGCTACACTCCAGACAAAGGCCTTCAGAAAGGATTTCCTAACATTTAAACTAATATGGGATGTCAACAAATTTCGCTTCTTCAGCAACGCTTTTCTTCCCATAGCCATTCTGCATTTTATATCTTCTTTACTACGGCCATCAAAAGTTATCTTGCTACCCAAATAGCAAAATTTATTGTCTCATTGCCTAATCTAATTCCTTCAACATCGCCTGATTTTCTGACACTACAATCCATTACCCTTATTTTACTCTTATTAATGTTCATTTAATATCTTCCTTTCAAGACACCGTTCATTCCATTTAATTGCTCTTCCAGATACTTTGCTGTCTCTCACAGAATTACTATGTCATCAGCAAACCGCAGAGTTTTTATTTCCTCTCCCTGGACTTTAATTCCCTCTCCAAATTTCTCCTTGCATTCCTTCCCCGCTTGCTTAATGTACAGATTGAACAGCATTCGTAAAAGGCTACAACCCTGTCTTACTCCTTTCCCAACCAATGCCAAACCTTCTTGCCCTTCGACTCTAGTAATTTGTGTCTGTTTTTGTACAAGTTTAATATAACTCTTCGCTCCCTATATTTTACTCCTGCTACCTTCGGAATTTGAAAAAGTGTGTTCCAATCAACATTGTCAAAAGCTTTCTCCAAATCTACAAACGCTAGAAACGTATGTTTGCCTTTCCTTAGCCTATCTTCTAAGATAAGTCGTAATGTGAGTATTGCCTTCCGTGTTCCAACATTTCTCCTAAATCGAAACTGATCTTCCCCAAGGTCGGATTCATCCAGTTTTTCTCTTCGTCTGTAAATTATTCGTTTCAGTATTTTGCAACCATGGCTTATTAAACTGATAGTTCTGTAATTTTCACATTTGTCTTTACTTGATTTCTTTTGAATTGGAATTACTATATTCTTCTTGAAGTCGGAGGGTATTTCCCCTGTCTCAAATATTGTGCGTACTAGGTGGAACAATTTCTTCATGACTGGCTCTCCTAACGATATCAGCAGTTCAGACGGGATGTCATCTATTTCAGGGGCCTTGTTTCTACTCAAATCTTTTAGTGCTCTATCAAATTCTTCTCGCAGTATAGTATCTCCTCTCTCATCCTCCTCTGTATCATCTTCCATTTCTAGAATACTGATTTCAAGTTTATTCCTTCCACCTTTCAGCTTTCCCATCTTTGCTTAGTACTGGTTTTCCATCCGAGTTCTTGATATTCATACCGCTACTTTTTTGTCTCCAAATGTCTCTTTTATTTTCCTGTAGGCAGTATCTATCTCTCCCCTATTCATACATTCTTCTACGGTCTTTCATTTCTCCTCAAGCCACTCCTGCTTAGCCAATCTGCATTTCCTGTCAGCCTCATTTTTCAGATGTCTGTACTCCCTTTTGCCTTCTCCATTTGCTGAATTTTTATATTTTCTCCTCTCATCAATTAAGTTCAGTGTATCCTGTGTTATCCAGGGATTTCTATTAGGCCTTGTCCTTCTGCCTATATGATCCTCTGCAGCCTTCATTACCCTTTCTCCCAGAGCTACCCATTCTTCTTCTACTGTATTACTTTGCCCCCTTTCAGCCGATCCTTGCCTAATGCTCCCTCTGAAACCCTCCACCACCTCTGGCTCCTTCGATTTGTCCAGGTTCCATCTCCTAACTTTTCTACCTTTCTGCAGTCTCTTGAGTTTTAATCTGCAGATCATAACCAACAAGTTATGGTCAGAGTCTATATCTGCCCCTGGATATGCCTTACAATTTAAAACCTGGTTTCTAAATCTATTCATTACCATTATAAAGTCAATCTGGTACCGTCCAGTGTCTCCTGGTGTCTTCCACGTATACAGCCTTCTTTCGTGATGTTTAAACCAAGTGTTGGTAATCATTAAATTGTGCTCTGCACCCAATTCTACCAAGCAATTCTACCAAGATTGATTACAAGACGCTTCCATCTTCAGATTCCCCTTGGTTAAGAGTCTAAAAGTGTATGGTGATCAACACACACACTGGTCTTTCTCGTTTTTTTACGTCTTCCCTTCGGAAGCTCTTCCGCACTAGCACTTAGAACAGTTGTTGTGCAATATCCCCCACTGTGCTCCGTATCTGGATGACATTATTGTGTCAGATGCGTCAACTTAAGTGCACTTACTTAATCTCGGGAATGTTTCTACTGTTCTTGCTGCAAATGGACTGAAGTGCAGTCGTGCGAAACGTGTGTTTTGTGTACCTCAAGTCGAGTTCCTGGGTCATGTGATTGACGCTTCTGGCATTCGCCCTGTTCAAAAACATTTAGATCCTATTCGCCACCTTTCTGTGCCCAGAAATGTGTTGAAATTCAGTCGGTGCTCGGAAAATTGTTGCACTATATCAAGTTCATCCCGAACGCGGCTCAAATCGCCGCTCAACAGCATCGCCTTCGTAAGAAGCATGTTGAATTTCGGCGGTCACATAAATTTAGCAATGCTTTTCAGACACTTGAAGACGCTTTACTCAGTGCCCCACGCCATATGGCATACAACTCAATAAAACCTTTGATTTTGGTTACGGACGCATCTTCTATTGGTATAGGAGTGTTTTTGTCTAATAGGAGTGGGCTCTGCCGAACGTCCAATTGCGTTCGCATCTAAGCTTCTGACCAACGCCCAAAGAAATTACAGTCAAGTTGAAAAAGAAGCCCTGGATATTATTTTCGGCGTCACTAAGTTTAATCAGCATCTCTATTGTCGCAAACGTATTTTGGTTATGGATCATAAGCCATTGACCTCACTGTCCATCCGGCGAAGGATATTCCGGATCGGACAGCACAAAAGCTTCAAAGATGGACTCTCATACTGTCCAACTACAATTATGGTATTGTGTATCGTCTGACTTCTAAACATGCAATGCAGACAAACTCTCTTGTTTGCCTCTTCCTGCTGATTCAGAGTTAGATTCATCAGATGTTGCTTGTTGCTATCTGGACCAAGATGTTTTGCAAAGTTTTCCTTTCGATTCTGGTATCATCACGTCAATTAGAGTTTATTACTCGCGGATGGCCCTCAATGAAGTAGCAACTTTCTAATCCAGTGGTATGTCGTTATTTTCCACAACGCCACACGTTGACACTTCAAAATGGCGTTATTTTGCTGCATTCGGCAAATGGTTCTACTCGAGTCGTTGTGCCGCGAGAAACTCGAGCCGCCGTCTTGAAACAACTGCATAGCGGACACTGGGGAATGGTCCGCACAAAGCAGCTGGCCTCGGTACGGGCTCGATTCAGACATGGAACGCCGTGCCTGCTCAGAGAATGCCGCGGCACCCCGTCAGCAGACCTCCGACTGGCCTCGTCCTAGGTCGCCATGGAAACGACTGCATGTTGACTTTGTGGACCATTCTGGGATACTCGTCGGTTAGTTGTGGTCGATGCGTACAGAAAGTTCTCTTTCTGTGTTCCCGTGCGTTCTACGACTTCGTTCCACACCATTCGTGCTCTTCAGACTACTTTTTTGTTTGGAAGGATTGCCCGAGTGCATTGTGTCGGACAATGGACCACATTTTTTTCTGCGAAATTTCGAAAGTTTTGTTCCACCAACGGCATCAAGCATGTGACGTCTGCTCCTTTATCGCCGCAAAGCAGCGGAGAAGCAGAATGCTTCGTATATACAGGGTGTTTCACTAAGTGTGTTTGCCTCTGTAACTTATAAAATAATAGGTGACGGGAAATTTTAATGCGGTAGGTCAACGCAAGAAATGTTATACTTTCTGCGGAGCTATGAACATAGTTTATTGTATCATTTTCCAAAGAGCTACAGCACAAAGATATAATTTTTTAAATGGAACAATAGTTTTTTCTATCGTGCATTGGATTCGTTGAAACCAGCTGCGTCCAAATCAATTTAAACTACATTCCTATCCCTGTTAGTTTCGGAGCTACGACCCTTCAAAGTTTAGAGGGCGGAGGCTTCGACAGCGTAGCTGACTGGCTGGTGGTCATGAGACAGTGGGCCGTGCCCCAGGGGATAGCCACTCGGCCAGTCAGATACGCTGTCGCAGCCTCCATCCCCAGAACTTTGAAGGGTTGTAGCTCCCAAACTAACAGTGATAGGAATGTAGTTTAAAGTGATTTGGACGCAGCTGGTTTTGTGGACGCAGTTGCCCTTGTTACTGATAAAAACATAGGTTGTTACAATTACATTGATATGCAAATTTAATGAAATGGGAGCGAAGGTCGGGCAATTGGGCCATTGCTGGGGATGGAGGGAGTAACGATACTTCGGCGGTCGGGCAAGTGGCCGAGGGGGTGGGGGGTACCTGGCGTCGATGACAAGCAAACGACGGGCTAATCTCAGTAGGCCAGGAGCGGCATCAAATCTCAATGGGCCAGGAGCGGCTATTTATTTTCTATGGCCAATGAATAGCATGACAACTGCCAAGGCTACAAAAAAAACAGAACTAATCGGTCAATGACCGTTGAAAGACCACCGTTATTTGTAAAATTAATTCGAGCTGAAAGGAGCCAGTTGAAACCTTACTTTAAACATATAACTCAGGCCATAAGCCCAGCTAAAGGATTCGCATGAACTACTGACTACTTCCTGCAACAGAATCTTGTTCCCTGGCCCAGAATTTAGAACTGCCTCAAACTTTACTTTAGCAGCATTAAGACAAAGAGACGGTGGCCATCATACATCGTAGATCACGAGAATTACACGCAATCATTAATATACAAGCCACCCCGAACTAAACCATTTCATGATGATGGCTATGAGAACATTTATGGCGCAACGGAATTAAATATATGATAATATGCATCTGAATTTGTTCTCAGCACTGGTGAAAAACAACATTAAATAAAAGGGAGGGTATTCATTAATTAATATTCATAATCAGAGTAACATTTTACTGACAATAAATTATTTATTCAGTTCAAACATGAGCAAATTGGGGCACCAATTTTGTTAAACAATAAAAATGCATCCCACATTGAAAATTAAGCTATTCTAATCTGAACTGAACATCATCGGGGAAGGGATTTACATTCAACAAGCATTCTACATCTACATCTACATCTACATCTACATCTACATGGGATACTCTGCAAATCACATTTAAGTGCCTGGCAGAGGGTTCATCGAACCACAATTATACTATTTATCTCCCATTCCATTCTCGAATAGCGCGCGGGAAGAAAGAACACCTGAATCTCTCTGTTCGAGCTCTGATTTCTCTTATTTTATTCTGATGATCATTTCTACCTATGTAAGTGGGAGTCAACAATATATTTTCGCATTCGGAGGAGAATGTTGGCGATTGGAGTTTCGCAAGTAACCCACGCCTCAGCGATAAGCGCCGTTGTTGTAATGATTCCCATCCCAGATCCTGTATCATTTCCGTAACGCTGTCTCCCCTGTATCGTGACAATACGAAACGAGCTGCCCTTCTTTGGACTCTTTCGATGTCCTCCGTCAAACCCACCTGATAAGGATCCCACACTGGGCTGCAATACTCCAAAAATGGACGGACAAGCGCAGTGTATGCAGTTTCTTTAGTAGTTCTGTTGCATCTTTTAAGGATTCTGCCAATAAAACGCAGTCTCTGGTTCGCCTTTCCCACGATATTATCTACGTGTTCTTTCCAGTTTAAGTCTGAAGTAATAGTGATTCCTAGGTATTTTGTGGAGTTTACGGTGTTCACATTTGATTGATTTATGTTGTAAACAAAGTTTAAAGGATTTCTTTTCGTACTCATGTGGACGACTTCACACTTCTCATTATTTAGAGTCAATTGCCAATTTTTACACCATACGGATAGCTTATTCAGATCGTTCTGCAGTTGGTTTTGATCTTCAGATGATTTTACTAGACGGTAAATGACGGCGTCATCTGCAAACAACCTAAGAGAGCTACTTAGATTTTCCCCTAAATCGTTTATGTAAATAAGGAATAGCAGAGGACCAATAACACTACCTTGTGGAACGCCCGATATCACCTCTGTTTTAGTCGATGCCTTACCATCGATTACTACGAACTGTGTCCTCTCTGACAAGAAATCCCCTATCCAATTGCAAATTTGGGGCGATATACCATAACCACGCAATTTGATTAAAAGCCGTTTGTGAGGTACGGTGTCAAAAGCTTTCTGAAAATCAAGAAATACGGGATCGATTTGCGAACCTTTGTCGATAGCACCCATCACTTCGTGTGAATATAGAGCTAGTTGTGTTTCGCATGAACGATATTTTCTAAATCCGTGTTGACCTTGGGTCAATAGATCGTTCTGTTCGAGATAATTCATAATATTTGAATACAGGATATGTTCCAAAACCCTGCTGCAAATTGACGTCAATGAAATAGGCCTGTAGTTTAGTGGGTTACTCCTACTGCCTTTCTTGAATATAGGTGTGACCTGTGCAACTTTCCAATCTTTTGGTACAGATCCTTCTATGAGAGAGCGGTTGTATATGACTGTTAAGTAAGGAGCTATCGCTTCAGCATAATCAGATAGAAATATAATGGGTATACAATCCGGACCAGAAGACTTGTTCTTATTAAGTGATTTTAGTTGCTGCACTACTCCGATGATATCTACTTCTATGTTACTCATTACGGCATCTGTTCGTAATTCGAAATCTGGAATATTGGTTTCGTCTTCTTTAGTGAATCAGTTTCTAAAAGCTAAGTTTAGTAACTCTGCTTTAGTAGCGCTGTCATCGGCAGGATCGCCATTACTATCACGTAGTGAAGGTATTGTTTGTGACTTTCCCCGAGTATATTTAACATATGACCAAAATCTCTTTGGGTTTTCAGTCAAATTACGAGAAAGAGTTTCGTTGTGATAAATGTTGTAGGCATCCCGCATTGAAATCCTCGCTAAATTTCGAGCTTCTGAGTACAATCGCATATCCTGGGGATTTCGTGTTCGTTTAAATTTAGTATGTCTTTTCCTTTGCTTTTGCAACAGTGTCCTAACCTGTTTTGTGTACCAAGGGGGATCGCCTCCTTCTTTTATTAATTTATTAGGTATAAAACTTTCAATTGCTGTCGATACCACTTCTTTGAATTTGAGCCACATCTGGTCTACACCTACGTTTAGTGTTAGAAACGAGTGGAAGCTGTCTTTCAAGAAGCAATGTATTTTGTTTCTATCTGCTTTCCTGAACAAATATACTTTGCGTTTATTTTTGGTAACTTTGGGACTTTCGATATTCAATTTCGCTTCTACAGCTCTGTGTTCACTAATACCTGTATCCGTTTTGATGCTCATTATGAGCTCAGGATTATTTGTTGCTAAGAGATCAAGTGTGTTTTCACATCCATTTACAATTCTAGTTGGCTCATGAACTAATTGTTCGAAGTAATTCTCAGAGAATGCGTTGAGTACAATTTCGGACGATGTTTTATGCCTACCTCCTGATTTGAAAATATAATTTCGCCAACAGATCGAGGGTAAATTAAAATCACCACCTACTATTATCGTGTGAGTCGAGTACGTTTTTGTAATTAGACTCAGGTTTTCTTTGAACCTTTCTGCTATTGTATCGTCAGAGTCGGGAGGCCGGTAAAAGGAACCGATTATTAATTTCTTACGATTTTCGGGTACAACCTCTACCCATAATAGCTCGCACGAACTATCAACTTCAACTTCGCTACATGAAATACTACTTTTGACGGCGACAAACACGCCCCCACCTATTTTGTTTAATCTATCCTTTCTGAATACCGATAGATCTTTTGAAAATACTTCTTCTGAACTTATTTCCGGCTTGAGCCAACTTTCGCTGCCTATAATGATGTGTGTTTCGGTGCTTTCTATTAACGCTTGCAGTTCTGGAACTTTCCCGACACAGCTACGACAATTTACAACTGTTATACCGATAGTTTCCGGATCTACATTTCTCCTGTGATTCACCTGAACCCTTTGAGCTTGCCCATTTTCTATTTCCCCGAAGCTCTTTATCCTAAAAAACCGCCCAGTCCACGCCACCCAGCCCCCGCTACCCGTGTAGCCGCTTCCTGCGTGTAGTGGACTCACACGCGTGAAGCAAAGCGAAACTCACCCAGCTCAGCGTGCTGATATGAAACAGAAGCAGGCGCCTCAATAGTAGGCGAAATTAAGCGAACCAGGATGTACCACACAACACAAGGAAAATAAACTTCGTAGGTGGCTGTGGTCTGTCTTTCTTTACTTGAGATGGTACACGATAATAGCGAGATAAATTTCCGCCTAAATGAAACCGTTAACATGCAGACTTACTGAAACACACGGCACGTGTCTGCTACATTACATATTTGCACCCCACTGAAGGCAAAGTGCTTAAAGATCGTATTCATTTCAACAAAAATTAACGGAATGTTTGATTAAGAAGCAAGAATAGACAATAGTAAGGCACTGGTATGTGAGCAGTGGCGAGAACTCACGTGACTAGCTATAAACCCTTGAAGTTGGAGCTCGGAACCAGATGGTTCCGAAAACCAGTAAAAATACGAACATTCAATTTCCGAAAAATAAAGAAAAATAGCTACGGTATGCAACCCTTATAAATGCATAGGATATCATAAGGAAGCTAAAGAAATACAGTTGGACGCAATTGGGAAGGTTTTACACGGATGGACGAAGTCCAGTCTTCAAAAATCAGAAAAGTGGAATAAATCCAAAGACGGGGTAAATCAACTAAGAAATACGGCATGCAGCCCCTAGAAGTACGTAGTATTTCATAAGCAAGCTAATAAAGGGAGTCGTACAAGGCTAGAAGAGAATTTACTGATGGAGTCTGAATGCAAAGTTCAAGTCTGGAAACGAAACAACAATTTAAAATAGATGGAGAGGAAATCATTATGTACTAGGGGAAATCAGAAAGATATATGCATAATTTCTAGCCTGAAGGGCATAGAAACACACAGGGGTAGCTGAAGGCTTTGTTCTAAGAACACACCACGTGGAGTACATATCACTCATGGAAGGAGAAAATGGAAAAGAATATTTCATATGCACTACACAGAATAAAAATATTCCCTCACATTAGTGCACCCCACAAAGCTAAAAAGAAATTAAACCGAGTACGTACACCGCCAGCTAGTCTCACAAAGGTTTCCGATTCTCAGCTGTCATCAAACCGAATTAGTTACATAATCACCGCATTTGCTTATGCAAAATCACCGAAATGAAATTGAATCCTTCCGTACATGATCAGAGAAACTTATCCCTAAATGAACCTAAGTTCTGAATTCTAACTTTTACAAATCAGACAACGAATTGCTACAAACTCAAGGGAGGAAATAAAATCATAATGTCTTACCAGGTCAAAGTGCAGCCACAGAATGTCCAGACGGCCCACGAGACCGCCATCAGCGGGCGGAAATCGGTAAAAAAAAAAAAAAAAAAAAAAATAAAATAAAATAAAAATAAAATAAAATAAAATAAAAAAACAGGAAAACCCACGGTGGTGGGGAGAACCTAAGCTCGCGCGTCCTGCCGAAGGCTCGCCACTGGGCATTGCCAACCCAACTTGTAACCAAAGGGTGGAGGAACCTCTTTAGTAGCATCAAAAGCAGAGGTCGATAAAGACTACCTATCAACATGAAGCCAGAGATGCAAAGCACGCAATCCCACGGTGGTGGGGAGAACCTAAGCTCGCGCGTCCTGCCGAAGGCTCGCCACTGGGCATTGCCAACCCAACTTGTAACCAAAGGGTGGAGGAACCTCTTTAGTAGCATCAAAAGCAGAGGTCGATAAAGACTACCTATCAACATGAAGCCAGAGATGCAAAGCACGCAATCAGCAGCTGACGACGAAAATTCTCATACGTACACTCAGACTGCCATGCTAGAAGATACTCATACATGCACATACAGAATAAATCAAGTAGACATTCTCACAGGGACAGCGACGTCACGGAGAAACCGTTCATATTGCCACATTCATAGACCAAATGATAAATTATTGGCATAATAAAATCTCAGAAAGATTAACACAGTATTACAGAAACTAACATTTAAAAACATAAAATGAAATGCTATTCCTCATGCCTTCGAACGAAAGGGGTTCTTGTTTAGCAAAAAAGCACGTCTAGCAAACTTAGATAAATTACAAAGTTAAAAACCTAGAGAAGACGGCAGACAACCGTCTTTCACCGTGAGCACAGTTCATAATTTCGTGAAAAACGGAAGACAAAATATAAACACAGAAGACATTTGAACGCGGTTCCCCACACAGACGTGCGACGCTATTGTTGTTGTGGTCTTTCGTCTTTAGACTTGTTTGATGCAGCTATCCACGCAACCCTGGCCTGCACAAGCCTCTTCATTTCTGAGTAAAAACGGCAGCCTACATCCTTTTGAATCGAGTTTGTACACTTGTGACAAAACACGTTTGTGAGAAAAGGGAATGTGTTGACAGTTGTGACAAATCCTGGACACGCAGGTAAAGGCACAGGCTGCCTTGGAAGTTCCTACACTGGCCCTTCCGCCGTACCTGCTACCGATTCGTTTAAATGACCGCACTGCTTGGTGTCGGCAAAGTCTGAGGAAAAGTGGCTTTCGTCAAATATACAGCGCAACTAATATTTTTCTGTACCAGAGTAAGTTGTAATTTAAGGCTGTTTGCTGATGATGCTGTGGTGTATGGGAGGGTGTCGTCTGTAACTGACTGTAACAGCATACAGGATGACTTAGACAAAATTTCTAGTTGGTGCGAAGAATGGCAGCTAGCTCTCAATGTAGAAAAATGTAAGGTGATGCGCATGAGTAGAAATAACAATCCTATAATGTTCGAATACAGCATTAGTAGTGAGCTTCTTGATGCTGTCGCGTCGTTCAAATATCTAGGCGTAACATTGCAGAGCGATATGAAATGGAACGAGCATGTAAGGACAGTTGTGAGTAAGGCGGACAGCCGACTTCGGTTTATTGGGAGAATTTTGGGAAGATGTACTTCACCTGTAAAGGAGACCGCGTATAAAACGCTTGTACGACCACGTCTTGAGTATTGCTCAGGTGTTTGGGACCCGCAGCAGATCAGTTTAAAGGAAGACAATGAGGCGGTTCAGAGGCGAGCAGCTAGATTTGTTTCCAGTAGGTTCGAGCAAAGCGCGAGTGTCACGGAAATGCTCCGGCAACTCAATTGGGGATCGCTGGAGGAAAGACGACGTTCTTTTCGTGAATTACTGTTAAGTAAATTTAGAGGGCCGGAATTTGAAGCTGTGTGTAGTACGATATTGCTGCCGCCTACTTACATTTCGCGTAAAGATCACAAAGAGAAGATAAGAGAAATTAGGGCTCGTACGGAGGCATATAGGCATTCTTTTCTTCCTCGTTCAATTTGGGAGTGGAATAGGAAAGGAAATGCCTAGTAGTGGTACAGTGTACCCACCGCCACGCACCTTACGGTGAATTGCGGAGTATGTATGTAGATGTATACGGGGAATGGTTTCATCTATGGTGATATAGGAGTTATTAAATTTTTTTATTGCAAAGCCGTTTGTTCTTTACAATAATTTGTCAGCTCTAACGAAAAAAAGTACAGCTTTAAGAATCTAAACATTTTATGAAATTGACTGTATGTGTGTATGTATATTCCACATCTCTTCCTAGACTACTGGACCGATTTCAACCAAACTTGGTACACATGTTCCTTACTATCGGGTAACAATCGCTGTTGGGGTAAGAACCACCTACGACACATATGTCAGTAGATATGACGTCATAAACAATGACATTCGTGAAAAAAAGCCTCATCATGCGATAATATTCTACATCTTCTCTTAAACCAATTGATCGATTTCAACCAAATTTGGTAGAGGTATTCTTTAAGGTCAGGAATAATTTTTTATGGTGCCAAAAGCCACCTACGATACATAGTTCACACTATATCACGTCATAAACAATGAAAATTGTTCCACCTTGCAGCGAGTTAAAGCGAGAATTTATTCGCCAATGAATGAGAGCATTTAACGACTTGTCATAAACTCTAAACATAATTTCAAAACTTAACGAAACATTTTATCGCTGACAACCCCAACAAAATGAGGAAAGGAGAAATGTTTATCGCTTACTGCTTTTCCGATGTTCATGGTGTATATCTACGGCATTTGGCATGACTTCGCAACTTATTACTTCTACACTGTAAAATGTAGTTGAGAGACATTTCACAGACAGTACTCATATATACCACTGAATATTCCTTCGTTATTATATCCCAGTTCGACATATAGTTCATGAGACATAAAATCATAAACAATATGGTTCATGAAAAACCGCATCATCACGCATGAGATTTCGATTTATTACGTCTTTACTACTAACACAATTCACGACATAATTTGCAGACATTAGGCACATATACCACTGAATGTACCTTCAAATTTACATCATAGTATAACACACATTTCAGGTGATAAGACGTCGTGAACAATGAAATTTCCAAATAATTGCTACATCAGGCGCTATTTTTGCACATATCCTCCTAAAATAATATTAATATCAAACAATCTATGTGTTGTTACAAACCACATACGACACATAGCTCAGAAGACATGAGTCACAAAAACTTTCCCAGTGATTTACGAGGTTTTATTCATCGCAGAAAGTTTCCTAATATTACACCCTGCAAATATGGAAAATTATATTATTGTAGGGCACATAGTCAAGGATATGAGATGTCATAAGGTATTGAACTGCATGAAAACAAAGGTAAGGTAGAAGCCGATGGACAGAAACTGAAGAAAGAGATGGAGTAAGATAAGAAAGGAATTAAATGTATGTAGTTCATGAATTATAACGATACAAACAATTAGGTTCATGTAAAACCACCATAGCACACGTCAGTTTTCTTGTGGTCGCTTTTTTCATCCCGTGTACAATTTAATGGTACAGCATTGTGGGTGGTATCATTTTGTTCCTTATAAGGTAGGGATTGAGAAAAGTGATGGTGGGCATCTCAGACCCGCGACTGGGAGTGGAGAGGGGGTGCGAAAGATGGGGAGTCGTCACGCGCTTCAACCCTTACAACTTCGCTCCTAATCTTTCGATTTTAATACTATTTAAAAAAAAAGAAATGTCTAACTGCGTACTACACATAACGTTATTAGCAACTTTTACGTAAATGTAGCCGTTTTGATTAAAATGTCAAAAAAACATATGTCAGTTAGTCTCTCTGTCAATACACATGTAGGTTTATTAAATTGTAACCCATGTTTGATTATCAATCCTCATTTTACATTATGTAGTCTTCTCACATGTTGGTAGTTTCGTTGCCGATAGCAGAAGAGCGAGAACAAAGTGAAAGCTTAAGATCAATTGCAAAAGCAGATTCTCCAGCCGGAGGGAAACGTAGGATCAGTGAAACATGCGTTATTTGTAATACGGTAGGAAGAGAGAAGGTGGTTAAAAATCCTGGAGAAAACACCTACCAGAGATTCCCAGAACTAAGGCTGCATGCACTGAATGAGTTCACTAAGGATTTTTTTATGTAGCTTGGCAACTACAGTGCACTGTGTGCAAGGCACGTAGCCGAAATGGAAAGATTGTGGAAAACTGGTAATGAAGCGTGCATACAAATGAAAAATAGCTGTGCTCCAAACAAAAGTGATGTATCATCTTTTCCTTATGAGGAGCTGAAGCACTTGAGCTCGAAAACAGAAAAATGAAACTTTGCGGGGGTATCATAGGGATAACACAAACTGCACAAGCTTTAAATAAATTCATATTGACAGTTCCTGAGCTGTCGAAGATTTGTTCTCGTAGAAAAGAACCAGTGAAAGATACAATCCATCACAATGTATCACAGACATCAGCAAATCGTTTTAAAGGAATGTTCTGGCTGTTGTCAAATGTTAAAAAAATATCATGAATCCATTGAATGCACGATAATGATTTGCTTAATATTGTGGCCGCGCGGGAGTAGCCGAGCGGTCTGGAGCGCCACGTTGCGGATCGCGTGGCCTCCCGCGTCGGAGGTTCGAATCCTCCCTCGGGCATGGATGTTTGTGTCGTCTTTAATATAAGTTAGTTCATAAGTAGATCAAATTCTTCACGGGTTCCAGCCGAATACGGCTTAGCTTCCTCACCTGATGATGGCGGCCAGTCGAACCGCAGAAATATTGTGTACAGATGTCAGAATGATCCGGCTGGAAACCCGTAAAGAATTTGATCAATTAATACGCCAGGAAAGTCTACATAGCTAGTTCATAAGTATTTTGTAAGTTTAGGGACTGATGACCCCGCAGTTAAGTCCCATACGCTTTACAAACCTTTGAACATTTTTTAACCTTAATATTCTGACAATGACTATTGCTACCTCTGAAGTACAACGTGACGTTTGTATAATGCCAGAATTAGGTCTGCAGGAACTTCGTGCGTGATCGAATTATTAATGGTACTGCTAATATCTGGGCATCTCTTCCACAAAACAAATTGAAGCATTTCGGAACAGTGGGCAAGTAAACAAAACTCGGCGTAGTGGAACTTAAAGAAGATAAAAACTCTTCAACTGCTTCATAGTTTTATGTTAGTCACGTCCGGAAATCAACCTGAAGAAATGTATTGGAATGTATGAAGTATCTGGTGTTCCACGTTCTATGTTTGCAGCTGATGGAACAAGTTAAAAGTAAGCTAATACACCATTTAGAAAACCTTGCATCTAAAAAGACAGGTTCTGAATCGGAGCCAGAATAAATTACAACTATGGCTACTGTATCTCAATTTGAAGGAAAGAAATATTCAGTCGCAGTTGTTGATGGAATGGCAAAGGTCCACAAACTAAAAGTAGGACAACTCAGCTCTGCAAAATTATTTTTTCAAAGTATAGAGAATTTTCTGAAATTAATGAAATTAATGTTGTCTTTGACACATATGTAGACAATTCTCTGAAATATGCAGTAAGAGATCGAAGACAACAAGATAGAATCCAAAAAAAAAAAAAAAAAAAAAAAAAAAAAAAAAAAAAAAAAAAAAAAAAAAAAAAAAATTAAAACTATTCCTTCGAAGAAACTTCTTTCTAATGATAATAGACTAACAGAGGTTTTCAGTACTGCTCTAGTAGAAAGCAGCATGGATACTGGGAAAAACCTTGTAGTATCCTATCGGAGTCAGGCTCTTGGTAGCAACCGATGTCTCGAAGCTCTAGAAACAACACAAGAAGACGCCGAGACGAAAATAATACTAGGCTACATGCTCTCTTCGCAAGTGTGAATGGAGCAGAAACTCTAAAAATATGTTCTCCTGATATTGATGTCCTAGTGCTAGCGACGAACTTCTACCATCAACTCCCACAGGATACGTGGTTTGTTGTCTCAGGAGGTAAGACAGGTGAGATTTCTGTTCGTACGGTATATCAAGCGTTTGGTCACAAGCCAGTTGAAGCTTTGATTGGGTTGCATTGTCTCTCAGGGAACGATACCACTGGATCATTTTATGGTAAAACGAAAAGAAGTTTCTTTAAAACACTTATAAAACCTGATGAGACAGTTCTTGACGTTGTATCACCACTGCGATAGGAAGATTTTTATGAAGAAACGATCCGAATTCTGGAAGCTTTTGTTTTGTGTTCCAGCCTCGCCGCCGCTTTTGTGTCTCGTTTCCGCCGCAGGTGTCGGTGGCCGAGTAGAAAAAGTCCGACAGAGGAATAAGGATGCACGCTTGTGCAGGTACGGAGGTGAGCAGCCAGTGGGACAGCAGAAACTAGAAACACTAGAGTAAATTAGAACGAGATATATATTGCACAGAATTTATACAATACTTAACTTTTACATAGCTCAGTACTGCAGAATGCTGATACATAGTTGAGCTAGAGGCCTGCCTAGTGCCTATCCGTTAGTCAAGTCTTCACTGTTGCCTATCTGATTCCGAAGTGTTAACTGGTTCCTATCTCAGTCCCAAGTGAACGATGTCGTTCAGTGGTGGCCACGAGCGGAGTTGTAGCAGAGGGCGCTCGTGGCCGACGTCGTAAGAACGCCGCGCCGTGCGGGCATGGCGCCGCGCGGCGAAAGTAGGTGGCGCGCACTTTGGACTTGTGCGACACCACACCCCTCCCCCCCCCCCCCCCCCCCAAACCGCCGCGCCGTCGTGGCGTAGGGCTGAGGGCCACAGCGACGGCACTGGGAGGAGGGCCTGGGCGGGGGCGTTACTGGTGGGACGGGCGTCGTAGCTGAGGCTGGGATCGAGACGCCGTCCGCACCCTGGTATACACCTTGCGATCCGCCGGGAAATCCGACAAAATCAGCGGAAGAGCGCCCACCTCCGCCCAGAGGGAGCAGGTTATCTTCTTGTGAGGTGCGTCGCCCAGGCGGCGGGGGCACGCACGGTCCCGGAGTTCCTCTCGGTGACGCTGTCATCTGCGGCGGCGACAACGGCGGCGACGACTGCGTCGGAGGTGCGTCGACGTCCACAGGGATCTCGTAGTCCAGAGACGAACGATGTGGCTGTGCTCCCTGGCGGTGAACTGGGTCTGGAATCAAGAAACCCGAGACAGGATCGCGCGGCCTGTGCAGGTGCAATTGGTTTGCGTGGCGCCGCAGCTCCGACCCTGTGGAAGAACGTACAACATACATATTGCGACCAAGCACGCGCTGAATGGTGCCCGGCGTCCATCTCGTCTTGTAGCTAGCAAACACCTTGTACAGCACCGGCGTCGAAACCTGAAAACGCGAAGCGCCTTACGAACCTACTCGGTGCGTGGGAGGCTGCAGCAGGTGAAGGAGAGTGCGGTGACGGCGGCCGTGTAGCAGCTCGGCAGGAGACGGGCCGTCACGTGGCATGCACCGATACGTAGACAGGAAAATTTGAAGAGCTTGCTGCCTGGAGTGCTGACCTTTCATCTTTTCCATGTGAGACTTGAATGTTCGAACGAAACGTTCTGCTTCACCATTGGACTGAGGGTGAAAAGGTGCAGTGGTGATATGCTGAATGCCATTCACACGACAAAACTGTTGAAATTCCGATCTAACAAACTGAGGTCCATTGTCACTGACGATAGTTTCAGGCAAACCTTCGATGCAAAACAATGATGTTAAGGTACTGATTGTACTAGACGCCGTCGTTGAGTTCATGGCAATCACGAAAGGAAACTAGCTGAAAGCGTCTACAACAATAAACCAGCGCGTATTCTAGATAGGTCCGGCAAAGTCAATGTGTAAATGTTGCCATGGTCCCTTGGGGCGTGGCCAGTCTGAGAAACGTTGCGGAGGAGCCGCCTGATGCTCCGCACAAACTGTACACTGTGACGTTATGCTATCAATCTGGGCGTCCATACCAACCCAGGTACAATGACGTCTGGCCAATTGCTTTGTCCTAACAATACCTCAATGTCCTTGGTGCAGGAGGCGTAACACTTCTCGTTGCAGGGAACGAGGAACTAACACTCTCGTTTGGTTGTTGTAGGTATACAACAACAGTACACCCTGACTTAAAGATAATGGATGACGTTGTGCAAAATAACGTCTAACCAGAGGCCGATCAATGTCTGTGGCTCTGGCAGGCCACCCTGAGCGAACAAAACGTGCTACCACACTTAGGTCTGCATCCGCAGCTGTTTCCTGTGCAACCTGACGAGATTTCAAAGGGAAATCTGCGACAGCGGAAGCATCTCTGGAGTCTATCTGACAACATGCCATTTCTGAAGAATCAAACGGCACATCCTAGCCAACCGGAAGTCGGGAAAGTGTGTTTGCGTTGGCGTGTTTAGAGGTAGGTCGGTACAAAATCTCATACTGATAATTTGACAATATCAAGGACCATCTCTGAAGCTTTTGTGCCGTTCGTGGCGTATATGCTTTGTGGGTGAGAACAACGGCGTGAGAGGCTTGTGGTCAGTCAACAAATAGAAGTTCCTGCCATAGAGATAATGGTGAAACTTTGTGACGCTGTAAATGATTGCTAAGGCCTCCTTTTCCTTCTGACTGTAATTCTGTTGCGTTGGCGTCAGTAGCTTGGATGCAAAGGCAATAGGACGATCGTGAGATCCAATACGATGCGACAATATTGCACCTAGACCGTACGACGAGAAATCAACTGCTAACACTACAGGCTTCTGGGGGTCAAAGGGAATCAAACATGCATCACTGAGTAGTGCAGACTTTAATTTGTCAAAGGCAACTTGGCAATCTTTAGACTATACGAAAGGAACATTCTTCCTACGTAAGCGATGCAGTGGAGCTGCAATCTGAGAGGCATTGGGAATAAATCTGAAATAATGGTTAAGCTTTCCCACTACTGCTTGCAATTCCTGCACATTCTTAGGAGGAGGCAAGTCTTTGATAGCTCTAAGATGTGACTGTAAGGGATGAATTCCATGGGCATTAATCACATGGCCTAGGTACTCTATTTCAGTTTGAAAAAACGAACACTTTGCTTTATTACAACGTAGACCTGCTGCAGTCAAAACTTTGAAAAGGCACTCCAGGTTTGCTAAATGTTCTTCAACTGTACGTCCGGATACCACAATATCATCTAAGTAGTTCGAGCAACACGGTACAGAAACTGTCAGCTGTTCCAAAAAACGCTGAAAAATTGCAGGGGCGGAAGAACTGCCAAAGGGTAGGCGTTGAAATTGAAAAAGGCCCACGTTTTTGATTCGACATCAAGCGGAATCTGTAAGTATGCCTCTGCTAAATCAATCTTAGAAAAGAAGCGAGACTGTCCTAATTTGTCCATCAGTTCCTCAGGTCTGGGCAGGGGATAAGTGTCTACAATTGTTTGACTATTCACTGTTGATTTGAAGTCCGCACAGAGGCGAAGTTTTCCTGACGGCTTGGGTATAATTACTAAAGGCGAGGCCCACTGACTCGCAGAAACAGGAGAAATCACCCACTATCTTGCCAACGTTTAAGTTCTTCGGCAACTGTATCACGCATTGCGATAGGCACTGGTCTAGCTTTACGAAATTTTGGAACTGCAGATTCTTTTAAAGTTACATGTGCCACAAAGTCTTTTGCACAACCTTATTCCGGCAAAAACAAGTCACTATATTTTTCACACAATGCATTTATTTTGTCCTGAGGCACTACTGACGAAATTTGAAGCACATCTCTTTGAATTGATAATCCAAACAAGTCAAATGCATCTAGTCCAAAAATGTTCTGTGTAGATTTGGCATGACGAACTACAAAAGCAACCGTTTTTGTTACACCTTGAAAAGAGGCAGGCAGACTACAAGTTCCTAGCACGGGAATATTTTGACCTGTGTACGCTGTTAGCACTTGTTGAGACGGCGACAATTTTGGCGCACCCAGAAGTTCATAAGTAACTTTATTAATTAATGTGACAGCGGAACCAGTATCAAGCTGAAATTGCACAGTCTTATTTTCTATGGAGAGATTCACAAATAGTTTGTGCTTTTGGCGCACGACAGGTGCGGAAATGTGGGCAACGTCTGATAGAACTTGTTTATCACGCTTGCGCATGCACAGGCTGCGTACGGTAGGAAGCGGCGCAGAATCGGCACATAGATTAATATCACTGTCACTAGATGGCACTACCGCCGGATCGGCGTCCGCGCAATGCGAGCCTACTGCACTAGAATTACTTTGAGTAGCTACACCAAGTCTACTGTCACTAGCTACACAGTACTGCGCACTATTACAATGAGAAGTTGTAGAAGGCACTAGATTCACTACAGGATTGCACTGTACATTGTCATTTTGCTTGTCCCGAACCCGTTTCCATTGCACAGATTTACGCGCTCGTCGGCGCTTGCGGCATGGCTCACTACATAGTTTTGCAATAGGTGCAGAAGAATTATCTTGCATTTTAGAATCAAGAGAAACACTGTCCAAGTTGACAGCGTCTATGACATTGACAGCAAGAACTGTTCGTGCACTCAGCGAAGCACTGTTTCTAATGGTACCATTCTTGGAATTTTTGGTTTTCCTTCACACTGTCTGCAAATGTCCTGTTTTGCCACATTGATAACAGGTTGCGTTGCGACTAGGGCACTGTGCACGTTTGTGGCGTGATACACACTGGGGGCAAGACTTACAAAAGTTTTTCTGAAATGAGCGTTGGCGCCTGTTATTCAAATTACTGTTTCTAACACGACGGGGCGCCCTTTGTGTCGCACTTTTACACTGACTACTGTTCACTGTCTGTTCAGCACGGCCGGTAGAATTTAAAGAACCACTAGTGCTATATTGAGAACTACGGCTAGGAAAGCGTCCATTGCGGCGCACTGAATTAACACTGTGGCTTTGCATTTCTACATCTGCTAAGTCAAAGGTATCATGTGCTTCAATAAGCTGCAGTACACTGTCTAATGAGGGGTCAGACTGTTTTAGAATTGCTGCCCTGTTTCTGGGGTCCTGAATGTTTTGCGTAATTGCATCTCTCAACATAACGTCACTATAAGAAAGTCCACATGAGCAAGTAAATTTACATTGGCGGCTTAAGCCCTTCAATTCCGTAATCCATTACTGCTGTGACTGCTCGGGTGATTTTTTAAGTCTGAAAAATCGGTACTGTGCAGCAGTTACGAGAACTTTTCTCTCATAATGAGCATTCAGTGCATCTACTATATGTTCAAAGTCTACATCACGAGGAGATGCATAGGGGAAAAGTTTCTGCAGTAACACGAAAGTCTTGGTGCCAACTACGGCGAGATAGAAATGTTTCACTGTCAGACCTGTTAGTTGATGAGCCGCGACGAGTTCTTGAAACTGCACGAAGTAGTCACTCCATTCTTTCTCACGTTCGTTGTGCTGGCGAAACGTAGGAAGCGTTGCGGCGGCAGGTGTGGGCTCCTGAAGCGGCGGTTGTTGTTGTTGGTTAGCTGCTTGCGCTGTTAGCTGGGACACTGCTTGTAGAAGTTGCGTGATTTGCGCCGTCTGTAACTGAATAATTTCCATTACGTTTGGGTTCGGGGTAGTGCCCATACTGACCGATTAGGTGCCGCGCATACAAGTAAATTATAACAAAACACAAATGCAATATGAAAGAGGACGCTCTGCAACAAAAAAGTCCACAAAACACGTAACAGAATATTGTCCCCCAAAAAATCTAATAATAAGGGTGGGTGGGCGGGAGCAATTTCTGCGTGCTCCGACTGCTGCTGTCTGGCTGCTGCAAGTGGGCTGGTCCATGCTTCTTCTATCCCATCCTCATCGCCACTTTTGTGTCCCAGCTTCGCCGCCGCTTTTGGGTCTCGTTTCCGCCGGAGGTGTCGGTGGCCGAGTAGAAAGAGTCCGACACAGGAATAAGGATGCACGCTTGTGCAGGTACGGAGGTGACCAGCCAGTGGGACAGCAGAAACTAGAAACACTAGAGTAAATTAGAACGAGATATATATTGCACAGAATTTATACAATACTTAACTTTTACATAGCTCAGTACTGCAGAATGCTGATACATAGTTGAGCTAGAGGCCTGCCTAATGCCTATTCGTAAGTCAAGTCTTCACTGGTGCCTATCTGATTCCGAAGTGTTAACTGGTTCCTATCTCAGTCCCAAGTGAACGATGTCGTTCAGTGGTGGCCACGAGCGGAGTTGTAGCAGAGGGCGCTCGTGGCCGACGTCGTAAGAACGCCGTGCCATGCAGGCATGGCGGCGCGCGGCGAAAGTAGGTGGCGCGCACTTTGGACTTGTGCGACACCACACCCCTTCCCCCCCCAAACCACCGCGCCGTCGTGGCGTAGGGCTGAGGGCCACAGCGACGGCACTGGGAGGAGGGCCTGGGCGGGGACGTTACTGGTGGGACGGGTGTCGTAGCTGAGGCTGGGATCGAGACGCCGTCCGCACCCTGGTATACACCTTGCGATCCGCCGGGAAACCCGACAAAATCAGCGGAAGAGCGCCCGCCTCCGCCCAGAGGGAGCAGGTCATCTTCTTCTGAGGTGCGTCGCCCAGGCGGCGGGGGCACGCACGGTCCCGGAGTTCCTCTCGGTGACGCTGTCATCTGCGGCGGCGACAGCGGCGGCGGCGACTGCGTCGGAGGTGCATCGACGTCCATAGGGATCTCGTAGTCCAGAGACGAACGATGTGGCTGGCGGTGAACTGGGTCTGGAATCAAGAAACTCGAGACAAGATCGCGCGGCCTGCGCAGGCGCAATTGGTTTGCGTGGCGCCGCAGCTCCGACCCTGTGGAAGAACGTACAACATACATATTGCGACCAAGCACGCGCTGAATGGTGCCCAGCGTCCATCTCGTCCATCTCGTCTTTACTGTTTCATAATTTCTAAGCTGTTGAATACATGAAGATGAAATCTTTTCGAAATTTTTATTTCCGTTTCTAATATAAGACCGGAAAAATTAATATACACCCGGACAATCCTGGGTTTAGCAGCTAGTAGCCAATAATTCGAAAATAAAATTAAACAAAAAACCAGTAAACCTTCGCCCTGACAAAAAAGTTCCAGTGTAAAACAAACATAAAAAGTAAATAAATTGAACAAAGAAGTATGGCATTACCTTTCTGCAATAAGTGTTTAGTATATTGCTAGTTTGAGTTCATTCCTCAGCGCTTCCTGAACACCAATTTACAGAATGAAATATCATGGCTTTCTAACTCGAAATTCTAACCCGGGAGATTTGAATGTACTTTTTTCTTCACTGCTTAAATCAAATGTTTGTAAATCTATTGGAATTTATTACTCTGGTCATCATCCCCTAGGCTTACAAACTACTTTAACTTATGGTAAGGACAACAAACACACCATGCTCGAGGGAGGACTCGAACCTCTGACGGCGAGCCCAGCAGCTAGGCGCCTTGGAACGCTCTGCCACTCCACCGCGGCTGGCTTCTCTGCCATTACAAATTCTTGGAAGGCAAGAGACACATTACAGCCGTTGGCAACTTTCTCTCTTACAGAAAACGAGAAACATAAAACGTTTTTAAATCTATTAAAATTTACATGCTTTGATGGAAAGCTGCAGGGACCTTTAATTTGCTCTCTTCCAGGCAGTTGAAAGTTTGTTTTTTGAAGCCGATGTTATTAGATTTAGTTGTCAACTTAATCAGTCTTCGTGAGCAGGTATTCAAGATTGTGGCCTTGTTTCATTTTAGGTGGAACCTAACAAATTCGTTGAATCTATTCGTGTCTATTTTTTTTTCCTGGGAATATTAGATAATTGTTAGCCTGCATTCTGGAGAGCGTGCCTGAAAACCGTATCCTTCGAGACAAACTTTTACGGCTGTTTTGTAGAGTAATGACTCAGTAACAAATGCATGTGAATGGATAGGTGGGATTGCACTCAAAGACATCGCCGCATTAGAAACGTTTCTAAAGGCTATGACCAAAAGTTGATGAAAAATACTGATAAGGGGGAAAGTCCTTAAGCAGATGCAGAATACTAAAACATACTACGTAATTTTGAATATCGACGAGAACTGAAAAATATCATTAAGTGAGACGGACGAGGCTACTAATAGACTTGGAAAAAAAAGTCGAGATTGATGTCAACCCAAAATTTTTCTGGCCTAAGCTCAAAAATTATAACTACGAAGATATTGTCAAAGGCATTGACATGCATTTAAATAAACAAATTGCGTAATGCGCGTCATGATAATTTGATATGGTATAAATAAACTTAATGTAGATGAAGATAACACAAAGTCACCTAAACGAGTCACTTCCTACAACTGTTGCTATCCCGATTGAAAATAACACGATTTCAGGCGAAGATTGCTACGTTGCTTGCAGTGGCCATTTTAGCAGCAGCTGAATTGTATTTCACTGTAAGGTTTTTAAAGTAAACGCCTTTTGCTACTGCGAATAGCATATAGCCACAAACCCACCACAACAGAAACAGATATGAAGGTAATTAGAATAAATAATGAAAAACATCTCCTAACATTACAAGAAAATTATCACATATATAAAACAAAAGCTGAGAAAAAGTTGCTACTGAATGACCAAATAAACCTGACCAATCAATCATTGTTCTCACTGATTGACCATATGATAGACACAAATCCCAACACATAATCACAAGCCCCCCCCACCACCACCACCACACACATACACAAACAGAGATAATAATAATAATAATAATAATAATAATAATAATAATAATAATAATAATTACAAACACTCATACACACACACACACACACACACACACACACACACAAAGATACCTTCAACACACTTTCTATGAAACAGTTGAACTTCAAATAAGCTAAGTTTGGCAACACTACAAAACAAACAGCAGTGAACACAGTATGGCAACAGGTGACAGTGGAACCAGAAAACTGCAATGTGTTTCAAAAAACAGTGTAACATTTCGACCTGATTGCCAGAAAGAGACTAAGGTGGAGTAGCAAGTGCTGTAAGTACACCATTTTATAGCAAACAACGGACTGTTTTAAATCAGAAATGAAATGTTTGTACATATGTAAGAAACCTAACCTATATGTGTAAACAGAAACATGTAAATATTTCAGGACACCCACTGATGATGCCTTGAGAGAAATGCGAAACGCGTATGGGTGATTTAAAAATATAAAAATAAAACCATTCATTCACAGTAGCAAAAGGCGTTTACTTTAAAAACCTTACAGTGAAGATTGCTACATTTGTGTTCTGGACGAAGCTGCAAATTAATTGTATAACCATTTTGTAAGCGCCAGAAAGGTAGAAGAAATAAGCCTAAACTTGTTAAAATCGTTACCATTACACAGAGGTGCGAGATAACCGCAGTATCGCATCGAGGGAAACAATTGGGTGTGCACAACAGCGGCAGTAAGTCGTCGCGATGGCTGGCCTGGCCCTGCCCTGCACACCGCCTGCTACGTGCTCGTGTCGCAAGTCTAACTCCTGCCAACGCCTTTTCAATCTGCTTACTGTATACGTCTTTCGATATCTCTCGATAATTTTTACCCCACACACATCCCTCCGGTGCTAAATTGACGATTCCTTCGTGTATCAGAATGAGTCCCACCAATGGATCCCTTCTCTTATTCAAGATATGGCAGAAATTTCTTTTCTCTCATTTCTGTTCAGTACCTCCTCAATATTTACGCGATCTACCCATCTAATCATCAGCATCCGTCTGTAGTACCACATTTCTAAAGCTTCTGTCATTTTTCTGTCTGAATTACTTGTTGTTGTTGTGGCCTTCAGTCCGGAGACTGGTTTGATGCAGCTCTCCACAATACCCTATCCTGAGCAAGCCTCTTCATCTCCACATAAGAACGGCAACCTACATCTGTCTGAATCTGCTTACTGTATCCGTCTCTTGGTCTTCCCCTGCGATTTTTTCCCCACACACTTCCCTCCAACGCTAAATTCACAATTCCTTGATGTCTAAGAATGTGTCCTACCAATCTATCCCTTCTTTTAGTCAAGGTATGCCAGAAATTTCTTTTCTCCCCAATTCTGTTCAGTACCTCCTCATTAGTTACGCGATCCACCCACCTAATTTTCAGCATTCTTCTGTAGCACCATATTTCAAAAGCCTCAATCCTCTTCCTGTCCGCACTGTTTATCGTCCAT
The DNA here is from genome assembly GCA_026315105.1 of Locusta migratoria. Classification (NCBI taxonomy): domain Eukaryota; kingdom Metazoa; phylum Arthropoda; class Insecta; order Orthoptera; family Acrididae; genus Locusta; species Locusta migratoria. Next base: position 789,704,310 of record CM048755.1, on the reverse strand, counting down.
GTCTCACTCCCATACAAGGCAACACTCCATACAAATGCCTTCAGAAAGGACTTCCTTAGGCTTAAATCAATATTCGATATTAACAAATTTCTCTTTTTCAAGAACGCTTTTCTACCCATTGCCATTCTGCATTTTATATCCTCTGTACTGCGACCATCATTTGTTATTTTACTGCCCAAGTAACAAAACTCATCTACCTCCTTTATTGCTTCGTTTCCTAATCTAATTCCTTCAGCATCACCTGATTTTCTTACACTGCACTCCATTACCCTAGTTTTTCTCTTGTTAATGTTCATCTTATATGCACCTTTTAGCACACTGTCCATTCCGTTCAACTGCTTTTCCAGGTCCTTTGCTGTCTCTGACAGAATTACTATGTCGTCGGCAAAACGCAATGTTTTTAATTCTTCCCCCTGAACTTTAATTCCTTCTCCAAATTTCTCCCTGCTTTCCTTTATAGCTTGCTCAATGTACAAATTGAACAACATTGGAAAAAAGTCTACAATCCTGTCTTACACCCTTCCCAACTACTGCATCTCTTTCGTGCCCTTCAACTCTGATAACTGCTGTCTGGTTTTTGTACAAGTTGTAAATAACCTTACGCTCTCTATATTTTACTCCTGCTTGCTTCAGAACTTGAAAGAGTTTATTCCAACCAACATTGTCAAAAGCCTTCTCCAAATCTACAAAAGCTAGAAATGTACGTTTGCCTCTTCCTAATCTATCTTCTAGGATAAGCCGTAAAGTGAGTATTGCCTCCCTTGTTCCTACATTTCTCCTGAACCCAAACTGATCTTCCCCGAGGTCGGCTTCTACCAGCTTTTCCATCCTTCTGTATATAATTCGTGTTAATATTTTGCAACCATGACTTATTAAACTGATGGTTCTGTAGTTTTCGCACCTGTCTGCACCTGCTTTCTTTGGAATGGGGATTATTACATTTTTCTTAAAGTCTGAGGGTATTTCGCCTGTCTCATACATCTTACACACCAGGTGAAACAGGTTTGTCATGGCTGGTTCTCCCAGAGACTTCAGTAGCTCTGAGGGAATATCATCTACTCCAGGGGCCTTGTTTCGACTTAGGTCTTTCAGGGCTCTGTCAAATTCTTCTCTCAATACAGTATCTCCTATTTCATCTTCATCTACATACTCTTCCCTTCCTACAATATTGTCTCGAAGTTCATTTCCTTTGTAGAGCCCCTCTATATACTCTTTCCACCTTTCAGCTTTCCCTTCTTTGCTGAGAACTGGTTTTCCATCAGTGTCCTTGATATTCATAGAGCTGTTTTTCTTATCTCCAAATGTTTCTTTTATTTTCCTGTAGGCTGTATCTATTTTTCCCCTATTTATACATTCTTCTACATCCTTGTATTTGCCTTATCGCTCATGTTTCACTCACTCACAATGCAATAATCCAGAAATCTTTGAGAAAGGACTTCCTAACACGAAAATTAATATTGGATGTCAACAAATTTCCCTTCTTCAGAAATGCTTTTCATCCCATAACCATCCTGCATTTTATACCTTCTTTACTTGGGCCTTCAGAAGTTATTTTGTTACCCACATAACAAAATTCATTTACTACTTTTATTGCCTTATTATCTTATCTAATTCCTTCAGCATCGCCTTATTTTCTCATGCTGTAGTCCATTATCCTAGTTTTGCTCTTGTTGCTGTTCATCTTATAACTTACTTTCAAAGCATCATCCATTCCGTTCAATTGCTCTTCCAGGTCCTTTACTGTCTCAGACAGAATTGTAAAGTTTTTGTTTCTTCTCCCTGAACTTTAATTCCTTCTCCAGATTTATCCTAGGTTTTCTTCAGAGCTTTCTAAGTGTACGTATTGAATAATATGGGGGAAAGGCCACAACTACCTTACTCCCTTCCAACGACTGCGCCCCTATCATGCTCTTAAACTCTTACAACTGCAGTCTGGTTTCGTCCCCTATATTTTACCCCTGCTACCTTCAGGATTTGAAAGAGTGTGTTCCAGTCAACGTTTTCAAAAGCTTTCTCCAGATCTTCAAAAACTAAAAACGTACATTTACCTTTCCTTAACCTACTTTTTCAGTCATAATGTGAGTATAGCATTGCGTGTTCCTACATTTCCCCTAAATCCAAACCGATCTTTCCTGAAGTCAGTTTCTACCAGTTTTTCCATCCTTATGAAAATAATTCGTGTTAGTATTATGCAATCATGACTTATGAAACTGATAGTTCTGTAGTTTTCACACTCTGCTTTACTTGCTTTCTTTGGAACTGGAATTATTATATTCTTCTTTGAGTCGTAGAGTATTTCGCCTATCTGATATGTGTTGCTCAGGCCCGCGTGAGTGGGCGTGCGCTCTAAGGCGCCTTGCTTCCAAGTGACGTCTGCTCCCCCGTCGTAGGTTCGAGTCCACCCTCGGGCATGGGTGTGTGTGTGTGTGTGTGTGTGTGTGTGTGTTTGTATCGTCCTTAGCATAAGTTAGTTTAAGTAGTTTGTAAGTCTAGGGACTGATGACCACTGCAGTTTGGCCCATAGCTTTACAAACATTTTATTTTTGTGTTGCACACCAGGTGGAACAATTTCTTCATGACTGACTCTCCCGACGATGTTAGCAGTTCAGCGGGAATATCATCTACTGCCGGGGCCTCGTTTGGACTGAAATCTTTCAGTGCTCTGTCAAATTCTTGACGACGTATCGTATCTCCTACGGCCACAAAACCAGGATGCCATGTATCTTACTGCTATCACAACATGTTGAGTTCGCTATTTTCATTTTTCTTCTTTCTTCTGGATCAGTGGTCAGGCATGGAAGGCTACCCACTAAATGTGAGGGGGCGGTGGGTCGTTGCCCTTGACAGTAGTAAAGCGAGTCATTGTGTGTTTAAAAGTTGTGAATCTAGCAGGAACGCAAATAAAAGTATTAGCAAGTAGTTTTTAATAAAAAGTAATTTACACTACCCCCCCCCCCCAATTACATCTGTCACTGAGCACCGACAACGTGCCCACGTTAGAATTCACTTAGGTGTGTCACGGTACTCTCACAAGTATACAGAACACTGTTTGACCCGGCTGAAACTTGCAACGCACTGAGGGCATTCCACAGCTGTCATTTAACAACAACCCAACTTGAAGACTTAACTAGCCTCTGCATATGGTCAAGATGCATTTCTCGCAGTGTTTCCATATTTAAGTCCACAGCGTGTACGACGAACACAAAATTGTTTGAGGTTGCCCGTTGTAGCAGTCATATACAGATCGGGAGGATAGAACAGCATGGAAAGATCAAACACGTCACTGGAACGAAGACGGTAATAACAACAATGGAGGAGAATCTCTACCGACTGTAATTAATCTCTTAGTTACGTATTATTCTAGAGCTCCGTGTACTATGGATTTGAATATGGATCGTAGTTTCTGTACATGTTTAACGCCTGACTGAACTGCTTTAGCTTCTGGCTGAGAAGCGAGATACTCTCCTTCCCGTTGTTTCTTTGCACAATTCTGTGTTTCTGTTCATATTGGTGCACGCTGCAGCATCTATGTGTTTTTAGGCATCAGTCACGGTGACATTACTGAGAGCATTGTGCTTCAAACACATCGTGCGGCCAGCACGCCGTTCTTTCTTAGTCGCTCTTGCTTCCTTCAATACTTCGACGTCGTGTAGCTATCGTGAGTAATTTAACAGGACGCTGCAACAATGTGTTGTACTGGAGATTAATTTTGCCCTGTCTGCGGCTACACTCCAAGTTTCGTTTGGCACCGAAAGAAACAATACCACAATCAACCCCTGATGTGTGGACACGAGACTTCGCGTTACATTTTGTGGAGCCATCGTTACAACTTCTAATCAGTTCTCGCGATATGCTGTCTGGAAGAAATTGTAGATACAACTTACAAACATTTGTTTGCGCCGCGGTGGAGTAGCCGAGCGGTCTAAAGGCGCCTCACTGCGGAGCGCGCGGTTACTCGCCGGCGGGGGTTCGAGTCCTCCCTTGGACATGGCTGTGTGTATGTTTTCCTTAGGTTAGTTTAGTTTATCTTAGTTTAAGTAGTTTGTAAGCTACGGACTTATGTCCACGCAGTTTGGTCCGATAGATTTACAAACATTTGAATATTTTATTTGTTTGCCTTTAAAGCGATTGTGAAGGACAATAACACAGGTGTTGAAACTCTGACGTCTACAAATTGACTTTACAAATCACATTTAAGGACCTGGCATCATCGAACCGCTTTCGTAATATTTCCATACCGTTCTTTTCTCTATTAGAGCGCGGGAAGAATGAACACCTAAATATTTCCGTTTTCGAACTGATTTCCCTTATTTTATTATGATGATCATGCCTCCTTATCTAGTGGGTGCTAACAAAATATGTTCGCATTCGGAGGAGTAAGTTGGTGAAAGAAATTTCGCAATTACATCCCGTCGCAACGAGTAACGCCTTTCTTTTAACGATTTGTGCATCATTTCTCTGACACTCTCTCCTATATCGCGATAATACAAAACGAGCCGCCCTTCTCTGAACTTTCTCTGCATCCTTCGTCAGTCCCGCTTGGGGAATGCCAAAAGTGTTCTACCAATGGAACGTAGCGCTTGGATCGCCATCCCTACCATACTTTCGGTGCGTTCTTTCCAATTAAAGTCGTTCGTTATTGTAATTCCTAGGTATCTAGTCAAATTCACGACCTTTATATTAGACTGATTTATCATGTAAATAAAGTCTAACAAATTTCTTTTAGTGCTCGTATGGATGACTTCACACTTTTCATTATTTAGGATCAATTGCCAATTTTTGCACTATGCAGATATTTTATCTAAATCGTTATTTAGTTGCTTTTCATCTTCTGGCGACTTTGCTAAGCGATAAACGACAGCATTATCCGGGGGCAGTCTAATAGAGCTACTAACAGCCGCGGCAGTTTAGCCGCGCGCATTGGAGCGCCGTGCTGCGGTGCGCGCGGGCGTCCGCCGTCGGGGGTTCGAATCCCCCCTCGGGCATGGATGTTTGCCTTGTCCTTAGGTTAGTTTACTTTAGTTTAAGTAGTTTGTAAGCTACGGGCTGATGACCACGCAGTTAAGTCCGACAGATTTACAAACATTTGAAATTTTTAATTTATTTATTTTAATAAGGAACATTTTGCTGGGGAACTCCAGATATCACTTCTGGTTTACTCGTTGACTCTCCGTCAATTACAACGCACTGTATCCTTTCTGACAGGAAACCACGAATCAAATCACACACCAATGGCAATATACCGCAAACACGCAACTTGGTAAGAAACCGCTTCTGATGTACAGAAACCTAGAAATGGAATCAAATTGAGATCCCTTGTCGATAGCACTCATTTCATGTGAGTAGCTGTGTACTCACCAACTGAATGCTTTTACAATGCGCTTAGATACAACAGCACCCACATGATAGTTCATACGCGGGGATAATGGAGTATTTTTAATATGTTATAATATGAATTAAAACTTTTAGTCTTAAAGAAGTTTCTATTCCGACCCCGTTAGAAACTATCTTTTAAACAATTTTCTTGATAGTAAACCAGCGAACTACGGATAAACTTTCAGGAAACATTCCTCACACACAATGAAAGAAAATATTTTATGTGGACATGTGTCCGGAAACGCTTAATTTCCATGTTAGAGCTCATTTTATTACTTCTCTTCAAATCACATTAATCATGGAATGGAAACACACAGCAACAGAACGTACCATCTACATCTACATCGATACTCTGCAAATCACATTCAAGTGCCTTGCAGAGGGTTCATTAACCACTTTCATAACTTTTCTCTACCGTTCCATTCTCTAACAGCGCGCAGGAAGAAAGAGCTAAATCGTTCCGTTTTCGATCTGATTTCTCTTATTTTATTGGGATGGTCATGTCTCCCTAAGTAGGTGGGTGCTAGCAAAATATTTTCACATTCAGAACTAAAAGTCGGTGATGGAAACTTCGCAAACAGATCACGCCGCAATGAATAACGTCTTTCTTTTAATGATTTCCATCCCAATTCGTGCAACATTTCCGTGACGCTTTCCCCCCGTAACGTGATAAAACTAAACGAGCTGCCCTTCTCTGAACCTTCTCAATGTCTTCAGTCAGTCCCACCTGGTGAGGGTCCCACAAGGGTCAACAGTACTCCAGGAGAGGACGCAAAAGTGTGATGTAGGCAGTCTCTTTGGTGGAGCTGGTGCATCTTCGAAGCGTTCTGCCGATGAAACGTAACCTTTGGTCCCCCCTCCCCACAATATTTTCTGTGTTCTCTCCAGTCAAAGTTTTTCGAAATTGTAACTCCTAGGTATTTGTTAGAATCTACTACCTTAAGGTTTGACTGATTTATCGCGTAATTAAAGTTCAGCGGATTTCTTTTAGTGGTCATATGTATTATTTCACACTTTTCTTTATTTAGTGTCAATTGCCAATTTTCGCACCAAGTAGAAATTTTGTCTAAATCGCTTTGCAGTTGCTTTTGATCCTCTGTTGACTTCACTAACCGATAAACGACAGCATCATCCGCGAACAGTCTAAGGGAGCTATTCAGATTGTCTCCTAAATCGTTTATAAACACGAGGAAGAGTAATGGACCTATAACGCTTCCCTGTGGAACGCCAGATATCACTTCTGTTTTACTCGATGACTTACCGTCAATTACAACGAACTGTGTGCTTTCTGATAGGAAATCGTGAATCCAAACGCACAATTGGGGAGATATTCCATAGGCACGCAATTTCATAAGAAGCCGCTTGTGGGGTACAGTGTCAAAAGCCTTCCTGAAATCCAGAAATATGGAATCGATTTGAGATCCCTTGCCGATGACACTTAATACTTCACGTAAATAAAGAGCAAGCTGTGTTTCGCAAGAGTGATACTTTCTGAATCCGTGTTGACTACTGGTTAATAGGTCGTTCTCTTCGAGGTAGTTCATAATATTCGAACAAAGTATATGTTCCAAAATCGTACTGCAAATCGACGTCAATGAGAAAGGACTGTAATTTTGGGGATCACTCCTATTGCCTTTCTTGAATATTGGAGTAACTTGGGCAACTTTCCAGTCTTCGGGTACGGATCTTTCGCTGAGTGATCGGTTGTAAATTATAGCTAAGTACGGAGCTATTGCATCAGCATACTCTGAGAGGAATCTAGTTGGTATACAATCTGGCCCTGAAGATTTATTTTTATTTAGAGACTTAAGTTGTTTTACTACTCCAGGAACATCTACTTCTAAGTTTCCCATGCTGGCAGCTGTTCTTGGACTGAATACTGGAGTGTTCACTTCGTCTTCTTTGGTGAAAGAATTTCGGAAAGCTGTGTTTAGTAATTCTGCCTTAGCCGTACTGTCATCGTAGTATTACCATTGCTGTCGTGTAATGAAGGTATTGTTTGTACCTTGCTGCTAGTGTACTTCACATATCACCAGAATTTCTTTGGATTTTCTGCAAGATTACGAGACATGATTTCGTTGTGGAAACTATTATAAGCTTCTCGCATTGAAGTACGCGCTAGGTTGCGAGTTTCTATAAAAGATTGTCACTCTTGGGGATTCTGTGTCTTTTTTAATTTTGAATGTGTTTTTCTTTGCTTCTGCAACAGTGATCTGACCTGTTTTGTTTACCACGGGGGTCAGCCTCCACTTTTATTAATTTATTTGGTATAAATCTCTCGATTGCTACTGATATTATGTCTTTGAAAGTAAGCCACAACTGATCTACACTCGCATTTTTAGTTTTGAAAGAATGCAGACTATCACTCAGGAAAGCGTGAAGCGAATTTTTATCTGCTCTTTAAATAGATATATTTTTCGTTTATTTTTGGTGCATTTGGGCATTTCGACATTCAGTCTCGCTACTACAACTCGATGTTCGCTAATCCCTGAATCTGTTTTGATGCTCTTTCCTAGCTCAGGATTATTTGTTGCTAGGAGATCAAGGGTATTTTCGCAACCACTTACTATTCTAGTGGGTTCATGAACTAACTGTTCGAAGTAGTTTTCAGAAAAAGCATTCAGAACTAGTTCGGACGATGTTTTATATTTGCCGCCGGTTTTGAAAACGTAATTATGCCAACACATCGAGGGTAAATTAAAGTCGCCACCGATTATAACAGTATGCTTCGGATACCTATTTGAAATGTGATTCAAGCTTTCTTTGAACATTTCGGCAACCGCATCGTCTGAGTCAGGGGGCCGATAAAAAGATCCAATTATTAATTTATTCCGGTTGTCAGGAATAACCTCTACCCAGACCAACTCACAGGAAGTATCTGTCTCAATTTTGCTGCAGGATAAACCGTTAGTAACAGCAATAAACACTCCACCCCCTATTTTATTTATTCTATCCTTTCTGAAGACCATTTGGCCCTTTGAAAAAATTTCGGTCGAACTTATCTCAGGCGTCAGCCAGTTTTCAGTACCTATAACGATTTGTGCCTCAGTACTTTCTATCAGCGCTTGGAGCTCTGGAACTTTCCCAATACAGCTACGACAATTTACAACTGTTATACCAATGTTTTCTAGATCTGCTTTCTTCCTGTGTCTGACCTGCCCCCTTTGAGACTGAAACCCATTTTGTGTATTCCCGAGGCCCTCTAACCTAAAAAACCGCCCAGTCCACGCCACACAGCCCCCGCTACCCGTGTAGCCGCTTCCTGAGTATAGTGGACCAGCGTGACTTCAAACACTTTGTTACAGGAAATGTTCAAAATGTCCTCCGTTAGCGAGAATACATGCATCCACCCTCCGTCGCATGGAATCCCTGATGCGCTGATGCAGCCCTGGAGAATGGCGTATTGTATCACAGCCGTCCACAATACGAGCTCGAAGAGTCTCTACATTTGGTATCGGGGTTGAGTAGACAAGAGCTTTCTCAAATGCCCCCATAAATGAAAGTCAAGAGGGTTGAGGTCAGGAGAGCGTGGAGGCCATGGAATTGGTCCGCCTCTATCAATCCATCGGTCACCAAATCTGTTTTTGAGAAGCGTACGAACACATCGACTGAAATGTGCAGGAGCTCCATCGTGCATGAATCACATGTTGTGTCGTACTTGTAAAGGCACATGTTCTAGCAGCACAGGTAGAGAATCCCGTATGAAATCATGATAACGTGCTCCAGTGAGCGTAGGTGGAAGAACATGAGGCCCAATCAAGACATCACAAACAATTCCTGCCCAAACGTTCACAGAAAACCTGTGTTGATGACGTGAGTGCACCATCGCGTGCGGATCACGTCAGTCCACACACGTTGAATGTGAAAATTTACATATAAGAGAAATAGACGTTGCCCCTCGGTTGCACAGTGGTAGAGTGCCAAACTACAAATCCAAAGGTCGCGGGTTCGATCCCCGCCAGGTCCTAGGATTTTTATCTGTCACTTTCCACTTCTTTCAGTCCTGGCAGTATTGCTCATGTGAAAAATACCGAGTAGCACCGTGGTTCGGAACCCACGTTAAACTGTAGGTCCCCCTATAACTGGCTGGGTCAGTTCCAAGGTCGGAGGAAGGAAACGGCATACCACCTCCAAACAGGACCATGCCTAGTAAAGCACTGTGGTGTTCAACCCAATCTTCGGATTGTTGACTGCTTTACCTTTTACTAAAATGAGCTCTGACATGGAAATTAAGCGTTTCCGGACACATGTCCACATAACATATTTTCTTTCGTTATGTGTGAGGAATGTTTCATGAAAGTTTGGCCGTACCTTCTTGTAACACCATGTGTGTGTGTGTGTGTGTGTGTGTGTGTGTGTGTATGTATATCGAGCAGCTAGTAGAAGTTCCCCGCCCCCGCCCCCTCCCCCCCCCCCCTTCCCATAGCCCACGGGTAGGGCTTCCTTGCTACAGCTTCTTAACCGAAATGCTGAAGCAGGTGCGACTCCTTGTTTAGTAATTTACGTCGATTGCAATTAGCACTGAAGTGACGGCACATTGTGTATTCATGGATGAGATATTTTTGATGAAAACTGATCTCTAAGGACCGTTTCATAATTTGTTTTTCTCTGGTGGTGTGGTGTGTTGTCTCGAAACTGTTGATGGTGCACGATCCCCAATAGGAGGTAGTCATCTCCACGAGTGTCGGGCAGTACGGTGGATAACCTTCGTACTTTAATGAAAGAGGGGAGTGTTCTTGCGATGTGACGTCATCTCGCTTACGTATTTCCGATTTAACTGGAGGGTTGATATTTCGTCCCGGACTTGTTGACAGCGGAGGAGATCTTCTCAAAAGTGTTTGCGTCCGTCAGATAATTTATTTTCGCAGATAATGAAGGCGTGCGAAAGAAGAGAGTGTCCTCGGCAGGCAGTTTGGCAGTCGATTGGCTGCAGACACGTGCCGATAACGAGCCCCGGCCGCCTCATTGGGGCGCACCGGTCGGTATTGTGCGGCTGGTGTCCCCGAAGGCCAGGCGGCCGCTGGGCGCTGGGCGCTGGGCGCTTTCTTCCCCGGCCGGTGGTGGGAGGGCAGATGCGCACAACGCACTGCGCAGCCGCGCCGCGGGTGCGCGCGGTGGTCGTAAACAGAGGTCAGAAAACGCGGGAAGCCGAAGGGGAGCGGTTGGGTCGGCAAGTGGCTCGCAGCCACGCGCATCCCTGCTTCTCGTCCGCGCCGCCGGAAGCTCCGCGTCCACGCGCGGGAAGGTCCAGCGGACGCCGACTCCCTCTGACACTTGTTGCGGACGCACTCGTCGTTCGCCGGCTGCCAAAGAGCTCTGTGTTTGTAAACACTGACTCGTAACACCTCGCCGAGGCTGCGGTTTCGGGACTGTGTAGTGTCGCGTCCGTCCTCTTCGGAGGAGATGCGGCAGCGGGAGACCACGACCAACTGCTGCTGCTAGAGGCTTTGTCAGCTGGCATTTCGTCCGTGCGGTTGCGGAGATGGTCGCTTAACAGAAGCAGCTGCTGGGCTCGAGGTAATGTTCACGTTTCTGTTCGAGGTCTTAGAATTTGAACATTTCACGTTCTAGTAAGCTATATTGTTCCACAATCCTACGCCCGCAGGTCTCTATTATGAACTGAAAACAATAGAGGAGTGATTTGCGTGTGCTGTGTATCCTACCAGTTTGTCGCATGTCAATCGCTTTTAGTTTGAACATACACACATGTTTTTGGGGCAATCTGGTGTGACTTCTTACACTGACTGCCAAGACGGCCTATACTGAAACGATTTATTGTATTTCGTGGCCAGTTTCAGATGCTCCCTCTTGTTTAAAAACTAGGCGTCGTCGTCGAGACGGGAACGTGCTCAAGTTATTAAATATATTACCATACGAGGTCTTCAAAATAATAATATGAGTGAAGTAAAATTTTTGAATACGTCAATGTTAAAATCACGAGCATATACGGTCCCATTCTTGGCCGATTTTCTCCAGTGGTTGTTGAGGCCATATGTACAACAATGGGACCGCTTGTACTCGCGATTTTAACCTTAACGTATTCAAAAAAATTATTTTATTATTGTGACAACCCAGTATGGTAACATATTTTATACTTGAGCACATCCTATTTCAACGACGACGATGACGTCTAGTCTTATGAAGTGACAGCAGCTGAGGTTGCCACCTTGTGCTGTTGAAAATAATAATGGAATAAAATACATTGTTTCAACTGCAGCCAATATATCAAAATATATTGTGACTGCATGTACCAGCTCTGATCGTGTCTAAACACTGAAATTATGTACACCAAATATGAGTCAGTTCGAACACTGGATAAAACGTCCAACATTTTATTGGCAACACTAGTTATAACACTACAGCCATAAATCTCAGTTTTCCTGCCGTTCTTGAACTTCACGGAACGAAAATGACGGCTGCCTTTTATTATTGTACACTTAATCACTTTCTTTAAGTTCTTTAAATTAGCAATAAGGACAGACATAATCCTCTGCCAGTGGAAAGACACAGGCTCCAATCTGATGCGAACGAGCTCTTGTTGTGTGTGCACTTCATTGTTTGTTTTATGAATAGGACGCGTGTGTATGTGTACTTTCAGCATGCCACTGTCCTTATCGTGAGACTGCCAGTGTGAATCCGATCCATTGTCATACAACGAGTTCCATGAATTTATGCAACGGAGGATGCGACTAAATTTGTCACCTTACGAACTGTTTCCACCCGATGCTACTGAGCTTTGTGTACTAGCGTACCATGATTTACTCAACCTTCTTTTCCCATAAGCGAAGCGGACTAGAACAGCAGGTACCGGGTATAATTGTGTTTCTAAAGCTAGTGACACTTCTCAGGTGATTACAGAGATGTTACGGCCGTAATACTGCTCATCTGCTGACTCACATTTCCTGACTTCGTAAGCTGGAGCTGTAGTTTACTGACGGAAGGTAACATTATAAAACGTCTACATAGAGCTTTTCATATTGTAAATTTCAATAACTAGATCTCAATAAAATATGTGTAGTTAAATAATTTTTATTTCTTATAGCTCATTGATGATGCCTAACGTAAATAGGTGAAAGACGTCAGTTGCAAAAGTCGCTGAATATTAATAATATTATGAGGATAGGTTGAAACTGACACTAAAGGCGATTGCTGAGTGGTAGACAGGTGAATAATAAAGACAATCACACAGTTCTACTTGCTACTCTGCCATCGTATTCAATGTCAGCTGCCACTTATCCTCATATTTTTGGTGTTCCAACCTAGACTTCTAATTGAACAATAATTTCGTAGATATCACAACCCACTTTAAATCTATAACCACATTCAGTTTCATGTCTGTTAAATTATGTGTTCTAGGATTTCGTATCATGTTGATCTCGATAGCACCTTTTTTCCTATGATTTACAGAAACTCCTAAGAAAATAACTGTAATAATTATTGAATAAAGTGTCATTATTTCATAAATCTGGAGATTTTAAATATCACATCACCATTCCCGTCGTTAATAATGGTCAGTAATTTCTCTTTTAGCTAAAAATTACATCCTTTCAATATGTTATCGTTCTATATGTAACGTTGATACGTTATATCTCGATATTTTTATTAACATAAACGGAATTTTTGCTATATTTCATCATAGTATGACATCTTGCCTGCAGTACTTCTTGGCTTGAAGAAAAAGAAACGGATTAGCAGCTTGAAAAGTAACAAAACTGCAATTGATATGCCAGAGTTAAACGACTTTACACATTCAAATCAAATGTTTGCAAAGCTGTGGGACCACAGTGCAGTACTCGTCGGTCGCTAGACTTACAAACTACTTTAACTTACGCGAAGCACAACTCACAACCTTGCCCGAGAGAGGACTCGAACATCCGACGAGGTAGAACCGCGCACTTCGCAGCATAGTTTACACACATTCTAAACTATAAGTTACTATATTGCTGCTGTTGAGGAAGCTGAACTGGGTGCTACACAGGTGCTCCTCAAGCAAGCGCTTTGCCGTTGCCAGTCGAGTCCGAGCGCCAAATTGACCACTTTTTTTATGGATTCGGAAACTGTAAGTATCTCGACTGTTACAAGGCACTGAAATAAATTCAATGAAGAATTTGAAAATTGATGCTTGACCAGGATAGAACCCGGATTACCCGCTTCCCGTCCTGCCACTCAGCACACAGTGCCTTCTGCCCATTACTTTCTCTTGCTCGCAGATTAACTGTATTCCCGCAAAGAATGAGGCCTATTTGTGCCTCCAGACAGAAACTGTCACTTGACTGTTGGAGGCATACATACGGCTATAGATCTGGTATCTTTTCTTTAAGACATGTCAGAAAGAACAGAAACCAAAATTATAAACAATTTTTTTTTTGCCATGCAGTTAAACCATAGTCTTACACAGCCTTCTACAACCATTGAAAGGATGAATTCCCTTTTCCTTTTCACAAATACAAATTCGAATGATTATAATGCTTGCGCAGAATAGGTTCTACGCCACTTTCAAAGGGGAAAATCCATACTCCGGCAAAACTTAAACGCGACACAATATCATGAAGAGCATCTGTCGCGGAAAATATAGCAGAATAATTGATGAGCGAAAGCCGAGACCTGCAGAGTTTATTAGTACTGCGCAGCCAGCTGCCTCGTATCTTTTCACTTCTCGTGAACATCTCTTTTATTGGCGATTTGCTGTCCAAGACACAATTATATGGACTCGTGTCGTACAGAAACGTCTCAGATGATAACTCAGTGGGCAGTTTAAGCATTAGGCGGACGTACAAAAAGTACTACGAATTTTTATAACATGGGATTTTTTTAAAGAAGGTCCCTTTTATCGTCTCGTCGACGACGACGTTATTACCCGACCGCGGTGGCCAAGCGGTCTGCGGCGCGCCAGTCACGGTGTGCACGGCCACTGCAGTCGGGGGTTCGAATCCCCCCTCGGGCATGGATACTTGTGCCGTCCTTAGTATTAGCTAGTTCATAAGTAGTTTGTAAGTTTAGGGACTGATGACCCCATAGTTAAGTCCCATAAGCTCTACAAACATTTGAACATTCGAGGTTATTAGTGACAAGATACAGGTTCGGATTAGTGAAGAAAAGTAACACCATGTCTTTTCATATGGACCATTCTGTCACAAGCCTTGAGATATTTAGAAAAATTTAAATCCTAAAGCTGGACCGTGATTTTAACGCTGCTCTTCCTGTGCTTTGTAACCCCCCACAGTGGTAGGTATCGGATTTCAGGAGGACAAATTAGCATCTGCTTGCGTATAAGTTACCATTGTCCATCCGTATATGAAATGTACCTACAGGCTCGAGTTTCTCGTATTAGCTTCCTATTGCCGTGGATCTAGATAAGAGCAACCACCTGGACCAATTGTTGGACCTGTCTCTACCTCCCAAGAGGACGTGCTGACGCCCTTTCCGATGGTTGTCACTTTGAATCCTGGCAGGAGCAGAAATTTTCATTGGCAGTATGTGAACAAAAGAGAAGTAGAGCGTGTTGTGTACATTTCGTGCCGCGGTGGAGTAGCTGAGCGGTCTAATGCGCCTCGCTGCGGAGCGCGAGGTTGCTCGACGTCGGAGGTTCGAGTCCTCCCTGGGGCATGGGTGTGTGTGTTGTCCGTAGGTTAGTTTACCTTAGTTTAAGTAGTTTGTAAGCTACGGACTGATGACCACGCAGTTTGGTCCGATAAATTTACAAACATTTGAACATTTTTTGTACATTTTCTGGTGATCATAGTTTGTCCGAATATCCTTGCGTGTACCTCAAATTGCTTGAAGAAGGGAACTATCACATCTGGTCTAATGAACCTAACCATTGGGTTCTTACAGACAGCAATTCCATATCAATTATGTTTTTTTTTTAAATGTACATTGCACAACATTATACAAAATCACATTAAACTAATGAAGCTTTTCTCAAGGTGAAAACTTCAGTGTTTGACTGTGGAGCGTGAATAGTGACCATACAAGTGACATGAATTTCCAGGCGTAGCAGAAATATAACGGAATCTTTTAAGGTGATAATCACCATCCCTTAATTGCGGCCTGCCTAGAAGGAAATGTTGACTGTTTTCGTTACCAATGAGATGTGCTGTGAAACGTCTTTGCCGACTCCACAAAACTACACTGAGAAGAGATCGCCCCAGTTCGCAGGGACGCTTAACATCGTCGATACATAGTTAAAGACCTCACTTTTTAATCTTTCATCACACACACAGTCAAAAAATTACTGCTTATTAAAAGTTATTGCTCCTTCTTCCTAATACCTGATATACCCTTCGTGACTTTGGTTTTTCTCCACCAGTGAAGACTGACTACAGATGAAGACCTTCTACACGTTCGGGAGGATGAATCCTACCAGTTTCGGAAAATCCTTGAGAACTATATTGAAAGGTGGGAGGAAAAGCCACTGGTGTGATTCGGCCAGTCGGGATGTGCCTTGCGTCCCGATTTTATCTAGGATGTAATTTAATATTCGTCCTCACCAACATTTGTAATGCTCCATAGCTCTCTCCAGTACCTCGGAAGCCATTCTCTGGTAACGTAACCCATGATCGAGCCCTTGTTCCTGTCAGTGTTTTCCATATGTTCCTTTCTTCGCCGATTCTACAGGGATCCTCTTCATTCGTTACCTTAAAAGTCCACCTAATTTAAACATACTTCTCTAGCACCGCATCTCAACGTACGTCGATTTTTCCCTGTTCCGGTTTTCCCACTGTCCTATTTCAAAATGTTCAAATGTTTGTACAGCTTAAAGGACTTAATTGCAGGGTCATCAGTCCTTAAACTTACAAATCACTTATGAACTACCTTATACTAAAGACGACACAAACATCCATGCCCGAGGGGGGATTCGAACCCCCGACGGCAGACGGCCGCGCGCACCGCAACATGGCGCTCCAGCACGCGCGGCTAATCCGCCGCGGCTGTCCTATTTCACTTCCACGCGAAGCTGTGCTCCAACCTTACATCCTCAGTCTACGTTCTACGTCCTTGCTTCGTACGTTGTGCGTAATTTTGTTTCTAAGGCAGCAGAATTCCTTAACTTCGTTTGCCTCTCGATCACCAATTAGCCGCGGCGGATTAGTCGTGCGCACTGAGGCACCGTGCTGCGGTGCGTGACACCGTTCGCCGTCGGGAGTTCGATTCCTCCCTTGGGCATGGGTGTATGTGTTGTCCTTAGGTTAGTTTAAGTAGTTTGCAAGCTAGGGACTAATAACCATCAGTTGAGTCCCATAGATTTACAAATATTTGAACATTTTTGATCACCAATTTATACACTAAAGAACAAAGAAACTGGTAGGTATGCGATTGCAAACACAAAGATATGTAAGCCCTCAGAGTAGGCCTATGTATATCAACAGGTGTCTGGCGTAGGCGTTAGAGCGGCTTCTGATGATCAATGGCAGTTTATCACGATTTGAGTGAGTGATGTTACAGTCGGCGCAAGGGAGATGGCACATAGCATATCCGAGGTAGCGATGACATGGGTATTTTCCCATACGATTATTTCACGAGAGCGCCGTGAATATCAGGAGTCCGGTAAAACATCAAATCTTTGTCAGCGCTGCGGTGGAAAAAAAAAATCCTGTAAGAACTGCACCAGTGACGACTGATGGAATCGATCAACGTGACAGAAGTTCAAATGTTTGTAAATCCATCGGACCAAACCGCGTGGTCATCAGTCCGTAGCTTACAAACTACTTAAACTAACGTAAACTAACCTAAGGACAACACACACACCCATAGCCCAGGGACGACTCGAACCTCCGACAGCGAGCAACCGAGCGCTCCGCAGCGAGGCGCCTTAGACCGCTCGGCTACTCCACCGCAGCAAGACAGAAGTGCACCCCTTGCGCAAATTGCTACGTATCTTAGTGTTGGGTCAAGTGTCAAATGTTCAAATGTTTGTAGAGCTTATGGGACCTAACTAAGGGGTCATCAGTCCCTAAACTTACAAACTACTTATGAACTAGCTACAACCAAGGACGACACAAATATCGATGCCCGAGGGGGGATTCGAACCCCCGACCGTGGTGGCCGTGCAGACCGTGACTGGCGCGCCGCAGTCCCCTCGGCCACCGCGGCCGGAGGGTCAAGTGTCAGCGTGCGAACCATTTAATGAAACATCATTGGATTGGGGGTTTCAAAGCCGAAGGACCATCATGTTCCTCTACTAACTGCACGACAGAAATCTTTACATCTAGCCTGGTCCCGCCAACACCGACATTAGACTGTTGGTGACTGGAAACATGTTGCGCGATCTGACGAGTCTCGTTTCCAGTTGTATTGAGCGGCAGGATGTGTACGGGTATCGAGAGAATCTCGCGAATCCAAGGACCTTGAGTGTTAGCAGGGGACTATTCAACCTGGTGGAGGCTCTTAATGATGTGGGGCGCGTGCGATGGGAGTGATATGGGACCCGTGAGAAGTCTAGGTACGTCTCAGACAGGTGGTACGCATCCTGGCTGATCACCTGCATCCATTCCGACAGACTTTGGCAACTCCAGCACGACACCCCACACGTCGAGAGCTGCTACAGAGTGGAACAGTCTTATGACTTTAAGCACCTCCACTGTCCACCAAACTCCCCACATGTGAACATTATTGAGAATATCTGGGATGCCTTGAAATGTGCTGTTCAGAAGAGATCTCCATCCCTTCGTACTCTTATGGATTTGTGGACAGCATGCTATTAACTCCTTCTGGCACAGATTCAAGTCTATACCACGTCTTGTTGCGACATTTCTGCTTGCTCGTGGGGGGCCTACAAGATATCTCGACACGACTCACGGTGCCACCACACAACTTCAGTTCGCAGGAGAACTTCTGTGAAGTTTGGAAAGTAGGAGGTGAGGTACTGGCGGAACTGAAGTTGTGTGGCGGCACCGTGAGCTGTTTCGGGGTAGCTGTGATAGAGCGTTTGCCTGCGAAAGGCAAAGGTCCCAGGTTCGAGTCCCGGTTCCGGCACACAATTTTAATCTGCCAGGAAGTTTCATATCGGCGCACACTCCGCTGCAGAGTGAAAATTTCATTCTGGAAATATTCCTGGAAATTGAGAGATTGTGGAATACAGTCTCGATCGGGCAGCGTAATGTGTAGCCTTTTCTTAAACACAGACTTGACACCTCAGTAATGCGAGCACTCGCCAGAGGCAACACTTATTTTGGATTCCACGTCTAACTGTAGGTCCCGTTTCCCCGGGTTTCATAACGATGGAAAGTTAGGGAACCGCAAGACGGGGAGGTAGAATACAATAGAAAGACTAGCAACAAGAAACTACTATTATTATCTATATTTTTAAATACGTCTGTACGCGTCCTCTTCGCAACTAACCACAATTTTATAAATCCAGTCTCAAAGTTTTTACGGCTGACAGGGTACAGAGTAGGAGCATAGCTTGATTCTGTACGCTGTCTGTTTTAGCCTCGATTTCTTATGTGACGGACCTAGTATGACCTGGGAGGGGAAAGATGTTCTCCACATCAGGAGCTGCGAGCAGAAACACTCCGTGACTTCCACGTCTACACGCGTGCTGCCATCTCATTAACAGCACAATGCCCTTGTCCACTATCACTTCTGCGTACACAACTCCATAATTTACGTGTTAAGAGATAAGAAGGAAAGAACTCTCTTTTTCATATGAAGAACACTAAATCATATCAGCATTATGCCTACTGTAATATTTTTGTTTACGTTCTTATAAAACATGGAAGTCAGTTCGTTTCGCACAACATATTTTGAAAACATAGAGTACTTACTTACGTCTTAATTTAAATGGTCTTCTTAAGTCATTACTAGCGTCATTTGAACAAAGCGCTCGTGGGTGCTCTTGCATGTGTGTGTATTGTGCGAAAGTAATGCACTGCATTTTTTTTTCTTAGCCGAAAACAAAACTGCGAATGCGCCACGTTAAGTATGAATTACTTGAAGTTTCCGGAGTGCGCGAGCAAAGTTTCTAGCTCTACTGATAGATAGCGTAGCTGCAGGAACGTTTCGAAATGATGTAGGGTGTACGTTACAAGCAATTGAATTTCTCACTGCAAAGAAAGAAATTGTGGGGAATATTCACAAACGTTTGTGCAAAGTTTAAACTGGGAAGAACACGTAGATAATGTCGTTGGAAAGGCGCACCAGAGACTGAGTTTTATTGGCAGAACCCTTAAAAGATGCAATAGTTGTTCAAATGTTTGTAAATCTATCGTGGTCATCAGTCCGTAGCTTACAAACTTCTTAACCTAAGATAAACTAACCTACGGACAACACACACACACACACACACACACACCCATGCCCCAGGGAGGACTCGAACCTCCGACGGCGAGCAACCGCGTGCTCCACAGAGAGGCGTCTTAGACCGCTCGGCTACTCCACCGCGGCTTAAAAGATGCAACAGAACTGGTAAAGAAACTTCATACACTAAGATTGTCCGTCCTTTTTTGGAGTATTGCTGCCCAATGTGGGATCCTTATCAGGTGGGTTTGACGGAGGACATCGAAAGAGTCCAAAGAAGGGCAGCTCGTTTTGTATTGTCACGATACAGGGGAGACAGCGTTACGGAAATGATACAGGATCTGGGATGGGAATCATTACAACAACGGCGCTTATCGCAACGGCGTGGGCTACTTACGAAACTCCAATCAAATCAAATGTTCAAATGTTTGTAAATCTATCGGACCAAAATGCGTGGTCATCAGTCCGTAGCTTACAAACTACTTAAACCTAGGTAAACGAACCTAAGGACAACACACACACACACACACCCAAACCCCAGGAAGGACTCGAACCTCCACGGCGATCAACCGCGCGCTCCACAGCGAGACGCCTTAGACCGCTCGGCTACTCCACCGCTGCAAACTCCAATGGCCAACATTCTCCTCCGAATGCGAAAATATATTGTTGACTTCCACTTACATAGATAGAAATAATCAAAAATTATATGTTCGTTAAGCTTAAGGGACTTAACTGCGGGGTCATCAGTCCCTAAACTTACAAACTACTTATGAACTACCTTATACTAAAGACGACACAAACATCCATGCCAGAGGGGGGTATCGAACCCCCGACCGTAGCGGCCGTGCAGACTGTGACTGGCGTGCTGCAGACCGCTCGGTCACTGCGGCCGGCTAGAAATAATCATCAGAATAAAATACGGAGAGATTAAGGTGTTCTTTCTTCCCGCGCGCTGTTCGAGAATGTTGTTGTTGTTGTTTTTTGAGGGGACTAAATGTTCTAGAATGGAATGGGAGATAAATAGCCGCGGTGGAGTAACCGAGCGGTCTAAAGCGTCTCGCTGGGGAACGCGCGGTTGCTCGCCGTCGAGGTTCGAGTCCTCCCTGGGGCATGGGTGTGTGTGTTGTCCGTAGGTTGGTTTACCTAGGTTTAAGTAGTACGGACTGATGACCACGCAGTTTGGCCCAATAGATTTACAAACATTTGAACATTTTGGAGATAAATAGTATAAAGGTGGTTCAATGAACCCTCTGCCAGGCACTTAAATGTGATTTGCAGAGTATCCCACGTAGGTGCAGATGTAGATGCATCTGGTGTCAACAGAAGTATAGGTGGAGTGTGAGTTCACCAGAAGGTGGGTTTGCGGGGCTGCAGCTGTTGGGAAGGCCATCCACTGCTGTGTCACGTGTCGCAGCTGATGTTGTCACTCTGGACTACAGACAGACAGGTCCAAGCCGTTAAAGGATCAGGAAGAAGGGGAGGTGCAGAAACGAATCTGTGATTGCTATCGACACTCTGCATCCTGTCACTCAAACATGGCATACACAAGTGCTTGTTTTGAGCGCGCTAGACAGTCTTTAGCACGAAAGTGAGATTTGTCCATTAATGTAAAGGAGCACTGTTTTCAGCAACATCTCTCAAACAAAAGTCATCACACGGCATTTCAAAACCGTTTCTGAACATCGCCAGCACGATACCTTCGTGGTGGGAAAACGCTGTACCTGCCATATTTTTAGTACATAAGAGTGTATCTTTTTATTTGCTACAAAAGTCCTAAACGTTTGTTTACAGTTTTTCTTGCGAGTACACAAGCATTAAATTTCCGTATATCATTGCCATGAATCAGTTCCTTTCTAGACACGAGTTTAGATTTGAAACCCCTAATTTATAAAAACGAGTCCACGTTTTTTTTCTGTTGTGACAGTTGCTTTTTGTGTCAACATTGTCATCATTATTTTCCATTTATATGTTTCTGAATACGCCGATACAGAATTGCTCCGACAGCCGTGCAGGGAGTACTGAGCTGAAGTTCTTAATTCTCTTAAAGTTACGTACTTCCTGAGTTGTTGGAATTGTGAGAGCTATGTGGACCTGAGTGTGGGGGTAGAGGAATGTGGAGGAAGGTTCCACGAGACAAACAGTACGGCCAGCGCGGGCTCCAACGCGTGGCTATACACTTCAGGGAACAATAAGTATTCCATATCGTAGCCTCCCACAATTCTGTTTCCTGGAGCAGCTCATATCTTTTCCCGTGCCGACCATTCTCATCCCCTTCCATCGAAAATAGCCAGCTCTTCTCTCATCGTGCACATTTGCGTACCCATTGCATAATCTACGAAGTTGCAAAACAATTACAGTTATCTTGGTAAATCCGCAATAAGTTGTTCACTGGCGTAATACGCTACGTAGCTACAGAACGGTGGCTAGCTATGCAAGCAAGACGAGAATACACAAATGACTACAGTCATTGTTGTGGAAGCACTATTAGACTTTTACTACACGAACTGAGGGAATTTATACAGCGGTCGCGTGAAAGGAAGGATGAGGAATTTAAATGACGTTTCCAGGAACAAGGGCCCAACTTCTTTCCGCTTGCGTCACACTGTTTTGCTTGGCTTCTTTCGTATCGCGCAGCGCTCAACAAAACGGTGGTGTTTACTCACATCGCGTAACCTCGTGAAGTAGCTGCCGCCGACTGACAAGTATCAATGGCCTTTCTCCGAACAAAAAACTGCCGCCGAGCCACGGAGTGTCTGCTGCTTGTGCTATAAGCCCCAAAGATTTTAATTGTTTTTGTTCAGTTACAGACTTTTCATTGTATTTGCTGTAGCAAATATTTGTCTAAGCTAATCGTCGCACACTGACATACATATATAAAAGATGAACGGATTTCACGATCTGGCATATAGGATACACTAGATTTATTAGTTTTGTTTGAGTTATCTTGGTACAAGCCTGGAATAACCGTCAATCAGCAATAAGGTATGTGGAGTAGCTATGCAAATTCTTCAAATAGTTGTGTTTGTGGGTTTCGCTAGAATTGAGACGTGAAATGGTATGCCTTAGTATATTCTTTGACTGGGACGCTTAAGTTTTAAAGGAAACACATGCAAAACTGGCGAATGCTTGTAAACTATTTTCAACAGTTACTAAATGACACGAGTTTCCTGCCAAGCACTTGTTGGCCATTGTCGATTGGTATGACGCCAGGTGGCTGCTGGTGCGACCTGATATACGCTCGTGACGTCATTGGTGTCCGTGCCATGTCCATATATGGTAATGTTTTGGCGCGGTGGCCGGCGTGCCCGCTTCGGGTTCCACGCCGCGTTGAGCTGCAGGCCGCCGTCTCTATTGAGAGTGTTGTCACTGATTTTAATTTCTATTGCTTCCTTAATTACGCAATCCCAGAAACCGTTGGTGATTCTCTGGCTGTTTTCTAGCGCATGTTCTGCTAGAGCTGACTTCTGTGGATAGCGTAGACGATAATACCTCTGATGTTCCTTTCTGCTTGTAGGGCGTAGCACTGACCACACTCACGCGGTATCATAAAGTGTCCAGCTGTTCTGAGACCTGCTGCATCTTTAACTGGCGTTAATAGTTGGAGAATTTTCGTCGGAGGTCTGAAAACCAATTTCATTTTGTGTCTTTTCAGCAGGTGGCTTATCTAGCCTGACACAGAGCCACAGAATGGCAAGAAAGCAAGCTTCTTTTCCCTTTCCTCGTCCTTCTTCTTACTGAGATTTTTACCTGAAATCACGTCATGGCGACTGTATCCATTGGTCCTAAGCACTTTGTGTTGGTGGTTCAATTCGTGGAGCAGGTTGTTAGCATCTTATATTTTTCTTGCACGATGCGCCAATGTTTGTAATCTGTGGCGGGTGATGATGGCTGTTGTGGGTGCAAGTACAGATATGTGTGAGTAGGTTTTCTGTAGACACTGTGACAAGGCATCCTGATCTTGTTAATACTATTTAGATGTCCCAAGAATTCTCCAAAATTCTCTCTCTCGTGAGGTCAAATGGCGGACGTGTCGTCGACGTAACGGAAGAAACACCTAGATTTTAATTATGTCGTTTTTAGGGCCACATCCTCGAAATTATACATGAAGAGGTTTGCAACAGCTGGAGCCAACGGACTTTCCATCGCAACACCGTCGGTCTGATCGCAATACAGGCCGTTGTTTACAAAATGGGAAGACGCAAGAGTGTGCTTAAACAGCTCGACCACGTCACTGACAAAGACCTGGGATACAAGGTCTAAGGAGTCCTTGATAGGCACATTGGTAAAAAGTGACACCACGTTGAAAATGACCATAATGTCACTTTCACTGAGACGAAGAGGGTTGATCCGGTCGATAAAATAGGCTGAGTTTTTATATGGTGTTCACAGCGTCCCATATATCGAGCGAGGAGATTGGCCAAGTACTTTGCGAGCTTCTATGTCGGTGAACTGATAGTAGACACAATGAGTGAGAAGGGTGTTCCATCTTTGTGGATCTTCGGTAAACCATATGCAGTAGGTGGTCTAGGTGCCTGGGGGAGAAGAGTCTTTACCACCCTGTCTTCCAACTGGTCGTTGGAAGACAGTGTGATCAACAATCTTCTCCCCCAGGCACCCAGACCAGGCAGTCATACCACTTGACAATGGCCACGGAATGCTTCGCCGAAAGCTCGTGTGATTTTAAGCACTTGACGCGGTTGCAAATCCGAGAACTTTTCATCCAAAGTTACCGCCGCGAGACTATGCATTCCAACAGTTACTAAATGAGTCGCTAAATTTCCGAGACGGTTCAAGTATCCTTACAGAGCTTCTTTCCTAACTTCAAGTATGTCTCACAATGGAAAGATTCTTAGAAATGTCACTTGCTTTCAGTGTATTTATTGTATGAATACCAACTAAACCAACACCACCTAGAAGACAAGGCCTCACAGCTGGCGGTGCCTACGTCACGGCGGAAAGTAAACAAAAGAATTGTTGTGAACATAGATGTACCGAGAAATTACATCAAACAAAACAATACCTCGCTACTCGTTTTCTCGGAAAATGATTATTTATTGTGGCGCAAGGGGATAGCATGAAGCCGAGCGGGAATGGTCGCGCGGTCTGGAGCGTTATGCTACGGACTGGCCGGCCGCTCCCATCGGAGGTTCAAGTCCTCCCTCGTGTATGTGTGTGTGTGTGTGTGTGTGTGTGTGTGTTGTCCTTAGTATAAGTTAGTTTAAGTAGTAATTCAAGGGACAGATGACCCTGGTTGATTGTTTGCTTAGGATTACAAACATTCCAACATTTTTGATTGAATACAATTTTTGTTTGTTCTTTTTCTGCATAAACATAAAGAAAATATCAAGAGTTGTAACTGTACTTGAGAAAGACAACAACGTTGTGCATCCTCTTCCTGTCCGTCTCCTCCTGTCTGTCTCAGTCCACTTTCTCTTCCCCTCGTCGTCACTACTCAAAATGAAGAAATTAAAAATTAGGAACTACTTCAAATTTTACCGTGACGGCGGCAAATAACCACAAAGTTATTGTCACAGAAAACTAAGCGAAATAACGACGCCAATACACAACGTCATTTACAGCATTCGTTTCTACGAAATTCCCTTGCGAGAATACAGTCAAAGCTGTGAGCAAGACGAAGTAGTGGGCAGGGGCACTACAAGCTGATAATGTGGGCAGGGCGGGAAGCGAGCCTCCATACTCTGACTGGTTAAGGCGATCGCTGGCCCGAAGCTGGAAATCCGGGTTAAAAAATAAAAGTGGAAGGAAGCTAGGAGTTTAACGTCCCGTCGACAGCGTGGTCATTAGAGACGGAGCTTACGCTCGGAATGTTTGGGTAAGGATGTGGAAGGAAATCGGCCGTGGCCTTTCAAAGGAACCATCGCGGCATTTGCCTGAAGTGATTTAGGGAAATCACGGAAAACCTAAATCTGGATGGCCGGAGGTGGATTTGAACCACCATCCTTCCGAATGCGAGTCCAGTGCGTTACCATTGCGCCACCTCGCTCAGTAATCTGGGTTCGAGTCCCGGTCCAGTTCAAATTTTCAACTTTGCCATTGATTTTACTTTCAACGCCCCATAACATTCTATATGCTCGAAGTCCTCGTTTGAATACTGGCTGGATGTGGTTTAGAAGTATCTTGAGAGACACTAACTCTGTGCCCGAGAGCTGGACCTGCTCTCGCCCAGCACTGAGGCCATCGCCTAAACACCGTGGCATTCCATTCGAGTTTGTTCAAAGACGATAATGGTATATCGTTCCTTAGAATTTAAGTAATTACAGTTGGCTTTAACAAAAGATTCTTATCGAAATGACCATTTATGCTTTATTCTGAGTTTTTATTTTTATTTTATTTTATTTTTATTTTATTTATTTATTTTTTTTTTTTAGCTGAAGGAATGTAAATCAGTGTGATACGAGGGGACTTGGAACCGAGTTCCTCCCGAACACTAGACCAGTAGTTCAAATGTTTGTTAAGCTTATGGGACTTAACTACGGGGTCATCAGTCCCTAAACTTACAAAGTACTTATGAAGTACTTACGAACTAGGACGGCACAAATATCCATGCCCGAGGGGGGATTCGAACCCCCGACCGTAGTGGCCGTGCAGACCGTGACTGGGGCGCCTCAGTCCCCTCGGCCACCGCGGCCGGCTAGACCAGTAGCGTAACCACTGTGCCTCATCGGTCCATTAGTTACGTAATCACTCTCTTTGGCGCCTGTGGGGACGCACATAAACTGGATGCTATGATGGCACCTCTGCCGGAAAGGAACTTTATAACGGCCGCCTGTTTATTAAACAAGGATGGGACACGGTTATTGCCAAACGTTTACTGCTGGCAAGTGTCTGACATGTATCGAAGGATCGGGTGAATGGCAGTAAGTACGCTTCTCTCAGTTTTCGATTATAATGACGAGTTTGACCGCTTCGGTTTAGAATATTAGTTGTTTCCGAAAGACGGACACGATAATGTCTCACTCTGCTTTTCCGCAATGTTCTTAGCTATGCAGCTGTCTGTGCAGTTGGGAAGAAGAGAGAGGGGGAGAGAGAGACAGAGAGTGGTGAGGGAGAGAGGGCTGGGAGGGAGACGTGAGACGGAGGGGGGAGGGAGTGAACGGGTGGGAGAGAGAGATGGGGCAGACAGGGGAGAGGGAGGGGGAGGAAGACAGAGGGTGGCAGGGAGCAGGGCGACACAATAAAACGTCGAGAGATCAGGTCTGCGGCCGGCTCAGTCGGCAGCGACTCTGTGCCTGTCTGGGCTCTAGCCACCTCCTCTAATAAAACAGTGACTACTCCTCTCGTTTTTGCAGTCAGAAAGATTTCGTGCGACATAGGAACAGAACTGCAGATGAAATGTCACAAAGGATCAGATAGAAAGAACAAGAGACATTAAAGAAAACTTTCTGCAACAGCATTTCCTGGAAAGGTAAAGTACCTGGTTATTATAAATTCGAAATCCTGGAACTCGGTTCCAGCTGCAAGATCCATACAAAGAGGCTTCCAGGGGCAACAGGTTTGATTTTCAATAGTTTGCTTCTTTACTGACAGTAATTGCCCGCACTGGATACACCCGTTTTCGTTCCATCTTCCAAGTTGAGCACTGTTGGGCTCGGCTCGCACTTGCTTGTGAGGCAAGCCGAGACGTTAGGCGGTCGCTAAAATGGCGGGGAGTGCGAGCGGCGACCAGCTCCCGAGCCTTTCGAGGCCTATGGGACGGAGTTTACTGGCAGCAATAAAAAATTAAAAATACTGTCACAGTCCAGAGGTACAATCCTATGTTCAACACAATAACACAAATATTTCAATTAGCAGTTGACAGTTTGCGTCGAGGAAGCGTCACTACTGCGATCCACGCAGTATTTGTGAATGAGAGAGCTTAGCACTTCCCAACAACTTTACACATCTTTCCAAACGTTTTCTTGCTGACAGTTACTGACGCGATTGAGCCAGCGCGACGCTAGACGCGTGCACGGTACATTCGAATTTGGATATCGTTCGGAAATTCCGTATTGAGAGATCCACAGTGTGACGAGAGCTCCAAATTGGAGGCACTGCTTCACAACACAGTGGCCGACGACCAGCATTTAATGGCCAGGGAAGCGGCGTTTGTGTAGAGTTGTCCGTGATAACAGAAATGAGTGGGGCACGTATCCGTCAGGACAGTGAGGTGGGCTATGGCAACAGATGACCGACTCGAGTTCAAATGTTCAAATGTTTGCAGAGTCTATGGGACTTAACTACGGGGTCATCAGTCCCTAAACTTACAAACTACTTATGAACTACTTACAACTAAGGACGGCACAAATATCCATGCCCGAGGGGGGATTCGAACCCCCGACCGTAGTGGCCGTGCGGACCGTGACTGGAGCGCCTTAGTCCCCTCGGCCACCGCGGCCGGCACCGACTCGAGTGCCTTTGCCAACGCATGACAAGGCCTACAGCGCCTCTCCTGGCCATAGACGACTGGAAAACCATGGTATGGTTGGTAATTGCTGATGGTGGGGTTCTGTAGTGGCCAAGTTGTCAGCAAGACACTGTGCAAGCTGGTGGTGGCTCCAGAATGGTGTGGCTTGTTTTGACGAGGAATTGACTGCGTCCTCTGGTCCAACTGACTCGAAATAGTTTTATTTGGGCACTTGGAGAACATATGCAGTCATTCGTGGACTTCATGTTCTCAAATAACGACATTTTTTATGACCTTACGAGATGTGACTGAGCCACTCTTGTTCTCAATATGTTTCAAGAATATTCTGGACTATTCCAGCGAATGTTTTGACTACCCATCACCCAACATGAATTTTATCTAATATTTATGGGGCATAATCTAGTGGTATTCGTGCACCAAAATCCTGCACCGACAACCCATTCGGTCTTATGTGCAGCTACAGATGATGAACGGCTCAAAATTCTTGCGGGGGACTTCCAGTCACTTTTTCAGTCGAGTTACTACACTTCGCCAGGCAAAAAAGGAAAGAAACTTAGGGTTTGGCGTCCCGACGACGCTTCATTGTCAGAGATGGAACTCGTTGGGTAAGGATGTGGTAGGAAATCATCCGTACCATTTGAAACGAAACATCCCGGCATTTTTCTGGGGTCATTTAGGGAAATCACTGGAAATCTAAATCTGCATGGCGGGAAGTAGATTTGCACCACAGTTCCCGGAATGCGAGTCCAGTGTATTACCACAGCGCCACCTCGCTCGGTGTAAGGTAAAAGTAGGTTTGTCACGATTTTACGTGGTATCCCATGATTTTTCTCTCGTCAGTTTATTTAGATGTTGATGCCCTCATACTAGAGCACCAGTCATGGCGCTTTAATTTATGACTACTTTACTTCCTAATCTTTTTACATACACATTTTACATACGGCATCAATGAATTCCACTTAATTCCCTACGTCACTGTATGGCACGTCGCTCAGTAGGTATGACGTCATATGCATCGAAAAGTGTGAAAACTAGCTTTTGCTTAAAATGAAGCGTAAACTACCCAGACTATATTCATCCAGAGGTTTATAAGATAGCACGTAGTTGTAAACATACTTTCAAATGTTCCCTAATCTTTTTTTCGCTCCATGTTTAACATGAAATATTTAAAACATCAACTCATTTGTAAAGGAATCAGACGTTTGAAAGTATTCGATTCTTTAAAATAAATAGTGGTTCCTTCTGTTTAACCACGACCTTTAAGCGTAGAGGTGCTGAACTAAAAGATGCTTCTGGGAAAGCATACTGTTTTTATCTTTCGCATGGAGCAACGAGACGAAAGATTGAAGACTTTTAAGAAACTTTTCTGACGAATTAACCTTCTTACATTCACTTGGCGGGTGGAGGTGTGTTAATGTCGTTGTGAAGAAAGGAGGTAACGACCCGCAGGACGGCTGGGCGTGTCAGTGCTTCTTGCCCTAGTCCTAAAATGCGCCCTTCTGCGCCGTCGACCCGTGAAGCCACGTAGCCGCCTGCTGTTAGCGGAAGCCGTAGCCTCATCAACTGCAGGTCGGGGATTCGAGCCCTGCATCGGCCATGAACGTGGCCTTTAAAACCGATTTTACTATGTCCTGTCCTGTATACGCATAATAATTCAGTTCGTAATATTTTATCTTCGTCTGAGATAAAATTAATAACTGAACTGATAAATAAGTACAACCGGGACTGAGTTCACGAGTCAAGAAGACTGTAAAGACTTCAAATCTGGTAAGATAGTTGTCTAATCCACGTCACAGTACTACTAGGAAGTTTCAGGAATGAAAGTAAAAAGATTTTAGATATACATCTACATACATACTCTGCTATCCACCGTAAGGTGCGTGGTGGAGGGTACGCTGTACCACTACTAGGCATTTCCTTTCCTATTCCACTCCCAAATAGAACGAGGAAAAAATTCCTATATGCCTCCGTACGAGCCCTAATTTCTCTTGTCATTGTGATCACTACGCGAAATGTTAGTAGGTGGCAGCAAGATCGTACTACACTCAGCTTCAAATTCCGGCCCTCTAAATTTCCTCAACAGAAATTCACGAAAAGAACGTCGTCTTTCCTCCGGCGATCCCCAACAGAGTTGCCGGAGCATTTCCGTGACACTCGCGCATTGGTTGAACCTACCAGTAACAAACCTAGCTGCTCGCCTCTGAATTGCTTCTCTGTCTTCCGTTAAACTGATCTGCTGCGGGTCCCAAACACCTGAGCAATACTCAAGACGTGGTCGTACAAGTGTTTTATACGCGGTCTCCTTTACAGATGAAGTACATCTTCCCATAATTTTCCCAATAAACCGAAGTCGGCTGTCCGTCCTACTCACAACTGTCCTTACATGTTCGTCCCATTTCATATCGCTCTGCAATGTTACGCCTAGATATTTTAACGACACGACTGCATAAAGAAGCTCACTACTAATGCTGTATTCGAACATTATGGAATTGTTTTTCCTACTCATGCGCATCACCTTACATTTTTCTACATTGAGAGCTAGCTGCCATTCTTCGCATTCTTGTCTAAGTCATCCTGTATGCTATTACAGTCAGTTAAAGACGACACCCTCTCATACACCACAGCATCATCAGCAAACAGTCGCAAATTTCAAGTTACTCTGTCCATCAAATCATTTATAGAGATAGAAAATAATAGCGGTCCTATCACACTCCCCTGGGGCACGCCTGACGATACACTCGTCTCTGATGAACACTCGCCGTCGAGAACAACCTACTGAGTTCTGTTACTTAGCTACTCTTGCAACCAGTCACAAACCTGTAAACCTATTCCATAAGCTCGTATCTTCGTTAGCAGTCTGCAGTGTGGCACCGAGTCAAACGCCTTTTTGGAGTCGAGAAAAACACAATCGGCCTGTTGCCCTTCATCCATGGCTCGCAAGATGTCATGTGAGAAAAGGGCAAGCCGAGTTTCACATGAACGATGTTTCCTTAACCCGTGCTGATTAATAGAAAGAAGCTTTTCCGTCTCAAGGATATTTACTATATTCGAACTGAGAATATGCTCCAAAATTCTACAGGAAACTGATGTCAACGATATTGGCCTGTAATTACGTGGGTCAGTTCTCTTTCCTTTCTTATAAACAGGAGTCACTTGCGCTTTTTTCGCTCTCTTGAAAATGGCGACGAAGATTTGGATTTAACGTCCGACACATAACGGAAAATGAAGCTCTGCCACAAAACAAAGATTAGTGAACGCCGGAGATTTGTGAAAGATGAATTTCTCTGATCATAGTCAAAGAACATTGTTGCTGAACGTAGGTTTGCACACATTAGACAGCCAGGGTAGCAACGGGGCGACCTAGTAGATATCGATTACGATCAGGGAAGCAATTAACTGCGGTTTTTAATTAAGTTCTTGTCTTTCTTCTGGCCTAAGCCGGCTTAGGATAAACTCGGAAGTATTAGGATGACAGTTCCTGGCTTTCGTCACGATACTTCAAGTAATGCTTTTGTGTAGTGGTCTGAATAATTTCGGAAATAAAATTGCAACTATAAGTGCGTCTGTTTTGCGAAAATAAATCATGATGTTTAAAAAATGCTTTGTGTTTAACAGGTATATGTTGAATATCCCATTCGCAATGAAATGGCTGGCAGCTTTATCTGCGCAGCTGTATTTTAGCGTCTTCTACAATGAGCAGGTACCTCACTCTTGGCGAGCATGACCAGTGGGAGGACGGCGCTTCACATCCACGTCCGAAAATCCTGATTTAGCTTTTCCATCATTTCACTGATTCGCTCCTTTGAAAGGACACCATCGTTTTCTTCCCCTATGCTTAATTTAAATAAATCTGAGCTTTTGTTCCGTCTATAACGATCTTGTTGCCGTTGTTGTTGTTGTGGTCTTCAGTCCGCAGACTGGCTTGAAGCAGCTCTCCATGCTACCCTTCCCTATTCATCTCCTAATAAGAACGGTAACCCATATCTTTTTAAACCTGCTAGCAGTATTCGTCTCTGGGTCTCCCTCTGCGATTTTTATCTTACAAACGTTATCTCCAATGTTAAATCGACGATTTCTTGACTTCTCAGAATGTGTCCCACCAATCGACCCCTTCTCTTAGTAAAACTATGCAAGAAATTTCTTTTCTCCCCATTTCTGTTGAGCACTTCCTCATTAGTTACGAGATCTACCCACCTAATCTTCAGCACTGTCTGTAGCATCACATTTCAAATACTCTTATAATCTTTGTCTCTGAACTCATTATCGTCCACGTTGCACTCCCGTGGAATACTACACTCGAGACAAATTCTGTCAGAAAGGACTTCGTAACATTTAAATTAATTTTGCATGTCAATAAATTTCGCTTCTTCAGAAATGATTTTCTTCCCATAGCCATTCTGCATTTTATATCTTCTTTACTTCGGCCATCTGAATTTATTTTGCTGCCCAAATAACAAAACTCATCTTCTAATTTTATTGTATCATTATCTAATCTAATAATTCCCTCAGAATCACTTTCTCTTCTTAGACTACATTCCATTACCCTCGTTTTGCATTTCTTAATGTTCATCTTATGATAACTCCTTTCAAGTTATTGTCCATTCCGTTCAACTGCTTTTCCAGGTCCTTGGCTGTCTGTGAAAGAATTAAAAAATCATTGGAAACCATAAAGTTTTTATTTCTTCTTTCTGAACTTTAATTTCTCATCCAAATTTCCCCTTGAATTCCTTCACTGCTTGCTCAATGTACAGATTGAATCTCATAATATAATTGGGGAAAGGCTACAACCCTGTCTTACTCCCTTATGGCTACAGGATGTTAAACCCCAAATTGATTTCCTTGGCAAGGTTATGGTAAAAATTGTAAGGTGTTTGTTTTCTTACTATGCTAATGGATGACGTTACAAGTTCAAATGTTCAAATGTTTGTTAAGCTTAAGGGACTTAACTGCTGGGTCATCAGTCCCTAAACTTACAAACTACTTATGAACCACCTTATACTAAAGACAACACAAACATCCATTCCCGAGGGGGGAATTCGAATCCCCAACGGGGAACGGGCTCGCGCATCGTAGCGTAGCGCCTCAATGCGCTCGGCCGCTCTGCCGCGGCGATGTTACAAGTGTAAGCCGTGTAGTTTGAATTACTGCTTTTACGTATGAGGGTCCATAAATACTTTGCACCTCAGGGCATTGCTAGCGTAACCTAGCGCGACTTGGATCCTACAGATGTACAGGGTAGTTACAAGAAGGAAGATAAGTGGATAATTGGCCCGTCGATATCGTAGTCATTAGGGACGGAGGACATGCTCTTAATGTTTGTTCTTTCTTTGTTACACCGCGGCCGGCTTTTAAGAAGACTCTAGTATATAGTCCTCTGGAATAAAGTGTAATATATATAAAGTATTAGTGTCGTTCTCAGTATACGTTATTACAATGTTCATTCACTGAAAACCCCTCCTGAAATCATATCCTGTCTACTAAAATTCGATGCTTTCATAAAAACAGCAGTAAAACTGGAGGTTGCTAAATCATTATGCACACGGTGCCGTTCCTGTTCCTTTACAAATTAACACTTCCATTATTGCCATTTTTACGCCGTCTCTTTGGTTTTCCCTATTTTTTTTTTCCTTTCTCTAAACCACTCTTGTATTAAAGCAAGCAAAACACAAATATTATTGAAATCGATGAAACCGTTCATGAGTTTTAGCGAGACTAATGCACAGAAACTGGATTTATATATAATGAATAACAAAATAAAATGAAATACACAAAAAATTTTGAAAACATAATTATGCCTAACGTAAATTTGGAGAAAAGTATAATTTCAAATAAATTGCAGCATCAACTCAAAGTCTTAAAACTAATGCAATAATAGTAATAATAATAATAATAATTTGGTGTGTTTCAGTGACGGCTAGGTTGCAACTTACAGTGACAAAGTACGTGATATCAGCGAGTTGCGAACACTTGACCTTTCCCTCTGTAGTCAAGCGCTTTACCGCTTTTTTCTTCTTCTTCTTCGGTTGGTTCTTTGCGGACTTGGTTAGTTTTGTTCTATGCTGATCGTTGTGTCGTTCACTTACTCTCTCTATTTTTATCCATTTATATGTTTTATTTTTTTATTTTTTTATTTTACAAACCTCTCACAGGACGCACTGAGCTACGGCGCCAGCTCGCTACCCCGGACTTCAAGTTGAATAACAGCGCGAATTATAGGGTACTTACACAAACTATATAAAAACATTTAATTTGCAATAAAATAATACAGGGGTAATTAATCTATCTTTTAAGTTGGACCAAATCTCACACACTGTGCAAAATTTCATTAAGAACAGTTGATAGGCTTGGGAGTCCATCGCGGACAAACATCGTGACACGGGATTTGTTTTATATATAAAGATGATTGGTAACAATTGTTACATACTTTTAAAAGTAAACATGCTTAAGATTTTTGACAAATTCCACATTCACAAAGGTAATTTCATAAGGGTTCTTACATATCTGTTATTATTTTGAAAGTATTTACTGAGTAGGATTATTTTTGACATGTTCTGCATCCTGTTTACTCAACGGCAGCTTCTTACAATGTAAAATATCACGTAAATAGGAAAAAAAAAACAATATCCCATTACATGGTTTGCGGTTAAACGAGGCCAACGAGAAAGACAGGCCTCAGCGCAGACGTCATGCCACTTAAGCAAGGTAGTTCCGAGTAGGCTGGATCGCTAGGTGAGTGGCTGGCCGCTATGACGCAGTGGGATGTGCCGGCCAGTCGGCTAGCTGCTTGCTAGCTACCTCGCTTACGTGCACGACGTCTGTGCTGGGGCCTGTCCTTCTCGTTGGCCTCGTGGTCAACTTACGGAGTCTCTCGCAGCAGTTATTTTCTTAGTACTACGAGGTAATATGAAATGGATTAACGAATGACATAGTATTAGGAAAGACATATTAAGGAACAAAACTTGTTGAGAGGATTCTGTGAAAAGTAAATTGGTTCTGTAACGCAAACAGAATTCAAGACGCTAGAACTACTTACTTTAGATTACTGACCGGAAGTTTGGAGTCATCATAAAGAAGCCTACCACGTGGCGCGCTTGGCCTATACGGAATTGTATGAGATTTTGAGGTACAATTAATGAAAATATTTAGAGCAACGACAACGTTTATCTCCCGAAATCGTGGGTAGACTGCGTGAGAAAATTGCTGGCTCCATTGACCATCTGTTCAGAGTCAACCTGAGAATAATGACAGCACATACGGATAAATATAGGAAACAGGCGGTTTGGTTTTCCTCGCGCGGAATTCAAAATAACTGGTACCAGCTAATACTGACACAAATTACCTTATCGATACAATGCTCATTACCTGTCGAAACTATATCTCATCATTATCAAGTAGGATTAATACAGTCACGTTTGCTCGACGCAGGAAATAACTTTACAAAATGTAACTACACTTCGGGCCATTAAAACTTCAACACTCTCAAATTGACGTAAAGTATTCTAAATGTATGGATATGTAAACGATTAGGATTTCTGCTTAACAGCACAACAAGAGAGTATCGCCATCTTACCTGAGAGTGTTTGAAGTTCCATTGCCACCAGGCAACCTTCACTAGATCATTGCGTATAAAAGGTGAGGACTATTTTGCTTTGGAGAAGGGCAGTCAGAGTCCTAGCCGTAAATAAGCCCACCTCCGACAATATTGTTGTAAAATATTTGTGTTTTGTTTATGCCTAATGTGGGCGAGACTCGGTGCCAAGGCTGTGGATGAGTCTTGCCTGTGTGCTCCAGGTTTAAGCTGACAGTGGTGGGAGCTGTCACCTACAGATGGTGGGAAAAACAGCGAACTAACCAGCTAAATCAATTTTTGTAATTCCAAGAGACCAAAATACCCTGATCATCAGTCCCGAGACTTACAAACTACTTAAACCAACTTATCCCAAGAACAGCACACACACACACACACACACACACACACACACACACACACACACACACACGCCCAAGGGAGGACTCGAACCTCTGACGCGAGCTGCCGCGCGATCCGTAACGTGACGGCACGGCCATGCAGCGCGGCTCACTAAACAGTTGCCGCAAACCTACAGAGCGTGACCAAGATGACTTCGATATATATTATAAATGTAAATTCCCCACCTGTGTTTGAAATTTAACTTCAGCCATAACTGTAGGGATTTAGATAAGGGTTTTCACTAATAGGTGCCTGATTCACAATGAAATGTTGTGTGTATACAATTTACCAAGGAGACCGGCTGTGGATAGTTATCGCTTCCCTGGCGAAGTTCGGACACGTATCTAGTTCTGTATACATAGTGCTTGACAGTAATGTTTCAGAAATTTGTGGGATTGTATAAGGTACTGAAAAGGAACTCATATCCGTAAATGTCGTCTTTCGTCGCTATGTTCACTGCCTCATGTTTAAGACTGTTAAACAAATTTCTTCTACTGCAAGCTCTTTTGAGGGGGCAACAAAATAGTTCAGTAGACATGCTGTTTAAAGTGAATACTTTAAGAGCTGCGAGTGGATCTTCATACTCGATACTGCGGGATCCTTCTCTTCTGCTGGTCAAGTATCCATAGTTCTCAAAGTGTGTATGTTAAGAGTCCATGTCTGCTAGTCTTTTTTTTCTTGCTGTAGTCCATACTGTCACGTTCCAAAATATGGAAAGGAAAGAGCTTGCAGTACAAGAGATTTGTCGCACGATATAAGTACTCATATATCAGCGATCATATGACCAACACCGCGAGATGCAGGTGGCAATAGACACAGGATCCCACGCAGACGACGTGTTTCTTCACCTGGTGAACAACGCGTGAGTCTGTGAAATACCAGACCGACTCTATGATAGCTAACAGAACACAGCATGTCATCCTCGCGGAAAGAAGTCTTCAGACGTTACAAGTGATCTCAGGCGTGCCCCATGGACTGTTATAGGACCGATGATCCTCACATTATACAGGGTGTTACAAAAATGAACGGCCAAACTTTCAGAAACAATTCTCACACACAAAGAAAGAAAATATGTTATGTGGACATGTGTCCGGAAACGCTTAATTTCCATGTAAGAGCTCATTTTAGTATTTCTCTTTAAATGTAAATTGAAATAATTCTTGCAGATAATTGTCAAAATACCCAATTGTTTCGTTAGTATGTACTGTACTTCCTCGATTCACCGCCAGTTGGTCCAATTGAAGGAAGGTAATGTTGACTTCAGTGCTTGTGTTGACGTGCGACTCATTGCTCTACAGTACTAGCATCAAGCACATCAGTACGTAGCATCAACTGGTTAGTGTTCATCACGAACGTGGTTTTGCAGTCAGTGCAATGTTTACAAATGCGGAGTTGGCAGATGACCATTTGATGTTTGGGTTAGCACGGTGCAATAGCCATGGCGCGGTACGTTTGCATCAAGACAGATTTCCAGAACGAAGGTGTCCCGACAGGAAGACGTTCGAAGCAATTGATCAGCGTCTTAGGGAGCACGGAACAATCCAGCCTATGACTCGCGACTGGGGAAGACCTAGAACGACGAGGACACCTGCAATGGACGAGGCAATTCTTGGTGCAGTTGACGATAACCCTAATATCAGCGCCAGAGAAGTTGCTGCTGTACAAGGTAACGTTAGCCACGTCACTGTATGGAGAGTGCTACGGAGAACCAGTTGTTTCCGTACCATGCACTACGTCTACATGCAACACATCTTCTGGAAGACGAAAACCGATTTTCGGAAACCGTTTTTCGCTGTCGTGTTTACATGGCATAGCCTGAATCGGATTTCCTAGCCCACTTAAGATGGCGGCTGAAAAACAGCTGATTCAGTTCTTGATTTAGTCAGCAATATCGCTACTTTTCTATATTTAAATACACAGATTTATTTATACTTTTATTTCACATTAGAAAATATCGCTCTGTCCATATGTGCCGAAAATTATTAACAAGAAAACTCAATCTTACAAGCCAAGAACGCTTCAAAAACGGTCGCGTTTACATGGACACGAAAATCGATTGTGGACCTGGAAAACAGCTTTAGAGAAGCGGATTTCCAGAATCGATTTTGGAGTGTTTACATGACCAACCAAATGCGGGATTGGGAAATCGGTTTACGAAATCTGGTTTTGAGAGCCCATGTAAACGGGATGATGTACAGCGTGTGCAGGCACTATCAGCAGCTGATTGGCCTCCACGGGTACACTTCTGTAAATGGTTCATCCAACAATGTGTCACTCCTCATTTCAGTGCAAATGTTCTATTTACGGATGAGGCTTCATTCCAAAGTGATCAAATTGTAAATTTATACAATCAACATTTGTGGGCTGACGAGAATCCGCACGCAATTGTGCAATCACGTCATCAACACAGATTCCATGATTAATGTGGTTTGAAGAGAAGTAATAAAATGAGCTGTAACATGGAACTTAAGCGTTTCGGACACATGTCCACGTAACATATTTTCTTTCTTTGTGTGTGAGGAATGTTTCCTGAAAGTTTGGCCGTATCTTTTTGTAACATCTGACCTCGGGTAAGACAGATGACAGACTGAGATTAATTGGAAGAATTCTGAAGAAGTTCAGTCCGTCAACATAGGTAATACATTACAAAACTCTCGTTTAAATTAAAACGCTCGATTATTGAGATGGTTAGGAAACTCGAGTAGCAAACGCTGCAAGGTGAGCGTTCTGTATCGCGGCATGTTTTACGAAGAGTCAACCAATATATTACTACCCCCTACGTATATCTCGTGAAGCGATCACAATAATACAATTGTAGACTTAGGGTCCACACGGCGACATAAAGGCTATAATTTTTTTTTTTCGTGAACTATTGGCGAATGCAATAGCAGGAAGTGGTAATGGTACGCTCCACCACGCACCGTTAGGTGGATGTAGATGTAGATTACTAATCAGAAACTTCATATTCTAAGTCCCCTCTACAGCCTCCAGATTTTTAAAACGTAATTCTGAGACAGCCTACATAAGTGAATATTAAATAGTGCGTTTCTCATTCACAAATCGCAATTTAGTTTTGGTTGTTCGCTAGAATTTCGTGTTAACAAGATAATTTGACATATACAGATTCGCTGAAATCGTGAAGTTGATGCAGCACAGTTTTAATGTTTAATGGCCCAAATCCGCCGCGACACAGTCACGCGAAGGGGCTACCGGATACAAGAAATCAGAGGCATCACATCTACAAACACTCATTGGTCAACTTTCTTCAGATACGTTCGTGGAGGGGCCTTTCAACAATTATTAGCGCCTGAATCACAAGGCTCAGGGATTAATAAATGATTCCTAACTCTGCATGATGTAATAAGCTAACAAAGGTAAAAAAGTCTCCAGCGGTAGTAATTGTGATGTAAGAGCATGTCATAGCACAAACAATTTCTACCAAACTTTACGTGTGACGGATTAAATTGCTTGGGCCTTCACACGTTTTATTGTCCTGGTACTGAGAATAGCATCTTAATTAAATACACTAGCATATTTTCACTTTAGGTGACATTTATTGTAAAAATGAAACATTTGCCAGAAATGACGTCATATTCATGCTCCCCAAAATTAAAACTTTAAATGCACGCCATACAAGCGAAGAAGCCTAACGACTGTTTTCGTTATTCACGTAAGTTAAATCCTGAGGAAATACCTTCAATGGTCGAGAATTTTTCTTCCATATTCATATAACAAGAGCATGTGCCTATTTTAGATTGTCCCCGACATCAACTTGGTGGTCACTTCTAATCCGAGTAACCACGTTCAACCGTCCTATTATATTATTTTGTTCCAAACGTATTGACTCGGAAACTACTTCTGCTTTATTTCCGAGTTCGAAATCAGTGACTTTCTATTGCAGCGGATGTCATTTTCATGTCTGGAATCTTGCTGTCTTGCTCAGGTAATGGAGTCACATTCAGGAAGGCACACTTCCGCTCTGCGCCGGTCGTTTTCTTGTTGTAGTTTAGCTGCTGCACTGCTCATGCCGTGCTGCTTTCCGCTCAGTTGGTCAGGCAAAGAAATATTTACTCCGGTTTTGTGTAGACAACCTAAAGCACATCTTCGTTCACTGATGTATCAGAAAACTGACATGGCGATACCAGCAATGGCCTTTGTGTTGATACAAATGGAATGTATCGGAAACTGCGGTGCTCTGAGAACGGCTGATACGCTTGTGAAACGCTTCGTGTAGAAGGTGATGTAAAATGTCCATAAATATGCTGTACGATAAATACAGGATTGGTTCCTTCTACCAGACACCAGCTATTTGCTGCCTCCATCCTTGTGCAGTCCTGGTTGGTGCTCCGTCGCAAATGACCTCATACTTTACCGGGCTTTCCACCCTTATCTTCATTATCTTTTAGCATAAAAATGTTTTACGTTGCCACATAGGTAGCAGAAC
Organism: Locusta migratoria; assembly: GCA_026315105.1. Classification (NCBI taxonomy): domain Eukaryota; kingdom Metazoa; phylum Arthropoda; class Insecta; order Orthoptera; family Acrididae; genus Locusta; species Locusta migratoria. The sequence goes on along the minus strand of CM048755.1, from coordinate 789,663,858 downwards.
TCATCCACCTCTTTTACTGTATATACCATGGTCTTTGACCCTAATTGGTTGTTATTCGTATTCCAGTAACTATTAATTACCTACATGTTTTCTTGTTTATCCTTGATAGCCGGCCGCGGTGGCCGAGGGGACAGCGGCGCGCCACTCACGGTCTGCACGGCCACTATGGTCGGGGATTTGAATCCCCCCTCGGGCAGGGATTGATTTGATTGGATTTTTTCAGGGAAGCCAAAACAGTCTTGGTCCAACCCGCCACTGCCCACACCGAAACTAAGTTTATTGTGCGGTATTGCTCCCTGTATATCTAGTAAAACCAACCAATGCCCTTGAACAGTGCAAGGAGTCCCTTTACCCGTTCTTTATTAGACACAATTTCTTCGGGTCTGGTTGTCCCAAATGTTCTGTGCCTTTTACTCTCCAATGCGATGCATTCGAAGATTAGATGTGATGCAGTTTCATCACCGTCATCACAGATCCTACATTCTGTTATTCCCATTGTATGTAGGTGTTTTTTGAAATTCCCATGGCCTGTCAGCAATCCAACCATGAGTCTAATCTCTCTCCTGTTCAGATCCAGGATTGCAGAGCTTCTTTTAAAACATGGATTTGGCATCATTACCTTGCCATGTTTTTATTGATGGACTTTGGTCCAATATTCTACGTGCTGTCTTCTGAGCCAGTTACTTAGCTCCAATTTGATCATTGCCTTGGTGATTGTCAGGACAGGTTCCGGTCCAATAAATGGAGTCTCTGCCCCCATCCTGGGTAATCTGTCGGCATGTTCGTTGCCACTGATCCCCGAGTGGCCAGGGACCCACAATAGGTTTACTCTATTGCTTTCCCCTAGTTCCAACAGAACCCTGTGACATTCTGCAACAATTTTAGACCTTGTTGCAGGAGCTGCCAGTGATCTCAGGGCTGCCTGACTGTCTGAATAGATATAGATGCTACGATCTTTGTAGCACCTACGCAAATTCTCCTCCACACACGCCCTGATGACAGTGATTTCGGCCTGGAATACTGAGGCGAGTTTCCCTAGAGAGATGACGCCCTCCAGTCTTGGCTGCACCCCCTATACCCCAGCCCCAACGCCTTGGTATGATTTTGACCCGTCACTGAACCAGACAATACCCCCCGCACGGTGTCGAACTATTTTCTCCCACTGCTCCCTACTTCCAATTGTTATATTGAAAGGCTTGTTGAAGCAGTATGGGGTTATAATATAGTCGGCTGGCATTTCCCCAACCTTTCCTATATTTACCTCACTCACTATTTCAGTGTGTGATTCTGGATATCCCAAAGAGTTCCAGTTGTTGCCAGTTTTGAGTCTGTATGCACCAGCCGCTGCCTCCATCTTGACCCAAAGGTGTAATGGGGGCATATACAGCATGGTTTCCATCCCAGCAGTTGGTGTGCTGCTAATTCCGCCTGTTATGGCTAAGCAGGCTAATCTCTGCACCGTTCCAAGCTCCTTAGCAGCAACCTGCTGTTCTACCTTCTTCCACCACACGACTGTCCCATAGGTGATCCTGGGTATAATCACTGTGGTGTATATCCAGTGCATACCCTTGGGGCTCAGAGCACAATTTTTGCCACAAGCTCTCCTGGTACTTACAAGTGTACCTTCTGCCTTGGAGCAAATATTCCTAATGTGAGGGGTAACCCCTAGATATTTCACTGTCCCCTTCACAGGTAGCGCTTCATTGAAAAGCTTTAGATTCCAACTTGAATGTTGGATATGCTTCTTTGTGAATGGTACAACAACAGTCTTCTTAGGGCTAACCCCCAGATCCTGTTTTCTGCACCAGTCTTGCACAATGTCCAATGCACCTTGTGCCATATTCTTCACTGTGTCAGCAAATTTCCCAAGTATTACTATGACAAGATCATCTGCGTATCCTTGGCAAAAGTACTGCCTAGAGTTTAATTATCCAGTTAGATCATTCACCAGTAGATTCAACAATAAAGGGGAAAGAACTCCTCCTTGTGGGCAACCCTAGTGGTGTTGATTACCATTTTTTCATCCATCATGGTAGCCTCTACCTTTCTGCCACTTCGCATGGCCCTAGTCCACCTACATATAGTGGTCCCTAGATCATGCACCTGTGCTGCCCTAACCATGGAATCGAAGGTCGTGTTACTAAAAGCCCCCTCGATGTCCAGGAAGATGCAGAGGGCTATTTCCTGAAAGTGTAGTGCTTTCTCCACCTTCCCAACGAGTTGGTGGAGAGCTGTCTCACATGATTTACCTGGCTGATATGCACGTTAGTTTGAATGTGGAGGAACCCTACTTAATCTCCTTTCTACAACATGCACATTAACCAGCTTTTCCAATGTCTTAAGAATGAAGGAGATCCTACAAGAACAGGAACAACGATGACTGAAGATAATGGTTCAGCGTTACAGAAGTGGAACCATTCCACAAATTGCTGCGGTTTTCAATGCCTGGCCATCAGCAAGGGTCAGCGTGCGAACCATGCAACGAAGCATCAGCGATATGGGCTTTCGGAGCTAAAGGCCACTCGTGTTCAAGTAGACAGAAGACTGTAATTGTGCGGGGCGCGTATGGGACCCCTGCTACGTCTGGATACAATTCTGATCGGTGACACGCATCTTGGCTGATCACTTGCAGCCATCACGTCCGCTGTGCATCCTGACGGACGTGACCAATTCCATCAGTACAATGCGACATCCCACACGTTCAGAATTGCTACAGAGTGTCTGCAGGAACACTCTTCTCAGTTTAAACTCCTCTGCTGGCCAGACATGAATATTATTGAGCAGATCTGGGATGCCTATCAACGTGCTGTTCAGAACATATCTGCACACCCCCAAACTCTTGTGCACAGCCCTGCAATATACATGTGTCAGTTCCGTGCAGACATTATGCGGCACGTCTGCTTACTCCAGGGGGCCCTTCGCGATGTTAGAGAGTAGACTTGCGCATAATAGTTCGCGATCGGGAGCGCTCACTTTAGTACGCGGCTCTGCCGCCAAGTAGGTAGTTCTTTTAGTTCGTCCGCTCCCAGTGACGGCTGAGCGGTGTGGTTGCGCATGCAAGTGGAGGGAGAAGTTCCCCCACCTAGCTGCTTCATGCGCTTGCTGCTTGAGCCGCGAACGATATCACGCAAACCAAAAGAAACAGTTTGTGGATAATTTCTCGCGTTTACGTTTAGAGTTATCTCTATATCTTGGCATTATGGAATTTATTAGTCAGATATTGCAGAGTGCAGAATTGTTCAAAACAGAAATTTTGTAGCACTGAACTATGTAATCTAGCAGGCAGACGCTCACCTAGAAATGTCTCTCATCAGCAGAAGGCAAACACTTGATTTTTAATTCTGCTGCGCGCCCTCTCGCTATCGCCCGTCGGTCTTCGGAAAAGAATTCAACGAACTAAGAAGGGAGATACGTTTGCGCATATTTTAGTTTGCAACTCGGCCGCGAAGTAGGTCGCTCTTTTTAGTTCGTTCGCTCTTTTTAGTTCGTCCGCTCTTCTTAGTTCGCCGCTCTTTTTGGCTTTTGCTACCGCTACTAAAAGAGCTCTTTCTTTTGTTATGACAGATTTTTTTTATATAATGTTCAGTGTTGCCAAAGCGTGTGCTATTATCCGTATTTTTGGGCGATTAGACATCAAATACTGAAACAAATAAACCAGTTATTTACACGAATGAGTGATACAACGGTATTCAACTATTTTGCATAGAGATTACTCGTAGTAAATATTATTTAGACACTGCTGAATACCTTAGGAAAGTTGTGGCAGTGAACTATGAAACTACAGCTGAGGTGCGTCTCAGCTCGAAATGACAGTAACTGGCAGAAGGGACTAACGCGATTCTGCGCGCTCTCGAGTCAGAGGCGAGGAATGTGCGAACTAGTTCGCGTAGTTCGCCTGTGGGAGCGCTCTTCCGAACTAGTTCGTTCGCGAACTACACAAGACTATTAGAGACGTGTACCATCAGCTGCTTTGGCTCTTCAGTGTACTGAAGAAGTAATGTCAGTGAGGAAATAAGATCATCAAGCAAGGTGCGGAGAAGAACAATCTACTGCCACAAAGGAAAAAAAAAATATTAAATAAAATCTGGCAAATGTCTCAGTTGTACTTCATGAAATTATGTTCATAATTATGTAACTTAGAAAAATTATAGTCAGTACAGTGGTTGGTTACCACCTCATTCTCTGCGCATAATCAGTGTAATAAATACGTTTGGCTAGTTGCTAAGGGAACATAAAGGTTTAATGTTTAATTCAAACGTAATGAAATTTAGCAATTTTCTCGTATACCAGCCGTTGGTAGAATGTAAAACAACGTTAATTAGAAGAAAAACAAGTATGACCACCCAAGCTAGGAAATTCTACATTACCCAAAGTGTGCGTAGAAAGAAACTTAAATCTTTCTGGAAAACAAGCAGGAAAATGTTACTTCGTGTCCTGATGTATGCAGGTCAGTTAAGTCGGCTGCAGACAGAGGGGATTGAAATAACGGCGTAAGGGGGCCCAGAAACCTCAGATTTCTAGGGTCTCGGTAGTAATGGTCGTGTAGTGTGAAGGAAACGCACGCAATATGCGGTAATAGAATGAAAGGAGTAACAGTTGAGAAAATGGAACGCAGCAAGTTGCCGTGCTTGCTTCCTCGACGCGCTCATCAGCTGTTTCTCTCCAGGCGTTCCGCGTGAATGACGCGAAGGCCCAATAAAGGTCGCACACGTTTGCTTTTCAACGTCATGTTTAACCTCTTAGAGAAAGGTTTATTTTTATAACATCGACGTCAACAGTCAGGTTGATGCGATAGACACGTCAACGCCGCTGCCTCTTTAGATGCCTCACTTGTCACGCACGTACTAATAAACAGACGTGTGTGTGGATGTGCTGCCGAGTTGCTTACAGCTTCTGGTTTAATGTGCAGAAGAGCGTTACCGAGGTACTCTGTGCACTGAGTTTCGTTTTAGGAATTAACATTTTTTAGCAATTGTTACAGAGACGTTTAAGTGACTTAGCGCTAGACAGCAACTTCGTTACTTCATGATGGAGGTTCCTTGACTGGATGACTGTAACAGGGTCCGCTCGTAGACAAGTGACTTGCTGAAACGTCCTAACTTTAGAACTGTGTGTCAGCCCGACTACTCAACATGGATCCTTTCCTTGGCAGGCATGGGTCCAAGGCGAAGGTCATGTGGGCCTTGACTACCTCAAAAGACCAGTTTACCGCGTTTTTTTTTTTTTTATTTTTTTTTACAGTTCCAGAATTTTTAACGAAATTATAAAGAATAAGCTTGGAAGAAGACTATAGATTTTGATCTGAAAAATCTCGCTAGTTTAAAAATGTTCAAATGTTTGTAATTCTTATGGGACCAAATTACGTTGGTCATAAGTCCCTAGTCTTACAAACTACTTAAACTAAGTTAAACTAACCTATGGACAACACACACATCCATGCCCGAGGGAGGACTCGAACCTCCGACGCGGGAGGCCGCGCTATCCGTAACGTGGCGCTCCAGACCGCTCGGCTACTCCCGCGACTAAGGGCGTTACATAGTGTCACGTTGAAATGGAAGCAGGCTCGACTTCGAAGGCAACTGAACACAGCACTTATACTGAAAGCACGTTTATTACGAACTTAACATACACGCAGCACTAACTGCCTCTCGGGCAGAGTGCTAAGCTATTTATACACAGACAGAATGTACCAGAAATTAGAAGAATAGTTAATGTAAGAAACAAGTAGAATTTAAAAGTGAACAAAAGAAAGATGTAGAACATTTTGGAATTGTTAATTACAAAGAAATAAATTTTTGCCGGTGGACGGGATTGAATCGGCGACCTTCAGCACCGCAGTCGGTGACGCTGTCCCCTGCGCCACGCCGGCAGTCGGTTTACGTGGTGTCTCGCGGCACCACGCCGAGAAGCCATTATTCCCATATTATAGATTATTCTCAAGGTGTCTCTTGTTTTTGCAGTGTTACAATCTGCTAGTTACATAGTCTTTTTAGGTTCATCTTATTTATTTCAACTATGTTTTTTCTGCGAAATGGATCTAGCATTCTAACCTATATGGTCTTCCGAATTATGCAAGACACTTGTTTTGTAGTTTTTCACCCAGAGCCAGAAAAAAACCATTGTTTCTGTAACATAATACACAGAATAGGCGCTATTCATACTATGACGGTTGTTGCAAATGAAGGAAATAATTATCTCTATTTGGAGCATGAAAGTGTCATATGTACAGAAAGTAGTGGCCGAGCGCTCTGTGGCGCGCCAGTCACAGTCTGCACGGCAGCTACGGTCGTGGGTTCGAATCCCCTCTCGGGCATGGATGTTTGTGTCGTCTTTAGTACAAGGTAGTTCATAAGTAGTTTGTAAGTTTAGGGACTGATAACCCCGCAGTTAAGTCCCTTAAGCTTAACAAACATTTGAACATTTGTTCAGACAGTTCAAAAAGGCAACAGTGTAACGATATTGTACAAACTGTAAAACTATAGTAACCAGTGGACGAATTTCATCCTGTTTACCACGAAATGTAACAGCGTATTATGAAACTTACTATTTGAGTGGAAATGGACAGAATTTATTGCTCTCTCAAGGTATTGGCATAAAGAGTTAGAAGTCAAACACGATAATAACATACTCTCATTTACTGTGTCAACTTTTTGTCTGAATTAGAAAGAAATCGCCACGCGGGAGTAGCCGAGCGGTCTGGAGCGCCACGTTGCGGAGCGCGAGGCCTCCCGCGTCGGTGGTTCGAATCTTCCCTCGGGCATGGATGTGTGTGTTGTCCTTATGTTAGTTTAAATCGTTTGTAAGCTAGGGACTAATAACAAAGCAATTTAGTCCCATAGAATTACAAACATTTGAACATTTAGAAAGAAATAATCGGACTTCCTTTTTTTCCTTCGCGGCATTATATTTAAAACAATAGATATCAGAAATGGAACAAAATTAAATACGACTTATGTAAGTTTGGAACACGCATGTTATGTGAAATGAATTGTAGCATCAAGGAAACGTCTGAAATTGAATGTAATAACAATTTCGTGAGGCTCAGTGGCCAGTTGCAAGTCTCCCAACTGGACGCTACGTGGACGACTTGCGTGTTCCTACCCTACAGTGTAGCGTGGAATCCGAACCGCTGGTGACTCCTTGCATGGTCGAGAGGTTAAAACGCAATGGGGGGAAATTCCTGATCTCAGTAAGTTGCCATTATTTTTGTGATTTTTCATTCTACTGATTGCGTAGCAAATAATATGTGGTATCCATTAAAAAAAGTTATTGTTCAAAATAATATTTGTTTACGTTTTAGACTGTCTCATAGTACTTACGTTCATAAGCCCCATGCCGTACGTTCATGACAGTGAAAGTCTTTTTTTCAATATCTAATGCAGCTGCAGAGATATTTTCGGTGAAAAAGTTATGTGGAACACTCTGTACATATAGTGTATGTATAGATCTCATACAGTTTCGATGAAAATGGCGGGTTGAGGTTTCTTTGAATTTGTAAACAAGCGGACCAGTAGGTTATTAGTAGAGCAGTGTGGTACTTACGCCCATCCTCTTCTCGATAACCGGAGTTTGGAAGGAGTCGTTTGCGCGGAGAATATAATTTTAATAAATAAAGGTGTCAGCCAATAGCGTGCTCGTAATACAGCTGTCATAGGAACAGTCGCGGTCCGTGCACACCGTCGTCTTCCGTTCGGAAATACTATAGATAACGAAATTAATTGTCGAAAGCGTAAACGAAATATCATTGTAGGGAAAAAGTAAAGAGTCTCGTAATTCCTTAAAACTGTCCTGGGAAGGAGGAGGGGAAACGGGATGATGCTGAGTAGCGAAATGTATTCCTTAACTGGGTTCTGGAACTGCATGCCGACCGCGGTGGCCGAGGGGACTGAGGCGCTCCGGTCACGGTCTGCACGGCTGCTACGGTCGGGGGTTCGAATCCTCCCTCGGGCATGGATATTTGTGCCGTCCTTAGTTGTAGCTAGTTCATAAGTAGTTTGTAAGTTTAGGGACTGATAACCCCGTAGTTAAGTCCCATAAGCTATACAAACATTTGAACATTTTTTTGAACTGCATGGAGTCAGGGTGAGTTTATAGTCGTCTCAAGTTTCGAGGGGGGAGGGGGCGCCAGTTTGCCGTCCTGATGTTAGGAAATAATTTGAGGGGCGATAGACTTTTTAGGGTGGGCGGATATCAAAACGGATTTACGGGTTTGGAGAAGAAAGCTAATTGAAGATTCCTTGCTATAGGATGGGTGAGGAGGTGGTGGGGATGGTACAAATGTCGATATACGAGTCAGAAGCACGGAATTAGAGAGGTTTGGGAATACATTGGTATTTTGTTCTTCCAGTCTATGGGATATACAGATGTTAGATGAATTTGGGCAGGTTGGGGGGGGGGGTGATTTTACAAGCTAGTAGAATATGCATGTGGGAGACGAATAATGGATATCCTTAGATCTTGACGTTTTTAGTGTCTGGAGAGCACTTTGGCGACTGTGGGGATGGATCGAATAATGCTTTTCTAGGGTGAGCGTTGATGAGGTGTCACACGTAGCGTGAATCCTGTATGTGCGTGAATAAAGCCAATATTGGCACGCATTTTCGAGAGTAAATCTGCATTCAGGTGTGAATGTTCATACAGGATGGTCCTTTTCGTTTTCTCAATAAAATATGCAAGCGTTGTGGATGTCAAATGGGGCACGATCATTTGTATTTCTGTAGAGAACCGAAACGGAATACCCACGTATTTGTGTATTCCTAAGGACAAAGGGGGCGAAGATTAGCGTTCAACGCCCCGTCGTTCTTATTTTGGGTGTTCCACTATTGGAGGTGCAGTTGATTATGAGCTATTTGTGTGTATGAACGCTGGCCATTTGGTTGATTATTTGCTGGAAGCGAGAAAAGCAGTGGGTCGGTCCCCGCGGTGTCACCGCGAAGACAGATGGCCGCAGCCAGCGCTCAGCCAGTCTCGTGCTGGGAGCAAACCGTATATTCCTACTCAACAGCCACAACACACTGCTGAAAAAGAATGACCCTCTGGTATGCGACAGTATGTCAGCTATAAAATACTGTCTATCTGCCTCTTAAATAGGGAGTACGAGTATAATACAGACATGTATAAGGTCTTTATTGACTGCAAATAAGCCTGTGACAATGAGAAGTTACACTAGGGGAATGACTTAAAGCTACTTTTTTTAAGGAATGCAATGTGCTGCTCTGTGAGATAAAATACGTTTATTACACTTAACGGTGGAAGGCGCTGATAAAATGATTAAGTAATTACTGGTTTTATTAATTTATTTAATAAATTGGGCACTCAATCAATTTACAAAAATGTAAAAAAACAAGAATAAAACAGGGTCTTATTTCCTCACTTGGCAAAGCTGGGAATGGGGAGTGCAAAATGTCTGAACTCTTAATGATCGTGGGATGATTCCTAACGCATGAACTGTGCAGATCCTTACAAGCAAGTGTCATGGGACTTGACGGGAAAAGCGGGCTGCGATCATTAACATAACGCCGAGCTGCGGATACGTTAGCCCGTGCGACGTCGTCGTCCTGGTGTGCGGCAGGCTGCTGTTCACCGCACATTCCTAACTTGCGCACTTGTTAGCCGTCCTTTGCCTACAGACAACTCGCACGTCTCGTCAACACAAGGGAAGCAAAATCCGGGGTGTCGGCAGACTGACACAAGACAAGTATGCAAAAAATTGTTCAAATGTTTGTAAATCTATCGGACCAAACTGCGTCGTCATCAGTCCGTAGCTTACAAACTACTTAAACTAAGGTAAACTAACCTAAGGACAACACAAACACTCATGCCCGAGGGGGGGGGGGGGGGGGGGCTCGAACCCGCGACGGCGAACGGCCGCGCGCACGGCAGCACGGCGCCCCAGTACGCGCGGCGCAGCGGTGGGAAACCTCAACACAGCATACACAGGGGTACGGTAATCAGACAACTTCAATTTCCATCTAAAATAACCCGCTTGGTGGCAATGTACCTAGAACAAACATTCTGTAAAGTGATGACAAATTCCAGTCTGTCAGAACAATTTGAAGTAAAAAATGGACTCAGACCGGGATAAGCCCTCTCTCCTATATTATTTAACCTTGTGTTAGAAAAAATAGACCGGGAGTTTATGAAAACGGACCCTATTGGGTTACCTCTAGACAACATGTTACTGACTCGACTGGCCTATGCAGATGATGTAATTCTCATCACGGTAGTAGAGAACAGCTCAGAAGAATGGCAAGCTCGTACTGCAAGGTCGCAAGTAGGGCAGGGCTGCAAGCTAGAGAAGATAAGACGGAATACGTGGTCCTGAGTAAGGCAGCAAGTGATGGGAACCCGCTCACAGTGGACACTTTGTTTCGAAAGAACAAGTACTTTCAAATAGCTCGGTAGCCTCTTCAGTGATCAGAAATACTGTGGCGTCTCCATCGATTGCAACGCCTGCTAGACGCAGCGCCTTATACGGCTAGCCAAGCGTCTTCCGTCCCGGCACGTGGGCGAGTTCTGGGCTGCAAGCGCCTACAGGTCAGGACTGTTCACTTGCGGACAACTCCAGATACAGACCAAATGTATTATGCCGTTGTATTACACAATTTTGTTACAGAGTTATTGTGACTTTAGTACTGCGATGAGTAAAGTTAAATGTTACTGTTATTTGCGTGTACCTTGTGAATGAACTGTGGAGTCCTGTCCGTTACGTTAAGTAGGCAATTGACTATCGCACCCACGCCAGCTCAGGCTGTCTCCCCTTCAGAACCGGGGCACGATTAAGTTGTAGTGGACCGTTTCTCAGTTAGTAACACCGGTACAAGAACCACTATGAAACTGAGATAAATGCAAGAATTTCTGGAGCCAATAAAAAATACTTTAGCCTTCAGGATGCGCTGAAAAACTGATCCCTCTCGAGAAGATTTAAGATCAGTATTTATGAAAGTATGATTATGCCTCTGGTAATCTACGGATGTGAAACCCTCACCTTTATGAGAACAGATTAACAAAAACTACATGTTTCTGCACGGAAAATTTTACGAAAAATCTATGGTCCTGTGATAAACAAAAAGAAGAACAGGAAAATGGAAAATTCGGAACAACCAAGAATTAACAGAGTTTTACGCACGGCCTGACATTGTACAAATGATGAAGAGGAGAGGGCTAACTTGGGCTGGACATGAGTGTAGGAAGGACAGCCCGTGATGTGTTTCTGGGAGCAGCGACCGGGCAGGGTGGAAGGACGGCATGGACAAGGGTACTGAGCACATGGGGCTAGGAGCAGGCCAAGGGTGGCAGGCGTGTGCTCACTAAGGATAAGTGTGTCCTGTATCAAAATAAAACATTGACCCCATGTAGGGAGGGTATTAGGTGGTGGCCAATTTTAATGCAGATTGAAAATATAAACTTCCCATTTCGTAATTTTCTTTTTTTTTTTTTTTTTTGTTATATTTCATTGTACAAAAAATACCCTAAGTAGAGCTGTGTGTTGATCATTTGTCCCTGCAGTAAGATTCCTGTGACGCTTTTGGCAGAGGGTATAAAATTGTAGGTCAAGAGGTCATGTCCAATAGTAAAACAACGTCACAGTCTTAAGGATACTTTACTGTATCTAAATCGTTATTCTTTTTGCTTTGTCTGTCCTTAGTTTAGTTCACTTTTTAATCTGCAGCAGAGAGATTGAGGAAGACCTCCACCTTATTCTCCAACAATTAGCCCTTCCATGTAGCAGCAACACGATTAATCAAACAAGTTGTGCAAACCGCTCATACCCTTGACTTTACTGCTGAAAATCAGAGATCGGTCCTCCGTTGACAAATCCTGTTTTACATTCCCTTAAATGGCGCTCGGCAAATTCATCACTGCTTTCCTCAAACTTTGACTACACTGCATTCTGAACCGAATTTAAATTCTGCTGTAGTCACGGAATGTTTATTTTAATGACGGGAATGTCTGATTTTGCGTTTTACAGCATACTTTAACTGATATGCAAACATGGTGGCTGTTAGCTTTTGGTAGTCTATTTTGTGAGAAAAGCTGAAAAGCACAGGTTTACAGGTTCTTGTCTTAGAGCTCGATCTACTGTACGTAGTTCATGTCGTCAGTTTGTATATCTTTTCTTGTCACTCCATTTTATATTTATGATATGCAATTTCTTATTCTTTTCTATGGCAGTTTATTTTCCTTAACTTGATCTTGTCTCCAGCACACTTACCTTGAGCACACATGAACATCTTCCTGCCACCTTCTCGTGTTCAGAGTTCAGATTTTTCTCTGCGCAACTGGTACCAGCACACAATAAGTTCAAATGCTACACTCGCGACAAAATGTTTATAATCTTATAAATGGTCATTTACTGAAGGATACAATACTATCATTCGTCAATTGTCGTTACGGTTACATGCTTACTTTTGCTTTTCTGTTTCATGTAAAAAGTAAGTGTAAATTCCTATGGTAATTTATTTAATTTTTTATATTTACGTACTGTCATTAATACGCACATAATGTAAACCTTTTAGGGGTGCTATTCTTTTGAAGAAGGTGATTTATAAGTAATGAAACCTAGCTCAAAGCGTTTATAATGAACCATTTACTATTTGCGACTGATTGCTTTTATTACTTCCTTCACGAGTATTATGTAGCTACGGCTGCTGTCTTTAAGAACAATGTTTAAGAGAGAGAGAGAGAGAGAGAGAGAGAGAGAGGAAAATTACTACTTTCTTCCATATTTACAGTGATATTCAGTGTCATTGACAATAAAACGTGGATGTTTGTTTACTTTCGGTCTTTTCACATCATTATGTCTCAGCTTGTGGAAGTGAAATCCAAACGAACTTGCGAATTATGTAAACTGTTGCTCATGTTTCTCGGAGCTCTAATCCCTTAAATTCTCTGCCTCTTGGAATTCGTTATTAATTATATGGACCAATTAGAAAGTAACTGCGACATTCACTCTTTGAACACTAAGCAGAAAAAATGATACGCTCTGAATAACAGTTAAACATTGTATAGTATAAATTTGATTTATAGGTAAGATCCGCCTTGAGCAAACACAAATGTTTTTTTATTTCTCCCATACATGTTTCGCTGGCGTTGCAGCAGCATCAGTGGGATGTTTAATTCGTGTTGTCTGTCATATTAACAATGGAATATTCTTACTTTTGTACATTAACAGCAAAAACTACAGATAATTGTGAGACTACTATACATCGTTTCTTATTTTTACAGGTATGCTAGGCCTACCTTAATACCACATGTAGTTATGTTTGTGGTTCTTCCACTCACAAAAAGTCACTGATATTTTTTGACAGTTTGTCATCTGCAAACCAAAACGTGTGCATTGTATAGTGTACACGGTTCTATAGCTTATATAGAAGCTGAATCACTTTAAAAAAAGTGACTGAGTTAACTGAGATACTCAAATATAAGTTAAAAAGCTTTCTTGAAATACGCCTTCTTTTTTTATTATTTTCTTATTGATTAAATTGGGCATTACAGTAGATTTCAGTGTTTAATTCTGAAATTTATTTTCAAGTAGTGTAAAGTTCCATAGCCATGTAGCCTTAGATAGGATGATTCAATGTAACTCAGACATAAAATAAACTAAAACAAACCGTTGGCGATAAGTAGACCGTGCACCATACTTTTCCGTAGTGTTTCACGGAGTGAAGGCATAAAGACGCCATTGACGACGATCCCGTGATGTATTCAGACAGGAGTAGCATCCATCATCGTTGTGGCCCACTTTAGGTTACGGTAGAAACACTAAAAGCGGGCGTTTGAGGTCACCCACTGACGGCTCGAGGCTTAACCATTCATGTGAATAAACTAATTTGTAGAGGAGAAAATTCTCTACAACTATGCTCTTTTATGTGTTTTTTTTTTTTTTTTTCATACGTCGCATCGTTTCAGAGATATTTGCAAACATAACAGCGTTTTGACAATGTCTGTCTGTCTGTTTCCCCTCTTAGATCGCGCCGATCAACCGATAGGCACCGAGGTTTACAGACTTAATTTGTTGGCTGCCAGCAAAAAGAACCTCCCTTTTTTCAAATGTTAGGTTATTAACAATAAAAATAGGCCGTTTGTGATGGCCTTTTGACAGCAGGGTATTTAACTGCAAAACGCTTTTACCGTTCATCTGATATGAAAATTGAATACACGTTTTATAGAGGAGGAAATACGCTACAACTTTGCTCTTTTATGTTATTTCCATAATTCACACCATTTTAGAGATATTTGAAAAAATAATGGCGGTTTGACACTGTGAATCGATTTTACGTAAAAAAGTACATGCAGAGAAAATGAACAAACTACCACGGCAAGACAGGTGATAATATTTTAACGCAAAAAGATGATGAAAGTAGGCGAGAGATATTACAATAATCGTTTAAAGAGGTAAAAGTTCAAAAAAGAGTATGTTTGTCAAAGCTAAACTCAAATATCAAATAATTTGAGCTCTTTCTTGACATACGGTCAGAGAGAATACTGCTGTTGGGTGCATATATATCACAACAGTAGAGTCGTAATCGTATCGTCCATAATTCTTTATGATTTATATTATTATTATTATTGCCCGAATTGTTTGTAAAAAAATAAAACTACAGGAAAATATAAAGTGGACCTTAAAAACAGGCCAGTGCGATTTTTTTAATACTCATGCCATCACCATCGTCATGAACTGTATTGCCAAGCAGCAGTTAGTAAGCGAGATAAATGATTCCATGATTCCACAAGTCATTCATCACCAGGTATAGCAAATATTTTGTAATTAAGTTAGCCGCTCTCTTGGCATCTGTGTTTAAGGGTTTACTTGTGGTCGTAGTATAATAATGCGAGCGTTGAAATGTGATCGAGTGCCATTACAAGGCACTAAATCGTTGTTTCAAAGTGTGAATACTGAATGCTACGAAGCACAATTTCTCAGTTTGAATTTCGCACTTACTGACAAACGCATGCAGTATGCTCAAAGGCACGACAAAGCAATTGTCGCGCACCATCAGGAGAGCTGGTCATTGGCTGCTGTAGGCGCTGGTGGACGGAAGAAGCGACACACACCTGGCAGACTGGCAGCTCGACGAAGCGTTCTGTGCAGCAGCGTCATGGAAGGCGGGACGCAGTTATAACGGCAATGGCGGCCTTCCATTTTAGTGACTCCTGCTTTATCTAAGAGACGAGTACTTGTCTGAAAGCAACACCGGCAGAACGTTTATGGCTAGTTGTTGTCACATGCCTGAATAAAGCAGTTGTACAATCGGAGGCGTTGAATTAGGTGATTCCCCAATTAAAGTTGGTTTTCATCACGGAAACTGGCAGGGCAGCAATATTATAGCGTACCTCGCTACCAGTGGCGCAATCGTTAGTGTTGTATTTCAACAGGGTAGCGCTTGTACTAACACACCTCGACTTTAGACATGAAGAGTCGAAGTGGAACCACATCTAAACACAAGCAGTTAATGCACTAAGATGGCCACACGGCCTGAAATCAAGATATGTAATAAATATTAATTGCAAATTTGTTGCTTTATGTGGTACAGTCGTTGAATACACCTGCATTCGGAGTGGAATGTATGTACCGGGGGATAATTAGTGAACTATATGAGTAAAATCGTCATGACTTCTGAACGGTTGGTGTTAAGACGTACAAACTGCACGATTGACCGCAGGGCGAAGTGGAAATGAGTATGCCAGGCGCATGTCAGTAGCGACGACGGCCAATCTCATTTGCAGCACAATTGATGCATTTGAGGGGCGGAGATCCCGCATCTCGCGATGGTACAGTCTCTTCACTCTCACAGTGTTGTGTGCAATGTACAATCACGGGAAATTCCCTGATGACGCGGTGACTTCCGAACGGTGCTGTAAAATAATTTTCTGTAAGAGGAGTCCTTCAGCAATTCCAAAAGTTTCCCACTCTTAAGGAAACATCTGAATTCCGCGACAAAACACTTCAGGTACTTACAAAATAACCCACTCATGGTTTCCGTCCTCGAACCTGTTAAAATAATGTGCTGTTCAGAAAGGTCATGCTGCATGGTCTGAAACAAATGGTAATCGGAAAGAGCGGCGTGTGATATGCAATGACTCTTTTGGTATTGTCGTGAAGCAGAATAACTTTGTCATGCCTCTGAGCATACTGCAGGCGTTTCTCTGTAAGCGCGAAATTCAAAGTGAGCAATTGTGCTACGTAGCATTCAGTATTCACCCTTTGACCCTGTTGTAGCAGCTTATAGTATACCGTATCGACAAGGATGCATCTTAGAATCGCTAAAACCAGCCTCTGTGCGCTGTTTTCGACAGTTCATATTCTCCAGTTTCAGCAGAACATATTTAACGCAGCAGAAGGTTCAAATGTTTGTAAAGCTTAAGGGACTTAACTACGGGGTCATCAGTCCCTAAACTTACAAACTACTTATGAACTACCTTATACTAAAGAAGACACAAATATCCATGCCCGAGGGTGGATTCGAACCCCCGACGGCGGACGGCCGCGCGCACCGCAACACGGCGCTCCAGTAGGCGCGGCTAATACGCTGCAGAAGGAAGCTTAGGGTTTAAGGTCCCGTAGACAGCGTGGTCATTAGAGGCGGAAAACAGTTCAGATTATTTCGATAACGATGGGAAGAATGGGCTGTGCCCTTTCAAAGGAATCATCCCGGAATTTGCCTAGAGTAGTTTAGGGACGTCACAGGAAACCTAAATCTGAATGGACATAGGTTTTGTTGAACCGTCGTGCTTCCGAATGTGACTGCAGGGTACCAAGCACTATGGCAACTGGCAGCAGAGTGCTTGACACGAAAGTAGAAGAGTAAAACATCGTAAATGCAGTTTCGTAGGTACGAAAGCTGATTTATCCAGGGCACTAAATAGGTATGTTCTTTCACTTCACACACAAATGTGAGGCCTAATGTGTCTACTGTTAAACAGGTCTCACAATGCTGCTACACTGGTACGACTACCCCACTTTCTTCATAAACAGCCAGAATGAATTCAAACTATCATTTACGGCGTTGTCTCATTTTTTAAACGAGTTGGCCCAGAGTGTTCCCATTGAATAGTTTTCGCCCCTGAAATGCAATTTTTGATTATCTGAAGACTCAAAACGTAGCCGGCCGCGGTGGCCGAGGGGACTGCGGCGCGCCAGTCACGGTGTGCACGGCCACTACGGTCGGGGGTTCGAATCCCCCCTCGGGCATGGATATTTGTACCGTCCTTACTATTAGCTAGTTCAAAAGTAGTTTGTAAGTTTAGGGACTGATGACCCAATAGTTAAGTCCCATATGCTCTACAAACATGCACTCAAAACGTATACAACTACAGAAGCCTTTTAATGTTTGGATATGTGAAAGCCAGACAGCACTAAAGTTGGGCCGGCCGCGGTGGCCGAGGGGACTGAGGCGCTCCAGTCACGGTCTGCACGGCCACTACGGTCGGGGGTTCGAATCCCCCCTCGGGCATGGATATTTGTGCCGTCCTAGTTAGTAAGTAGTACATAAGTAGTTTGTAAGTTTAGGGACTGATGACTCCGTAGTTAAGTCCCATAAGCTGTACAAACATTTGAACATTTTTGAACTAAAGTTGGCGAATAGGGTGCTTAGTGCAAGAACTGGTACTTCCGGTTCCTCACGTTACAAACTTATGAAGCACCTATGTTGCTAGTGCATGGCCATGATGAAATTCTTCGATCGTTTCAATACTGGACTATTCTTGTGCATTTTTCTTCTACTTAGTCAAGAATAATTAACTTTTTACCCTCTAGAAGTTAATAATAATCGCATTTGCATCCCAGCAAACATATGTAGCCCGCAGCTTTGCCAGCATATCTACATCTACATCTACATGGGATAATCTGCAAATCACATTTAAGTGCCTGGCAGAGGATCATCGAACCACAATTATACTATTTATCTCCCATTCCATTCTCGAATAGCGCGCGGGAAGAAAGAACACCTGAATCTCTCTGTTCGAGCTCTGATTTCTCTTATTTTATTCTGATGATCATTTCCACCTATGTAAGTGGGAGTCAACCATATATTTTCGCATTCGGAGGAGAATGTTGGCGATTGGAGTTTCGCAAGTAGCCCACGCCGCAGCGATAAGCGCCGTTGTTGTAATGATTCCCATCCCAGATCCTGTATCATTTCCGTAACGCTGTCTCCCCTGTATCGTGACAATACTAAACGAGCTGCCCTTCTTTGGACTCTTTCGATGTCCTCCGTCAAACCCATCTGATAAGGATCCCACACTGGGCTGCAATACTCCAAAAATGGACGGACAAGCGCAGTGTATGCAGTTTCTTTAGTAGTTCTGTTGCATCTTTTAAGGGTTCTGCCAATAAAACGCAGTCTCTGGTTCGCCTTTCCCACGATATTATCTACGTGTTCTTTCCAGTTTAAGTCTAAAGTAATAGTAATTCCTAGGTATTTTGTGGAGTTTACGGCCTTCACATTTGATTGATTTATGTTGTAAACAAAGTTTAACGGATTTCTTTTCGTACTCATGTGGACGACTTCACACTTCTCATTATTTAGAGTCAATTGCCAATTTTTACACCATACTGATATCTTATTCAGATCGTTCTGCAGTTGGTTTTGATCTTCAGATGATTTTACTAGACGGTAAATGACGGCGTCATCTGCAAACAACCTAAGAGAGCTACTTAGATGTTCCCCTAAATCGTTTATGTAAATAAGGAATAGCAGAGGACCAATAACACTACCCTGTGGAACGCCCGATATCACCTCTGTTTTAGTCGATGCCTTACCATCGATTACTACGAACAGTGTCCTCTCTGACAGGAAATCCCTATCCAATCGCAAATTTGGGGCGATATACCATAACCACGCAATTTGATTAAAAGCCGTTTGTGAGGTACGGTGTCAAAAGCTTTCTGGAAATCAAGAAATACGGAATCGATTTGCGAACCTTTGTCGATAGCACCCATCACTTCGTGTGAATAAAGAGCTAGTTGTGTTTCGCATGAACGATATTTTCTAAATCCGTGTTGACCTTGGGTCAATAGATCGTTCTGTTCGAGATAATTCATAATATTTGAATACAGGATATGTTCCAAAACCCTGCTGCAAATTGACGTCAATTGAATAGGCCTGTAGTTTAGTGGGTTACTCCTACTGCCTTTCTTGAATATAGGTGTGACCTGTGCAACTTTCCAATCTTTTGGTGCAGATCCTTCTATGAGAGAGCGGTTGTATATGACTGTTAAGTAAGGAGCTATCGCTTCAGCATAATCAGATAGAAATCTAATGGGTATACAATCCGGAAACGCCATTCACGTTCGTTGGTACAAAGGCGACAGACTACCAGCCTTTTTGTGTTGCCGCTTCGTTTCTGTTGCGCAAGTGGTGAACCACAGTAACAAATCAGCACACATAATCTATCGATTAACTTTTCGTATGAGTTCATCCTTACTCTTTATTTTTTTCGCATTTTCTTCTGGTTGGCGTTTAATAATAAAAAAAAGGACGTATCGTCCAAGTCTATTGTCATGTCTAATAGGCGGGGGGGGGGGGGGGGGGGGGAGGGGGGGCTTCTAGAGAGGAATTCCACGGTATGCAAAACACTTTTTGTGTTTTTATCACCCGAACATATTTCGGCAGCTATTGGGACATCTTCCGTGGGTTTTTTCCCTTCAATTTCTACATGAAATGATTGACAGTGTTTACATCTTGGTTTCATTAGCCTAAGTAATAACATGTTTTACAGCTTGCATTTTTGTAATGTGTTGTTCTCTTTTGTTCGTACCGCGTTTTCTGTTGTTATTTTTTTAGTTTTTTTGCACTTTTTCATAGCAACTAGTAATGTTCATGTGGCCATGCGCAACATCCATAAGATTATCGTAAAAAGTATATTTTAAAATTTCTTTTGATAAATCCATGTTGTCTTTCAATAGTCTGTCCAAGAGTACTTTTGATGATTTACTCAATGTTTAAATCCGTGGTAGAGTATTTGGGCATACTACAAATGGCCGCGGTGGAGTAGCCGAGCTGTATAAAGCGTCTCGCTGCGGAGCGCGCGGTTGCTCGCCGTGGAGGTTCGAGTCGTTTCTGGGGTATGGGTGTTTGTGTTGTGCTTAGGTTAGTTTACCTAGGTTTAAGTAGTTTTTAAGCTACGGACTGATGACCACGCAGTTTGGTCCGATAGATTTACAAACATAGTCATCCTACAAATGGATAACTATGATTACATTTCAGTTACGCCACCGATTTATTTACGTCCGAACATGACGAAGCAGACTACTTCAGCTTGTTCCGCGTTGTTTGCGTCACCCTGCATGCCGTTCTTTCCGGCTCTGAAGCGTTGAAACCACTCATATCTACTTCCTGCTTCAACACCTCCTTTCGTTTCCCTTCATTTTAAGCAAACGTTCAAGCAATCGCGTTTCAAAGACAAGAGTGCAACGCATGCTTGGGAGAGATCGGCGGTTGTCTTTGAGAATAAAAGTAGAAGGTAGGCAACAGCAGGGATTCCGCAATAAGGTTCTGTTGACACTTCCCGAGCTCTCCATGCGAAGTCAAAAGAGTAATTCTGAAGACCAGTAAATATATTTTGTTCCTAACTGTTATTTTCTTCATTTTCTGAGGCCATTCCCTCAAGCTTTCAAACGTAACTGCTACAGTAAAAAAGCCCTGCATGATGAATGCTGTGTCTGGCGCATACTTTTATTTGTCTATTTTAAAGAAACACAAACAAAACGACTACGTAAACAATCAGTATTATTGAAATTATCCCATATATCGTATCGTCACTTGACTTTGTTGTTGAGAAACTTATAGAGACACATAAAATAATTCATTGAAGTCTTTGCCGCATTTGTCTCTACCTTGGTGACTAAGTTGTATCTGTGCAGGAGATGAGGAATGTAATGCGATCAAAAAAAAAAAAAAAAAAAAAAAAAAAAAAAAAAAAAAAAAAAGTTTGTAAATCTATCGGACCAAACGGCGTGGTCATCAGTCCGTAGCTTACAAACTACTTAAACCTAGGTAAACTAACCTAAGGACACACACACACACACACACACACACACACATGCCCCAGGGAGGACTCGAACCTCCACGGCGAGCAACGCGCGCTCCGCAGCGAGACGCTTTAGACCGCTCGGCTACTCCACCGCGGCATAATGCGATCTTACTCAGATCATTGTCAAAATAATTTGTAACATTAGAACCGTGGTGAAATGGCCGAGGGCTCTGAGGTGCCTTGCTGCGGAGAGCACGGTTGCTTACCGTCGGAGGTTCGAGCCCTCCCTCGGGCACGGGTGTTAGTGTGTTGCCCTTACGTTAAAGTAGTTTGTAAGCCTAGGGACTGATAACCACAGCAGTCGGGTCCCATATATTTACAAACATTTGATTTGTAACATTTGAATCGCATTGTTCTCGAATGCTGATGGACTCCGAGCAACCGTTATCGCTGTATGAATTTGACCACTAGGCACGGGGAGTTGTCATAACGGAGAGGCACCAATTTATTGAGCATGCTCGCCCGCAATCGCTACTACAGCCCACAGCAGGGAGATAAGCGGGCGTTGTGTCACAAGTGCTCGGCCGGCCTCTCCTCACAAGTTTCCTTCCAGCATCGGACATGTGCGCTCCGCGTCTGCCCAGCCGCTTCAGAGGTTCCTCTAACTGCCTGGCTAACAGGTGCGTACCTGCGCTGTGCACTGTCTGACGACGACACCACTTACTAATGTTGTTGTCCGACCCACGCCTTTTCCTGGTAAACAGACAACGGAACTGTACGCGTGCTAAGCGAAGGCGGGAAATGGAACGCTTTACGCCTTTCCGACCCTGCGGAATTCTCCTCTCCGGAGCAGGGATACTAAATAAAAATGAACAAGAACATAAGCCTCCTCAAGCAGTTGGAAAAAGCTTCGCTATCGCCGCGGCGGATTAGCCGCGCGTACTGGAGCGTCGTGTTGCGGTGCGCGCGGCCGTCTGCCGTCGGGGTTTCGAATCCCCCCTCAGGCGTGGATGTTTGTGTCGTCCTTAGTATTAGCTAGTTCGTAAGTAGTTTGTAAGTTTAGAGACTGATGACCCCGTACTTAAGTCCCTTAAGCTGTTCAAACATTTGAACATTTGCTCCGCTATCCTTCAGAGATTTGTTTGTCTTGACGGCCTGTGACAAGGCTTAGGGATTTGTACCGTTTTGTTCAGACCTGTTGTTGCTGATGTAGTAGTTTGACGGAGCTGTGCGCCATTGCCTCTGTTGCGCATATCTGGCAAAAAAGCATCACTACTTCATCCTACACCCGTTTCAGAAATTTGCTTTAACAGCATTAATTATCCACGTAGTAATGTTTACGGAAAGCTATTGATACAGCGTCTCTTCTTTTCGGGCATGTCTGAAAGAACAGACACCATATATTAACAGCCGTAAGTTACGAATTCGAAATATTTAAACATTTTCACCGTTTCAGGGCATTGAAATTAATCCGACGGCAAAGTTGAAAATTTGTGCTCGTCGGGGATTCGAACCCTTAATTTCCCGCTTGGGGCCAGCGGTCACCTTAACCAATCAGGCTATCCAGACACGCTCAACTTGGAGCTCAGTCCCACTGTAATGCCCCCTGTCCACTGAGTCCTCTTGCAGCCTATGCTGTATTCCCGCAAGGGATCGAGCGTGTTAATACGTACGCATTCAAACTGTCAGTTGCCTTTTAGGGACATATATACAATTATTGATATGGTGCCTGTTCTTTTCGGACATGACCGATTTTAAGCCTCTTCATTTATTTCCATCACGATGGAGAGCATAAGGCAGAAATATGAATGGTTCAACCAAACTGTAAACAACCATCAAATTTGCACAGTATGTCCTTTATTAAGTGATGAATAGTGTCTGACCTTTTCAATCCATTCTCAAATCATCCACACAACTCCATTAACGATGTCCATTTTATATAAATGGTTGCCATATAGCTTATTTGTTTGACTTGAGAACAACATTCGGCACAATACAGTCGCTTTTAATATGTTGTACTCAGTCATACAAACAAGCCAAGTGGGTGACAGTGATCTGTAACGCACATTGACGTAAGACTTACATAGGAGATTTAAGAATGTACTGTAATGTTCCGAAACTAGTCATCAGTTGATAAAGAAACGCCGTGCGGGAGTAGCGGAGCGGTCTGGAGCACCACGTTACGGATCGCGGGGCCTCCTGCGTCGGAGGTTCGAATCCTCCCTCGGGCGTGGATGTGTATGTTGTCCTTATGTTAGTTTAACTTAGTTTAAGTAGTTTGTAAGGCTAGGGACTGATGACCAACGTAGTTTCGTCGCCGCAGCGGATTAGCCGCGTGTACTGGAGCACCGTGTTGTGGTACGCGCGGCCCTCCGCCGTCGGAGGTTCGAATCCCCCTTCGGACATGGATGTTTGTGTCGTCTTTAGTATAAGGTAGTTTAGGGACTGATAACCCCGTAGTTAAGTCCCTTAAGCTTAACAAACATTTGATTTTTTGTCTCGTCCCATAGTATTACAAAAATTTGAACATTTTGAATAAAGAATCTTATGTGCTACTTTGACGGTACTTTACTACTTGGTTTAAGTAACTTCTTGCAGTTACCTGTAAATTTAGGCAACCAAACGGCACAGCATCGCCTAGGTAGTCACGTAACTTCACCAGTTTAATGAAAGCGATCATGTCCCTAACCGGACATCAGCTAGGAGACAACTGTAGACCATATTATGTGTTCTTCGGTGCTATATGAGGACATTTTGTAAATGTATCAAATGTTCAAATGTTTGTACAACTTATGGGACTTAACTACGGGGTCATCAGTCCCTAAGCTTACAAACTACTTATGAACTAGCTAAGACTAAAGACGGCACAAATATCCATGCCCGAGAGGGGATTCGATCCCCCGACCGTAGTGGCCGTGCTGACCGTGACTGGAGCGCCTCAGTCCCCTCGGCCACCGCGGCCGGCCGTAAATGTATCCCGCAGTGTGTGACCTTTTGTGTTGCCCCCTACAAAATGTTCAAATGTTTGTTAAGCTTATGGGACTTAACTACGGGGTTATCAGTCCCTAAACTTACAAACTACTTATGAACTACTTACGAACTAGGACGGCACAAATATCCATGCCCGAGGGGGGATTCGAACCCCCGACCGTAGTGGCCGTGCTGACCGTGACTGGAGCGCCTCAGTCACCTTTTTTTTTTTTTTTTTTTTTTTTTTTCCTTCTGGTAGATCTATGATCTGCGGTCGTTTTTATTCTTCGTACTTGGTCTTTCGTTGATTATTTGGCTCAGCTTTTTTATTACAGAGGGCGTTCAGCCCCCTGACCGGGCGCGCTGAGCCACGGCGCCCGGCTCACCTCGGCCACCGCGGCAGGCTGCCCCCTACACCTGACACGAGGAAGAACTACGGGATGTGTACCCGCGAAACGCAGAGATGCCGCAGTTTAACTTGCCACAATTTTTATCGCAGCGTATGCTTCAGTGAAGAGAAAAACAAGTCTGCCAAGGAAATTTGTAACTAAACATAATTTGTAGCTTTCTACTGAAAACAGGTGCATAAACCAAATCTGTCACCTCAGTTTTCACTCAGAGCAAACGAATGCAACAGCTGAATTGTAAATTCATGGGCCCTGTTTCCGAAAATGGTGTTAAGTATATTACACAAAATACATAGGATGCTCTCTCTCTCTCAAGTGCGTTTAGTAAGCAGTATCCGTAAGTGAGGTCTATTTCAAGGGCACCTAGATGGAAAAAGGGAAGGACTTGCGGCATATAACGCGTAGAAGACGAGTTCATTATAGACAAATCACTAGATGCGCATAGAATAACAATGATAATTATATGAGCCGCGTTATTTTCTGTAAACCAACCTGATACGCCTCGTAATCAGTTTAGGAAATCCACAGAAATTAAAAAAAAAAAAAAAAAAAAAAATAAAAATGTTCAGATGTTTGTAAATCTAAAGGACTCAACTGCTTGGTTATTAGTCCCTAGCTTACAAATTACTTAAACTAACCTAATGACAACACATACACCCACACCCCAGAGAGGACTCGAACCTCCGACGGCGAACGGCCGCTCGCATCGTAGCACGACGCCTCAGTGCGCACGGCTATTCTGCCACGCCGCGGCGGAGTGGCCAAGCGCATTGAGGAACTATACTTCCATGCGCGAGGCCCTTCCCCGCCGGGGTTTCGAATCCCCCCTCGGGGATGGATGTTTGTGTCGTCTTTAGTATAAGGTATTTCATAAGTAGTTTGTAAGTTTAGGGACTTATGACCCCGCAGTTAAGTACCTTAAGCTTAACAAACATTTGAACATTTTATTCCCCTACAGCTGTGAAAAAGTATCTTCTACTTCAAGCTCTATGTTTTAATTTTTTTATGGAGGAACTATTACAGACCAAAATAAAAACAGAAAAAGTGTCTCAAGGGGTATAAGAACTTGTACAGTGGAAAAGATATTTCTTAAGTAAGGCAGCCACGACCGCTAATTATTTTTATTAAGATGGCCGGATCGGCAGATCAATCGGATATTTGATGTCATCATCACATCACAAAGGAAACCTTTTAAAAATGTAACTGTTCAGCAACATTACTGTTGTGTCATAATACAAACAAAAAGAGGTTCCTTTGTGATGTAGCACGTGACATGTTTTATAGTATAAATTGATTCAACAAATGAACCCCCAAGTATGACTAACTTTTAGTTTACAGTAATAAATATACAGGTAAGCATTTCAAACTTGATGATTACATGCGATTTTGTTATGTTTCGGTGTATACTGCCACCTATCAAATATGAAAAGCAAATATGCGTGCCACAGTAGCGAAAATGTAAAAGTACTCATAACGCATTTTAGAGCCCATGTTTACTGGACTTCTTTTTCTTGCTTTTGTCTGAAGCACCACCTCTGAAAGTTTATCCATGGTGTTGTGGTTGATTCTGTTGTCAATAAACTCATTTCTGTTTGTCGCAAAGACGCTGTCAGTGTAAGTAATTGCACGAAGCACTTCTTTATTCTGCTGCCACCCAATTTAATTTAGAGCTCATTTTATCACTAAGTTCTGATTTTGTGTTGGTGGTTTTTGTTTCAGTTCTTCGTGAAGCACGAGAAATAATCTTTTCAGACAAAGTGTCCTGGAACACATGCGAAAGTGTATCTCACTCAAAATATATTTTGTAGGTTAAAGTGGTTGTTCGTGAAGAGACCCGTCCTCAAAGCTGACACCATTTTTATCCCTTGTTTCGTGAACGTAGGTAATTTTATTTTCCAAACTGTTTTACCTTTTGAGGAACGGCAGTTTGCATTAAAAATTCGTAAACACTCATTGGTTTCACCATTGCCCCAAAAGTTTTGGCTCGATCCGAAACCAGGAAAAATAACTACAGAAGTTGACATCATATCCACGGAATTTTACTACTTGTGGTCAATGTTTTCTGCTGGCGAACCACACGTGCTGGTTCTGGTGATCAGTGGCTTCCAACAGCGCTCCCATGAAAACCAAGTTACATCGGGCAATCATTTGTATCCACGCTGCAATGGAAGTTCTCTGCAGTGGCAGGCGGGGCAGTCTAACGGTTGGACATGCAGTGTGTGTCTCATATGTATCCTAGCAAACTTCTTAGACCTGCCTGAATAACGATTAATTCAAAGGTTCAAATGTTTGTAGAGTCTATGGGACTTAACTACGGGGTTATCAGTCCCTAAACTTACAAACTACTTATGAACTAGCTAATACTAAGGACGGCACAAATATCCATGCCCGAGAGGGATTCGAACCCCCGACCGTAGAGGCTGTGCAGACAGTGACTGGAGCGCCTCAGTCCCCTCGGCCAACTTTTAACTCTCATCTCTCTCTGGCCTTTTCACTTCACAGTAAAAGCGCCAACTATGTGCCTGGACACATCTAACTCCCTCAGACTTTAAGTTATACAACAAAATCCCACAACTTAAAGGGTGAAGGTGCTCCATTCTTTCAACTTAACAGCACGTCCAACGTCCATCAGCATCTTCTATAGAGATGGATATACAAAAAGTTTAACTCCTGAGGAAATTCTGTAATAGATCAGAAATCAGATGCCCCTACCATTATGTTGCGATAGAAGTCGTTAGATTTACATTGTGACCAAAGACGTATCAATAACAACATTAAGTGACGCCATATTTTACTTTATTTGGCCGTAATTATTAGACGGAATCTGTACTTCTCACACAGTCAGCTAATCTGACAAATAAGGCCATTTCGAAATGAATCACTATGTGTTGGTAACTCAGAAAAATGCGCGTAAAATCCAAATTAAACGATGCATTTACACAGATTCATCAGTTGCCCGCGTATATTTTGAAATTACTTTAGCAATAAACGCTGAATTCCGTACTTAATCACTTTGCAGATGTCCCCTAGAATGAATCAAATGATAGCTGTTATTTGAATGGTGTTCACATGATTAAGAACGGACTCCGTGATTTCATATAAGCTGCCGATACCATTTCAAAGCAACTATTAAAATCTATTATTCTTGTTCATCGACCCTACATTTGTAAGCCCTTGAATGGATACATATATCACGTTAGGTATTCTTAAACATTTCGCTACATGTGTTAAATGGTCACTAATATAAGATGTTCCGTCAAATAATTATACGATGACACGTTGCAGACGTAACTGCTACAACTCCGCACAAATGCGTGACAAGAAAGCTCTTACTAATTGATCTGTGATTTATTATGAGAGTTTCGTCAGTTACCAAGCTACTGCTTTCAACTTCCTCTATTTTAAATCGAACTATTGTGATGCTTCTCGCATAGCTTCTTTGTATGAAACTCTTACCATTGCATTGCTTTCCGAGTCCCCATAAGCAATTTTGGAGAAAGCTAGTGCTTAGATGATAGTGTATCTCTGGTGCATGTGATCAAGTTGCATGCCACATCACGCAAAATTTCTTGCTACTCATCAGGTAATAATGGCCTCCAGCTAATGAACATTACGTGTTGCCGTAGTCACCAGAATACACAACACAAAACATAGATAAGCAATTCGTAATTTAAAAACTTTCAGAATCTGTCAGTGTTGGATCCGAAACCCTCTGCCATTTGTTTATTTAGAATTAATTTTAATGGAGGGGCTACCATAGATGGCTGAAAATTTGGAATAATTTCTTTGGTATTTATGGCGATTGTCCTCTGAATCTACATCTACATAGATACTCTGCAAATCATATTTAAGTGCCTGGCAGAGGGTTCATTAATCACTGTCATAATCTCTCTCTCCCGTTCCATTCTCTAATAGCGCGCGGGAAGAAAGAACACCTAAATCGTTCCGTTTTTGATCTGATTTCTCTTATTTTATTGGGATTGTCATGTCTCCCTATGTAGGTTGGTACAAGCAAAATATTTTCACATTCAGAAGTTAAAGTTGGTGATTAAAATTTCGCAAATAGATCTCGCCTCAACGAATGTCTTTCTTTTAATGATTTCCACCTCAAATCGTGCAACATTTCGGTGACGCGTTCCCCCCTGTAAAACAAAACGAGCTGCCCTTCTCTGAACCTTCTCAATGTCTTCCGTCAATCACACGTGATGAGGATCCCACACTGGGCAACAGTACTCCAGGAGAGGACGCACAAGTATGATGTAGGCAGTCTCTTTGGTGGAGCTACTGCATCTTCGAAGCGTTCTGCCAATGAAACGTAACCTTTGGTTCGCCTTCTCCACAATATTTTCTATGTGTTCTCTCCAGTCTAAATTGTTTGTAATTGTAGCTCCTAGGTATTTGGTAGAATTGACGACCTTAAGGTTTAACTGATTTATCGTGTAATTGAAGTTAAGCGGATTTCTCTTAATGGCCATGTATATTACTTAACACTTTTCATTATTTAGTGTTAATTACCAATTTTCGCACCATGTAGGAAATTTGTCTAAATCTCTTTGCAGTTGCTTTTGATCCTCTGTTGACTTGACTAACCGATAAACGACAGCTTCATCCACGAACAGTCTTAACAAGGGAACGTTAACAACTCGACCTCGTATTTTCTTGAGAAAAAAGTAAATGAGCTAGATATGAACCCCAGAAATCGATATCACGTGAAAATTTGGGCCATTATTCATACACTACATAGTTACGGCCTCTTCGAGGTACATCTTTTAAACATTCGCTCGCTCGGGTTGTTCCTCACTCGGCCCTCTTCACTGCGGCCGCTTAATACCCGAACGTCTAGTACTGTGACCAGAGTCTAGTAAGAGGTTTGTGTTCGCGATGTAAATTAACCCACAGGCTGTTGTGCGAAATCTCCAGGAGCGTTATGGAATGATGACTAATCTGCAACGATTAAATGTCAAAGAATTAGAGCTCTTTAAGAATAACATTTGCAGTTATTAGACGTACTATTCAGGGTAAAAGAAAATACATGGCGCTTTCTTTATACTGGTCCCTATATCTTTCAACTGCGTTGCAGATATCATAGACAATTGCGCTGATGAAGACGTGCTGGATATAGAAGAAAATAGCGGGTTGACGTTCGGTGCAGTTTACAAGAGAATGACGTCGGAGTAATTTAATTTTGAAACCTTTTATGCACATCATTTTCTTATATGTCAAGCTGAAACTATTGAAGTGGAGTAAACTTGAAATAGTTACAGTATATAATGTTACATTTTTCAATGTTATTTCCTCCTCCAATTCCATAGATCTTCAAATTTCACACTTCGGGGGACTCGCTGTTGTCCCTTCACTGCACAGCACTTCGCGTTCGGGCAGTGAGTACCAATCCGAGCGCGGGAATGTTTAAAAACTGTACTTTGAGGAGTCCCTAACTGCGTAGTATCTGAATAATGGCCCAAATTTTCACGAGATATCGATTTCTGGGATTGATATCTAGCTCACGTATTGTTTCCTCAAGAAAATATGAGATCGAGTTGAAGATGTTCCCTTGTAAGAGAGCTGTTCAGATTTTCTCCTAAATCGTTTATAAACACAAGGAAGAGTAGGGGACAAAAAAGGCTTCCCTGGGGAACGCCATATATCACTTCTGTTCTACTGGGATGTAGTAGAATACAGAAAATAAGTAATATACGGCTTAATGCATGTTTCTTCTTTGTTTTTGGCCTCCTCCTACGTAATTGTAATTGTACGGTTTTGATAGGTCAAATGACCGTCTTTTGCAACTGTAAAAATTAGTTTAAACAACAGCAGACGCGCTTCGCTTTATTTTAAAGCGTCTTCAGTGGTCAACTGTAAAAATATATTTTTTTGTTTTACATTGTTATTCGGATTCACTGCACTCGGTCATGAACAGTTCTCATACAGAACCAGAACATGAGAACTGTTGAGCCACAGCCACGATGTTTTTCCGGATCCCAGATAGTGACGGTGCACTCATGAGAGGAAACCCCCACCTCAACGCTTCAAAAATCAAATGTTTGTTAAGCTTATGGGACACAACTAATGGGTCATCAGTCCCTAAACTTACAAACTACTTATGAACTACTTACGAACTAGGACGGCACAAATATCCATGCCCGAGGGGGGATTCGAACCCCCGACCGTAGTGGCCGTGCTGACCGTGACTGTAGCGCCTCAGTCCCCTCGGCCACCGCGGCCGGCCCTCAACGCTTCCTCGGAGATGTGTTCCATCTCTGACGGTTGTAACATTTTCAGACTCTCTTAAATCTTGACAACTTAACAGTCAAGCAAGACTGCGTGGTATAACAGGTGTCGGGAATGCAGCGTATGTATCGGTTAGGGCTCGGTGTTAATGGCCTGTGGCAACTCGACCGACTCTGCTATCGCATCGCCTGTGTGCTCGTCACGTATCGGTTAGAATGGCTTGTTCTGATGAGTCCCAGTATCAGCTGGTAAGAGCTGAAGGTAAGTTTGTAGTGTGGCGCAGGCCAAGGCACTGTCCTCCAGTCCCATCATTGCCTGCAAATGGTCATGTTCGGCTACTTGGAGATCATTTTATTTTAAATTCTTTAGTTGTTATGATACAATAACCCTATACCTAAAAACTAATTGGGTCTTAATATTCTACATTTATGTTTGACTACATTACTAATTTATACTTTTAACAATCTGGCTATATCTACATTTGTTACTTCGTGTTTCTACTACATGTTTCTAACTACTCTTTGTTTGATGTGTCTCTTGTGCTGTGTTGATGTTCGTGTTTGGTGTGTCGTGTTTGGGTGTTTTGTGCGTGGTCGTGTGTCTCCCGTTTGCAGTGGTACAGGTGTGCCAGACGTATACAATCCTACGTTTTGGCCGATGTCTGCTGAAATAAATCCAACAGACGTGCCCCTGGCCCTCTGCACTGCCTTTACAAAAGAAAACGTTCAAATGTTTATTAAGCTTATGGGACTTAACTACGGGGTCATCAGTCCCTAAACTTACAAACTACTTATGAACTACTTACGAACTAGGACGGCACAAATATCCATGCCCGAGGGGGGATTCGAACCCCCGACCGTCGTGGCCGTGCTGACCGTGACTGGAGCGCCTCAGTCACCTCGGCCACCGCGGCCGGCCACTGCCTTTACTGGGAGTGAATTGTGCGTGTTGTGTTTTGTATACAAAGTGTTTTCTAACTAACTTAAAACTAAGCGTCGCAGTCGGTGATTGCTGCATCCAGTCCTCCTGGTCCAGGGTGCGGCGGATCCCGTCCACTTCTGGCGGCCAGTCCACACCCCGGCGGCACGGCTCTGGTGCAGCGGTCTCGATCTGGAAAATAACTCACATTCGGGTAATATATTGTTCCCTGATGTATTGGGAGACAATATTAGTCATCACATTTAGGGTCTGAAAGCTATCCTCAGTCTGTAGTAATTCTCTCACGTTGGTATGTGGAAGCTGCTGTCTGTGTATGGAGATTAGATCGTCATATATCGGGCAGTCAAATATGACATGCTCTGGTGTTCCCTCCTCGAACCCACAGTCACACCGTGGAGACTCCCGTTTCCCGAACCGACATAGATAAGTCGGGTACGGGCCGTGGCCAGTGAGGAAGTGTATGAGCCCGCGAGTTGGGTGGAATTACTGCATCTTGAGCCTCTCCCTAATATCAGGGAGGAACTCGTATGTTCTTCTACCACTCTCCTCTTGGTCGCAGTACTCCTGCCAGAGCTGGAGACCCCTTTCCCTAATTTCCTTTTTCCCAGTTACTCGAGCTCCCATGATTGATTCTATTTTGATTAAATCCCCTCTTTTCAACCAATACCCTGCAGCCAACTCCCTAATCCTGATGTCAAGGGGACAAAGTCCCGTTATCATCAAGAGAGAGCAGCCTGGCGAGGTACGGTATGCCCCAATTGATTGCAGCAGGCTATTCCTCTGTACCCTCCTCACTGCCGCCGCGGTAGCCACCCTGGTGAGCCTGTGAGCCCAGCTGCCAGCTCCAGCTCCGTAGCCCATAATCGACACGAGGATGCTGTTGATACAGTTTGATGAGACTGGGCGGGAGATGAAATCTCCGATGCCCAATTCCCGCAAGCCCGTTCAATACTATTAATGCTCTGTCAGCCATCGTGTCGATGTGTGCCGCGAAGCTCCAGCGCTCATCCAGGATCACCTCCAGGTATCTGGCGTGCTGCTTCCGGATTACAGGTACTCCATTTATTCTCATGGTAGGGTTCCTGACTAGAGTACCTTAAGCAGTAAGTAATTCGATTTGGTAGGTGCTATGTCAAGCTTTGTTCTTTGGCACCATGCCATGAGGATTTGAATGCCCCTATCTATTCGTGGCTCTAGGTCTTCCCTGCTTTTCCCGCCGACCATTAGGAGGAGGTCGTCTGCGTAGGCTATTACCTCTAGAACTTCTGGGCTTTTCTGCATTTCATGGAGCAAAGGCTCCATATTGATATCCCAAAAGAGTGGCCCCAGAACAGAGCCCTGGGGACACCCCTTCGTGATACGTTTACTAACTGATCCGCTAGGGGATAATAGCCGCACCTCCCTGTCCATGCAACAATAGTCCATAAGACACCCATAAAGCAGCCTTGGGCACTCCATCTCCCTCAAGTGGGAGAAGAGAGAGGGCCACCATAGGTTGTCAAAGGCACCACTGATGTCCACTATGATGCCAACCAGCATCACAGACCTCGGCCGCCAGGGCAATCGCGTCATATGCTGAGCGCCCCGCGCGAAAGCCAAATTGCCCGTTGCTCACCCCGCACAAAACTCGGCGTGATTCCATTCTGTCAGCCAGGAGTCTCTCGAGCGACTTTCCTAATACATCGAGGAGGCAAATGGGCCGATAGGACTTGGCGAGCGCCGCATCCTTATAAGGCCCCTTTTTGATAATAACCACATCTGCCTTTTTCAAGGGGGTAGGGAACCTCCCCTGCCTCAGACACTCCTTGTACAGTCTAGTCACACAAGGGACTATCCTGCAGGCGAGAAATTGCACCACCTCAGAGGTGATCTGGTCTGGCCCTGGGGCTTTCCCTTTCTTCAGGTTGTGGAATAGGTTTGCCACCTCCTCTTCCGAGAAGGGGTAAACCATGCTGTTGTTGATGTATGGCTGGGCGTCATGAGCTCGTATCTGAGCCTGAATGTCCGTGTCCGAGTACGGGTCATCATCAGGGAGTCTCCTCCCAGGAGTCCGTATACCAAACCCCATCCGTAACCGTTGACAGCAACATCGGTGCACGGATTTTTTCCCTTGCCAGCTTGTAGGGGACGCCCCAGGGGTCAGTAGCTAGCTGTGACTGCACGTATTGTTCCCAGCTGCACAGCCTGGTCGACCTCAATTCTTTGAAGAATTGGTCCTTCAGGTCCCTGTACTGCTGGAGCCAATACTGCCTGCGACGCCAGACCACACTCCTCTGGTAGTACTTCCGCGCCCGTCTGACGTCCTGCCGCAACCGCTGTTGTTCAGCAGACCATGGTGAGGGGGAAGCCGCGACGGCCCTCCTCCTAGGTGATACTGCCCTACTTATGGCGTGAGCTATAGCGCCAGCCAGATCCTGTGCGCATCCGTCAACATCCATGTCACCATCCGGGAGTATCGGCAAGCCACACTCCCTCTCGAGTTGCTGCTAATTTGTCTTATTGAAGTTGTACTGCCACTCGTCACCTCCAATTTCAAAGGTGATCTGATTGTGATCGCTTGTAGTGATTTTATCATGAACTCTCCAGTTCTTAACATTGCCTATCATGTTGGCTGTGGCCAGTGTGACGTCGATGTTTGTTCCCTCGCCTCCACCTCCAGTGTAGGTGGGTGGGTTGCCAGGCTGATTGGCAATGATGAACTGGAGAGCCATGATGGTTTCTTCTGCCTTCTCACCTCTGTTGTCATGGGTGCGGCTGTTCCACAGGGGGGACCAGGCATTGAGATCTGCCATGACCACTATCCTTCGCCCACACAGAGCCGTTACAACATATGTCAGATGTTCTAGGTGTACTTCGATATCATCCCCGTACTGAAAGTACACGTTGATAAGTACCACCAGCCCAGTAGGGGATTGGAGCTCAACAACCGTGCAATGGCCGTTGGATAGTTGGGCAATAATGGTGATTCTCAAGGCTTTATTGTTCACAATAATGGTAGTTTTGGGTTCAGGACCCATTAGCAGTACTTGCCAGCTGGTTGCGGCATATGCCAACTGCCCCGAGAGGGTAGACTGACCACGTCCAGTCTCATCTCATCCACTAGTCTGCGAAGCTCCTGAATTACCAAGCGGCTATTGTGGGTATTGATTTGTCCTATGAACACCTTCGCCATCAGGGGAAATAGGTGTGGATATTGCACTCAGGTCAGCTTTTGCTGGCATCAAAAGCTATCTTCCCATTTGCCAGAACTGCTTGGTTGTATATTTCGTTCAGAGTGAATATCTCTCCCCTCCTGTCAAAAACTTTCTGTACTAGGCTTTGCAGGGCTCCGAGCTCAGTGGGGAGATTCATCGACCTTAGGTGAATCCGGTCTACGGCCTCCATCACTGGAAAGGTAACTTGCCTGCCCTATTTGTGCCCGATGTGCACGAGGTGTCTCAACGCTAGGCCAGGACCATGTACTGTTCGAGGTTCGCTAGTTGCTTCGCAAACTCCAGGTTCGGGTACACACGTTGCGGGTCCACGCCCGGACACCACGCTCGAGTGGCCTTAGCCACGGGAGGTTGACTGCTTGTGCTAGAAATTTTGTCTTCTTGGATCAAATTCATGTCTGTGGAGATCATTTGCAACTATTAGTGACTTCATGTTCCCGAACAATGATGGCAATTTTTATGGATGACAATCTTCCATGACATCGGGTAACAATTGTTCGCGATTGGTTTGAAGAACATTCTGGGGAGTTACGGTGAAAAATTTGGCTACCCAGATAACCCGACGTCATTCCCATCGATCGCTTATGGGACATACTCGAGACGTCAGTTCCTGCACTAAAGTAGCATTCGGGAGGCCGGTGATTCAAATCCACCTCTGGCTACCGAGATATAGGTTTTCCATGATTTCCCTGAAAGATGAAATGTTCAACTGTTTGTAATTCTAAGGGACCAAAGTGCAAAGGTCGTTAGTCGCTAGTACTTATCCTGAGGACAAAACACACACACACACACACACACACACACACACACACACACACACACACACACATGGGCGAGGGAGGACTGGAACCTCCGACGGGAGCGGCCACGTAATCCATAACGTGGCGCCCGATTTCCCTAAATCACTCCAGGCAAATTGTGAGATGTTTTCCTTGAAAGGGCACGGCAAGTATCCTACCCATCCTTACCTACACAGTTCGAGCGTGAGCTCCGTCTCTGTGAGCGGCTATTACAGGCACAGTCGCGTAATATGCATGCAAAGGACTTCACATGACTTCTTGTAGCAATGCCATGCCGATTTGACGCACTTCGCCTGGCAAAAGTTGATCCGATACTATATTAGGAGGGACCGATGATTTTTGTCACCTCCAGATGTTCCAGTCGTCATCCCAGGGACTGCGCGGCCGCTCCCGCCGGAGGTTCGACTCCTCCCTCGGGCGCGCGCGCGTGCGTGCGTGCGTGTGTGTGTGTGTGTGTGATAGGTTTAAGTTAGTTTAAGTAGTTTCTCAGTCTAGGAACCGATGACCACACTAATTTGGTCCTATATATTTACAAACACTTCACATTTTGAACTTTTGTCACCTCATTGTGTTAGACGCATGCTTTCACTACACATTTCCGCAACAACAAGTATGGGATAAATTACTGTATTACTGTTCGCTGAAGAAAGACGTCTTTGTCTCGTACTGCCAGCTCCCTCGACCGGACAAGCTGTCTCTGCTCTCGCAACTCATAGCCGATCGTTAAAATGGAGATAGTGTTTTTTTGCGTGTAGTGGCTAGTGTTACCACGAACGCAAATTTGGCGCCATATCTGGCGTGAGCGGAGCGCCTAGGCGTTGTTTTTATTAGACTGCGCACACGACTCATTAAGATTCGCGACAGAGTGCTGACGCATCCGCAGGCAGCGCGGCCGCTTGCCCGCTGTGGCCGTTGCTATACTTTATTACGTCACGCGTTTCCTACAACAGAACACACGCAAAATGCGAAGTATGGGGAAGGAAACTGTTCGAAGGAACCATCTCGGCATTCGCCGGTATCGATTTAGGGAAATCACGGAAAACCTAAATCTGGATGGCCGGAGGCGGATTTGAAGCTGTCTCCTACCGACAGCAACTCCAGTGACACTTCGCTATAAGCGACTGGTGCAGAAACCAGGTGCGGAGTACGAAAAGGTAGGGCGTGACACAGAGTTGATAATTCAGTCTGCACGTTCAGAAGGAGTTAAATAAAACCAACGAAAAAACTTGTGGTAGACGGTGCCATGACGTCTTAGAGCAAGAAAGTGTCAACCGGTCATGAGTACCGCTCCAGTGTTTGGGGACCCTCGAGGTCGTATTTAAGGAAGAGTCAGAAACAACTGTGAATGCTCTGCTAGATTTGTTAACTTTAAATGTGATTAAAACTTGAGTATTTCAGATATGCTTGGAGAATCCAGGTGGGAATCCCTCCAGGGAAGGGGAATTTTTTTTTTTTCCTTCGAGAAACGCCTTAAAGAAAATTTAGAGAAAAAGCATTTGTAGCTCTCTAAGCCGCAAACACAAATTTTCGTAATGATTAGGAAAGGATTAGACTTATGTTTTCCTCTCTCTGTATGGGAGGAAAACATGAAAGGAATTACTACTGGCGGTAAAAGGTACCGTCTGCCGCGCAGTATACTGTGGCTAACGGAGAATATTAGCAGTCAGGTGTGTCTGACGGCATGTTCGTCTGACCATTTAGTATCATTTATTCGTGTTTCATCGAGAAAAGTCACAAATGTAAAACTACAAGATGCCTCGGTTTTGCACGTCTTTTTGTTGTATAATCATTTCATCTCTCCTTATGCCCGTGTACTATGGAATTCCTTTTTTAAAATTAGTGTCTTTAAAGGTAGTGACAGGTGGTATACATCTAATCTCCCCTGTCAGGTGTTGCTGGGACTCACCAGTGTATGAACGCTTTGGTTCACGAAATCCAGTCTTGGAGAATGGCCAGCCAACTCAATAGGTCGCTGGAGCACTGGAATGTAGGCGGCAGGCGCCAGAGGTAATCAATGCGGAGTTAGAAAGGAGAAAGCACGGAATGTTTGCCAACACCGAAGTAGCCGCGCGGGAGTGGCCGTGCGCGCTAAGGCGCCTTGTTGCGGAATGCGCGGCTGCTCCTCGTCGTAGGTTGAACTCCTTCCTCAGTCATGTTGTCCTTACATCTACATCTACATACATACTCCGCAATTCACCGTAAGGTGCGTGGCGGAGGGTACAGTGCACCACTACTAGGCATTTCCTTTCCTATTCCACTCCCAAATGGAACGAGGAAAAAAAGAATGCCTATATGCCTCCGTACGAGCCGTAATTTCTCTTATTTCGTCTTTGTGATCTTTACGCGAAATGTAAGTAGGCGGCAGCAAGATCGTACTACACTCAACTTCAAATTCCGGCCCTCTAAATTTACTTAACAGAAATTCACGAAAAGAACGTCGTCTATCTTCCAGCGATCCCCAATTGAGTTGCCGGAGCATTTCCGTGACACTCGCGCATTGGTCGAACCTGTTGTTGTTGTGGTCTTCAGTCCGGAGACTGGTTTGATGCAGCTCTCCACAATACCCTATCCTGAGCAAGCCTCTTCATCTCCAAATAAGAACGGTAACCTACACCTTTCTGAATCTGCTTACTGTATCCATCTCTTGGTCCTCCTCTGCGGTTGTTACCCCACACACTTCCCTCCAACGCTAAATTCACAATCCCTTGATGTCTAAGAATGTGCCCTATCAATCTATCCCTTCTTTTAGTCAAGGTATGCCAGAAATTTTTTTTCTCCCCAATTCTGTTCAGTACCTCTTCATTAGTTATGCGATCCACCCACCTAATCTTTAGCATTCTTCTGTAGCACCACATTTCAAAAGCCTCTATCCTCTTCCTGTCCGCACTGTTTATCGTCCATGTTTCACTCCCATACAAGGCAACACTCCATACAAATGCCTTCAGAAAGGACTTCCTTAGGCTTAAATCAATATTCGATGTTAACAAATTTCTCTTTTTCAAGAACGCTTTTCTACCCATTGCCATTCTGCATTTTATATCCTCTGTACTGCGACCATCATTTGTTATTTTAATGCCCAAATAACAAAACTCATCTACCTCCTTTATTACTTCGTTTCCTAATCTAATTCCTTCAGCATCACCTGATTTTCTTAGACTGCACTCTATTACCCTAGTTTTGCTCTTGTTAATGTTCATCTTATATGCACCTTTCAGCACATTGTCCATTCCGTTCAACTGCTCTTCAAGATCCTTTGCTGTCTCTGCCAGAATTACTATGTCGTCGGCAAAACGTAATGTTTTTAATTCTTCCCCGTGAAGTTTAATTCCTTCACCAAATTTCTCCTTGATTTCCTGTATAGCTTGCTCAATGTACCAATTGAATAACATTGGAGAAATGCTACAACCCTGTCTCACTCCCTTTCCAACCACTGCATCCCTTTCATGCCCTTCAACTCTGACAACCACTGTCTGGTTTTTGTACAAGTTGTAAATAACCTTACGCTCCCTATATTTTACTCCTGCTTGCTTCAGAACTTGAAAGAGTTTATTCCAATCAACATTGTCAAAAGCCTTTTCCAAATCTACAAAAGCTAGAAATGTAGGTTTGCCTTTTCTTAATCTATCTTCTAGGATAAGCCGTAAAGTGAGTATTGCCTCCCGTGTTCCTACATTTCTCCTGAACCCAAACTGATCTTCCCCGAGGTCGGCTTCTACCAGCTTTTCCATCCTTCTGTAAATAATTCGTGTTAATATTTTGCAACCATGATTTATTAAACTGATGGTTCTGTAGTTTTCACACCTGTCTGCATCTGCTTTCTTTGGTATGGGGATTATAACATTTTTCTTAAAGTCTGAGGGTACTTCACCTGTCTCATACATCTTACACACCAGGTGAAACAATTTTGTCATGGCTGGTTCTCCCAGAGACTTCAGTAGCTCTGAGGGAATATCATTTACTCCAGGGGCCTTGTTTCGACTTAGGTCTTTAAGTGCTCTGTCAAATTCATCTCTCAGTATAGTATCTCCTATTTCATCCTCATCTACTTCTTCTCCCCTTTCTACAATATTGCCGTTAAGTTCATTTCCTTCATAGAGCCTCTCTATATACTCTTTCCACCTTTCAGCTTTCCCTTCTTTGCTGAGAACTGGTTTTCCATCAGAGTCCTTGATATTCATAGAGCTGTTTTTCTTATCTCCAAATGTTTCTTTTATTTTCCTGTAGGCTGTATCTATTTTCCCCCTATTTATACATTCTTCTACATCCTTGCATTTGCTTTCTAGCCACTCCTGCTTAGCCATTTTGCACTTCCTGTCGATCTCATTTCTTAGTCGTCTGTACTTCATTTTGCCTGTTTCATTTACTGCATTTTTATATTTTCTCCTTTCATCGATCAAATCCAGTATGTCAAAGGATTTTTTGTAGGTCTTGCCTTCCTACCTATTTTGTCCTCTGCTGCCTTCACTATTTCATCTCTCAATGCTACCCATTCCTCCTCTACTGTTTTATTTTTTTTTTCCGTTTCTGTCAATTGTTGCCTAAAGCTCCCTCTGAAATTCTTAAGAACTTCAGGTTCCTTCAACGTATCCAGGTGCCATCTCCTTATTTTCCTACCTTTTTGTAGTTTCTTCAGTTTCAGCCTACAGTTCATAACTAACAAGTTATGGTCAGAGTCTATATCTGCCCTTGGGTATGTTTTACAGTTTAAAACCTGGTTCCGACATCTATGCCTTACCATTATAAAA
The DNA here is from genome assembly GCA_026315105.1 of Locusta migratoria. Lineage (NCBI taxonomy): Eukaryota > Metazoa > Arthropoda > Insecta > Orthoptera > Acrididae > Locusta > Locusta migratoria. The sequence continues at coordinate 789,623,578 of CM048755.1, read as the reverse complement.
TCTATCTGGTATCTCCCGGTGTCTCCTGGTCTCTTCCACGTATACAACCTTCTTTTGTGATTCTTAAACCAGGTGTTTGTTATAACCAAATTATGTTCTGGCCGAACCGACCGGTAACAAATCTACTGCTCGCCTCTGAACCGCCTCTGTCTTCCTTTAAACCGATCTGCTGCGGGTCCCAAACACTTGAGCAATACTCAAGACGTGGTCGTACAAGCGTTTTATACGCGGTCTCCTTTACAGGTGAAGTACATCTTCCCAAAATTCTCCCAATAAACCGAAGTCGGCTGTCCGCCTTACAACTGTCCTTACATGTTCGTTCCATTTCATATCGCTCTGCAATGTTACGCCTAGATATTTGAACGACGCGACAGCATCAAGAAGCTCACTACTAATGTTTTTTTCTACTCATGCGCATCACCTTACATTTTTCTACATTGAGTATTTAGTATACGTTAGTTTCAGTAGGGAGCGACGACCTCCACAGTTTGCTCTCTTACGTTCACAGACATCTGAGTCAGAGTGTTCAACAGATTTGTGAGCGTTGTACGCTCCTTAGCATACATTCCGAACGTCCCGTTCAACAAGATCTCGGCGGACTTGGCGTGATTGTTGAAATGGTGGAACGCAGTCTAACCACCGGCTCCACAGGAACTGCTGTGTCGCTTGGTATTCCACGAGACGAGTACCGCGCGCAGTACATGAGGTGTGTCTACATTGCAGAGAGTGCAACATCTGCACGCTGCAGACGAAAGGAATTCTGTCAGTGGATCGCTGCCAGAGAATGCAGCATGCCGAGCATTGTGTTCACTGATGAATCAACGGCATTAATAACATACACAACTCTCACTTACGGGCAGATGAAAATTTGCACGTTACTGTGGAAACAAGTTTTCAACGACGTTACTCAGTGCACTGGTGCGGTATTATTGGTGGCCAATTCACCGCGCCAGTTGTTTGAGATAACCACCGTCTTAATGGGGTACGGCATTTTTATTTCCTTCAAAACGCGTTACCAGAATATTGGGAAGATATTTCTTTGGCAATATAACGCCGTGTGTGCTTTCAGCGCGACAGAGTTCCTGCCACTGCATGCGGCAAGTCACATGTAAAGCAGTCACCTAACCGAAGACTAATTTGAACACCTCAGTACTTTACTAGGCAGAGTCCTGTCTTATAGAGGTGATACTGTTGCCTTCCTCCGACCTTTCAACTGACTGTTATACGTCAACCTAGATTTGTCTCGGATTGAGAACTACGATACAACTCGACATTTTTCGCATCAGCCACCGTAAGCAGTTGCGAAGGAAGTGGTGAGTGACAGGTAAAAGCCCTAGAAGTTAGCGTTTTCTAACTCGGGGCCTTTGGATTTGTAATCTGGCACGTTGTCACTTTTATTTTGTACACTGAGCCACACAGTGGCATGCACTGCGTCCTGGGTGTTATATTGAAATTCATGGAACCATTCGTTGGTCATCGAGGGGACCACATCCTACTACGTTAGATTACTGTCTGTGGGTAGGTTTAAGAGCGAAGTCTAGGAGCGCAGAGTGGACACAAATGATGAAGTTCTCGCTCATATTTTACATGCTTGTGTTTCAGTAAATGAGCGAACGAAAGAGCTCAAATCAGCAGCACAACACTTGTCAAAAGCTAAAAAAATGCATTGCTGTTGATGGTTGACTTTTTCGCACAACGCTGGCATCAGCTACTGTAAAGATGATACCGCCATGGACTCAAGAATGGACACAGGCCAGCCCGAAACTAGTCGTCAATAATAATAATAATAATAATAATAACTTATTTCGCACCTTTGGCTGTTGGAATATTTAAAAATATAGGTAAGAAGTTGCTGTTCCTGAAAACCCAACGTGTTCGAATTTCAAAACCACAATTCTTTGTAAGTAGTGTGTCGTCACTACTTAATTGTTTCGATGCATGATTCATTAACTATTAATAATTTATAAGAGCAAAGAAAATGCGAGCTGGCGCACTGGTAACACACTGGACTTGTTTTCGGGAGGGCGGCGGTTCGAACCCGCCTGCGGCCATCCTGATTTGGGTGTTTCGTGATTTGCCTAAATGACGCCAGGCAAATGCCGGGATGGTTCCTTTCAAAAGGTCACGGCCGGTTTCCTTCCCTATCCCTGATAAAACCAATACGAGCGTCTGCTCCGTCTCGAATGACGACGGTATGTTAAACCCTAATCTTCCTTCCTTCTTTATTTTACGTGTTACTAAAATCAACGTACAGATGACATATTAACCAGTAACACAATGATTTTGTTCTACTTCCAAATATCTAGAATGTTTATACAATCCAGATTTTATTTACTATAATGATACATCCACTCCCATGAACCAGACATTGCCGAGGTGGGGTGGCTTGCGTGCCTCAACGATACAGATAGCCGTACCGTAGGTGCAACCACAGCGGAGGGGTATCTGTGGCGAGGCCAGACAAACGTGTGGTTCCTGAAGAGGGGCAGCAGCCTTTTCAGTAGTTACAGGGGCAACAGTCTGGATGATTGACTGAGCTGGCCTTGTAACATCAGCTAACATGGCTTTGGCATGCAGTTACTGCGAACGGCTGAAAGCAAGGGGAAACTACAGCCGTTACTTTTCCCGAGGACATGCAGCTCTACTGTATGAACATATGATGATGGTATCCTCTCGGGAAAAGTATTCCGGAGGTAAAATAGTCCCCCATTCGGATCTCCGGACGGGGACTTCTCAGGAGGATGTGATCACCAGCAAAGACAACACTGGCATTCTACGGATCGGAGCGTGGAATGTTAGATCCCTTAATCGGGTAGGGAAGCTAGAAAATTTAAAAAGGGAAATGGATAGGTTGAAGTTAGATATAGTGGGGATTAGTGAAGTTCGGTGGAAAGAGGAACAGGATTTCTGGCCAGGCGAGTACAGGATTATAAATACAAAATCAGTTGGGGGTATTACAGGAGTAGGTCTGATAATGAATAAGAAAATAGAACTGCGGGTAAACTACTATGAGCAACACAGTGATCGCATTATCGTAGTCAAGGTTGATACGAAGCCAACAGCGACCACAGTAGTACAGGTTTATATGCCAACTACCTCTGCCGATGATGAAGAGATCGAATAAATATATGAGGAGCTAAAGGAAATTATTCACACAATTCAGGGAGTTCTTGTTGTTATGGTCTTCAGTTCGGAGACTCGTTTGATGCAGCTCTCCACCCTACTCTATCCTGAGCAAGCCTTTTCATCTCCTCATAGGAACGACAACCCACATCCACTTGAATCTGTTTACTATACGCGTCTCTTGGTCTCCCTCAGCGATTTTTACCCCACACACTTCCCTGCAATGCTAAATTTACGATTCCTCGGTGTCTAAGAATGTGTCCTACCAAACGATCCCTTCTTTTGGTTAGGGTATGCCAAAAATTCCTTTTCTCACCAATTCCTTTTCTCACCAGTACATCTTCATTAGTTATGCGATCCAGCCACCTAATCTTCAGCATTCTTCTGTAGCACCACATTTCAAAAGCCTCTATTCTCTTCCTGTCCGCACTGCTTATCGTCCATGTTTCACTCCCGTACAAGGCAACACTCCACACAAATGCCTTCAGAAAAGACTTCCTTACACTTAAATTAATATTTGATGTTAGCAAATTTCTCTTTTTCAAAAATTCCTTTATTCCCATTGCCATTCTGCATTTTATATCCTCTGTACTGCGACCATCGCATGTTATTTTACTACCCAAGTAACAAAACTCATCTACCATCTTCATTGTTTCGTTACGTAATCTAATTCCTTCAGCATCGCCTGATTTTCTAAGACCGCATTCCATTATTTTTGTTTTGCTCTTGTTAATGTTCATTTTATACGCCCTCTTCAACACACTGTCCATTCCATTCAGGGAAAGGGAGAGGAAAACTTAATTGTTATGGTAGACTGGAATTCGGTAGTAGGTCAAGGAAGGGAATGGAAGATAGTAGGTGAATATGGTCTGGGCAAAAGGAATGAAAGAGGAAGCCGCCTGGTAGAATTTTGCACGGAACATAATTTAGTTATAACAAACACCTGGTTTAATAATCACAAAAGAAGGTTGTATACGTGGAAGGGACCAGGAGACACCGGGAGATACCAGATAGATTTTATAATGGTAAGACATAGATTTCGAAACCAAGTTTTAAAATGTAAGACATACCCAGAGGCAGATATAGACTGACCATAACTTGTTGGTTATGAACTGTAGGCTGAAACTGAAGAAACTACAAAAAGGTAGGAAAATAAGGAGGTGGTACCTGGACAAATTGAAGGTACCTGAAGTTGTTAAGAATTTCAGTGGGAGCTTTAGGCAACAATTGACAGAAACGGGGAAAAATAAAACAGTAGAGGAGGAATGGGTAGCATTGAGAGATAAAATAGTGAAGGCAGCAGAGGACAAAATAGGTAGGAAGGCAAGACCTACATAAAATCCTTGGATATCACAGGAGATACTAAATTTAATCGATGAAAGGAGAAAATATAAAAATGCAGTAAATGAAACGGCAAAAGGAGTACAGACGACTAAGAAACGAGATTGACAGGAAGTGCAAAATGACTAAGCAGGAGTGGCTAGAAGGCAAATGCAAGAATGTAGAAGAATGTATAAATAGGGGAAAAATATATACAGCCTACAGGAAAATAAAAGAAACATTTGGAGATAAGAAAAACAGCTCTATGAATATCAAGGACTCTGATGAAAAACCAGTTCTCAGCAAAGAAGGGAAAGCTGAAAAATGGAAAGAGAGGCTCTATGAAGGAAATGAACTTAGTGGCAATATTGTAGAAAGGGGAGAAGAAGTAGATGAGGATGAAATAGGAAATACTATGCTGAGAGATGAATTTGACAGAGCACTGAAAGACCTAAGTCGAAACAAGGCCCCTGGAGTAAATGATATTCCCTCAAAGCTACTGAAGTCTCTGGGAGAACCAGCCATGACAAAATTGTTTCACCTGGTGTGTAAGATGTATGAGACAGGTCAATTACCCTCAGACTTTGGGTTGTAGCCTTTCTCCAATGTTATTCAATTTGTACATTGAGCAAGCTATAAGGGAAAGCAAGGAGAAATTTGGTGAAGGAATTAAAGTTCAGGGGGAAGAATTAAAAACATTGCGTTTTGCCGACGACATAGTAATTCTGTCAGATACAGGAAAGGACCTGGAAGAGCAATTGAACGGAATGGACAATGTGCTGAAAGGTGCATATAAGATGAACATTAACAAGATCAAAACTAGGGTAATGGAGTGCAGTCTAAAAAAATCAGTCGATGCTGAAGGAATTAGATTAGGTAACGAAGCAATAAAGGAGGTAGATGAGTTTTGCTACTTGGGCATTAAAATAACAAATGATGGTCGCAGTACAGAGGATATAAAATGCAGAATGTCGATGGGTAGAAAAGCGTTCTTGAAAAAGAGAAATTTGTTAACATCGAATATTGATTTAAGCCTAAGGAAGTCCTTTCTGAAGGCATTTGTATGGAGTGTTGCCTTGTATGGGAGTGAAACATGGACGATAAACAGGGCGGACCGGACGAGGATTGAGGCTTTTGAATTGTGGTGCTACAGAAGAATGCTGAAGATTAGGTGGGTGGATTGCGTAACTAATGAGGAGGTACTGAACAGAATTGGGGAGAAAAAAAAATTCTGGCATACCTTGACTAAAAGAAGGGATAGATTGCTAGGGCACATTCTTAGACATCAAGGAATTGTGAATTTAGCATTGGAGGGAAGTGTGTGGGGGCAAAAATCGCAGAGGACGACCAAGAGATGGATACAGTAAGCAGATTCAGACAGGTGTAGTTTGCCGTTGTTATGTGGAGATGAAGAGGCTTGCTCAGGATAGGGTATTGTGGAGAGCTGCATCAAACCAATCTCCGGACTGAAGACCACAACAACAACAACAACAACAACAATGATACATGTAATTTATTGTGGAGAACATTTTTCAATTACATTGCTCATTTATTTAATACATTCCAGTTACGTTTGTTTTGCATCAGACCCAGTGAGGCCAGTTATAGCGTGGTTCTACGTGAACTGCAACCGCGTGAGTACTAGGAAACAGGCAGGCCACTGCACTGCAAGTTGCAGGTGATCCCCGAGGGTAGCCAACCTTCCCCTCCGTCGACCCCTCCCCCCGCCATTCGACTCCCCTGCCCCCCCAGTCGGTGACCTTGAGCAGCCCCGGTCCTCAGACCGCGTGAATAGCTCAGCGTCACACCACATGCATAACAATAACGCGGACCGAACCTACTCCGGAATTCGCGGCAACTGCCTGGGTCAGATGCAATACGAAACGCGGAATAGCCCGTCCGCACTTTGGATGCATGTTCCAAGAGAACACTAGAAAGGGTACTGTACTGGAAACAACTACGGGGAAGACTGATTTCGATCGCTATGAACGGCACGAAACCATGCTTTCAGTAAAACTCGATCTTTTTATTATTATTATTTTTTTTTAAGTGATCTGTATCACTTCCATCCAAAACGTTGCGCCATTGTAATACAGATAAACAAAGTAACACGGTATTTTTATGGAAATTATACGTAATTGGGTGGTATCAAACTAATCACTAAATATTCAGTCAACATTGCCAAAAACCCTCTCCTTAGAGTAATTATAACTACGCAAAATAAACTCATCCCACACACCTGATAGTGCCATATTATTCCTCAACACACAGATGTGGGACTCCAATAATTTGGTAATTGTGACAATACAGTTGCGTCATTGAATGTCGTATAATTTCCATCCTGTGGTAGGGGAAAGGGTTGTACCTTGGGACGGTTTTACCTTGGGACACTTTTTAATAAAGGCAGTGCACTCTTGTGGAAACTTTAAGAACTATGAAGTAAAGTTGTCAGGCCTAATTTCAGAGGGAATAGGAGGCCACGTTGTAATTGGATGATGTTTGAGATCTGAGGAGGAGTTTTACAAGTTTTCGTGTTTGCAAGTACAATATAGCCACACTCATTGGAAGATATAAATAAAAGCTAAGCATCATCATTGATATTTCTTAAATACAGTGTTGTAGGGCATTGTTTAAGTAAGCTATTGATACCATAAGTTATAAAGATATAAATGTGTACATAGGCTAGGATACTGTTTTCTGTTATTGTGTATTTAGTTTTACCTTGAGACACTTTTCTGGTTGCACCTTGGGACACCTGGAAGGTGTATGATTGTCCCTGATACACCAGAAAAACAAAGAATCGAAGAGGAAAAATAAAAAGAAAACAAGAAAAAGAAGTCTTTCCCAAATTAAGAAGCCACTAAACGGACAAAGGACTTTTCATCTTCCACTTCTTTCGATGAAGAAATTCTCGAACTTGGCAATAGTTCTGGAGGTAGAATATTTGATTTGTCATCTGAAGAAGAGGACTTCTCATCCTTCTTTCCATCCAGAAAAGTAACACTTTGTTGTTATCAAGGTAGTTGGGTCTTGGTAAAATTTGACATCAGTGGCAGATCTCATGTTTACTATGCAGGAGTAGTTTTAGAAACCACAGAAGAAGATGTATCCGTGAAATTCTTAAGGAAGCAAAGGACCATTTTGTATTCCCTAGTGTTGAAAACATCATCATTGTTAATCGCAGTAATATAGTGAAAGTGGTGTGTTGTGGGTTTCATTCATTTAATATTTTATTCCCACCATCTCTTGTTTTAAGGTAAAATAACTTTTGTATTTGGACTAACAAACTTTTACTACCTTATTCCAATACGATGTTTTTCATTCATAAAACTAAGAAACTGGAATACATCACCGTGTCCCAAGGTAAAAGCACCACTGTCCCAAGGTGAAACCATAGGTTTTACCTTGGGACAAGTGTCACACAAGTCTTTATTGGTGAGTAATTGTGTAAACATTGGAGCTAGCCTAAACTGCTTTTCGTTCAACACTGCCTAAAATTGATGCCTGTGTGTGGTAAATTTTCAAATTTCTTGTAAAAAAATCATAGTATGAAAAAATGAAACTGTAAAAAAATGTCCCAAGGTACAACCCTTTCCCCTACTGATGTGTTTCTTTCTAATAAATGTCACTTGTGGTAGAATCCAACTATTTGCATTTAAATGACACAGGCGTCATACTTTTCATGCTTTCGTGGGGTTCCGAGTGTTCGAAGTTGTAAAAACTCACAGGCACAAATAGGTAGATTTGCTGAATCTTCCACAAAATAAATGCCTAATGTATGTAGAAACAACAGCAATTGAAGAAATGTACAGAAGTGATGGAGGGGCGATGGCACGCACATAACTTTGAACCTCTCTTAATACCAATTCGCTTCCTGCAGAATGATAAAATATCCAAGTTAGGTCTAAGCATTATTACCAAAAATCATGACTGGATCCTGCGTGTAACAGGGAATTCAGGATAGCCATATGTATGGTGCCAATGGGTATTTATCAATAATTTAATATGACACAAGTGGTTTTCGTAAATGAAATGCAATAATAATTCAAAAATGTTCAAATGTTTGTAATTCTATGGGACCAAACTACTTCGGTTATCAGCTCTTAAATTTACAAACTACTTAAACTAAGTTAAACTAACCTAAGGACAACACACACATCCCTGCCCGATGGAGGATTCGAACCTCCGACGCGGGAAGCCGCTCGATCCGTAACGTTGCGCTCCAGACCGCTCGGCTACTCTCGCGCGGCCAATAATAAATATAAACCTGGGATAAGCGTTGATAAATTCAATGACTGCTGCAGCATTTAAAGTCTGCGTGAACCCATTCATCGCTGCCTTATTCTCCACAGAAAAAGCACACCTCAAAATTTGTCTGCCACAAACAGCTGACTAGTCAAAACATTATACAATTCATCATCTTGACACAGTTCCGCTCCGTTACAATTTCAACTGACGCACTGCTGGCACCATAAAATATGTCTCTTTCTTCTAACTCTGCTGTTTCCTACCTTTATTGTTGCCGCTGTTCAGCAGGACATTTCTTCTTATCTATCCTCATTTTCACTTCTTCCAAAATAATTTTTGTTAAAGCGGACATTAGTGTTTCTAAATGTTGAGTAATCATACGTTTATGGCTATGGTAGGTGCCGGCGCGATAGCGAAGCTTGTTCGGTCATCTGGCCACCCTTTGTAACAGAAAAACTGAGCCAGCAACGCATCGATCAAACATAAAACAAACACGATCACAAAGGAACGAACTACCAGAGAAAAGTGGTTTAGTGCGGGTTTGATCCCCGGTCATTCCTAGGATTTTCATCTGTGACTGACCTCTGGAAATGTATGACGTTGTTGTAATCTTCAGCTCTCCACCCTTCTTTATCCTGGTCAAGCCTCTTCACCTACGCATAAAAACGGCAACCCACATCCCTCTACGCATGCCTACTGTATTCGTTTCTCGGACTCCTTCTGCGATTCTTACCTCTCAAACTTCCGTCTAATATTAAATTTCCGATTCCTTGATGTCTCAGAATGTGTCCTACCAATCGATCCCTTCTTTTAGTCAAGGTATGGCAGAAATTTCTTTTGTACCCAATTCTGTGCAGCACCTCTTCATTAGTTACGAGATCTACCCACTTGATTTTCAGGATTCGACTGTAGCACCACTTTTAAAATGCTTCAATCCTCTTCTTGTCTGAACGATTTATCGGCACGTTTGATTCCCCAGACAAATAACTCCAGAAAAGACTTCCTACCACTTGAATTAATATGTTAACAAGTTTCTTCTTCAGAAATCGGTTTCTTCCCATTGCCAATCTGCATGTTATATCGTCTGTACTCAGACCATCGTAAGTTATTTTACCGCCAAAATAACAAAACTCATCTACCACTTTTATTGTCTCGTTTCCTAATTTAATTCCCTCAGCGCCGCCTGATTTAATTCCACTGCATTCCATTTCCCTTGCTTTGCTCCTGTTAATATTCATATTAAGCCTTCCTTTTAAGACAGTGCCCACTCCGTTGTGTTGCTCTTCCAGGTTCTCTGTCGTTTCTGATAGAATGACAATGTCACAGACAAACTGCAAAGTTCTTCTCCCTGCACTTTAATTCCACTTCCAAATTTCCCATTGCTTTCCTCCAGTTTGCTCAATATACAAATTGAATAACACTGGAGAAAGGCTACAACCCTGCCTTACTTCCTTCCCAACCATTGTTTCCCTTTCATACCCTGCAGACTTCATAGGGTGAATAACCTAACACTTCTTCCGCAAATATTGCGGAAACGGAAAGTGCGATTGATGTGCGGTTTCCACAGAATGGATTGGTAGTCAGGGGCTCATATTTTTAGTCAACAAGCAGATTGTAATATTACTTAGAAAGTGTATTTTGTATGCAAACATACAGTTTTTTAAGGGAACAATGCCTGTAGACATTAAGAAACTAAAAGTAGGTTGCAGTAGAACATCAGTAGTTTTTTGTTACAGGATTCTAGTGCAAGTCGTTTACCAGACATCGTCTTTTGAAACGTCCCCACACCGACACTTGTACAATACTTGCGGTAACACACACTAAAGAACAACACAAGTGCATAGACTAGTTATGTGGATTCCAACCGGGAACGCGACAAATGACCATCACAGGTTGTGTTCAAAATGACCACCGGCAGCAGAAATACACTCTGTCAGTCTGGTATGGAACGACCGCTGCACACGTACTAGCATTTCAGCGAATATGTCCGAGCAGGCTGCAGTAATACGTCGTTACATATCATCCCGTCCGCCTCCGTAGTCCAGTGGACAGCGTGGTAGGTTGCCACGCAGGGGCCCGGGTTCGATTCCCGGTCGGGTAGGAGATTTTCTCCACTCGGGGACTGGGTGTTGTGTCGTCCTCATCATCATTCCATCATCATTGACATGCAAGTCGCCGAAGTGGCGTCAGATAAAGAGACTTGCACCAGGCAGGCTGAACACGACCCCAGTTGGGGTCTAACGGTCATAAATGCCACACGATCATCATCATCACATATCATCCGGTGTGGTTGGTATGTCCTTGTAGAAAGCATCTTCCAGCTTTCCCCACAGAAAAAAAGGCTACAGGCGTCGAATCCGAGGAACGGGAGGACCAAGGTACAGGTCCTCTGCGTCCAATACATCGATATGGGAACAATTCATGAAGACATGCCGTAGTAATTCGTGCGCTAAGAGCTGGACAGCCATCATGTTGGTACCATAGATTCCTCCTAGCCTGCAGAGGAACGTCTTCTAGCATCCGTGGAAGATGGTCTGTTAGAAGGCTGCGATACTTGTGCGCGGTCAGTGTTCCGTATATGAAATACGGGCCCATCAGCTGCAGGTTCACTATCCCACACCACACGTTTACACTCCATGGACGCTGACGGTCCACCTGTCAGCAGACCAATAGTGTATATTTCTGCAGTTTACCTGGCCATGATTGGTAAATGTGGCTTCATCACTAAACAAGATACATGATACATCTGGAGTATCCTGGCGCAAAGCTCATCTACAGAATCTAACACGATTCTCAAAATCGTTTCCAGGCAGCTCTTGATGGAGAGAGATGTGATAGGGAGCTATGTCGATGGAGAACGCGTAGGACACTTGCCTGACTCATGCCACTTCCTCGTGCGATTGCGCGGGAGCTGACATGCGGATCAACTGCAACAGCAGCAAGAACATCAATTTCCCCCTCGTCTGTCGTCACTTGTTTCCTTCTGTTACGTTGTCTCGGGGACGAGGAGCCACGTCAACACTCAACCGTGCGGCAAGGCAGCGGGAGTGTTAACAAGGACGCGGAAGCGATTGTGTGACAACGCGAACATTGAGCAGATCTGCCTACCCACGAGCCGTCAATGTTCAGATGTGCCATCACATGACACTCGCTTCCCGTTGTCTCGGTGTTACACTACCACTTTCACGTAACTGGTTGAAGAGGTTGATGAATAATTGCCGAGATGGGTGACGTCTATTGGGATATCTTGCCGCATACATCGTACAGGAACGAACGTATACTGCCTACACTCTCCATACACCATCATCATGTCGGCTTTTTCTGCATTGGTAAAACTTATCGTACACTCACGACCTACCGCTTGGACTGTTACACGCCAACTGACTAGCGAGCCGCAGTGCACTCAAAAGCCGCAGTGCACTTAAGGAACACACAAGCACGCTGTAAGCAAACATAAAATCATCGTACCTAGCAACTATGCGGGTTGACTGGCACACGCAAATGTCGGTGTGGGAACGTTTCATAAGACGACATCTCGTAAACGACTTGCACAATAATCCTGCGCCGGCCGCGGTGGCCGAGGGGACTGAGGCGCTCCAGTCACAGTCTGCACGGCCACTACGGTCGGGGGTTCGAATCCCCCCTCGGGCATGGATATTTGTGCCGTCCTAGTTCGTAAGTAGTTCATAAGTAGTTTGTAAGTTTAGGGACTGATAACCCCGCAGTTAAGTCCCTTAAGCTTAACAGACATTTGAACATTTCAACATTTAGTTTCTTAATGTCTACAGGCATTGTTCCCTTTAAAAATCTGTATGTTTGCATAAAATACACTTTCTAAGTAATATTACAATCAGTATGTTGGCTAAAAATACGAGCCCCTGATTACCAATCCATTCTGCGAAAACCGCACAGCAATCGCACTTTCCGTTTCCGCATTATTTGCGGTGCAATTGTTAGGTGATTCACCCTGTATAATTGTCTCACGTGTTCCTACATTTCGATGTGACAAATGCAGGGTTGTACAGTGGTTCGGAAAGCTCGTTTAAGTGTAGGTCCCCCTGTAACTGGCTGGAAAAGTCAGCTCAAACGCCGGAGGAAGGCAGCGGCATACCACATCCATGCCTAGTAAAGCACCGTGGTGTTCAAACCAGTCTTTATATTGATGACTGCTTTATTTTTACCGCTACCCAGGTTACGGGATTCCGTTTTGTCTTTTTTTTCTTTCTTTTTTTTTTTTTTTTTCTTCACTTTTGCACTGAAATGGAACGTATACTAACGAAGTGAACCATGCGAATATTGCCGACAGTTCACAGAATAGCTTTGGGCACTTTTCATATTAAAACAAACGTTTTGTACTTATCTCGTTTTTCGTCGTAGAACTTTTCTTGGCTGAATTGGTAGAAAAACAAAAACCGCACCGTAACTAACTTGGGGCAGGTTTCGCTATTGCCGTCAGTTGCAGCTGGACGTCAGGACCAGGTACTCCCCACATGCGTGTACTCCCCGCCGCGCAACATTATCCACGTGTAACGATGCCGAATAATTGCCATTGCCTTCACTTACTGTATTCGTGATACGGGACGGGCTCTCAGTTATTCGACTAAGCCCTGATACCAAATGAACAATCGGCCAAATTAGCAGTCCATTTATTCGCAATGTCAAATTCTTTCGCTTAGCAACGCAAGGCTTCGACCATTACAGACTCAGACTGCAAAGGGCGATGAAGTACTTTGGCTTAATCATTGATGATACTTTACCATGCACACCGTACATTAACTGAATAACAGAAAACTATGAACTCCCATAAACTAACAAGAAAGTACATCACAGGCCTGACATGACCCAGCAGTGATGTTGAACTTTCATCGAATGCTTATCCACCACCGAGCGAGGTGGTGCAGTTGTAACACACTGGACTCGCATTCGGAGGACGGTGGTTCAAATCCACCTCCCGTCATCCAGATTTAGGTTTTCCGTGATTTCCCTTAGTCACTCCAGGCAAATGCCGGGATGATTCCTCTCAAAGGGCACAGCCGATTTCCTTCCCAGTCCGTCTCAAAGCGGTCCGAAATTGTACTACTTTTCTAATGACCACGCTGTCGACGGAAAGTGAAACCCTAATCATGTTTAATTCCTTCATTCCTTCCTCTCGTGGCCCCCCTCCCATGAACTGTGGCAGGTTTCGTTGTGGGTCGGATAGTAAAACCATTCCATTTCATTCCACGTGATGCTGTTAGTTATCGGTTAGTAAAGTCACCAGAAGATCAGAACCAACTGCAAAACGATTTAGATAAGATATCCGAAAACTGGCAGTTGAACCTAAATAATGAAAAGTGTGCAGTTAAACATATGAGAAATAAACGGAATCCGTTAAAGTTCATTTACACGGTAAATCAGTCAAATCTACAGGCCGTGAATTCAACTAATTACCTAAGAATTAGAATTCTGAATAACTTCATTTGGAAATAACACAAAGCAAATATCGTGGGGTAGGGGAACCAAAGGCTACGTTTCATTGGGAGAACAATTAAGAACAGTGAAAAAAGTGGCTACACTACACTTGCCCGTGGAAATCTTTAAAAGAAAGGCGTTATTCGTGCGGCGAGATCTATTTTGCGAAATGCCTTTCAACAATTTTCTCCTCCGAATGCGGACATACTTTGTTGGCAACCACTTACATAGGCTGACATGATCATCATAATAAAATAAGCTAAAGCAGATTGAAAACAGAAAATGTAGGTCAGCGTTTTTCAGTCTGTGGGACGCGACCCCGAGAGGAGTCGCACTCTTGCTCGGGAAACGCCAACTCAAGAGGAAGGACTTGCGCCATAAAATAAGTAAGGGCTTCAATAATACAAAAGCGCAGCCCTGAGTGAAATTTATTTCATGTTAAAATTACAGAGTTCCTTGTGGAACATGCATTATGAATTGAATACACCAGAGATTGTTTTATAACAGTGTGTTAATGGTGGATAAGCGCAAAGCCTGTATACTATTTTCAGGAGCCAATCAATATGTAAAAGAACATGATACAATTCGTTATTCTGAAAAAAATTTTAAAAGTTGTACTTCTTTACAAATTTTAGTGGGACCATTCTTAATGAGCATAATTTGCTTCTCAGTCTTGCCCGAAATGCGGAAGATTCGTGAAGCAAAATACATTTTTCTGTCGAAAATCTTGTAAAAGTGGGATAATGTGTTCCATTCCGAAAAATGCACACACAATACTTCGTCTAACAATTTAAAAGAAAGCTGAAGCAAAAGAAAGAATATTCGTTTCCTTTGAGATGACATAGTTTTATTAAGGTTCGTGAGTAGGGGGGCGGCACCAGAAAATTCTTATTTGGAAAGGGGTCGCCAGAAATTTGTACTTGGAGGGGGGCGCATATTCCAAGAGGTTGAAAAATGCATTTTCGGTGTTTTTTCCGCTGGATATTATGCCATTGGAGAACGGAACGGCAGAGAAATATTATGAAAGCGGCTGTGAGGTTTGAAGAGTAAATATGTAAATGTAGTTTGGGCGAACTGCAATAGAAACCTCTACAGGTGAGTCAACAAAGTGTAGCCCAGTTCTCTTAAACTGGGCTATAAAAAAGAAAAGTCATGAATTACATTCACAGAATCACTGTATTTATTGAAAATAGTCTCCCCCTGCCAGTATAAACCAAACTCGTGTTGAAATTTTAATAAATATAATCACCTTTACTGCTGCTTATAACTTTATTTAATTGTCCACTACAGCTGTTTCGCCGTATTTGGCATTGTCAAGTGGTTGTCTATTTGTTGCCAATATACACACAGCATCTGTACCTCTATATGATTTTAATAGGTACTTTCTTAGAAAGTCGTTTTTAAATAATTTTTAAAATAATGACTTTCTTGTTTGTCTGCTATTTTGATGCTATGTGTTTACAAAGATAGAACATCTTTGTAAACACATAGCATCAAAATAGCAGTCAAACAAGAAAGTCATTATTTTAAAAATTATTTAAAAACGACTTTCTAAGAAAGTACCTATTAAAATCATATGGAGGTACAGATGCTGTGTGTATATTGGCAACAAATAGACAACCACTTGACAATGCCAAATACGGCGAAACAGCTGTAGTGGACAATCAAATAAAGTTATAAGCAGCAGTAAAGGTGATTATTTATTAAAATGTCATATTACGATATACTCACTGCTGCAGGCCCATTTATGAAAAAAAATCGTGTTGAAATGTTTTGAAACAGTCACTGTAATCCTTTTTTTGCAGTTGAATGTAGTTCTGCAGTACAGTTGTCTCTGATACCCTTAACTGCGTCGTAACGTTGTATTTTGAGTACCAGCTCACTCTGGAAAACAAGCAGAAGTCGAATGGGGCTAACTCCGAGGAATATAGCAGATGATCCAAACTCCATCTGTTTGTGGCCAAAACTGGCGTACGGGGCTGGGCGTCTCGGAGGAGCGACCAGGAACTGCGTCTAGGTATTCCAGTCGGATTCGCCGAGTTCTCGACCAGAAACGACGGAGGACGACGAGATAATCAACGGTTTGCCCATCCTGGGAATTGTTTGTCACTGATTCCTTTGGAATTGAAGAAAAATGTTAGCACGGTCTCGTCTCCAAGCGTAGCGCACTGTACTGGCATACGGGGGGCGTCTGTTGAAACACACCTCCGGCCATGTCTCTGTAGTCAGGTGCCGGGATAGTTCCAAATGTTGAAATGTTTGTAAAGCTTATGGGACTTAACTGCGGGGTCATCAGTCCCTAAACTTACAAACTACTTATAAACTACCTTATACTAAGGACGGCACAAATATCCATGCCCGAGGGGGAATTCGAACCCCCGACCGCAGTGGCCGTGCAGACCGTGACTGGAGCGCCTCAGTCTCCTCGGCCACCGCGGCCGGCTGGGATAGTTCCTTTCAAAGGGCAAACCCGATTCTTGGCAAAAACTATCTCGACGAGACGTTCAATTCTGATTTTCCTTCCGTCTTCTTCTGCAAGCGCACTTTCTTTCGTTTCTGCTTCTGTGGAATAATCAATCACGCTGCAGTCTCTTTCATTTGTAAGCGGCACATATTGGAAACACCATGTCTCATGGCTGGCTATAATCACGCCTTACCATATTATTCATAGCCTGAAATGGTGTGCGGCACAAACATTCCTTTCCCCTAAATCCTCGGGAGAAATTCTGTGCTCGATAATTTTTCAGATGTTTTTTATTTTGTTTTATTTGGCTTCACACTGAGTCTATTTCACCAGATAGAATTCTTGTCCATGATAGTAATAACGCATTGTTCTGACTTCATTAGACAATATAAAATTGTGTGAAATAACAAGATCACAACGTACATTCTTCACCATTACAATAAGAGTAGATATTTCAACATTAACTTCATATATGTGTGTGTAATGATACAGTCGCCTTTTACAAAGATTGATGAAGTTTCAAATACATCTGGCACTGGATCTGTTTGTGGAAGTAAGTTCCGTTCTGCCGCGGCGGATTAGCCGTGCGCACTGGGCCGCCGTGCTGCGGTGCGCGCGGCCGTTCGCCGTCGGGGGTCGAATGCCCCCCATCGGGCATGGGTGTGTGTGTTTTCCTTAGGTTAGTTTACGTTAGATGAAGTAGTTTGTAAGCTACGGACTAATAAAAACGTCGAAATTTTTGTTAAGCTTAAGGGACCTAACTGCGGGGTCATCAGTCCCTAAACTTACAAACTACTTATGAACTACCTTGTACAAGAAACGACACAAACATCCATGCCCGAGGGGGGGGATTCGAACCTCCGACCGTAGCGGCCGTGCAGACTGTGACTGGTGCGCCGCAGACCGCTCGGCCACTGCGGCCGGCAACTACGGACTAATAACCACGCGGTTGAGTCCGATAGAGTTACAAACAAGCATTAAGTACCGTTCTAAGAGATAAATAATGCTTTATTTTTAAATATTTTAAAAATGTTTTCGTCCGTTCGATTCGTTCTCGTCTTTTTTTTATGTTTTGATACCAGCTATTACACCAGCAGTAGGCTGGCAGCAGCTCCATAGGCAGCTCTTCAGCCGAGAGAATAAAATACATAGATCAGATGAAAATTAAAATACGTGACAGGCGATAAAATAGCGGAGAAACAATGACATAACAAGGTGATAATTCGAAGTACAAACTGTTGACAGATGATTAAACCCACATTTCGTCTTTAATGCTTCTGGTATGTCCTTAATGTCATCCGTGCCGTCACAAAATACATTTGAACGATTTAAACAATCACTACCATAAAGAGTTTTCATCAATTCAAGCGCTTCACCGCAGATTTGCATCACTTAACACAAACCTTGATGTGTGTTGTCTGTTATAAGAATGCACACCAGGCTCCATCTCTTGGACGGAACGCGGCGGCGCATCAGTACCATGGGCGGGCATTACGTGCACTCATGCAACTGCGAGACCTTGGCTACTTATTATTTATTTATTTATTTACCCTTCTTGCGAACCAGCTGCCTTGGCTACTGTAAACTCTTTGCATTCCATATTTTGGAGTAATTTATATAGATCGAAACAACCGAAAGTGTAAATTAAACGTGGGCTCTAAAACGCATACCTTAAGATGT
The DNA here is from genome assembly GCA_026315105.1 of Locusta migratoria. NCBI lineage: Eukaryota > Metazoa > Arthropoda > Insecta > Orthoptera > Acrididae > Locusta > Locusta migratoria. Next base: position 789,605,292 of record CM048755.1, on the reverse strand, counting down.
ACGAGCAGTTCTGTGGAACACTTCTCTTCTACAATTTCAGTGCTAATAGTTCTGAGTCTATATTTACTAGATATTTTTTGGTTGTTTTGGTCCATATCACCTACTCCAAAAATGAGGAAATCAAAGAGATTATAATAGATAAGAGATCTGTTTCACGGTGTCAAACGATGAATAAGTTCTGAAAGCGTCATTGGGTGATATTTGTGGATATGGCATCCTATGCCAAACTCGATTCATTGCGTCCCATCCACAATCTCTACAAGTGTGTAACATGAATTGTCAAACATCCTGTATAATGAGCTTCATATTTCTGCTTCCCAGTCAAATATGGGTATTCCAAAAGAAAATTTTCTGTTAGCGTTTGATACAGTGCCCCTTTGCAGGCGTTTAACGATGGCCTATCCAGACGGAACACCTTCCCATATATGTAAGTGGCCCAAAGACTTCTTAAATAATACGACCCAATAGGTTGGCCTCAACGGCGACTGTTCATCAGAGGCAAATGTATTGTCAGGACAGCCCAAGAAAAGTGTCATAGGACAGGGTGAGTCACCTAACATTACAGCTGGATATATTTTGTAAACCACATCAAATACTGACGAACCGATTCCACAGACCGTACGCGAGGAGAGGGGCTACTGTAATTGGGTACTACAAACCATAAAAAATGCACGGAAGTATGTTTTTTAACACAAACCTACGTTTTTTAAATGGAGTCCCGTTAGTTTTATTAGCACATCTGAACATATAAACAAATACGTAATCAGTGCCGTTTGTTGCATTGTAAAATGTTAATTACCTTAGGTACAGAAGAAACTAGAACAGCACATTACGTCCACATGCTAACACCTTTATTGGTCTTTTTCACTGACGCTAATGTATATTACCATGAGGGATGAGGTACACGTACACACGTGTTTTCCGTTTTCAATTACGGAGTGGAATAGTGTGTCCCGACATGTCGGGCCAACAGATGTTCAAAGTGGTGGCCATCATTTGCTGCACACAATTGCAATCTATGGCGTAATTAATGTCGTACACGCCGCAGTACAATTGGTGTAATGTCGCCGCAGGCTGCCACAATACGTTGTTTCATATCCTCTGGGGTTGTAGGCACATCGGCACATCACGGTACACATTCTCCTTTAACGTACCCCACAGAAGGAAGTCCAGAGTGTGGTGTCGCACAAATACAAAGTGCGCGCCACTTACTTTCGCCGCGCGCCGCCATGCACGCACGGCGCGGCGTTCTCACGACGACAGCCACGAGCGCTCTCTGGGACAACTCCGCTCGTGGCCACCACTGAACGACATCGTCACTTGCCACTTGGGACTGAGATAGCAACCAGTCAGGACCTTCGTAATCAGATAGGCACCAGTGAAGACTTTGCTATTGTACAGGCACTAGGCAGGCCTCTAACAACTATGTATCAACATTCTGCAGTACTATGTAAAAGTTAAGTATTGTTACATTCTGTGCAATATATATCTCTTTCTAATTTACTCTAGTGTTTGTAGTTTCTGGCTGCTCCCCTCCGTACCTGCACCGGCGTGCTATCTTTGTTACTGTGTCGGTCTCGTTCCACTCGGCCACCGACACCTACGAGACACAAAAGCGGCGACGAGGCTGGGAAACAAAACAGAGGTGTAAGATCAGGAGAACGGGCTGGCCAATTTATGCGTCCTCCACGTCCTATGAAACGCTCGTCGAACTTCCTGTCAAGGGTCAGCCTAGTGTTAATTGCGGAATGTGCAGGTGCACCATCATGCTGATATCACATACGTCGACGCGTTTCCAGTGGGACATTTTCGAGCAACGTTGGCAGATCATTCTATAGAAACGCGATGTATGTTGCAGCTGTTTGGGCCCCTGCAATGAAGTGAGGACCAATGAGGCGGTCGGCAATGATTCCGCACCATACATTTATAGTCCACGGTCGCTGTCGCTCTACCTGTCGGAGCCAGCGAGGATTGTCCACAGATCAGTAATGCATGTTTCGTATATTCACTGCCCCGTGGTTTGTGAAACCCGCTTCAGCGTAAACAGGTAGAACTGCAACGCATTCTCTGTTAATGCCCATTGACAGAATTGCACTCGATGATTAAAGTCATCACCATGTAATTGCTGATGTAGCGACACATGAAACGGATGAAAGCGGTGACGATGCAATATCTACATCTACAACCATACTCTGCAAGCCTCCCGCCGGTGGGTGGCGGAGGGTACCTTGAGTACCACTATCGATTTTCCCTCCTATTCCAGTCACGTATTGTTCGCGGAAAGGACTGTCGGTATGTCTTTGTGTGGGCTCTAATCTCTCTGATTTTATCCTCACGATCTCTTCGCGAGATATACGTAGGAGGGAGCAATATACTGCTAGACTCCTCAGTAAAGGTAAGTTCTCGAAACTTCGACAAAAGCCCGTACCGAGCGACAGAGCGTCTCTCCTGCAGAGTCTTCCAATGGAGTTTAGCGATCATCTCCGTAACGCTTTCACGATTACCAAATGATCCTGTAACGAAGCGCGCTGCTCTCCGTTGGATCTTATCCACTTCCTCTATCAATCCCACCTGGTACGGATCCCACACCGGTGAGCAGTATTCAAGCTGTGGGCGAACAAGTGTACTGTAACCTACTTCCTTTGTTTTCGGACTGCATTCCCTTAGAATTCTCCCAATGAATCTAAGTCTGGCATCCGCTTTACCGACGATTGATTTTATATGGTCGTTCCACTTTAAATCCCTCCTAATGCCTATTCCCAGATAATTTATGGAATTAACTGCTTCCAGTTGCTGACCTGCTATAGTGTAGCTAAATGATGAAGTATCTTTCTTTCTGTGTATTCGCAGCACACTTGTCTACATTGAGCTTTAATTGCCATTCCCTGCACCAAGCGTCAATTCGATGCAGATCCTCCTGCATCTACATACAATTTTCCATTGTTACAATCTCTCTATATACTACAGCATCATTCGCAAAAAGCCTCTGTGAACTTCCGATGTTATCCGCAAGGTCATTTATATATATCGTGAACAGCAACGGACCCACGACACTGCCCTGTGGCACACCTGACATAACTCCTACTACGGAAGACTTCTCTCCATTGAGAATGACCTGCTGCTTTCTGTTATCCAGGAATTCCTCAATCCAATCACACAATTGGTCTGATAGACCATATGCTCTAATTTTGTTCATTAAACGTTCGTGGGGAACTGTATCAGTCGCCTTGCGGAAGTCGAGAAACACAGCATCTACCTGAGAACCCATGTCTGGCCCTCTGAGTCTCGTGGACGAATACCGCGAGCTGGGTTTCACGCCTTTCTCGAAACCTATGCTGATTCCTTCAGAGCAGATTCCTAGTCTCGAGAAATGTCATTATATTCTAACATAATACGTTCCAAATTCTACAACTGACCCACGTTAGAGCACTACTTTGACTCAGTCCACCGGCTCTCGCAATGTCCCGTGTACTCCTGTGTGGGTTCACGGCAACAGCAGCTAACCCACCAACTGCACCCGCTTCTCCTGTGACGGGCCTGTTACGGACCCGTTTGCGTGCTACGACCATACCTGTTGCATGCAGCTGGCGGTAGATGTTTTGAAATGTGCGGCACGTTGGATGCTCTCTGTCCGGGTACCGTTCTGCATACACCCTGCAGGCTTCAGCTGCATGTTGTCGACACTCGCCATAGATGAGTATCATCTCCGCCTATTCAGATTTCGAATACACCATGGTCACAGTTCCTACAACACAACACTATCACAGACGTCTGGTAGCACAGTGTACTACAGTTAGTCTGCGTGCAAAGACGAATGCAGAATAACAATAGCAGCAAGCGCTACATGCGGACACTGCGACAGCTAGACCAAACCACAACAGTGCACTACCACCACAAAAAAATGAAATGTCTGTAAATCTATCGGACCAAACTGCGTGGTCATCAGTCCGTAGCTTACAAACTACTTAAACCTAGGTAAACTAACCCAAGGACAAACACACACACCCATGCCCCATGGAGGACTCGAACCTCCACGGCGAGCAACCGCGCGCTCCGCAGCGAGACGCTTTAGACCGCTCGGCTACTCCACCGCGGCACTACCGCCACACTCGTAAACACGGTCGTCGTCGTAAACATGTCCCTGCAGATGCTGCTCGCCAACCGTGGCCCGTGTTTGTTACAACACGCAACTGAACGTCGGAGGTTTCAAGCGTCAACTTTAGGTTACAATATCTCCGGATGTAATTAACATATTACAATGCAATAAACGGCACTGATTACGTATTTTTTAATATGTTCAGATGTGCTAACAAAACTAACGGGCTTCCATAAAAAACGTAGGTATGTATTAAAAAAAATACTTCCGTGCATTTTTTTATGGTTTGTTTTAACCAATTACAGTAGCCCCTCACCTCACGTTCGGTCTGTGGAATCGGTTCGTCAGTATTTGATGTGGTTTACGAAATATATCCAGCGGTAATGCTAGGTGACTCACTCTGTATAAATGACGTGGTCGACAGAGTGAGTATCAGTCAGCGGTCGCTTGCTGATTATGCTGTAGGGTACAGGTAGGCACTGACGGGATACGTAGTGAGACAAGATGACTGTAGTTGGTGTGATGCACGTTAACTTGCTCTCAACGTAGACCAATTAAGCTAATGTGGATAAGAAGGGTAATAAATCCAGTAATGTTCGAATAAAGTATTAACTTGACACATTCGCATTAATTGAATATCTATGCGTAACGATGCAAACCGATATATAATAGATCGAGCGGCTTCGGTCGGTATTAGGAAAAGAGTATTAGAGAAAAGTCTAGCAAAAGAGTGTTCAGAGATGTTTCAAATATAACTACACGGGGGAAAGGTGATGTTCTTTTCGTGAAACGCTATTACGATATTGAAAAAAAAATTAGAGAACCAGCTTTTCAAGCTGATTGTAGAACGATTTTGCCGCAGCCTCCGTACTTTTCGCGCAAGGAACAACTCGATAAAGGAAATTAGGTCTCTTACGGAGTCATTGTCAGCTTATTTCCCACACATGATGTGCAACCAAAAAATAAATCAATAAAGTAAAAAACAATTAAAAAATTACAGTGTCATGTAGGTCTGCTTGACAGTAGCTCACCAGAAATTTTCAACGGATGTTGCAAAAACTTATGCACTAAATAAGAGTAATAGACTCCACCAATTATAATAGTGGAGAGAGAGAGAGAGACGACAGAGAAGAGAAGAGATGATACTTGGATGCCGCGTTAATTGGCTGTGTGGTCTAAGGCGTCGTACTACGGACTGGGCGGCCGTTCCCGCCGGAGGTTCGAGTCGTCCTTCTGGCATGTGTGTGTGTGTGTTTGTGTGTGTGTGTGTGTGTGTGTGTGTGAATATGTGTGTGTGTTTTGTCCTTAGTGTAAGCTAGTTTAAGTAGTTTGAAAGTGTAGGGACAGATAGCAATTTGGTCCAATAGGTTTACAAACATTTGATACTTGGATGCTAGCGACGGAAACAAGTCACGGACGTCGAATTCATACTGTTGAGAGTGATGGGGCATAGCGGACCATTAACACTTTCGCTGCGGCTGACGCTTATAAGCGCCGGCCGCGGTGGCCGAGGGGATTGAGGCGCTACAGTCACGGTCCGCACGGCCACTACGGTCGGGGGTTCGAATCCCCCTCGGGCATGGATATTTGTGCCGTCCTTAGTTGTAAGTAGTTCATAAGTAGTTTGTAAGTTTAGGGACTGTTGACCCCGTAGTTAAGTCCCATAGACTCTACAAACATTTTGAACGCTTATAAGCGTCCGCGCTCAACACATGCCCCATCGCAGACACTAACTGAGGCCCAGCAAATGGTATGTGTAGTACTTATCTGACACAACTAGTGTCGCTTACAACTCTCACGCACAACATTTTTAGCGACCGAGTAGCGAATGTTGAGGGTAAACAGGAAAATATATAATCGTTAAAATATAACCAAATAATATTTTTATAGAAATGAGAAGAGGAACAGAAGAACGTGAGAAGTCATGTGCAGATACATACTAGCGATAATACTCGCTTCAGTGGCGGTAGCTGGCAGTCTTGCAACATATGAAACTGTCCGTATTATACGTCACGGTTGTGCACTATGGATTAGTCATGACCGGATCCAAAGAAGTCTTTGGTTTCATTCCACCTTCCATTCCACAATAACTTGTTAAATACTACACTTCAACAACGAAACGGTGAACACTTATTCAAAACAGTAGAATCGAGAAGAAGCGACAAATTTCCACGTTAAAATGCTTAATTTAATAAATAGGAAAATAAAGAACAACTGACAGCCACGACAGAATTCTTTGGCGATTGAAAAAATTCATCAGGGTCGGTGACGAAAGACTGTAGCTCAAGCGCTGAAAAATTTGTCAACAGACGCTCGAGACGAGCGGAGAGTAATCAGTAATTCCTCTCGAGCTGCATTGGATAGGAAAAAGTTTTGATAAAAACCACCGTCTTCCACATGTCATCTTAGATTCAGATTCAAGAATAGAATGATGCTGTTGTTACTGTTAGTAGCTGTGTGTAAATTAATTTTTAATTTTCTTGGAAATAAACACTCGAAGTCGTCGTTTCTTTTTTTCTTTTTATTTTTTTTCTTCTTGAGCCATATAATTAGTTAAAAACCTGGTGAGGCGTGGCCTATCGTGTCTTCGGTACTGCCCCATGCGGATAACACAGGAGGCTTCTGTTCCTCGTGAAATGTTGATGCCCGGCGGGACGTAAGGCAGACGGTGTATCACTCTCGCGACCGCCAGTCGTGCAACTTCTCATCCGATAAAGGCTAAAGCCAAACCGACATCTTTCTCTTCTACAATACATGAAGAACACTTACAAGGAGACGTTCAGTTTGAGATGGCACGTGGCATGCTAGTAGTATACGCAGCAGCACAAATGTGACATACGTATATGCGGCTGGACGTTCTCTCTAAAAGAAAAAAATACAGCCAACGATGAACCAAAACGAACAAACGTCTGCAACGGATTGAACCACCAGAAAAGAAGAAGAGGAAGAAAAAGAAATACCTATCATGGAGCCCATCCGTTTTCGAACTTTTCTTTAAAATTATTTGTTTTAAAAACTTATAATGACTTTTAAATAAAGTTTTATTACCTAAAGTATTATCGATTAAATCGTAAATAATTTAATTTCGTTTCTGAAATGGCTATCACAGCTAATTAAAATGATAATTACACTCACGTTTTCTTTTTAGCAAGTTGAATAACTTCAAATGCATTTTTGATGTAGATTAATTTACCTCTGATATAAGTTTCCGAATGGAGTTTCAGTTATATAAAAATTTTCGCAGTTACATATTCATCTGTCTATTTTGTATTTTATGTGCAAGCACTACAGTGATAATTCTCATAAAACATTTAAAACAAAACAAAAATATTTAGACGTCTTCTACAATTAATTAAGGACGATTTTTTACAGGAACAACATTTTTTTAAAAGATCTGAGGAAAAACATATTTATTCATATTCACGGAATGTATGACATTAACTGCGAATGGGTAAAGTTGAAAACCTCGAACGCGGACCCCCTGCTTTCTAGGCAGTTGCGCTGACCTCTATAGCACTGGGGAGACACCTGCACGGAATTATTCAAGTACCTGGCGGGAGGCGTGCATTTGTGGTGATCGCTGTGTCCCCAGTAGTATAGAGCTCATCGCAACTGCCTAGAAAGCAGGGGACCCGGGTTCGCGTACCGACAGGGTACACATTTTCAACTTTACCCAGTCGCAGTTAATGTCATACATTCTGTGAATATAAAGAGATAATAATAACTGCTGGCTCAAAAGTGCCACACAAATGTTCAATGGGATACGTGTCGGGTGATCTGCGTGTCCAAATCATTAGCCAAAATAGTCCACAATGCTCTTCAAACCAATCCCAAAATCCTGTTGCCCGGTGACATAACGCAATCTCGTACGTAAAAACTAAATCGCTTTCTGGAGGTGTGAAGTCCACGAAAGGCTGCAAATTGTCTCCACGTAACCGAAAATAACCATTTGTGGTCAATGATCAATTCGTTACGCCGGTGAACTCAGCCCATTCCGTGTAAAAACAGACAACACCATTACAGAGGCACCACCAGTGCCTTGTTGACAATTTTTCCCGTGGCTTCTCGGGGTTTGCGCCACATTCTAAATCTACCATCAGCTCTTACCAACTGACTGACTGGACTAAGCCGCGGTTTTCCAGGTCTCTGGAGTGGGACCGGTATGGTGACAAGAAGGGTAGAGGCGATATGACGTTGCTGTTGCCATAGTGCGCCCTGTACGTGCCACCTTTCTTTTGTGGTTAGCTGCTCTCGGCCATTAAGTGCCACTCCATGCTCACTCTTCACTCCCTGCATATCAGAATATTCAACTCCCAAACTATTTCCGAGATGAAATGCCTCGTGCTTCTAGCTCCATTTACCATTCCGCTTTCAGAATCTGTTTATTACCGTCATGTGGCAATAATCGCGTCGGAGACCTTCTTTCATGTGCCCCTTTTACCATCAATTGTATCTGTGACTATCGCTACGTCATGAAGTTTCTCCCCTCACAAGGGAACATCATCAAATCGACCTCATATTTTCTTGAGAAAAAAAAAATACATGAGCTAGATATCAACCCCAGAAATCGATATCAATTGAAAATTTGGGCCATTATTCAGATACTACGCAGTTACGGCCTCCTCAAAGTACAGCTTTTAAACATTCGCGGGCTCGGGTTGTCCCTCACTCGTCCCGCTTCACTGCGGCCGCTTAATGCCCGAACGTCTAGTACTGTGACCAGAGTCTAGTAAAGCGCGCGGTTGCTCGCCGTGGAGGTTCGAGTCCTCCCTCGGGCATGGGTGTGTGTGTTGTCCTTAGGTTAGTTTACCTAGGCTTAAGTAGTTTGTAAGCTACGGACTGATGACCACGCAGTTTGGTCCGATAGATTTACAAACATTTGAACATTTGAGAGTCTAGTAAGAGGTTTGTGCTCGCGATGTAAATTAACCCACTGCCTGCCGTGCGACATCTCCAGGAGCGGTATGGAATGATGACTAATCTGCAACGATTAAATGTCAAAGAATTACAGCTCTATAAAGTCGTTACCGGTAAGCATAATCATTTCCAGTTATTAGACGTACTATACACGGCAAAAGAAAAATCCTTGCCCCTTTCTTTATGCTTTTCCTTATATCTTTCAACTGGGTTACAGATGTCATAGACCACTGCACTGATGAAGTCGTGCTGGATGTAAAAGAAAATAGCGGGTTGACGTTCGGTGCAGATTTACATGACGAATACGTCGACAATAACGACAATGCCATTTCACCACCGTCACATTCGTCAAGCACTTTCATTGCTTCAACGGAGCTTGGGCGTGGAATTGAGGTCGTCAGTGATGATAAAAGCTGATTTGATGATTTTAAATCGTCGAATACCACTTTGCTCGTCTCGATAACATAAGATTATATGCGCCGAGCTGTTTACGTTTTATACAGCGCGTCACAACTGCAGTGGAAACGAATGAGACGGGTTTTCAACAAGCAGTGTAATGTAATTTAATTTTCAATACATTTCATGCACATCGTTTTGTTATATGTAAAGCTGACACTACTGAATTCGAGTAAATTTGAAAGAGTTATAGTACTTATGTTTCCTCCTCCACTGCCCTGGCTCTTCAAATTTCATATTTCAGGGGACTCGCTGTTGTCCCTTCATTGCACAGTACTTTACGTTCGGGCATTAAGCGGCCGCAGTGAAGCGGGCCGAGTGAGGAACAGCCCGAGCGCTCGAATGTTTAAAAGCTGTACTCTGAGGAGGCCGTAACTGCGTGGTATCTGAATAATGGCCCAAATTTTCACGTGATATCGATTTCTGGAGTTGATATCTAGCTCATGTATTTGTTCTCAAGAAAATATGAGGTCGAGTTCATGATGTTCCCTTGTCAGTGTAATACAACTATTAACGAAATGTTCAAATGTTTGTAAGTCTTATGGGACTTAACTACGGGGTCATCAGTCCCTAAACTTACAAACTACTTATGAACTACCTTATACTAAAGACGGCACAAATATCCATGCCAGAGGGGGGATTCGAACCACCGACCGTAGTGGCCGTGGAGACCGTGACTGGAGCGCCTCAGTCCCCTCGGCCCCCGCGGCCGGCCAACTATTAACGCTAATAACTTACTCAGTCGATCAGTGTAATTGTTCTATTCGTGTTTTGTGGATAGGTGGAATATCGAGAGTACCTGTAACTTTTCCTATAGTTGTCTCTGGAACAGAATCACGCATAACAGCAAAATCCTGAGAATATCAAGTACGCTCACTTTCTTGCAAGGACAGTCTGTTGTCTGCCAGTGGCTGGCACCTCCGTTGTAGTTTGCTCACGGTAAAAGCTCGAGAAGCGTTCCGTGTCACGTGAATATAGTAAATAAGGTGAACAAAGTTCCGCCAATGACAACATGAGTCAGCGGGGAGCGACTGTTTTGGTAGGCATGCCTCCAGAAGGCAGCTGCTCGTGACCAGAAAACACAGCGCCGCCGGCCACACGGCGCATAGCAATGCAACTGCGAACCGAGCAAAGTTCACACTCACGTCATTGCTTCGAATTAAATCGATGACTCCCCTACGAATACCTGTCGGTTAACCTGATATAAACCCACTTACGTTCACAAACAATTAAAAGCCAGTACTTATCTGTTTGTTGAGGTTTTTCTTTCTTCTAAATGTACAATTTTGAATCATTCGCAGTTTCGGGACAAATTTGAGGAAATATTCCAGTTATTTTAGGAATTTCCGCAGGCTCTTATGCGCGTGTACGGCTGAGCACTCAACTGACAAACTCGATTTTCAACCAACGCAATCCTTAGAACTGGCCCACCATTAACTTTGAGTGCAGCTGAAACTCTCCGAGGAACAGACTGGTAAACTGTTTATAGTTTCCAACAGAATGTTATCTATTCTTGTAGCAAAAGATCTGCCGATTAAATGTTCAAGTGTTTGTACAGCTTATGGGACTTAACTACGGGGTCATCAGTCCCCAAAACTTACAAACTACTTACGAACTACCTTATACTAAGGACGGCACAAATATCCATGCCCGAGAGGGGATTCGAACCCCCGACCGTAGTGGCCGTGCAGACCGTGATCTGCCGATTACTTGGACGATGTTGGAACGGTAAATTTGCTCCTCACTGCTCTACAACTTCCCATAACGGTTCATTAGTGTTGAGTCATGGCGATTTTTCTGTCCAGGGGTGATGTTTCCTAATTTTGGAACGCTGTACGAAGAACACTTGAACGTTTGTCGCTGTTTTCGTAGACGCATAATGTTCAAATGTTTGTAGAACTTATGGGACTCAACTACGGGGTCATCAATCCCTAAACTTACAAACTACTTATTAACTAGCTTACACTAAAGACGACACAAACATCCACGCCAGAGGAGGAGGGGGGTGGCCGCGGTGGCCGAGGGGACTGAGGCGCTCCAGTCACGGTCTGCACGGCCACTACGGTCGGGGGTTCGAATCCCCCCTCGGGCATGGATATTTGTGCCGTCCTTAGTCTTAGTTCGTTCATAAGTAGTTTGTAAGTTTAGGGACTGATGACCCCGTAGTTAAGTCCCATAGACTATACAAACATTTGAACATTTTATTTATTTATTTATTTATTTTTTGCCAGTGGGGGGATTCGAACCCTCTACCGCAGCGGCCGTGTAGAGCGTGACTGGCACACCGCAGACCGCTCGGCCACTGCGGCCGGCAGGCGCATAATCATTTTGTCATATGACTATGTTTTTTAGCAGAATGATAGCCATTGTAAGTAGATTGTTGTAGAGGATGATGAGGTATTCATGCAGTTATCCGACCAGTAAGGGTAAGAGTAGAAACAGTTGAATACCGTGGCATAGATGCCAAAATCATGACTGAATGTCCCACATGCTTGACTGTAGGAAGGAGGCATCCCGTAGCGTCAGCTGCTTTGGGATTTTCGATGCATTGACCCGCTCGTCTGTAGGAAGCAATGTAAACGATGAATCGTCGGACTTATCACGTACTTCCAAAAATCCAATTATCATGGGATCACTTCCTTCGCAGCTTTGCGCTGGCTTCCATTATTAAGCATTTACCAACTGCACCTCTTCTGCGAATGTTAAGCACCAGGAGTAGAGTATCATCAAATAAGTGTTGAGTTTTGCGGTTGCCTTTCAAATCAAATGTTTGTATAGTCTATGGGACTTAACTACGGGGTCATCAGTCCCTAAACTTACAAACTACTTATGAACTACTTACGAACTAGGACGGCACAAATATCCATGCCCGAGGGGGTTTTGAACCCCCGACGGTAGTGGCCGCGCAGACCGTGACTGGAGCGCCTCAGTCTCCTCTGCCACCGCGGCCGGCCGCGGTTGCCTTTACCGTTGTAGTTTAATGCTGTCTGACCACAATCGTTCTCAATGCTGGTCGGTCTTTTCCTACTTCAGAGTTAGCCCACTGTTCCCCTTCTACCTTGTTTCGTGCACGCTGTCATTACCGAGGATATGTCGCTGGCGAAACATTAAACAGTGCAGCTGCTTCCGTCACAGATGCTCCCCTAATTGCGCACCATGGAGTCGTATTTGACCGATCATTTGTGTTGACTGATGCAGAACAAATCGTGCCACACACTGCAAGACATTTGAACACTGCGCTCGCGTCTCGTCTCGGAGTTGGCACACAGGCAGTGGTGTCAGCTTGCAACAAGATGGAGTATACTGCATGGTGTTCATGTTACTTTATCCCACTTTCCTATACTTTCGAGTAGACTACGATCCAGGTAGTCAGTAGAGATTCGTGCGTCTATAAAAATATCGATGCGCGCAGCATACAATAATTACCACAGCCATATCTTACCAAAAGATCTTTCCGAGAACCCTAAAAAATGTTGGTCCTTTGTAAAATCGATAAGCGGGTTGAAGCCCACTGTCCAGTCACTCGTTGATCATTCCAGAGCAGTAATAGAAGAAAGCAAACTGAAAGCTGAAGTTCTAAATTTAACTTTTAAGGTATCTTTCACGGAGGAGGACCGCACAAATGTACCATCATTTGATCAGCGTACTAATTCCGAAATGGAGGCCATAGTAATAGGTATTTCCGGTGTAGAGAAGCAGCTGAGTGAGCTAAATACGAAAAAGTCTGCAGGTCCGGATGGAATACCAAATCGGTTTTACAAAGAGTATTCTGCGGCATTGGCCCCCTACTTAGCTTGCATTTATCGCGAATCTTTAATTCAGCGCAAAGTTCCCAGTGATTGGAAAAAAGCGCAGGCGCCTCCCGTTTATAAGAAAGGAAAGAGAACTGACCCACACAATTACAGGCCAATATCGTTGACATCAGTTTCATGTAGGATTTTTAAGCATATTCTCAGTTCGAATATACTAAAGTTTCTTGAAACGGAAAAGCTTCTTTCTATGAATCATCGCGGGTTTAAGAAACTCGGCTTGCCCTTTTCTCACATGACATCTTGCGAGCCATGGATGAAGGGCAACAGGCGGATTGTGTTTTTCTCGACTTCAAAAAGGCGTTCGACGCGGTGCCACACTGCAGACTGCTAACGAAGATACGAGCTTATGGAACAGGTTCACAGATTTGTGACTGGCTGAAAGACTTCCTAAGTAATAGAACGCAGTACGCTGTTCTCGACAACCAAAATAAACCTCTCATTTTGTCCGTGGGCAATTTCCAGCAGGGTTATGAATTAACTCGAACAGAATGATCTCTTGATCGTAGGTCAACACGGATTTGGAAAACATCGTTCATGTGAAACACAACTAGCTCTTTACTCACACGAAGTGATGAGTGCTATCGACAAGAGTTCTCAAATTGATCCGCATTTCTAGATTTCCAGAAGGCTTTTGACACCGTACCTCACAAACGGCTTTTAACCAAATTGCGTGGTTATGGAATATTGCCCCAGATTTGTGACAGGATAGGGGATTTCCTGTTAGAGAGGACACAGCTTGTAGTAATCGATGGTAACGCATCGACTGAAATAGAGGCGATATCGGGCGTTCCACAGGGTAGTATTATTGGTCCTCTACTCTTCCTTATCTACATAAACGATTTAGGAGAAAATCTGAGTAGCTCTCTTAGGTTGTTTGCAGATGACGCCATCATTTATCGTCTAGTAAAGTCATCTGAAGATCAAAACCAACTGCAGAACGATTTAAATAAGATATCAGTATGGTGTAAAAATTGGCAATTGACTCTAAATAATGAGAAGTGCTGACACTGATATCGCACGGGACGAATGGCTGCGATTCGTCGCTTTAGCGGGCTTTCAAATTATTTGTATTTAATTTCCGCTTTTTTAAAGTATATGAAATAACTGAAATTGAAGGAGGTAGAAAAACGTGTTATGAGCATAGCTTGAAGTAATAAACTTTTTACAATGATTTCTAGAAAACAGTCAAATACGGTGTTGCAAAGCACTGCCAGGTTTGGTGTTCACATAATAAAGGCTGACAGAGTGGCACCTGATATTATCTATCTATTACTTCCTGGATCTCGTTGACGAACAGAGTAACCTGGGTTTCACACAATCATTGCTTTCGGAACCTATGTTGATTCATATAAAGGAGATTTTCGGTCTCCAGGAAAGCTCTACAATCGACTCACATCAGAAGTTTTGCGTTATCTGTTCTATGACCCTTCGAAGAAACGGCAATGAACTACGCTTTTTTCCAGATATTATCTCCGCTTCCTTCCTCTAGAGATGTGATTGTTTCTTAGAAGAAATACAAAACTCATTATATAGCCTCCATTGAATAAAATGTACATGGATTCATTAAAAAAAATTAACATATATCTTGTATTTCCTGCATTTTTGGGAATATATAAAAAGTATACCTTCAGAAATAATTACCCAATTATGTTTAAAAAACATTACTTTGAAATATTTTTCATTTAACGCATCAGAAAAAAGAAATTTGGGTGTGCAAGATAAATGGGGCACCCTGTTATAATGATCAGATAAAATCAGTATAACCTAAAATTCGATTGCTGCACACTTTCAGCCCAATAAGGGGGTCAGCTGGTATTCTGACCGTTGATGCGTGGATCTGTGGAAGAAACATTAGCAAATCTCTCTCTCTTTCCTTTTTAAAAAAAATGAAAATTATGTATTCTTGTTTTAAGGAATGCATTACATCTCAATAGACGTTATCACTGCCCATTCTATGGTACAACAAGTGCATTTATTCTAATCTTATCTTTGGACTATACCTGCTCGCAATGAAACAACCAGAATATCAGATTCCCGGTCTTGGAAGTGCTCAGTCTGGAGTATAGTGTACGCGCCAGCCCTCTTTCAGATTCCTTGGGATTATGGCAGGAGTTCTGTATCTGGAAACAATTAATTGCTTGAAAGTACAGATATCTGTTTGACCACGATGGATCTAGCAACGTGAAGAAGATTGCACACCGCTAATAGCTACATCTACATACATATTCCCCAATTCACCGTAAGGTGCGTGGCGGAGGGTACACTGTACCACTACTAGGCATTTCCTTTCATATTCCACTCCCAAAAAGAACGAGGAAAAAAAGAAAGCTTATATGCCTCCGTACGAGCCGTAATTTCTGTTGTCTTTGTGATCACTACGCGAAATGTAAGTAGGCGGCAGCAAGATCGTACTACACTCAACTTCAAATTCCGGGCCGGCCGCGGTGGCCGATGGGACTGAGGCCCTTCAGTCACGGTCTGCACGGCCACTACGGTCGGGGGTTCGAATCCCCCCTCGGGCATGGATATTTGTGCTGTCCTTAGTCTTAGTTAGTTCATAAGTAGTTTGTAAGTTTAGGGACTGATGACCCCGTAGTTGGGTCCCATAAGAGTTACAAACATTTGAACATTTATTACATGCCTCCTTTTGTAATCTCTTCAAAACAGTGCGTATTAATTTCAGTGCAATAAAATGGTAGTGACTAATGGAACTGTTTACGCATAAATGTATTGTGGTTCTCGCGCGGCCATGCAACCGTGCACTCTCCTGTGACACGAGGCGAGAAAGCATCGGCGTCTCTCCCCACTTCTTGCACAACTGATGTGGCAGTTTCAGGATGGCTCCACTCCTGTTGATCTGTAAATGTAGCCATTTCATTTACCCCATTCCACTGTTTCAGCAATAAATATTTGTAAATCTATTGGACCAAGCTGATATTGTCATCAGTCCCTAGACTAGCAAACCACTTAAACATCAGGAAGCTTATTCAGAACGTCATCTTAGGAGCAGAGGCAGGCCTGAATCTTAGGCAGCAACACGAGCTGTCATACCACGTTGCAGTGCCTGCGCAGTCATGGGTGAACAACACTCCATACATTAATGCAACAGTCTGTTTTATTTCTTTTACTTCCTACATAATTACATTGTTCTGACCTATTCATCTTATATTGGCTGTACGTGTTTATGTATATTCCACGTATCCTCCTAAACTACTGGACCGATTTCATATATATATGTTTGTAAAGTCTATGGGACTTAACAACGGGGTCATCAGTCCCTAAACTTACAAAGTACTTATGAACTACTTACAACTAAGGACGGCACAAATATCCATGCCCGAGGGGGGATTCGAACCCCCGACCGTAGTGGCCAAGCAGACTGTGACTGGAGCGCCTCAGTCCCCTCGGCCACCGCGGCCGGCTGGACCGATTTCATCTAAACTTGGTACACATGTTCCTTACCACCAGGCAACAATCGCTGTCGGGGTAAAAACCACGTACGACACATACGCCTGGAGATACGACGTCATAAACAATGACGTCAGTGAAAAAACGGCCGCATCATGCGATAATATTCTACGTCTGCTCCTAAACTAATGGACCGATTTCGACCAAATTTGGTACAAATATTCTTTAAGGTCAGTAACAATATCCTGTGGTGGTAACAAAAAAAATGTTCAAATGTTTGTATAGCTTATAGGACTTAACTACGGGGTCATCAGTCCCTAAACTTACCAACTACTTATGAACTAGCTAATCCTAAGGACGGCACAAATATCCATGCCCGAGGGGGGATTCGAACCCCCGACCGTAGTGGCCGTGCAGAGCGTGACTGGAGCGCCTCAGTCCCCTCGGCCACCGCGGCCGGCGTGTGGTGGTAACAACCACTTATGCTACGTAGTTGGTACTATATCACGTCGTAAACAATGAGAACAGGGACTGACGGACGATTTAGAGAAAATTCAGAAAAGAGCAGCTCGTTTTGTATTATCGCGGTATAGGGGAGAGAGAGTCACGGAAATGATACATGAGTTGGGGTGGAAATCATTAAAGGAAAGGCGTTATTTGGTGCGGCGTAATCTATTTGCGAAATTTCTTTCACCAACTTTCTCTTCTGTGTGCGATCATATATTGTTAGCACCCACCTACATAGGGAGACATGATCATCGTAAAACAATAACAGAAATCAGATCAAAAACAGAAAGATTTAGGTGTTCCTTTTTCCCGCGAGCTATTAGAGACTGGAACTATAGAGAAATTTCATAAGTGGTTCAACGAACCCTCTGCCATGCAGTTCAATGTCACTTGCAGAGTATCCCTGTACTGTAGATATAGATCTCTCGGCGCGTGATAGCGTGATTTCATTCGTCAACTATTTGAGAATGAGAGCACTTAGAGACTTGCAATAAACTTTAAACATAATTTCAAATTTGCACGAAACTTCTTCTCGCTGACAACCCCAATAAAATGATGGAAGAAATAAAGTTTATCGGTTACTATGTTTCCGATGTTCATAATGTATGTCTACGGTATTAAAATAATGGACAAATTGCAACTAACTTTTGTACACATATTGCTTACTGTCAGACAACAATCACTGAGAGGTTAGAAACTAGCTACGACACTTAGTTCAGGAGATATGACGTCGTAAACAAACTTTCCCATCACGCGTCGCGTGATTTACGAGACTTCATTCATCCATTATTTAATCATAAGAGACAGTTTCCTAGTATTACACTCTACAAATCTGCAAAATTATATATTGTAGGACACATACGTACTTACTTTCCGTGTCCGGAAGTAGACTTCTAACTTCCAAAGCCGCGGTGGAGTGGCCGAGCGCATTGAGCGCTATGCTCCGATGCGCGAGGCCGTTCCCCATCGGGGCTTAGAATCCTCCCCAAGGCATTGATGTTTGTGCTGTCTTTAGTATAAGTTAGTTTATAAGTAGTTTGTAAGTTTAGGGACTGATGACCCCGCAGTAAAGTCCCATAAGCTTAACAAACATTTTTAACTTCCAAAAATTAGCAGGCGATACGGGTTTTGTCGTTAAAGGTAAAAAGGTAAAGCAGCCAACAATCCGAAGATTGGTTTGAACACCACAGTGCTTTACTAGGCATGGTCCTGTTTGGAGGTGGTATGCCGTTGCCTTCCTCCGACCTTCGAACTGACTTACCCAGCCAGTTATTGGGGGACCTACAGTTTAACGTGGGTTCCGAACCACGGTGTTAACTTCCAAAAATTAGCAGGCGATACGGGTTTGTCGTTAGCCCTCCATAAGTCTTCCAGTATTCAGCGCTGGTCTGAATATGGACAGATAAGCAGCTGTTGTGGATCATGTACAGAACCACATAGACAAAGAGTGTTCTCATTTTCTTTTAGGAAGCCTCATCGCTGCCAGTTTGGCACTTTTACCCTCATACGGTTCAGGCTTCTCCAGATCTCCACAGGTGCCAGTTTATGGGGGCTCCTGAGATCGCTTTCCCACCTTGCAATACGGTTCTCTGCAGCCGACACTTCCAGGGCTCGTGTACGTCACAGGAAGCTCTTCCTCGCACGAAGCCGTCGGTCAGTAGGCGGAGTTTATATAGAGGGTGACGCGTGTACTTTCCTCGCATAGTTTTTTCAACTTGGGCAACGTCGATTCACCAGCGGCTAATTCTTCAACAACCGGAACAGACTTGTGAAAACACGAAGACCAATAAGATATCACCCCAAGCGGTCTTTTCCGAGGCCACTTAAATGGACAGATAGTAAGGTAGAAGCCGATGGACAGGAAGATGGACTAACAAAGAGACCACAGTCAGCCCAAGTCATTCGACACAACTCTAAATAATTCTGGAGGATATCGACTTCGAAGTTTTGAAAGCACACGTAAGTACCAAATGTTCAAATGTTTGTGAAGCTTATGGGACTTAACTGTGGGGTCAACAGTCCCTAAACTTACAAACTACTTATGAACTAACTTATACTAAAGACGACACAAACATCCATACCCGAGGGAGGATTCGTACCTCCGACGCGGGAGTCGCACTATCCGCAACGTGACGTAAGTACCAATTAGTGAAAGCACTGCAGTGTTTGTCGCTGTAGCTGAGGCGCTGGCGTTGTGCCCTTACAACCGGTCGGTGGTTCGGGTCCCGCTATGGCTTATATTTTTGTCTTTGCCGTTGTTTTCAAATACTTACACAATTTTAATACGTAATGGTAATGTTTATGAATAATTCACGTATTTTAGTTTATTCGTAATTTTCTATACTTTATAAAAGGTTGTCAATACTGATGGTTTAAATTAAAAAATATAAAACACAAAAAACATTGCTAATTCCATATTTGTGGTAATGCTGAAAAATAAAGAAGTCCTTCATTTCGATGTAGTCTCACACATGCCAGAGTGATAAGTACCGTAAAAACATGGGAAACAATAATTTTCACGGCATCGAGCACATCGTACAGATGGTGCATTTTTACAGCTTCAGTTTTTTTCTTTCATACGTCAACTGGAAAACAAACTTCATTTACGTTCATAACGATTTCTTTTCTACTGCACAGTTTAGAAGCGAACCACGCATACCTGATCGGAGAGGACGCTGGTGATGAATAATTGAAGGAAGTTTGATGGAATCTGCTCTGTCACTAATTTCATGCCCTCATTCGATCAGGTAAGCATACTTTTGTAGGCGGTACTTGAAGGAAGAAATACACGCCACAAGGCTGCACCAATAGGGTGCATTTTGGCGGAATTACTTGCACGTATGGCTTTACAACATTGATTAAAAAGCCTTTATATAGCTTTGAAATCAACTTGCCAGATTTCGATGATGTGACTGATAATTGTCTTAGCTGTTTGAAAAGCCATTAGTAGCTATGAAGATGACTTTCCAAAATCAAAATCGTAGCTCTTCACAAAGACACAAACTGAACAATCAAAGTTAACCGTCGTCAAATAATAGTGAAGCCAATACTGCAAAAAATGTAACTTGTTACGTTTTTAATCAAATGTTCAAATGTTTGTATAGCTTATGGGACTTAACTACGGGGTCATCAGTCCCTAAACTTACAAACTACTTACGAACTAGCTAAGACTAAGGACGGCACAAATATCCATGCCCGAGGGGGGATTCGAACCCCCGTGCTGACCGTGACTGGAGCGCCTCAGTCACCTCGGCCACCGCGGCCGGCTATGTTTTTAGTGAAATCATCAATATTAACAACCATTTAAAAATACAGAAAATTATGAATAAACGAAAATACGCGCCTTTTTGGTAACAATTACTATTAGGTATTAAAATTGTGTAACTATTCGAACACAACAAAAGAAAAGAAAAAAATATATCACGGCGAAACTCGAATCACCGACCATATAGTTATAAGCCCAGATCGCTACCACGTGAACTACACCTTCAGACGGAGTAATTTGCTTAATTAGTGGTACTTATAGGTACTTGCAAAACTTCAAAGTCGATTTTCTCGAGAATTTTTGAGAGTTGTGCCGAATGACTTTGGCTGATTGTTATTTTACTTCTTAACTTCACGTACAATAAATAGCAAAAAATTCAAAAATCCGATACCCATGTAGTCTCCTTGTAAGTTGAGACAGTAATAAAAACCGGGTGATCAAAAATTCAGTATACATTTGAAAACTTAATATATCACGGAATTAGGAAAAAAAAAAAGTATTGCTAGACGCGTGGAAGATCTCTTGCGCGTGTCCTTTGATGATGATCGTGTGCTCAGCCGCCACTTTCGTCATGCTTGGCCTCCCAGGTCCTCAGATCACATTCCGTGCGATTATTGGCTTTGGGGTCACCTGAAGTCGCAAGTGTATCGTGATCAACCGACATCTCTAGGGATGCTGAAAGACAACATCCGACGCCAATGCCTCTCCATAACTACGGACATGCTTTACAGTGCTGTGCACAACACTATTTCTCGACTACAGCTATTTTTGAGGAATGATGGTGAACACATTGAGCATTTCCTGTAAAAAACATCATGTTTGCTTTGTCTCTATTTGTTATGTTAATTATTGCTTTTGATCACCCGGTACATCTACATCCATACTCCGGAAGCTACCCGATAGGTTTGTGGCGGAGGATACCTTGAGTACCACTATCGGTTCTCCCTCCAATTCCAGTCATGTATTGTTCGCGAAAAGAAAGATTGCCGGTATGCCTCTGTGTGGACTCTAATCACTCTGATTTTATCTTCATGATCTCTTCGCGAGATATACGTAGGAGGGAGCAATATACTGCTAGACTCCTCAGTAAAGGTAAGTTCTCGAAACTTCGACAAAAGCCCGTACCGAGCGACAGAGCGTCTCTCCTGCAGAGTCTTCCACTGGAGTTTATCGATCATCTCCGTAACGCTTTCACGATTACCAAATGATCCTGTAATGAAGCGCGCTGCTCTCCGTTGGCTCTTCTCCACTTCCTCTATCAATCCCACCTGGTACGGATCCCACACCGGTGAACAAGTGTACTGTAACCTACTTCCTTTGTTTTCGGACTTCATTTCCTTAGGATTCTTCCAATGAACCTAAGTCTGGCTTCTGCTTTACCGACGATTGATTTTATAAGGTCGTTCCATTTTAAATCACTCCTAATGCCTATTCCCAGATAATTTATGGAATTAACTGCTTCCAGTTGCTGACCTGCTATAGTGTAGCGAAATGATACAGGATCTTTCTTTCTATGTATTCGCAGCACATTACACTTGTCTACATTGAGATTCAATCGCCATTCCCTGCACCATGCGTCAATTTGATGAAGATCCTCATGCACTTCAATACAATTTTCCATTGTTTCAACCTCTCTATATACCTCAGCATCATCCGCAAAAAGCCTCAGTGAACGTCCGATATTATCCGCAAGGTCATTTATATATTTCGTGAACAGCAACGGATCCACGACACTCCCCTGTGACACACGTGATATCACTCTTATTCCGGAAGACTTATTTCCATTTAAAATGACATGCTGCATTCTGTTATAGGAACTCTTCAATCCAATCATACAATTTTTCTGATAGACCATATGCTCTTACTATGTTCATTAAACGTCTGTTTGTAACCGTATCAAACCCCTTGCGGAAGTCAAGAAACACAGCATCTACCTGAGAACCCGTGTCTATGGCCCTCTGAGTCTCGTGGACGAATAGCGCGAGCTGGGTTTGACACGATCGCCTTTTTCGAAACCCATGCTGATTCCTACAGAGCAGATTACTAGTCTCCAGAAATGTCATTATACTCGAACATAATACATGTTCCAAAATTCTACTACTGACCGACGTTAGAGATATGGACCTATAGTTCTGCACTTCTGTTCGACGTCCCTTCTTAAAAACGGGGATGACCTGCGCCATTGTTCAATCTTTCGGAACGCTACGCTCTTCTAGAGACCTACGGTACACCACTGCAAGAAGGGAAGCAAGTTCCTTCGCGTACTCTGTGTAAAAACGAACTGGTATCACATCTGGTCGTGCGGCCTTTACTGTTTTGAGCGATTTAAATTGTTTTTATATCCCTCTGTCAATTATTTCAAAATCTGCCATTTTGTAATCTGTGCGGCAGTCTAGAGAAGGAACTACAGTGCAATCTTCCTCTGTGAAACAGCTTTGGAAAAAGTCATTTAGTAATTCAGCCTTTAGAGTGCCATACTCTGTTTCA
Source organism: Locusta migratoria (assembly GCA_026315105.1). Lineage (NCBI taxonomy): Eukaryota > Metazoa > Arthropoda > Insecta > Orthoptera > Acrididae > Locusta > Locusta migratoria. The sequence goes on along the minus strand of CM048755.1, from coordinate 789,582,344 downwards.
ATGCCATTTTCGTCACAGAGTGTCTGGAGATTTTGTTTTGATTCACCTACCGCTTTGACATAAGACAAAAATTTCTTAGGATTTCAGCCAAGTCAGTACACTGAACTTTACTTTCGAACTCGTTGAACGCCTCTCGCATAGCCCTCCTCACGTTACATTTTGCTTCGTTTAATTTTCGTTTGCTACAAGGCTTTGGCTATGTTTATGTTTGCAGTGAGTTCCCTTTGCTTCCGTAGCAGTTTTCTAATTCGGTTGTTGTACCATGGTGGCTCCTTTCCATCTCTTACGATCTTGCTTGGTGCATACTCATCTAATGCATATTGTACAATGGCTTTGAACTTTGACCACTGTTCCTCAACAGTATCAGTACTTGAGGTAAAACTTCTGTGTTGAGCCGTCAAGTACTCTGAAATCCGCTTTTTGGCACTTTTTCCGGACAGAAAAATCTTCCTACATTTTTTAATATTTCTATTTATGGTCGAAATTATCGATGCTGTAACCGCTTTATGATCGCTGATTTCCTGTTCTGTGTTAACTGTTTCGAATAGTTCGGGTCTGTTTTTCATCAGAGGGTCTAATATGTTGTTCAAATGTTTGTAGAGCTTATGGGACTTAACTACGGGGTCAACAGTCCCTAAACTTACAAACTAGGTAGTAGTAAGGACGGCACAAATAACCATGCCCGAGGGGGGATGCGAACCCCCGACCGTCGTGGCCGTGCAGAACGTGACTGGCGCCCCGCAATCCGCTCGGCCACTGCGGCCGACTAATATGCTGTCGCCACGAGTCGGTTCTCTGTTTAACTGCTGAAGGTAATTTTCAGATAATGCACTCAAAACAATTTCACTGGATTCTTTTTCCCTGCCATCCGTCATACACGTTCGGGTCTCCCAATCTATATCTGGTAAATTAAAATCTCCTTCTGAAATTATAACATGCTCGGGGAATCTACTCGATATATTTTCCAAATTTTCCTTCAGGTGTTCTGCACAATAGCCACTGAGCCAGGAGGCCTGTAGAAACATCCAATTACCATGTTGGAGCCTGCTTTAACCGTGAACTTCATCCAAATTATTTCACACTTCGGATCTCCGTCTATTTCCTTCGATACTAGTGCACTTTTTATCGCTATAAACACGCCTTCCCCTTCACTGTGCAGCCTATGTCTGCGGTATTTATTCCAGCCTGAGTTTAGAATCTCATTACCGTTTACATCTTGTTTCAGCCAACTTTCAGTCCCTAGTACTGTGTGGGCATCGTGGCCGTTTATTAATGAGAGCAGTTCTGGGACCTTTCTATAGAAGCTCCTGTAGTTAACTACTACTACATTGATCTTTCATTCTCTGTTGTGTTCTGCCTGTTGCTACCTTGTTGCGACTGTGGAGGCGTCTTGTCGGTCCTAGGGAGGGAATTCTCTAACCTAAAAAAACCCGATGTGCACTCCACACGTACCCTTGTAGCCGTTTCCTGCGTGTAGTGCACGCCTGACCTATTCAGGGGAACCCTACATTTCTCCACACGATATCGGATATCAAGAAATTTTCAGCCCAGATCTCCGCAGAATCGTCTGAGCCTCTGGTTTAAGCCTTCCACACTCCAAACCAGAGGACCGCGATCGGTTCTGGGAACGATACTACAAATAGTTAGCTCAGATCCACCCCGGGAGCGAGGCTTGCCGCGGTGGAGTAGCCGAGCGGTCTAAAGCGTCTCGCTGCGGAGCGCGCGGTTGCTCGCCGTGGAGGTTCGAGTCCTCCCTGGGGCATGGGTGTGTGTGTTGTCCTTAGGTTAGTTTACCTAGGTTTAAGTAGTTTGTAAGCTACGGACTGATGACCACACAGTTTGGTCCGATAGAGTTACAAACATTTGAACATTTTTTGAGCGAGGCTTTCTGCCTTCACCAACTCCGCCAACTGCCTGTATGAACTGAGGATGACCTCTGAATCCAGCCGGCAGGACTCATTGGTGCCGACATGAGCGACAAATTGCAGTCGGGTGCACCCAGTGCTCTCTATCGCCGCCGGAAGGACCTCCTCCACATCTCGGATGAGACCCCCGGCAAGAAAACACTGGCCTTCTTCCCCGACCTTTCCGCTATTTCCCTTCTGCATCACCCGCCTAACACTGAGCTCCCAATCACTAATATACCCCTCCCCCCATGAGCCTGCTCGGACCCTGCCGAAGGAGCGGCGACGTGTCCACTCACAGGCAGAACGGGCGACGCCGCACGGCCAGCCTCCACATTGACATACCGCTCATTACATACAACAACGTCATATATCAAAAATCGCCAATTTCTACTTATACACATGGGTCCATGTGTTATGGTCTGCTCTTGTAATTGTACGGGTATCACATCTGGACTTCCATTATTTTCTCGCTAAGGAGGAGGAGTGTCGTTATTGCAACATCCCAGTTCCGTTACGTCATTCATGGCAATACTGTGTTATCTCAGATTAGCGTGTGACACTGCACGGTGAGGTTGCAGCATGTTAATTGAAGCGTGTCATATTTTTTGTTGTGCCGATGTGTGAAGAAGTAAATATAGTGCTTTATGCATGAATAATGTATTACTTAGACTTGAGACAGTGTTGTACTGAATATGTTAATCCAATTCCTCCATCTCATGTTAGTGTTATTTCGACATATGACGGTACTTCACTGAAGGATCTGATCATGAGGTGTACTATGTCAGATTATGATGTTATTGAGAGTTAATCATGTTGTTAATTCAGATCCTCAATATTGCATTAAGTACACTTGTGTCACTCTTGGTGCAAGAGTTGATTCAAAATTAGAAAATGCATTGTTTTATTTGCAATTATGTCAGTCTTGCAGGAACGTATTTTTATATTAATTGTTTAAGACGATACTAGGCCTGAGTTTCCCAACTAATTTCTTTCAGTAGATCGCCATGACTTCTCGAAGACGATTGTTGGTTTCGTTAGCTGTAGCTGCAAACGAGCAGGCTGCCGATAATACGTCAGGTGGCACAAATCAATCAGACCAGCAAGGAGATACTGTAAAAAAGACTCCGGGTGTGGAAACACAAAAAGAAAATGAGTCTGCAAGGCAGTTTTCAGAAATACATTATACATTAATGACCACCCAATTCGAACAGTTCAGAAGAAACGAAACAAGGTATCTGGTGCAGTAATTGAACTGAATCTTAGGGGAAAACATGGGATGCACAGACGTCTTGATCCAGCTGTAAGTGAAGGAGTTCAGAAACATATTGACTCGATTCCAAAAATAAAGAGCCATTATACACGTGCAAATACAACAAGGCAGTTTGTAGATGGGAGTAAATCACTTGTACAGTGATTAGAAAGCTACCTGTGAGGAGAATGAGGAGCCATCTGCAACCTATGCAATATTTAACCAGGTCAGTACGCAAGAGTACAAAATTTTTAGTTTCTTACGCCGGAAAAGGGTAAGTGTGTAACGTGTGTTGTCTGTGAAAATGCAAATGAGGGAGATAAGGAAGTCTTAAAAATAAATTAAGAGCAACATTTGGAAGAACAACATGTAGAACTGAAAAAATGTATGACAAAAAGAACTTTGAAGGCATTGTGGCAGTGTATGATCTACAAGCTTAATGTAAATACCTAAAGGAAATGCTTCTATTTTCTATTACAAATCAAAGCTGATTGTTATAAACTTTAGAATTTATCACCTGCAAAACAAATCTTGCGAATGTTTAGTATGGGATGAATCCCATGGGCACCAAGGGCTTAATGAGTTGGGTACGTCTTTGTATTATGTATTTGAAGAAGAAAGCTACTGCAAACGACACAGAAGTGATTTTTTACTCATACAAATGTGCTGGCCAACAAAAAATAAATTCATGTAGGCCCTCTATGTCTATGCAGTACGGTATATAGATATCAAGTCGATCACTCACAAATATCTGATTAAGGACCATACAGAAAATGAAGGCGACTCAGCCCATTCTGTAACTGAAAGACAAGTAAAGCTCCAACTCAAGGGTGGACCAATATACACGCCAGACGGGTATATTTCTGCCATTAGAGGTGCTAAAAAACATGGCGAACCCTTCCATGTTAATGAAATATTCTATGAGGACTTATACGATCTGAAACAACTTGCTTCAACAATTGGTCCTATTACATGCTGTCTTCTGTAAAATGAACATTTGTAAAAGTATTGAAAATCTTCTGTTTCATACAAAACGTCTTTCAAACACGACTTTGAAATGATAACTGTAATTAAAAGGAAGAAACTTCCTGAGCAGTTGACTTTAACACCTTCGAAGAAGAGGGATGACCTTACGGCATTATTGAACAAAAATTATGTCCCCAGAATTTATTCAACCTTTCATGGAAATTTGTAATATAAAAATTCTTATATAAATCCTGAAGACACTTTTGAAATTTCTTCTAGCCGATCGAAACAGCAGTGATAGGACATAAGGAAAAGATTTGTTTGAATCATTTACACTTCACGTTTGTTTAGATTTTTCTTGCTTGTAGTTGACCTTTAATTTGTTTACTGATATCTGAAAATATCATTCTTTTCAAAATGTTCAAATGTTTGTAAATCTATCGGACCAAACTGCGTGGTCATCAGTCCGTACCTTACAAACTACTTAAACCTAGGTAAACTAACCTAAGGACAAACACACACACACACACCCATGCCCCAGGGAAGACTCGAACCTCCACGGCGAGCAACCGCGCGCTCCGCAGCGAGACGCTTTAGACCGCTCGGCTACTCCACCGCGGCTATCATTCTTTTATTAAATTTCTGGAATGTCTAAATTTTTATTGCTATTGGATACTTGGAGCATAATATGCAGTAATTTCCGACATTCATCAATATTGTGTAATACGTGTGACACAATCAAAAGTGTTTATTTGACACTATAACAGTCAACGACGTCATATTTTGAGTTATGTCACCCATATTTCACACTTTCAAATTATGACGTTGTTGACAGTATGAGTTATGTCATCCTTTAAATACGATTACAGTGACAAGAGTAGCACAAATGGAAATTTTTGCAAATAAATAGTTGTAAAATAATGTTGTTGGTGTTCAGAGTAATTTATAAGGAAAAATGTTTGTATAGATAATGGGACTTAACTACGGGGTCATCAGTCCCTAAACTTACAAACTACTTACAAACTAGCTAATCCTAAGAATGGCACAAATATCCGTGCCCGAGGAGGGATTCGAACCCCCGACCGTAGTGGCCGTGCAGACCGTAACTGGAGCGCCTCAGTCCCCTTTTATTTATTTATTTACTTTTTTTTAGAAGGTATTGTATCAGCAAATAAGCTCAGTTCGCACTTTTTAACCGAATGAAAGTAGTGCAGCCAGTGATTCAATGGAATGAATTACTACTGCCTGTTGACTCCACTGCACAAAACACATTTCATCCACAAAGCACAGTTGCCACATTTTTTAAAGTTGTGTCAGTACACGTCATACATGTCAGAAATTTACAGTTCATTCTTGCTTTCATTCTGATTGCTTTCCGTTTATCTACTGCTGCTGTAAATGTAATGAATTATGATAATGTTTACATCAGCTTTCAAAAAAATGTTCAAATGTTTGTTAAGCTTATGGGACTTAACTACGGGGTCATCAGTCCCTAAACTTACAAAGTACTTACGAACTACCTTATACTAAGGACGGCACAAATATCCATGGCCGAGAGGGGATTCGAACCTCCGACCATAGTTGCCGTGCAGACCGTGACTGGAGCGCCTCAGTCCCCGCGGCCACCGCGGCCGGCCACATAAGCTTTACTGCGCATGCTGAAAATATAGCTTGACTCGCTGGATACGTTAAAAAGCATTCTTATAATGTATTTGACAATTAATGATTATAAAACGATGTAGTGAAATGTAATTTATTTTCGTACAATAGTTACTTCATTCCATTTTTAGCAGTTTATTAGGACAACTGAAAAATATAGTTTATATTCAATGCAACTTTAAAAGTCCAATATTTAATAAGATTTTAAATTAATTCAGTTTTTCATTACGAATTCGTCATCATGCGCATCATTTGATTCAGAGGTATGAATATGGTGAGATAAAAATAGTGGGCTCGTCCGGGATTTGAACCCGGGACCTCTCGCACCCGAAGCGAAAATCGTACCCCACTTTTTTTTTTGGGGGGGGGGGGGCTTGCCACCGCCACTTTTGCCCTTAGAAAAAAAAGAGACTTTACCACTTCAGGCGTTGGCTCCTACATTATCGTAGTCCCAGTCCAACTAACCTAATTCTAATGAAGGGCAAGGAAAGCTAATAGGTTATCGAAAGCAGAAATATAATAATAAAGAAAATGAAATGAAATAAAACTCGTGAGATTTGGAAGAAAAAAAACTGGGAAAACTTCTTTTCTTTTGTATTCTTTATTACTTTTTATTATTTTTTTTATCCTCTATGTATATAGATTTATTTGATATATAATAAGAGGTGCCGCTGGCATAGAGTCCCCTCGGCCACATAGTTTGCCTTTGAATGCCGGCAGATGAACGCGACGGTGGCGGGCGGGTGCGTGCGGCGCGAGCTGGGCGCGGGCCGGCAGGCGGCGGTGACGCTGACGTACGTGGTGGGCGTGGCGGGCAACGCGGCGGCGCTGCTCATCCTGCGCGGGCAGGCGCGCCACCGCCGCCACGCGCTCATGCTGCGCTGCCTCGCCGCCAACGACCTGGTCGCGCTCACCGGCATGCTTCTGCAGCTCTACCTCAAGCTCTACCTGCCCTGCCACTACTTCTCCGAGTACTGGTCGTGCGTCGTGCGCGTGCTCTGGCGCCTCTTCGGCCTGGGCTCCGGCTGCGTCGCCATCGTCATGGCGGTCGAGCGCTGGCTCGCGCTCACGCACCCCTTCTTCTACCAGATGGTCAGTACCGATTCTTTTATATCTCACACGTTTTTCCGCCACTTTACGTCTGTTTCGTACCGAATTCACTTGTACGCGAGTAAATAATTACCGTATATTTCCGTAAATAAGACGGTGGCCGAATCGTAAAAAAAGGCCCCAAATTCCGAGGACGTCTTATATGACGGTAGAAAAAAAAAATTAAATTGAAATTTAGTCTCAAATTGGTAATTTCGCAGATATGCTACATAGCGCGGCTTCGACCTCCAAATGATATACAGGGTGTTTACTCAGTGTGTTTGCCTCTGTAACTTATAAAATAATAGGTGACGGGAAATTTTAATGCGGTAGGTCAACACAAGAAATGTTACACTTTCTGCAGAGCAATGAACATAGTTTGTTGTATCATTTTCCAAAGAGTTACAGCACAAAGATATAATTTTTTAAATGGAACAATAGTTTTTTCTATCGTGTATTTGATTCGTTTAAACCAGCTGCGTCCAAATCAATTTAAACTACATTCCTGTCAGTGTTAGTTTGGAAGCTACAACCCTTCAAAGTTCCGGGGGCGGAGGCTGCGATAGCGTAGCTAACTGACCGAGTGGCTAGCTCCTGGGGCACGGCCCACAGTCTCATGACCACCAGCCAGTCAGCTACGCTGTCGTAGCCTCCGCCCCCTAAACTTTGAAGGGTTGTAGCTCCCAAACTAACAGTGATAGGAATGTAGTTTAAATTGATTTGGACGCAGCTGGCTTCAACGAATCCAATGCACGATAGAAAAAACTATTCTTCAATTTAAAAAATTATATCTTTGAGCTGTAACTCTTTGGAACATGCTACAATAAACTATGTTCATAGCTCCGCAGAAAGTGTAACATTTCTCGTGTTGACCTACCGCATTAAAATTTCCCGTCACCTATTATTTTATAAGTTACAGAGACAAACACACTTAGTGAAACACCCTGTATATCGAAGCGGTTAAGTATCGAAACGATAAGTATTGAACCTAAGAGTACTGCTTTTGGGCAATTTACAAGAAAGCTTACACTCGAAGTAGCTCGACCTGAAATGATATATATCGAAAGTACAATTGTAAATCGATTTAGTGTTTCTGAACAGTAGATTGTAAGTTACGCGCCCTTACGTACTAAAAGAAAAGAAGAAAAAAAAAAGCTTCTTCACGATCGGATACAACGTAGCACTACACGCAAGAAAGTTCAAAAGCAGACCGCAAACACTGCAACAAATACACCAGATGTATTTCGCTGCATTGGCCGTTAATGTTTTATTAAGAAAAAACCACAGATCGATTTCAATCACCTAGTGACCATCTTCAGTGTCCTTCGAACAAGCATTATGAATGCCCTATTTGTCACTAAGTGATTGAAATAGATCTGTGTTTTTTTTTTAATAAAACATTAACGCTCAATGCTGCGAAATACATCAACCGAAAAAAAAAAAAAAAAAAAAAAAAAAAAAAAAAAAACTGCAACAAATGGTGATATCCAGGTGTACCAATGAAGAAAACTACTTATGGCGGCTTCTAACGGCACTTTTCGACACTTTCTGAAAACAGAAAAAAGTGCGACATGCATTAGAGTAAATACAGTAACTTGAGGGTCGGCTTATACGGCAGATATATGCTTAAACTACAAAATTTTGATGAAAATTTGTTCCTCGTCTTATCTGAAGGTCGTCTTATCTGCGGAAATGTACGCTACTGAAATTTGGGTTCAAATAAAGCCAGCGTTTGGCTAACAACGAACCGGTGCATTATTATCCTTCTAAAAAGCAGTTTAAAGGATCATCGGGTGTAAGTAGAACCTGGGCTCTGGAAATAAAGACATATACACATATTTTGGTGCGAAGAATGTTCATTAATTTGACATTTCGTTGGAAACTATCCTAAAAATACATAATAATCTGTGTTTCGTTGAAAGGTACACATCAGCACTCGTTTACACTGTTGTAAATATTCGTAATAATAAATTATGGTGCACAATAAAGTTAGTTTATCTTACCACTTATCTTACCTTTCTGACTGAAGTGGGCGGGTTAATTTATTTAATGTCACGCCACTTCTAAAAAGAAACGTACTTATCTCTAGGCCATGGCCAGGCTTTTCTTTTCGGTGTCATGCATTCAACAATGGCACCATTGCCGTACACGGTCGTTACTTACCTGGAAATAAAACATTATTCCGAGCCACAAGAAAAAATCCTACTCCTGTAACGAGCCTTTTAGCATTTCTTTCTCTTTTTTATTTTCGTTGTCTGGAAGATTACTACAAAGGGGTGAACCAGAGGCCGGAAGTTTATAAAAATCAAGTGTTGAAATGTTTGTTAAGCTTAAGGGACTTAACTGCGGGGTCATCAGTCCCAAACTTACAAACTACTTATAAACTAGCTTCTACTAAGGACACAAACATCCAGGCCCGAGGGGGGATTCGAACCCTCGACCGTAGCGGCCGTGCAGACTGTGACTCGCGCCGCAGACCGCTCGGCCAATGCGGCCGCCGGCAGGCAGTTTATAATGAATTGCAGAAAGCTCATTTCTTGGCGTACTAATTTCATCTTCACAAGAAAGTAAGTCCCTTACTCTGGAGTCTCTAATACTATGAGCATCCTCGTCCTCAGATGTTGACTCATCTTTCTTTTTATTTTATTTTTTTATTTTTGCTCCAGATCTCTAAATCAATAATTTAATCAAATAAACTGACAAAAAGTAATGATATACATTACTTTTCAGTGAAATGTATAAATGTGTAATTTAAAAATAGCGCTTGGGGCTACTTGACCCCACTTCTGGGCTGTGGTCCAAGTAACCCCATTTTTAGGTTATAAACACACTGTTCCATAGATATATTAATTTTACTGGGCGTTATTTATCTACATAATTAGAACAATAGTTATTTTGTTAAGGAATGTATAAAAAAAGGTAAAGCAGTCAACAATCCGAAGATTGGTTTGAACACCTCAGTGCTTTACTAGGCATGGTCCTGTTTGGATGTGGTATGCCGTTGCCTTCCTCCGACCTTCGAACTGACTTACCCAGCCAGTTATAGGGGGACCTACAGTTTAACGTGGGTTCAGAACCACGGTGCTACTCGGTATTTTTCACATGAGCAATACTGCCAGAGGTGAAAGAAGTGGAAAGTGACAGATAAAAATCCTAGAACGTGGCGGGGATCGAACCCGCGACCTTTGGATTTGTAGTCTGGCACTCTACCACTGTGCAACCGAGGCGCACAAGGAATGTATATAAAACGTAAATTTTACTTTACCTTGCACGCAACTCCACTGGGCAGAGCGGTGAAAGTAGAAGTTTTCTGGCAGCGACAATCGTTGGTTTCACTTCACAACAATGTAACTTTAGCTGTGAGAAGGCGAGAAAAGCAAGCACAGGGCACTGGGCGCTAGCTTTTGCTGCTACCTGTAGACGAAATGGCCAATCATCTGTATTCGTCCATTACAGCACGTCCAGAGCTAATTTAAATTTATTTTATTTTATTTATTTATTTTTTGTCCAATTACACCCCTGGGCTCAAGTAACCTCAGTTTACGGTAACGTAGCTCGACGAACGTTGACCCGTTCGTACGACGCTCTTTTTTCCACAGTGTAATAACTCTAGGGATCGATCGAAGAGAAGATAGCCGGCCGCGGTGGCTGAGGGGACTGAGGCGCCCCAGTCACGGTCTGCACGGCCACTACGGTCGGGAGTTCGAATTCCTCCTCGGTCATGGATATTTGTGCCGTCCTTAGTGTTAGCTAGTTCATAAGTATTTTGTAAGTTTAGGGACTGATGACCCCGTAGTTAAGTCCCTTAAGACGTTTGAACATTTAGAGAAGATACGGAACACCGCAGATCTGACGAATACTCGAGTTAGGATGACTACGGCGGTCGTATACGGGATGCCCCATTTAACCTGACAAATCGGAATAACTCAAGAAATACTCATCGTACCCAAAAAAAGTCCCGAACAGAAAATGAATGTCTCCGAGGAACACATTTACCTCACACGAAATCGCGCTGCCCCGCCCTGAGAGAGGAGGAGGGGGTAACGTTGAAATCTTAAATGATGGGAACCTCCATCTTTATCGAAAATTCGGATTCCTTGGCAAGTAATCCCTAGGTTTGCTCGACACATAATTTTCTGTTCCTGGTAAATTGAGCTGTAATCGGTAAAATATGGTGTATAATACGCCCCGAAACATTACACGCTACAGTGAACAGTAATGTAAAACGATACACGCGACGGTGCTCAATTTAAAATCCTTCCACTTGTTGGAGTTGAAAAATTAATAATTACAGGCGGTGAATTGTCTTAGAATCCCTAGAAACATATGTACCTAGGAATCATACTACAGACATGTCGGAAGAATAGCAAAGGTTGCACCACCTTCGTATGTTGTCCACATATTTGTATTATGTGGTAGGCTACTGGCGACGTAATAGCGCTGGGATCGTATGCTGCTCTACGGCTCGAGACAGAAGGGAGCGCAGATCGATCGGACTTCATTGTACTTTATGAACTCTCAGCGGGACGTATGGCTGGGGTCTCTAGTGGTATCATGCGGTACGTTTCTTAACGTTTGTAACTTTTTGTTATTCAATCCAAAGTGCAATTTCTCGAGAACAGCTGGAAACTAATTTTATTATTATTATTTTATTTATTTATTTTGCGAATATACTGTCATCTACCATGAATAGAAAATAATGTGTCGAGAAAACCGTAGGTAGGTTTTGGCGAGGAATCCGAGTCTGCAATAGAAACTGAAAGTTCCTGTTCAACATTTTAAATTTGATCTCCCCCCCCCCCTTCCCAACAGAGGCGAGAGGTGTGGTTTGATTTCAGATGTTTGTAAATCTATCGGACCAAACTGCGTGGTCATCATCCAGTAGCTTACAAACTACTTAAACTAAGGTAAACTAACCTAAGGACAAACACATACACCCATGCCCCAGGGAGGACTCGAACCTCCACGGCAAGCAACCGCGTGGTTTGATTTCAGGTCAGTTAGATGCCCCCCTTGGAAATATTCATTTTGTGTCGGTGAAATTTTTGTGTACGATGCGTAGTTTTAGAGTTATATCTATTTGTCAGGTTACAGGTGTCCCACTTTTCACCCAGAATACCTCTGGAATAAAAATAGATATTGAAAAACGACTTTCACGGGCATAAAATTAAGTAGGGGCGTATGAAAGCAAGTACTATGAGACATTCAAATGTTCAAATATTTGTTAAGCTTATGGGACTTGACTACGGGGTCATCAGTCCCTAAACTTACAAACTACTTATGAACTACTTACGAACTAGGACAGCACAAATATCCATGCCCGAGGGGGGATTCGCACCCCCGACCGTAGTGGCCGTGCAGACCGCGACTGGAGCGCCTCAGTCCCCTCGGCCACCGCGGCCAGCTATGAGACATTCTAAAAGTAAACAATTATTATTTTCAACACAAACTTGTGTTTTGTAATGGACAAACCATATTATTTTTGTGCAATCAACAGCAAGAAAAATCAGTTAATTGAAGCGAGCAGCTTGCGCGCGTCGCGAAACACAAGCGTGAGCCTCACGCTACCCGTAATGGACCTATCTGACCGCTTCAAGCGCCAAATTCGCTTCACACTTACTCTATATGTAGTTAGCCTATTGCCATGCTACCAGCTCTATTCTTTTTGTGATTTTTCATGTTGCTGATTGCATAAAAATACTATGGGTGTCCATTTAAAAAACATGTTTGTCTTGAAAATAATATTTTTACGGTTTAGAATGTCTTACATCAATTACTTTCAAAAGCCACTGCCGTACGTTCATGCCCGTGAATGTCGTTTTTAATATCTATTGTTGTTACAGATATATTCGGCGTGAAAAGATGAAGTGAGACACCCCGTATATGTACCGACATGTAGGCAAGGAAACCCTATGCCGTTCACATCTTTACAACGCGCATACGATAAATGCGGAAACGTGCACTATTGTGACGCTGTTACCTAATGCGTCCAAACAGGACCAAAAAATGTTCAAATGTTTGTAAACCTATCGGACCAAACCTGCGTGGTCTTCAGTCCGTAGCTTACAAACTGCGCGCGCGCGCCCCCCAAAGAGAACTCGAACCTCCGACGGCGAGCAACCGCGCGCTCCTCAGCGAGGCGCCTTAGACCGCTCGGCTACTCCACCGCGGCCAGGACAAATGAGCTGTTGTTTTATTCTTGGCTACCGAAGGACTGTCACCGACAGACATCCATCGAAGGATGAGGAATTTGTATACGGCAACATGTCTGTCGAGCAAGGGGTTCTGCTGCTCCCTCGTAACGCAGAAGTAACACCGACGCAAGTGAGTGACGCTGTGTAGTCCTAATCTCACCGCTATCACGCCTTTCGTGAAATCCTGTCATACGAGGATACGTAGCAGGAAATGCAAAAAATATAAAAATGCAGGAAATAAAGCAGGAGAAAGGGAATACAGGCGGCTAAAAGACGAGGTTGACAGGAAGTGAAAATTGATTTAACAGGAGTGGCTAGAGGACAAACGTGAGTCGGTAAGAGAATGTATAACAAGGTGAGAGATAACATCTACAGCCGGCCGCGGTGGCCGAGGGGACTGAGGCGCTTCAGTCACGGTCTGCACGGCCACTACGGTCGGGGGTTCGAATCCCCCCTCGGGCATGGATATTTGTGCCGTCCTTAGTCTTAGTTAGTTCATAAGTAGTTTGTAAGTTTAGGGACTGATGACCCCGTAGTTAAGTCCCATAGACTATACAAACATTGTAAAACATTGTAACATCTACTGAAAAATAACGGAGATGTTTGGAAATATCAAAGGCTCACATCAGAAACAAGTATTTAACGAAGAAGGGAAACGCGAAAGGTGGAAGGAATATACGGAGGCGATAAGCAAGGGAAATGAAGTGGAAACCTGTGGTGTAAAAAGAGAACAGCGAGTAGATGAATGCTCCCTGTGGACTCTTAATGTCTTTGGAAGAGCCAGTCATGGCAAAACTATTCCACCTGGCGTGCGAGATGTATGAGACAGGTGAAGACCTCAGACTTTAAGAAGAAAATAATAACACCAGTCAAACAAAACAAAAAAAAAAAATAATAAATAAATAAATAAATAAATTAAATTAAATAAAAAATAAAAAATAGTGATACACCGAGGAGTAGTAGAATATTATCCCATTTATGTGTAAATGCTTACCATTGATGTGTGAGTAAATGATTACAATTAAGAATTGCGGCGTCTGCTCTTTCGGGCATGTCCCGTTATAAGGGATTCCGTAGCGGCCATCCTAGTGTAAATAATAATAAATGTTTGTAGAGCTTATGGAACTTAACTTCTGGATCATCAGTCCCTAAACTTACAAACTACTTATGAACTAGCTTATACTCAATACGGCACAAACGTCCATGCCCGAGGGTGGGATTCGAACCCCCGACCGCAGCGGCCGTACAGACCGTGACTGGCACGCCGCAGAACGCTCGGCCACTGCGGCCATCCTAGTGACCTGACGCCAATGTTCCACCTGTAAGCCTTGCCTCTTTTATCCCTATTGCGATCAGTTCAGTAAAGTTACACGATCCTCTCATCAAATGTAGTTTCATTCACTCTGTCTTGGTGCATAACTTTTTTTTTTTTTTTTTTTTTTTTTTTTTTTTTTTTTTTTTTTTTTTTTTTTTTTTTTTGTCTGACTGTGTATTTACGATATATTGCTCGTTTGATGTCCTTACTTCCTACTTCGATAATTTTATAAGGGACGATCAGAAAGTTTGTTTCAAAGATCGAAGGATGGCACAGTTCAGAGTCGGTAATTTTAGAAAGCAAATGAAGGCAAACAGCGCTCTTGATACAATAATTAGTTAAATTTAAAAACTGTCCAGATGATAAAATTGTTGGTTTCGCTTCATTACCGGTTTGCGTCTATTGTAGATGTGGACGTGGACTGTTGTGGGAGCCACCGCCACCGCCTGCCATCATGCTGGTATACACCTACAATAGACTCAAACCGGTAATGAAGCAAAACCAACAATTTTGCCATCTGGACTGTTTTTAATTTTAGCTGCATTTCAGAGTCGGTGTGCCAATCAGGCGAAGTCGCCGCGAACATTGAGGCGATCGTGTCACCGACTCACCAGACCGAAGACAAGCTGTTAGCTAAAGCAGGGTGTCCTGCTGCCTGAGTATGTCTTCTGCACATACACACCGACAGGAGTCGTCGAACCTTCAATTTCTTTTTTAAGGGACCGACCTCGTGATAATAACATAGGAGACACCCTGGAAGCTGTGGCAAAACCGTACACGACGTTCAAAGTCTTCGCCATGTAAATCCTGGTGCATAGAAATATGGTACGTTTGAACTTATGTTGTTGTAGAATTCTCAACACCGACGTTTTTGAGATTTCCGATTCTCGCTCAGTTTGTCTGCTAGTAATGTGCGGATTGGCCGCAACTGCAGCTCAAACACTAACTTGGGGATCATCATTTGTTGCAGGTCGTTGTTGACGTTTCACTTGTGGCTGAACACTTCCTGTCGCTTTAAATAACGTGACTATCCGACGAAAGGTCCGGACACTTGGATAATGTCTTCCAGGATAACGATCAGCATACCTAGCACAGGCCCGTGGGGAATTTTGATCACAATAGCCATAACGACCTTTTCTGCAATTTGTAAACGGTTCATTTCAACACGAGTAATGTATCACGAAGCAAATACCATCCGCACTGGCGAAATGTTACGCGATACCACGTTCTTATACGTTTGTGACTATTACAGCGGCATCTATCACTAAGCGAAAAAAGTCTTCCAAATAAAACATTCATATTTATTTACGTACTAGACGAATATGTTATAAAAACGGGGGTACCTATTTAAAAAGTGCAGTTGATATCCTTTTGACCTATGGCAGCGCGATCTAGCGGGCCAACCATAGCGCCATCTGTTTTCCCCGTCAAGCTACAAAAGTTTTGTTCTTTGTAGTTTTTTCGTTTGATGATTATTTCGTGAGATATTTGGCCCGGTTACTATTAATGGACCACCCTGTATATAACCAACTCGTTAAGTATAGTAGTTAATTTCTTATTTTGTACAGGACAGCTGCAGCGTGCAAACTGTAGTCATGGTTTCAAAAATGTACTAACTGAAATTCGTATTACCCCAAATAAAGATCGGCGAAGGCTCGAAATTAAGTTTTGCACAAACAAAAATTCATAAAAATGTGGCTTGTTGCTGTACTTCTTCAAACAATGTAATCCACAACAACGGATTTTGACAACCAATAAAATCGATAAATCACTTTATATAATTACGTTTAGGATCAAAGTGTTTTATTTACCTTACATAAATATCCATGTGCTAGTCACCTAGCTAACGAAAAGAATCTCCAGAACAAAGGGTCTCAAACTTTTTTTAGCTACGGAGTACCTTTAAAAAGTGAAATTCAGGGCCGAGTATTAAATTTTGTCAAATATATGTACTGTGTTTGTAAGTAAAATGACAATATTATTGACGACGCAGGTAGTTTCACTATTGTTTTCTCTAGGCATTACACTTAATCACTGCAAATATTTATTTTCGCGACAAATTCACGCAAAAACAAAAAATTGTAAAGAAACTGTAGTAATACAGAATATTTGAGAATGAATTTAGCAGAAAAGGTATTTCAGATCCATAATTTTTTCACATACAGATAAACAGGTATTTAAAGACATTATAATATGTTTTAGTTGGTTTAGGAAAAAAATATTTCAGTGAGGAGGATGAGGCTGTTTTAATATGCACAATGAGACTATATTTGGTTTAACTTTGGGCAGTTGCAACCGAATATCTTGCTCTGCATTGAGACTAGATCTTTTTGGCCCACTTTAGGTTACGGTAGTAACACTAACAGTGGGCCTTTGCGACCGTCTTTTGACAGCTCGAAATTTAAATGAAAATAACGGCTTAACTATGCATCTGACACGAAAATTGAATACCCGAATTTGTAGAGGAGAAAATTCCCTACAACTTAGCTCTATTTTTTTAAATTTTATTTTTTATTATTATTTTTTTATCTTGCATCGTTGCAGAGATATTTTCAAAAATAACGGCGATTTGACGATGTCTGTCCGGCTGTAACGTGTTCCCACTTTTTAGGTCGAACCGTTCAACCGATCGGCACCAAATTTTACAGGCATAATTGTTGGCTACCAGAGACCAGAACCTCGCTTTTTGAAATATTTCGGACAAGAAATACGTTAGTAATAAAAAAGCCGTTTGTAATGTAATTTTAATTGCACATAAACCGCTCATCTGACGCGAAAATTGAATAAATGAATTTCTAGAGGAGAAAATTCTCTACAACTTTATTCCCTTATGTTTTTTCATATCTCGTATCGTTTGAGAAATATTTCCAAAATAACTGAGTTTTGACACCCTCCATTGAATTAACGAAAACCAGCCGTTCGCAGATGTCACGTGACATTCCTCGTCCAGAACTCTCTCTGGCATACGCCATCTTGCGTTGCGTATTTGATTATTTTCTTATTGTAACTTATACGTTGTCATTTAAAAGCAATGGCGCACTGAAGAATTAACAAAAACACGTAGTTCTTAGTACGATAAATAATAATCTAGTGTCTACAAATGCCATATTAGCATCAGTTAACAACGGCCATCAACAGTATGAAATTAAAGAAAGTAAGTTCCGACTGTTATCCGTAGCTTAGTAGAGCCGGGCGCCGTGGCTCAGCGCGCCCGGTCAGAGGGCTGAACGCCCTCTGTAATAAAAAAAAGCTGAGCCAAGAACAAATCGAACAAAAACGAACAAACTTGATCAACGTCCGCAACGATAAGAGCTACAGATAGAGCAAAAAAAAAAAAAAAAAAAAAAAAAAAAAAAAAAAAAAAAAAAAAAAAAAAAAAAAAAGTAGGCAATGCGTTGGACTGTGATGCTGAAGGTCAGTGGCTCGAAACCCATCACAACCTAATTTTTTTCCTAAAACGTTTTCAGACACTCTTATTAATTAGTTTTTTATTATTTAGATTATTATTTTTGTCCAAAATGTTTTCAAAAGCTTATAAAACTACAAATCAAAAGCGTACCGTAAAACACTTCAGTGCGATTTTTTTATTTTAGAAGAAACGTATGCAGAGAACCCTGATTCACATAAGTAAGTGGTTGGAGGAAGGCGAAGAATGAGTTTAAATTTGTCTGATACGATTTTAAACTGATCTTTTAGCATTCAGCAAAAATCCTAGATCAGTTCTTTAGTTTCAAATTTTGCAGTTATCTCAGAATGTAACGTCAAATCAAGCAGACATTCATGTTGCTGTGACGCCTTCGTCTCGGACGTGACCATTTCAACTAAAAACCAGAATATGATAAATATTATTCTCAAGTCGATATTTTTCTACACCCCACTCAAGAGCGAATAAGTGAGTATATTGAGATCTTTGCTCTATTTATCTCTTAAAAATAGAGAAATAATAATTTTAAGAAAAAATCTGTACCTTTTCGCGGAACACTTGGATTTGTTTCGTGGAAGACACTTTGAAAAACTGTGCTCCAGAAGACGGTCAAACTTGTCCGATACGTTCATGAGCTTGTCAGCGGTTAATGAATTCACCGCTTTGCAGTTGATATTTGGCCTCGTAGTCCACACAAAGTTGTTGGAAACTGTGCGGCATAGACAGAATCTTTTTTAAAAAAAATAAAAATAAAAAAAAAATAAAAAATAAAAAAATGGAAGATTAGTTTTCCTTAGAGGCCTAAGATTATTGGTCAGATTATTGGCCAAGGAACTGGACAAAGCAATAGGATGAAATATTGTTCCTATTCTTTGACAAAGATCTTGTACGTAATGCGAACGGGGGTATTACTCTGTCATCCAATATCAAATCAAAGTTGTTTCAAAAATGTTCAGTTGTTTGTAGAGCTTATGGGACTTAACTAGGAGGTCATCAGTTCCTAAACTTAAAAACTACTTATGAACTAGCTTATACTAAAGACGGCACAAACATCCATGCCCGAGGGGGGATTCGAACCCCCGACCGCAACGGTCGTGCAGACCGTGACTTGCACGAAGCAGACCGCTCGGCCACTGCGGCCGGCTAAGTTATTTCAAAATGGCGATGTTATGCTCAGTTGTTGCTGCTTGTACAACAGTTGCCTGGTTGCATTTAGGAAGGGAAAAACCAGCAGCAGGATATTAAAAGTTTTCAACAAAATTTTTTTCGTAGCTGTGCCTTCTTCTCAATCTATTTTTGTAATCCGTTTGTCACGTTTTATACAACGCCTCATCTGCTTCACACAATTCTATCAATTGTGTTTGCTGGAAAACGCCAGGCAACCTTAGTGCTTGTAGCCAATAGCCATGTTTACAAATACGAACAGCTATGTCGTGGTGGGGACGCTACTACTACTAGCGCTGCAGGAAAAAGAAGACATGCGATTTCTAATCGGAGCCCAAGCCTTAGATTTGTTCAAAGATTGGACAACTTGAGAATTCAAATGTTCAAATGTTTGTAAATCTATCGGACCAAACTGCGTGGTCATCAGTCCGTAGCTTACAAACTACTTAAACAAAGGTAAACTAACCTAAGGACAACACGCACACCCATGCCCCAGGGAGGACTCGAACCTTCAACGGCGAGCAACCGCGCGCTCCGCAGCGAGGCGCTTTAGACCGCTCGGCTACTCCACTGCGGCGGACAACTTGAAGAAGGACCAATTACACTGCGTCCAATATTTCTTTGTCCAGTAATCTGATAGAGTAATACCGGCCTTATGTTGTAGGAGATGGCAAGCTCAATGTATGCTCCGATTCGAGCAAAATTATTTATTCAAATGTTCAAATATCTAAGGGAATTTACTAAGTTGCTCATTAGTCCCTAAGCTTGAAAACTACTCAAACTATTTTAAAGTTACTTATGCTGAGGACAACACAAACACCTATGCCCGAGAGAGTACTCGAACCCCCGACGGCGAACGGCCGCGCGCACGCCTGTTCTGCTGCAGCTAATTATTTATTCGTCATTCTCGTTTGTCATGATACAATCCGTAACTTGTGATTCACCATAACACAAAATCACTATCTTCTACAAATTTCATGACGTAACTTCTAGTAGATTCAACACTATTTGTCTGAGAGTATAAGGAACCGTCTCATATAGCCACGCATGGGAGACACAATCAATGCCAACGGAAATCCCCAGCAGCAACTTTTAGGCTCCCCCCTACCAGAAACGTCTGAGTTCTGACATTTTGGCGCAGGTAGTGTTCAGAAATGTTTAAAGCGATGTATATATTACTATGGATAAGAGGGAGCGACTTCCTGACCGTAGACGGCGCGGCGGTAAGCAAGGTCAGGCTGACCCTCCTTATCTCTCTTGTTTTCTCACTGCGGACTCTAACAGCTGTCTGACTACGGAAGGAAGTGTGTGAGAACACAGGATTCCATTTTATTTATTTATTTCTACTTCTATCTTTCTTGGGATTCTCGATCTCTTGTCTCGAAGATTTTGCTGTTCTTTCAGTGATTCTGACGTACGTTAAGAATAAGTATTTGAGTTTCAAACATCCGGCGTTCATCGGAGGCAATTTAGTAATGACCCTAAATCTAGAACCTAGATCAGTATGGATGGTCTGGCATTCGAGTTTACTCGTCGAGACTGGGAGGGAAGGAAGCTTTGCGTTTAACGTCCCATCAACAGATTCATCATTAGAGACGAAGTGCACGCTTGGAGTTTTGGATAAGGATAGGGAACAAAATCGGCTGTGTCCATTTTAAAGGAACCATCCCGGCATTTGCCTCGAGTGGTTTAGTGAAATCACGGGAAGCCTAAATCTGTGTGGCGCAGTGGTAACACACTGGACTCGCATTCGGAAGGACGGTGGTTCAAATTCACTTCCAGCCATCCAGATTTAAGTTTTCCGTGATTTCCCTAAATCTCTCCGGGCAAATGCCGGGATGGTTCCTTTGAAAGGGCACTGCCGACTTCCTTCCACATCCTTACCCAAAAGCTCTGAGCGTGAGCTCCATTTCTAATAGCAAGTCCAGTGTCTTACCACTGTGCTACCTCCTTCGGTCTTTCAATATAAGGGGTTCCCTAACGACATTCCGGTCATTAGAAATCGAGTGCCAACGCAGTTGAACTCCTAGCTGTGTTCTTATTAATGTAGAAAGTCCGCTCGCATTCCACCAATGTGATTGTTAGGGAAAAACCACGAAAGACGTAAATGGAAATGCCTTTGGGACTCTGGTTCTCCGTCCTCTCGAAACCGATATTAGCCTAACTAAAGTTCTACACGACACTTTCACCTGCGTAAGATAAAACAAGATCACCATCTCATACACATAATCGGCTATTACTGTAGTTAATTTGATGAGAGCTAAAATAGAGGGGCGTATTGTACTTCTACATATTATAGACTAACTTCACCCCACGGTGTTACATTTAAATACGAGTTATTTATATTAAAAATATTAATGCTGAAAATCACTATGGATGTGCGCCACCATAACGGTTACCAAACGGGACTACCGTAGTACTGCTGCAGGCAGCGAAGCTGCAGCCACATGGATTTGAAGGTTGCCCATTATACGCCGAAATCACTCATTAGCTGTGTAAATAAATAACGCGATCATCGACTGAGTTACCATTTAATTACGAAAAGTGCGTAACTCACGGGGGTGAGAGGAAATGTATTTAAGTCATAAAGGTTCGCCGAATAGCAGCAAGTTATAGAACTGCATTGTGTTGTGTGGTATTGACATCATCATTCCACGCAAGTTGCGGAACTAGTGTCAGATGTTAGGTATTAGCGTGTAAACATGCAACTGATCGGTTTTATGATCGTGTAGTTGTCGAGGGGTTAGGCCAGCCTAGAGGCCTGAAAAACAGGCTTTTTGGAGATATATTGTCAGAAAAAGTACAAAATGAATCGAGAGTACAAAAAAGGATATGTATCATACATATCAGTGACTGTATACAATAATTTTTTGAAGCGTTACATTCCAAACTGGAGGCTGTGCAGCGTTTCGATGACGTCTCCGTTTCTCCAGGGTCCGCTGCCGGACAAACAGATGCTGAAAGTTTGAAATTATAACAAGTCGATTATATGTCATAAAAGCTGTAGATGTGTGAAGGAACGTTTCGATATATTGCTTTTCGGCCAAATGGCGTACTTATAAAGTGGAATTTGAAAAGGTTGCTACAAACCCGTCAGATAATTGTTAGTAACATAAGAACTATGCAATAGGAAACAAAAATCGTAAGTTCTTCCATACACAATATATTGTGCAAGATATATTTACAACTCCAAGTGAATTGGTTGAAAACTGTCTACGGTGTGTTTACGGCTAACATGAAAAATGCCGTTTGAAGTCTGCGATGCCTGCATCATATAATTGATCTTCCAGATTACTGTCTTGCTCTATTTTACTCGGCCAGACAGCGATGTCTCTGCAAGCTTTATGCGCTGTTTGTCGATCTCCAGGCACATTTCGTAGCCGTTCGGGCCGATTTCCACTTCCATTGCTTTCATTATGAGCAAAAATTATGAAAATCCTCCATTGTACGTACAAACCGCAATATCCAAGATTGTTTTCCTACTCGAAATAGATTTCGGGGCCAGTGGCCACACAGTCGAGTTGAAGCTTTCGTTGCCGTTTTGTGTAAAACCGCCGCTGCTTCGCTTTAGAAGATTTTCACTGGTCAGTTCTTCGTAGACTGGTTTGATAGGGTCAGATACGTCAACTGAAGTGCTGGCTTATGTTCGTAATCAGTCCTGTACTAAACTTCGAAAACCCAGTTCTTACAGATTTCTCACGTCCATAATATTTATGGATATAATGTTTGAGGTCGTAGGGGACCATTTCCAAGAAAAACCACAAACTCGATTTTTGGAAAATTCTAGAGTGGCCTAATCTGTTAATTGGTTGCTTATCTTAACATTCCTAGCTTATTGATCACGTTAATATAGCTTTGGATAATTAAATTAAAATTATTTTAATTGAAAACATTAAGTTATTATTGGATGGTATTAAACTTAATTTCCTGGAAAATGAAATTGCTGCCTTTGTTTCTACATTTAATCACTCACCAAAGGCAAGTATGTTTGCAGTTTTCAACTATACTTTAATTGTTCCATCCTGTTTTCCCTAACGCTTTGTTGTTGGAGGAATAGGGTTAGTAGCAGGAAACAGAGCTGGAGGGCAGTGATGTGCCGAGGCGACTCTGGCCAGGCGCTTATCGCGCCGCTTGTTGTCTCGCGCTTATCGTCCAACACTGCCCGAACGTTCAATTGTGCCGTTTCTGAGATACGGGAGGATGTTTAGACTACTTGTCGGTATTTTCTGTCTCACACAACGTTTCAGCGCCATCTTCGTTCGTGATTGAGGTTTTCGGCGCCATTTTTTCTGTCCCTTGCTGTTCGATGGCTCATCAGCGTAGCTTTCTTATACGGAATGTTTCAGACAACCACGGAAGCATTTTAAGGACGGATTGCTCACATCAGAGAAAGGAACAATTGTGGATTCTAGATTCCAGTTATGTTCGCGTTTCTCCTTTTAGGACACAATATTTCAGTGTAAGACCTTTTCGATACTTTGAAGTTAGTAGGAACGAAATATATGGAGGGACAGTAGATTTACAACTTGCAAAAAAGAAGAAGCCTCTCCTGTTCAAAAATTCAAATGTTTGTAAAGTCTATGGGACTTAACTACGGGGTCATCAGTCCCTAAATTTACAAACTACTTATGATCTACCTAAGACTAAGGACTGCACAAATATCCATGCCCGAGGGGGGATTCGCACCCCCGACCGTAGTGGCTGTGCAGACCGTGGCTGGAGCGCCTCAATCCCCTCGGCCACCGCGGCCGGCAAGCCTCTCCTGCTATTCAAAAACTTTGAAGTTTGCAGTGACATCGGAAACTGTAAAGGATTTGGAAGAGAATTTACCTAAGTGAATAGTGTCTTCAAATGAGTCATAAGATGTACATCAACAAGACAAAAGTAATGTAGTTCAATTAACCCTTTAGTATCACGTGGTCATCAAGAGTACATAAGACCAGGTGGGACCATGTTGACCCAGTTCCCTTTTACTGACGTTCTTTCAGCAAAAACTCCATCAACACTGAATGCTGAAACGGCACTGGAAGACAGACTAGCTTCACAGTGGCGGCTTTCCTTTATTCCTCGAAAAGAAGATTGGATCAGATGTACTTTTCGTTCCAATTGATCCAAACTGAGGAGATCCTGCCAGAAAACAAGATACACAATCGATACTTATACAATGAGATCACGCGTGTTAATGTGTCCTTCCACAGTTCCCAAATGTAATTGTCCTTGTGGATGTGATAGGACAGAACATATAAAATCGTAAGAATATTTGCATTTAAAAGGACATAAAACTTGTTTCTACTACATCACTCAAATAATAATTTTACGACACTTTTCTTCAGTGACCACATTACTGCACAAGATTAGTACCGAATTCTGCTATACTGCATGACAAAGGAAGTGAAGCTCCGAGAAGATATAGTCTGATGTCTACGCGTGAACACGTACACTCCATTGGCGCGTAAGTATATGATTTCAGTTGTGATCCTCTGTGACTAGCAGGGCAGTCACATGAGGGCATCAGTTGTGTTACCAGGTCCGATAAGGTATATAAGAAACGTAGAAAGTGTGAAGTGATCACTGCCGCGGTGAAGTAGCCGAGCGGTTTAAAGCGCCTCGCTGCGGAGTGTGCGGTTGCTCGCCGTCGGAGGTTCGAGTCCTCCCTGGGACATGTGTGTGTGTGTGTGTGTGTGTGTGTGTGTGTGTGTGTTGTCCTTAGGTTAGTTTAATATATTTTAAGTAGTTTGTAAGCTACGGACTGATGACCACGCAGTTTGGTCCAATAGATTTACAATCATTTGAACATTTGAAGTTATTACTGTGGTTGGCACGGAAAGGCCGCGTACTGTTTTGGGAGAACGTTCTCAGCAGGGGCCACATCCTTCGTTTACAGCAGGCCGGACCCAGACTTAGGGGAGATTCGTACGTGACAGTGATCCGGTATTGGACTGCACGGTATTGTGACAGCGGACATACCAGTCTTCAAGACTCCAGTCGACCACTTCTGACTACCGAAACATGGATTGTCGTATTGTGCACCATGCACGACGGAACCCCTTCACATCTGTTCCTGCCATCAGAGAACGAACATGGATTCCCTGCAACATTCAGTGTAATCTTGCACTATTTGTTGCTGACTAAAAGCAGCTGCACTAGGGAATTTGCTCCCACGCACAGGCTGTTGTTCACACCAAAAACGAAACTGCTGCGTCTAGAGCGTTGCGACACTGCTCGCGAGCACGGTGGCGGCCTGGCCAACGGGTTGAGGTCTCGGCTCACGGAGGTCACGCCGCCACGTTACGCCCTCGTGTGTTGCCAAAGTGTCGTGTTGCCATTTCACAGCAGGTCACATGGCGCGTGCCTTTCTGAACGGTCTCCGTGTTGTACATGCACTCCCATGGGACCAGGTGAGCAGTGAACTGCCTCTACGTACATGCAGCATAAGTTTCCCACTCCGTAGCTGAATAGTTAGTGCGACTGACTGCCATGCAGCATGCGCGGTTCGATTCTCCGCACGGACAGATATTTTACCTAAACGGGGACTGAGTGTTGTGTTGCCTCATAATCATTCCACGCATGTCGCCGAAGTGACGACCGAACAACCCCAGACGGGAGCTACCCGACAAAAATGTGCCATACGATAGTTTCATTTTTCGATTCGAGGACCAGCTGTGAAGCAGATTTACTGAGTAGAGGATACAAGAGCTCCATGACCCCTTTCTCAATCGCATCAGTGAGGGTGTAACGTTATACTGATAACTGAGGTAATAGTGGCGAGTTGCTTGTACATTTACTTGCTATTCTAATAACTCAAATAACATGTCATCCTTCTCAACTTGAGCATTTTATTTATATATTTTCTTTTTGTCAGGAAGTGTATTTGGGCAGCAAAACGATAAAAGCAAGGCTTCAACGCCTCGTCGACACCGTGCTCGTTACAGATATAGCAGAAGCCAGGAATGTTTTGATAAGGAGAAGGAAATCGGGCGTCCCCTTGAAAGGAACCGTCGATGTAGGGAAAACACGGAAAACCAGAATCTGGGTTGCTGGCTGGATACACACTAGAACCGGCATAATCTCAAATGTGAATCCACTGTCTTAACCATCCAGCTTGGTATTTTATATTTCTGAAGGAGGTTTTGTTTGCATCAAATATAAGTTATAAACTTATGTTAGGACGTCTTTTCTGAAGGAAGTTGTCGTCAGTGCAGACTTGTAAAGATGGGAAACGTGGACGAAGAATAGCCCAGAAAAGAAGTTACTGGAATGTGGAGATACAAAATCAAATGGGTGACTAATAAAATGGTGTTGAATGGAATTGGCGAAAGAATAAAATATTTGCAAAATTGTGTTATAAGAGCGGGTCAGGTTATATGGAGGCGGGTTGCACAGAAATTAGGACGCTTGGACAGGAGGGAGCAGCGTCAATTCATTCCTGCGACTGATCGTCTAGACGCCGCTGTGTATCGCTGCAGTGGAGCCTGGCTAGATGGCGGTGTCCTTTACATCCATCTCCATCTACACGGGATACTCTGCAAATCACATTTAAGTGCCTGGCAGAGGGTTCATCGAACCTTCTTTATACTATTCACATACCATTCCATTCTCGAATAGACCGCGGGAAGAAAGAACACCTGAATCTCTCCGTTCGAGCTCCGATATCTCGTATTTTATTCTGATGATCACTTCTACCTATGTAGGTGGGAGTCAACAATATATTTTCGCATTCGGAGGAGAATTTTGGTGATTGGAGTTTCGTAAGTACCCACGCCGCAGCGATAAGCGCCGTTGTTGTAATGATTCCCAACCCAGATCCTGTATCATTTCCGTAACGCTGTCTCCCCTGTATCGTGACAATACAAAACGAGCTGCCCTTCTTTGGACTCTTTCATGTCCTCCGTCAAACCCACCTGATAAGGATCCCACACTGGGTAGCAATACTCCAAATAAGGACGGACTAGGGTAGTGTATGCAGTCTCGTTAGTGGTTCTGTGGCATCTTTTAAGGGTTCTGCCAATAAAACGCCGTCTCTGGTTCGCCTTTCCTGCGACATTATCTACGTATTCTTTCCAGTTTAAGTCTGATGTAATAGTAATTCCTAGGTATTTAGTGGATTTTACGGCCTTCATATTCGATTGATTTATCTTGTAAACAAATTTTAACGCCTGTCTTTTCGTACTCATGTGGACGACTTGACACTTCTCATTATTTAGAGTCAATTGCTAATTTTTCCACCATACTGATATCTTATTTAAATCGTTATGCAGTTGGTTGCGATCTTCAGATTATTTTACTAGACGGTAAATGGCGGAAAACAAACTAAGAGAGCTGCTTAGATTTTCTCCCAAATCGTTTATGTAAATAAGAAAGAGCAGAGGACCACTAACACTACCCTGTGGAACGCCCGATATCACCTCTGTTTTGGTCTATGCCTTATCATAGATTATTACAAACTATTTCCTCTCTGATAGGAAATCCCCTGTCCAGTCAGAAACCTGGGGCGATATTCCATAATCACGCAATTTGATAAAAACCGTTTGTGAGATACGGTGTCAAAACCCTTCCGGAAATCTAGAAATACGGAATAAATTTGAGAACCCTTGTCGATAGCATCAACACTTATGAGTAAAGAGCTAGTTGTGATCACATGAACGATATTTTCTAAATCCGTGTTGACCTTGGGTTTGTTCGAGATAATTCATAGTATTTGAATACAGGATATGTTCCAAAACCCTGCTGCAAATTGACGTTAATGCAACAGGCCTGTAGTTTAGTGGGTTACTCCTACTGCCTTTCTTGAATATAGGTGTGACCTGTGCAACTACCCAATCTTTTGGTACAGATCCTTCTTTGAGCGAGCGGTTGTATATGGTTGTTAAATAAGGAGCTATCGCTTCAGCATAATCACATAGAAATCTAGTGGGTATACAGTCCATACCAGAAGACTTGTTCTTGTTAAGTGATTTCAGTTGCTTCACTACTCCGATGATATCTACTTCTACGTTACTCATTCTGGCTACTGTTCGTAATTCGCAATATGGAATGTTGGTTTCTTCTCCTTTGGTGAATGAATTTCGAAAAGCTGGGTTTACTAACTCTGCTTTAGTAGCGCTATCATCGGCGGGATCGCTATTTGTATCACGTAATGAGGGTATTGTTTGTGTTGTGCCTCTAGTATATTTGACATATGACGAAAATCTCTTTGGGTTCTCAGTCAGATTTCGAGAAAGAGTTTCGTTGTGATAAGTATTGTAGGCATCTCGCATTGAAGTCCTCGCTAAATTTCGAGCTTCTGTGTAGGATCGCCAATCCTGGGAATTTTGTGTTCCTTTAAATCTTGCATGCCTTTTTGGTTATTTTTGTAACAGTGTCTGACCTGTTTTGTGTACCAAGGGGGATAACCTACTTTTATTAATTTATTTGGTATAAAATTGTCAATTGCTGTCGATACAACTTCTTTGAATTGGAGCCACATCTGGTCTACGCTTACGTTTAAGGTTTGGAATGAGTCAAAACTATCTTTCAAGAAGCAATTTAGTGTATTTCTATCTGCTTTTCTGAACAAATATACTTTTCGTCTATTTTTGGTAACTTTGGGACTTTCGATATTCAGTCTCGCTACGACAGCCCTGTTTTCACTAATCCCTGTATCCGTTTTGATGCTCGTTATGAGCTCGGAATTATTTGCTGCAAAGAGATCAAGTGTGCAGAATGAAACTTTCACTCTGCAGCGGAGTGTGCGCTGATATGAAACTTCCTGGCAAATTAAAATTTCGTGCCGGAACCGGGACTCGAACCTGGGACCTTTAGTAAGTTTGGAAAGTAGGAGGCGAGGTACTGGCGGAAGCAAAGTTGTGAGGCGGCAAGGTGAGTCGTGTCGGGATATCTCAGTCGGTAGAGCGCTTCCCCGCGAAAGGCAAAGGTCCCAGGTATCTGCCAGGAAGTTTCAGATCAAGTGTGTTTTGAGATCCAATTGTTCGAAGCATTTCTCAGAGAATGCATTGAGTACAATTTCGTACGATGTTTTATGCTTACCTCCTGATTTGAACATATAATTTTCCCAACAGATTGAGGGTAGATTGAAATCACCGCCTGCTGTTTTTGTATGAGTCGGGTATGTGTTTACCATTTGACACATGTTTTCTTTGAACCTTTCTGCTATTGTATCGTCAGAGTTGAGAGGCCCGTAAAAGGAACCAATTATTAACTTCTTACGATTTTCAGATATAACGTCTACCCATAATAGCTCACAGGAACTATCAACTTCAACTTCGCTACACGGAAGACTACTTTTGACGGCGACAAACACGCCTCTACCTATTTTGTTTAATCTATCCTTTCTGAACACAATTAGATCTTTTGCAAAAACTTCGGCTGAACTTATTTCCGGCTTTGGGCCAACTTTTACTGCCTATAATGATATGTGTTTCGGTGCTTTCCACGAATGTACAAGTTCTCCAGCATCCGTGCCGTTATCCCGTGAGCGGCACAACTCCTGGTCTTGGAGACTCGGGGACCGACCCGGTATTCAACCAATCGAACGTGCAAAACCACCTAAAAGCATGTCAAGGTTAGCCGACCCTCATCTTTAATCCGTCAAGTGGATGCGATCTGCATCAGGAGTCGGAGTACACGACTAAATCCCAGAAGGGACGTGCTAACACTGCCGGGGACTATCGGATAAACTATTGTGCGTATATCGATTCAGATGTAGTAAAATTATACTCCGCTTGTAAGACCTTTGGTGTGTACACTTACGGATCTCAGTTACAGGTTAGTGGTATTCGCCTTCTGGTTTAGACCAGTGAAGTAATACGTTCTCTTGGACACCCCGGTTACAGGTTCTCTTGAAGCTACTGTACTTTTTACCTAGCTTTGTCAATTCGCCTAACTTTAAATAGACAACATTATTCATTGAGCAGAGGGTAAAATTACAGTGACGGAGAGCTGTACACTTTCTGGTGAAATGGTTTTCACCATGCCTGTCGCTTATACCTAGATTTAACTTTCCGAACAACGTTAACTGGAGAGAGAACATAGAAAATATCGTGGGCAAAGCGAACAGAACACTTAAAAGGTGCAACAGTTCTAGGAAAGAAACTGCCTACACTACACTTGGCCGCCCTATTTTGGAGTACTGCTGCGCATTATGGGATTCTCACCAGTTGGGACTGACGGAGGACATAGAAAAGGTGCACAGAAGGCACCTCGTTTCGTATTATCGCGAAACAGGGGAGAGAAATAATCCATTAGTAGGGTTGGAAATCATTACTAGCAAGGCGTTATTCTTCGCAGCGAGATCTGATTTCGAAATTTCGTCGCCAGTTTTCTGCTCTGAATGAGAACATATTTTGTTAGCGCCCACCTACACAGGGAGGCATAATTATAATAATAAAATAAGGCAAATTAGATCCAAAACCGAAAGATCTGGGTGTTCCTTTTTCCCTCGCGCTGTTAGAGAAATATTACGATAACGGTTAGATAAACCCTGTGCCAGGTACGTGAATGTGGAGTATATATATATATATAGATGTAGCTCGCTGTACATCTGCAAGCTTTTGGAGAACCATTCACTTTTCTAAGTTTATATAGCATTACGCACTAGTACGCTTTAAATATTTTTGGACGCTGTCCTCGATAAAGAGAGCATGGCGTTCATCGACTTGGTACACAATCAAAAATGCTTGTAGAGATTATGGGACTTAACTACGGGGTTATCAGTCCCTAAACTTAAAAATATCCATGCCCGAGGGGGGATTCGAACCCCCGACCGTAGTGGCCGTGCAGACCGTGATTGGAGCGCCTCAGTCCCCTCGGCCACCGCGGCTGGCGGTACTGAATCACCCAGACTTTTGATTTGTAGAGGATTGGCCGCGTGGAGTAGGCCGTCATGTTACGGTCTGGGCGGCCGTTCCTGCCGGAGGTTTGTTTCCTCCCTCGGGCATGGTTGCGTGTTTTGTCCTTAGTGTAAGTCAAAGTAGTTTGTAAGTGTAGGGACTGATGACCATAGCAGTGTGGTCCAATAGGTTTACAAACATTTGAACATTTGATTTTCAGATGTGTCTATATAGTACGGCCTTTATCTTTAATTGTTATTATTTTTATTGTTGTAGATGTTTCTGTGAATAGCAAAACGGATCGGCCATACCCGACCTTATCCAAGACTGCAGCTCCGAATGTTCAAATAATGATAATAATAATTTCGTGTGGCTCATTGACCTGGTGCAAGTCTTTCAATTGGACGCCACTCCGGCGACTTGCGTGTCCCTAGCCCACCCCAGTTATCCAACCGGAGATGGGGGACTTACAGCTTAACGTGGACTCCTCACATCGTTGACAGGTGGAGGATGGGTTAAAGCGCGGACTGAAAAAATGCGTGGTCCCACCGGGTTTCGAATCCGCGACCCTAAGGGTTGCAGTCAAGCGCTTTACCCCAAGACCACCGACGTAATGTTCACATGCTTGTAATCTAATGGACCAAATTACTGTGTTCATCGGTCCCTAGACTTGCAAACTACTTCAACTAACTTGAACTAACCTATGCTAAGCATAAAAAAAACACACACACACACGCCGAATCCCGTGGGAGGAGTTGAACCTCCGACGGGAGCGGCCGCGTAATCTGCAACATGGCGTTGCAGACGGCGCGGCATGAGCCGAAACATCCACTTCACCTGTTTATTGGGAGCATGCTCCACAACATTGGCCTTGCAGTGACGAACAACCCCACGACCTTACCACCAGTCCAGTGTTGGAAATTACTGTTCGTGTTTGTAACACCAAAAAGCACTCCAATCCTCCTATGATCTTGAACTGGAATTTTTTTTCGGCTTAAGGAATAACGTAGTAATGCTGTTACTCTTAATATGGCTGTTTCATTCGCATTTAACCACTTTAGCCCGAGTGGACAACTGTGAGCGTGATATCGATCTAACATACAAATAGTTCCCGTATCAGCTCAGTGGATATGTACTGAACATTTAGTACAGAAGGGAATATTACACGCAGTCACAGTCCATATCGCTAAAGATTCATAACGTTCGCTCAGAGAAAATCTCTCCGTCTCGTGAAGCTTTTGAAATAGTGATGAGATAGGATGAGAAGGACAGCGCCTATCCATTGTGCATACCGTTCGCCGCGCTCCATGGAATTTGATGACATTCTCCAGTCGAAGAACGAGTCGACAGTTGAAAAGAAACAACTGCAGCGTTTCCTGGTGATTCAGCATTTTCACGTGTGAACTTCGCTTTACGTTAAATTAGTGGATCACCAACGTATATATTTCATATAAGTATTCTGCAACACTTAGTAGTATTATAAACGTTCGCTCTAGTTGATTTAGCTTGTCTTCTTTATAATAAATTATTTTTGTTACCATTTTAATTTAAGCCTGCGAAGGACCTCCTGACGAGCTGTTCAGCCCCTGTGTTACTCTTTCAAAACAAATCCTCAAGACTTCTGCTCCTGCTGTTACAATGCCTCTCTAGCATGAGGCATACAACAGAAGCGTACGTATGCCAAGAATGTAAATGTAGTTGCCTCCCTAATTTAGTATTCGTCTTTATACCCTGCAATATAATCGTTGATCTCGTGTGTCGGCCACTGCCCTTAATGAAAGACAATCAATACGTATCTCTTGCATAGATTATATGTCATGCAATTAAGTGTTTAACGATCAAGTGTTGGCAGTAAATAGAGTGGAACAAATTCGTCATTTGTATGGTAATGGTGACCGTAGCCGTTATGTAATTTTTTTTAAAGATGTTTCAGATTCGTCTACGTAAACATTAGAAAATATTAAGTAATAATACTGTAGACTGATTTTGGAAATAGTCGCCAAATATTGTTACTGTCGAACGTCCCTCACATTTTAATGTAATTTTAAGATAAAAACAGGGAAATGATTTTGCGCCGCGGCGGATTAGGCGTGCGCATTGGGGCGCCGTGCTGCGGTGCGCGCGGTCCGCCGTCGGGGGTTCGAGTCTCTCTTCGGGCATGGCTGTGTGTGTTGTCCTTAGGTTAGTTTACCTTAGTTCAAGTAGTTTGTAAGCTAAGGACTAATAACCCAGCAATTGAGTCTGATAGATTCACAAACATTTAACATTTGAATTGATTTTGCAAAAGAATACATAGACTTTAGTTCAGTAAATTAAAGAAACGATGCCTTGTCTTTACGTGAAGTTATGAAGTCATCATCCATTTGAATTTCCAGCTGGACTAACTTCCCTCAGCTTGCAACTCGTGTAGCACAGATATTGTATAATTTCAAATATAGATTTAATTGAGATTTTTTGAATTTACTGCAGGACCAGTAAACAAATTGCTATAAGGGCAAGTGGTTTGGGCTGTGATATTTGACAGCGTTTCAGGGTTGTATAGCGCTGGGCTCGTGCGATGTCTCAAAATAATCACGTGGGGCTCTCTATCACACGCACTATTTCGGGCTCACATATCGAGGACGCTTTCTGTATGTCATCTCCATAGCCCTGGCGAACACATCGTTTCTCTAAATAGTTTCAGCCGAACCAAAGTGTGGTTTCACAAGGAAGGCAATCGCCAAACGCTACCCCATCCCCAGACAGCGATCCGACGGTAATTTCACGAATGTCCTTGGCACAGATGAAAAGATTTCATTTCGTTCGCCCCTGAAACTCTCCTGTCACCTTTTTAACCAGCGGGCTTCTCTCCGTTTAGACGATTCACATGTTTCTCGCGATTTTCTTAGCACTTTCAGGTTCCTTCATCTGTTATTACAAAATTAATTCACCCCTGAGTAGGACATACGTCGTAAGCACAGCGGGAAGTCATAACAGCAGTTTCCTAAATTTCTGCTCATCTACTTACACTCCTCCTTACGTCTGTGCCGCCAGTAGCTCTAGATTGCATGCGTTTGTGGCCGTGTTGCTTCGTGGCTTCAACAAAATTCGGACCTATTAAGTGTGCTACTATGGACTGTGAACAAAATAATAATTCCTTTGTCCTAATTATTAAGGTCTGGGAGTTCTTTGGTGGTTAAAGCTCATTTAGTTTAAAATTTCAAATAAAATCGTTATTTTTCTTTTACGTGTGATATTTATTACAAAATTTAGAATATACATAATCGTCGCGATAATAGTTATTGTAGGATAGCTGTTCCTACTAGAAATGTCAGTGATTTGATTCTAGTCAACTTTTTCATTGTCTTTTCTTTCACCATATGGCTTAATTCAAAAGAAAATATATGTTTGGTTAATGTAGTGGACAGCAAGAAATGGTGTTTAAAATATGAATAAATCATAATTTCTAGGTTTGAAGGAAATCTATGATGTGCTGGGGAAAATATTCTAATAAATGATGACAAATTGTTCGAAGAGAGTATTAATGCAACAAACTTTAATAACACTAAGTGTGTCATTTGAAGCTTTTGAAATGTTGTGGTACAGATTGCTGAATGTTAGATAGATGTAACTTATTAGTAAGTACTGAACATAATTGGGGAGAAAAAAATCTGGCGTAGCATAACTAAAACAGGAGATCTATCCGTAGTACACATTCTGAGGCATTAAGGAATCGTGAATTTGAATTGGAGAGACGTGTGTGGGGTAAAATTCGCACAGGGAGACCAAGAGACCATGAGACCAAGAGACGATAATAGTAAGCAGGGTCAGATGCATGCGGCTTGCCGTTCCTATGAAGCGCATTGTACAGGGTAGGATAACGCAACACACCAGTCTCCGGACTGAGGACCACGGCAGCAACAGCTCTTTTTTGTGCAAGAAAGTATGGCAGTTGTAGGAGGGAGACGCCTGCGCCTGCCTCTTTCTCCTGCTCACGCTTTTTGGGACCACTTTAGGTTACGGTAGTAATGCAGTTGTCACGTGTTATACAACCTCATCTGCTTCACACAATTCTATCAATTGTGTTTGCTGGAAAACGACAGGCAACCTTGGCGCTTGTAGCCAATAGCCATGTTCACAAATACGAACAGCTATGTCGTGGTGGGGAGGCTATACTACTAGTGCTGCAGGAAAAAAAGAAGACACGCGATTTCTAATCGAAGCCCAAGCCTTAGATTTGTTCAAAGATTGGACAACTTGAGAAGAAGGACCAATTACACAGCGTCCAATATTTCTTTGTCCAGTAATCTGATAGAGAGATATTAAAATAATAGTTCGAAGAGGTAAAAGTTCAAAAAAGAGTATGTTTGTCAAAACTAAACTCAAATGTCATATAATTTTTACTGTTTGTTAAAATACAGTCAGAAAGAATATTACCTTTTGGGTGCGTAGATATTACCACAATACCAGAGTCGTTATCATATCACCATAATTTTTTTATTATTTACATTATTATTCTGATCCGAAATGTTTACAAAAACTTATAAAACTCCAAATTTAAAGTGGGCCGTAAAACAAGGCAATGCGATTTTTTAAAAACATTTTCACTTTTTATTGGTATGCAACTCCTCTTTAGCTGAATGTAGGAGCCAGGGCGCGCTGAAAATGGTTTACTCTGTTCATAATGTCACTTGTCTTATTACCTCTCACGAATGTTATTTGCTGAACTTACGAACTTCAATGATGCATCATCTTCCTCTGTAAGGCTCCGAATTGTAGCGTATAACATTGTGGCAGGTAACGTAGCAATGCCGATGCGTGACAAATAGCGTTATGTATTCGCGTTTCTAGCCGCAGGAATCATGCCACTAGGTGAAATAAACATGAGAATCTGTCTGTGGTAATGATTGCGTCGACACCAGCAATGTGTGTGTCTTGTGAAAATGGTAAACCCAGATTTCATCACCTGTCATAATATTTTTAAGGAACCCAACAACCTGAGCTTGATTGATTTGATTTGATTTTTCCAGGGAAGCCAAAACAGTCTTGGTCCAACCCGCCACTGCCCGCACCGAAACTAAGTTTATTGTGCGGTATCGCTCCCTGTATATCTAGTAAAGCCAACCATTGCCCTTGAACAGTGCAAGGAGTCCCTTTACCAGTTCTTTTATAGACACAATTTCTTCAGGTCTGTTTGACCCAAATGTTCTGTGCCTTTTACTCTCCAATGCAATGCATTCGAAGATTAGGTGTGATGCAGTTTCATCACCTCATCAAAGATCCTACATTTAGGGCCCTCTTCTGTTACTCCCATTGTATGTAGGTGTTTTTTGAAATTCCCATGGCCTGTCAGCAATACAACCATGAGTCTAATCTCTCTCCTGTTCAGGCCCAGGATTGCAGAGCTTCTTTTAAAACATGGCTTTGGCATCATTACCTTGCCATGTTTTTGTTGGTAGAAACCTGAGCTTAAAAAAAAATGTTTACATATGTACAACTTCTTCTATCTGCTGTCCGAAAGAGCATTCGAGTCACACACCGTGTACACAGATTTCTGAGCCGCTGTTGATTGCCCAGTTACCTGGGAGACTTGTGCCGTGTATGTGTTGTCTAGTGAGTTTATCAACCCAGTTGGGATGAGTCTCGTCGTCTGATTGCGGCAGGGCCAGCGTTTCCTTCAGTACGGTCATCAACAGCCAAACGTCGCATCTTCACCGCGCGCTGCTTTCATTCTTCAATTGGAAGCACGTTTTCTGCAGTTAGAAACTCCGTTTTTCACGCACCAATGTAATTACGTTAGACGCTGGAATGTCATACGCTACGATTTGGAGACCTATAGCAATCTGCGTCAGCACAGCGAATAGGTCGGACGAGTAATGTTTGTATGTTTGTATAGCTTATGGGACTTAACTACGGGGTCATCAGTCCCTAAACTTACTAACTACTTATGAACTAACTAATACTAAGGACGGCACAAATATCCATGCCCGAGGGGGGATTCGAACCCCCGATCGTAGTGGCCGTGCAGACCGTGACTGGAGCGCCTTAGTCCCCTCGGCCACCGCGGCCGACCGGCCACTACGGTCGGGGGTTCGAATCCCCCCTTGGGCATGGATATTTGTGCTGTCCTTAGTATTAACTAGTTCGTAAGTAGTTTGTAAGTTTAGGGACTGATGACCCCGTAGTTAAGTCCCATAAGCTATACAAACATTTGAACTTAACTACGGGGTTATCAGTCCCTGGACGAGTAATGTTGATGGCGCGTAATACCTCCAGAGACAGAGTGAAACAATGTAGAAGCATTAGATGAGGCGGGCGGCTGCCGGACGAGCACTCGCCTGCTCGCCTTACTTCTCCCTAAATGATTCCGGCATCATTTTAGAGTTGCTCAGTGACCGCCGGACAGTACACACGTGGCGCAGTAGCAGCTCTACACAGTAAGTTAACCGGCTTCTTAATAGAATCGACTTATTTTCATTTCGTCCGTGCTTTCTCTTACAGTTCGTCAAACTTTCGTGTGCTCGCGTGTTTATTTATTCAGATTCGCGTTTACTTGACAGATCGGTGTTGATATTTTGATTTATTAGATCGCGTATATATTTTTCAGATTCGCCGTTAATGAACAGTTTAGCGTTTAGTATATATTTTTCGAAGCTCACTGTTTATCAAACTTTTGTATATTTAGTCAGCTTCGCATCAAAGGAAGTTTAGTGTCCACGTGCGTATACTTAGATTCGCGTCGAAGTCATGGTGTGGTGTATTCTCCCGCAGTTTAAATCTCAACTGTCGTACTTATTTGGAACATACATAGGTTTTTTTAGAATGGCTAGGAACTGTGACTGCTGCGAACGGATGGAGGCAGAGTTGGTGACTCTTCGCTCGCAGCTTCAGGCGGCGTTGGCTTCGCTGGCAGCGCTTGAGACTGCGGTGGGTGGGCGCCGCTGTTGTGGGTCGCTCGCGGGGTGCAACAGACGCTCTGAGCGTCTGTTGTGCGCTCCGTTCGGCCTGCGGCTGTGGCCAGCCCGGTCACTGCCCGCGAGGGGGTAGCCTCCCAATCCGTGGTGGATTGGGAGGTCTCCTCAGCGCGTGTCAGGCGGTGTAAGACTTCCCGGGGGACCGAAGTGGAGGCCTCCCCGGTTAGTCTTACGAACAGATTCGAGGCGCTGTCTGTGGCAGAGGATGTTCCTGACGCAGATGGTGTCGCTTGTCCTGTGCTCGCCCCTCTGCCTGCAAGATCCGGGCACTCACAGAGGGTGGGTTTGTTAGTAGTTGGGAGCTCCAACGTTAGGCGGCTGATGGAGCCCCTTAGGAAAATGGCTGCTAGGGAGTGGAAGTGCAACGTGCACTCCGTGTGCATACCGGGGGACTCATTCCAGATGTGGAATGGGTCCATCCGGATGCCATGAAGAGCACAGGGTGCAGCCAGCTGCAGGTGGTGGCTCATGTCGGGACCAACGATGTGTGTCGCTTTGGATCGGAAGAGATTCTCTCTGGTTTTGAGCGGCTATCATAAGTGGTAAAGACTGCCAGTCTTGCTTGCAAGATGAAGGCAGAACTCACCATCTGCAGCATAGTTGACAGGACTGACTGCAGACCTCTGGTTCAGAGACGAG
This sequence comes from Locusta migratoria, assembly GCA_026315105.1. NCBI lineage: Eukaryota > Metazoa > Arthropoda > Insecta > Orthoptera > Acrididae > Locusta > Locusta migratoria. Next base: position 789,543,957 of record CM048755.1, on the reverse strand, counting down.
TGGAGGGACTGAATCAGAGGCTCAGACGGTTCTGCGACCGTGTGGGCTGCAGATTCCTCGACTGGCGCCAAAGGGTGGTGGGTTTTTTAGTTCCGCTAAATAGGTTAGGAGTCCACTACACTCAGGAAGCGGCTACACGGGTAGCGGGGGCTGTGTGGCGTGGACTGGGCGTGGTTTTTTTTTTTTTTTTTTTTTTTTTTTTTTTTTTTTTTTTTTTTTTTTTTTTTTTTTTTAGGTTAGAGGGCCTTGGGAATACACAAAAAGGGTTTCAGTCCCAAAGGGTGGAGGTCAGACACAGGAAGAATGCAGATATAGGAACCACTGGTGTAACAGTTGTAAATTGTCGTAGCTGTGTTGGGAAAGTTCCAGAGCTCCAAGTGGTGATAGAAAGTACTGAGGCACAAGTTGTTATAGGTTCTGAAAGCTGACTGACGCCAGAGATAAGTTCGGCCGAAATTTTTACAAAGAGCCAAATGGTCTTCAGCAAGGATGGAATAAAAAAAAGGGTGGTGGAGCGTTTATTGATGTTACAAACGGTTTATCCTGCGGCGAAATTGAGGCAGATACTTTTTGTGATTTGTTATGGGTAGAGGTTATACCTGACAACCGGAATAAATTAATAATTTGATCCTTTTATGGGCCCCCTGACTCAGACGATTCACTTGCCGAAATGTTCAAAGAAAGCTTGAATTACAGGTACCCGAAGCATACTTTCATAATCGGTGGCGACTTTAATTTACCCTCGATATGTTGGCATAAATACGTATTCAAAACCGGCGGCAAATATAAAATATCGCCCGAACTAGTTCTGAATGCGTTTTTTGGAAATTACTTCGAACAGTTTGTTCATGAACCCTCTAGAATGGTAAATTGTTGCGAAAATACCCTTGATCTGCTAGCAACAAATAATCCTGAGCTACTAAGGAGCATCAAAACGGATACAGGGATTAGCTAACATAGAGTTGTAGTAGCGAGACTGAATATCGAAATTCCCAAATGCACCAAAAATAAACGAAAAATATATCTATTTAAAAGAGCAGATAAATATTCGCTTCACGCTTTCCTGAGTGATAGTCTGCATTCTTTCAAAACTAAAAATGCGAGTGTAGATCAGTTGTGGCTTACTTTCAAAGACATAATATCAGTGGCAATCGAGAGATTTATACCAAATAAATTAATAAAAGAGGGGGCTGACCCCCCGTGGTACACGAAACAGGTCAGATCACTGTTGCAGAAGCAAAGAAAAACACATGCAAAATTAAAAAAGACACAGAATCCCCAAGAGTGACAATCTTTTATAGAAACTCGCAACCTAGCGCGGACTTCAATGCGAGAAGCTTATAATAGTTTCCACAACGAAATCCTGACTCGTAATCTTGCAGAAAATCCAAAGAGATTCTGGTCATATGTGAAGTACACTAGCGGCAAGGTACAAACAATACCTTCATTACGCGACAGTAATGGTAATACTACCGATGACAGCACTGCTAAAGCAAAATTGCTAAACACGGCTTTCCGAAATTCTTTCACCAAAGGAGACGAAGTGAACACTCTAGAATTCGAACGAAGAACAGCTGCCAGCATGCGAAATTTAGAAGTAGAGGTTCCTGGAGTAGTAAAACAAATTAAGTCACTAAACAAAAACAAATCATCCGGGCCAGATTGTATACCAACTAGAGTATGCTGATACAATAGCTCCATACGTAGCTATCACATACAACTGATCACTCAGCGAAAGATCCGTAACCAAAGAATGGAAAGTTGCCCAAGTCACTCCAATATTCAAGAAAAGCAATAGGAGTGATCCCCAAAGTTACAGGCCTATCTCATTGACGTCGATTTGCAGTAGGATTTTGGAACATATACTTTGTTCGAACAATATGAACCGATAGTCAACACGTATTCAGATAGTATCGCTCTTGCGAAACACAGCTTGCCCTTTATTCACATGAAGTGATAAGTGCCATCGACAAGGGTTCTCAAATCGATTCCATATTTCTGGATTTCCGGAAGGCTTTTGACACTGTACCTCACAAGCGGCTTCTAATGAAATTGCGTGCTTATGGAATATCTTCCCAATTGTGCGGTTGGATTCACGATTTCCTATCAGAAAGGACACACTTCGTAGTAATTGACGGTAAGTCATCGACAGAAGTGATATCTGGCGTTCCCCAGGGAAGCTTTATAGGTCCCCTACTCTTCCTCGTGTTTATAAACGATTTAGGAGACAATCTGAATAGCTCCCTTAAATTGTTCGCGGATGATGCTGTCGTTTATCGGTTAGTTAAGTCAACAGAGGATCAAAAGCAACTACGAAGCAATTTAGACAAAATTTCTACATGGTGCGAAAATTACTTCGAACAGTTTAACACTAAATAATGAAAAGTGTGAAGTAATACACATGACCACTAAAAGAAATCCGCTGAACTTTAATTACGCGATAAATCAGTCAAACCTTAAGGTCGTAAATTCTACCAAATACCTAGGAGTTACAATTACGAACAAATTAGACTGGAGAGAACACACAGAAAATATTGTGGGGAAGGCGAACCAAATATTACGTTCCATTGGCAGAACGCTTCGAATATGCAATAGCTGCACCAAAGAGACTGCCTACATCAGACTTGTGCGCCCTCTCCTGGAGTTCTGTTGCCCCTTGTGGGACCCTCACCAGGTGAGACTGACGGAAGACATTGAGAAGGTCCAGAGAAGGGCAGCTCGTTTTGTTTTATCACGTTACGGGGAGGAAAGCGTCACGGAAATGTTGCACAATTTGAGGTGGAAATCATTAAAAGAAAGACGTTATTCGTTGCGGCGAGATCTATTTGCGAAATTTGAGTCACCGACGTTTACTTCTGAATGTGAAAATACTTTGCTAGCACAAACCTACGCAGGGAGACATGACTATCCCAATTAAATAAGAGAAATCAGATCGATAACTGAACTATTTAAGTGTTCTTTCTTTCCGCGGACTGTTAGAGAATGTAACGGTAGAGAAAGGGTAAGAAAGTAGTTAATGAACCCTCTGCCAGGCACTAAATGTGATCTATGTAGATGTAGAACTTGGTTTTACCAGGCCTCCATACTATCACCTTCTGCCCCAAAACGTCGGTTTGCCGACCTACCGGACGGCATACAGTACTGGCCTGGTATTGCTTTTATAATGTAAAACAGCCGAGACAACAAGTTTTCTTTATTAATATGAGCGGTTGCGGCTAATTAAACTGGCACTAATGTACTCAAAATGCTGTAACAGGAAGTCGTAGAAATACATATCTTCAAGTACATCCACCTTTCATTTCATACACCACATCACAAAGGAAACATTTTAAAAATGTAATAGTTGACCAACATTATAGTTGCATGTCACAATGCAATTAAAATATCAAACGTATCGTGCTTCAATGTGATGTAGTCACAGCAAAGTTGAAACAATACTCACTAAATTAGCTTTCGCCATCACAACATGGTACTACAGGCATAACATCGGAGCGCCACACATTTTGTAATGTCAAGAAGAGCGATATTGGACACATGAAACGAAATTACAATTAAAATTATCGACATTGACAATCAACATGTGTCTCAATCTATCGTTAATTTACTGATAAAAGTTTTTGAGCAGTACATTAGGTGTCACTTTATATAGGTCATCGAATTAAAAATATAAAAGATGATGATCTAAGACCCCTTATAGTCCTATGTTTAGGTTAGAAACGTAGTATCCAAGGTAGTCAAATTGAAGTATGAATACACTCATACGTAACAGTTAAAGAAAGAGAATTTTTCCTTAGTATGTAGATCAGCTATTTTTGTGATGTGGAACATTTACTTAAGGATATGTATTTCTATTTTACATGTATGCTTACAGGTGGCAGATTAATCTGCAGAAACCGGCTATCTTAATAAAGTAAATTTGCTATCCTGGCTGTTTTACATAACAAATTAATTGAACAGATCGACCCGTGGATATGATGGACTTTTATTATCTTTATTTTTTGTCTTCTTCCATGTGCCATAATTTCTATTTTGAGGACCAAAGATCATCCTTAATGTATCTTTTCTCTAGCTCTTCCGCTCCTGCTTTCTTATTCAGTATCAGGAGTTCTGTATCATAAAGTGCCTCTGTCTAGAGATCCGTGGTGTTTGCAGAGTTCTTTTGTTGCGTCTACTCTGTACTACCCAGACTGCTAGTTGTGGCTTTCTGACTCGTCGATTGTTTGCTTCTTTATCAAGCCCATTCAATTATATCAATTCACCTAGTCACTGGAATTTATCTATTTTCTTGACTTTTGCAAACTTTTTATTCGTTATGAGATCACAGCGTTTTATAGAGAAGTTTAGTAATGCTCCAGTAAGGCTTGCTAGCCGGCCGCGGTGGCCGAGGGGACTGAGGCGCTCCTTCACGGTCTGCACTGCCACTATGGTCGGGGGTTCGAATCCCCCCTAGGGCATGGATATTTGTGCCGTCCTTAGTATTAGCTAGTTCATAAGTAGTTGGTAAGTTTAGGGACTGATGACCCCGTAGTTAAGTCCTATAAGCTATACAAACATTTGAACATTTTTTTTGTTACCACCACAGGATATTGTTACTGACCTTAAAGTCCGCTTAGAGGGCGCTACAGCCTAGCGGTGAAGGTGTGGGGTCAGGGGCCCCGGTAAGCTCAATCCCATAGCTGGCAGTTGTCCACCATTCTATCCAGCAGTTACTCATTTCATCTCACGATACTGAATGCACACCGTTTCGGTCCTCCTAGCAAAGAAAAATCATTATCACTTCCGGAAAGCCGCGGCGGAGCATTCGAGCGTATTGAGGCGCTATGCTACGATGCGCGAGACCGTTCCCCGTCGGGGGTTCGAATCCCCCCTCGGGCATGGATGTTTGTGTCGTCGTTAGTAGATGTAAGTTTAGAGACTGATGATCCCGTAGTTAAGTCCCATAAGCTTTACAACATTTTTGAACTTCCGGAAATTGAACCCGGCCCCTCCGCATGGGAGTCAGCCGCTCTGACTACTCAGCTACGGAGGTTGACTTCTTCTGACAATAAGCTAGTTAATTGATATTTTTTCGTCACATCTGAGGTCTTTATGGACTAAACACTAGCTCATTTCAGCAAATATGCCTAAGGGGATCGGCTGTGACTATTGAAGGAAGTAATCCAACATTAACTCTGGAGTATTGTGCTGAAGTAGGCTGGGCAAACACTTGAAACCCACTCCGTTTACGCACAAGAGCAGTACATCAACTTATCATCCGTACACGGAATCATCGATGTTTCTAAGAACAATATCCTCCTCTGAACTCTTATACTTCCACATGGTAGACGTCGCCGATGTGAGCTGCAACTCGAGAGCTCGCAGACAACGTCCCATCATTTAAGCATATAGTAGTCATTGCAGGAGGGAACCTAGCAGGATGACCTGCTCTAAGCACGGACAACTGCTACCCACCCTCTGCATGCCCGTATTCTGTGCTCCTCCAATTGTTCAGGTTGGATGATGAAATGTTAATACTCGCCAATGCAGTTCTACCATGCAGCCAGCAAAATATTGGATAGTTAACCACAATAAAGATACTCGTCTCCTTAGGATGTTTACACACACCCCTCTCTTTTAGCAGTTTTTCCCATTCTCTGTCGTACAATCAAGTCTTCAAGTGTTATATACATGTTACTTTTTGACTAAAGGGTTGTATTACCCATGTTGTCGAACTATTTAAATATAAACAAAACGTGTGGTGAAAGAAAATCTGAAGAACCGTTAATCCGCACGTTGACTAAGAAGTTAGTCTAAAACAGACAGGCGGCGCGCCAATCACGGACTGCACGGCCACTACGGTCGGGGGTTCGAATCCCCCCTCGGGCATGGATATTTGTGCCGTCCTTAGTTTTAGCTAGTTCGTAAGTAGTTTGTAAGTTTAGGGACTGATAACCCCGTAGTTAAGTCCCATAAGCTATACAAACATTTGAACATTTAAAACAGACAGTTTCATGCAATTATTAAAATAAAAGTATATCCTAGACATTTTAAGGGTCATACCGGCATGACAGATGCTGCCATAGTGATATAAAAGTACCAAAGCTAACAAAAGGATCGCTTCTTGCTAATTTTCTTAATAAAGGACGGGTAAACTGCATTCAGTTTCTATCATTTCTCTTCCTTTTTGTTTTTTTGTCCAGAATTTCTTACAGGGACTGGTAAAGGTAGCTAAAAAATTTTTTTTAACCTCACCCAGTTTTGGCAAAGTAGAATTTGTAAACGAACTGAAAACGTTTCTCCTTAACAGCTGCTATTCTGAAGAGGAATTTCTAATTTGTAAAGTGTAAAAGGTGGTGGGTAGCAATTACTGACTCTTGTCTGTAATAAAAAATGAAATCACAGCTGTGAATCATCAGCATGTAGTCATATTTGCATGAGATGGGAATTTATAATGTGAATGTTAGGTGAATCGTTTTATTAGCATTATACATTTTTTTATGGCGATCGTCACAGCGATATATTTCAGGAAATGCATTGTACACTTTGCTGTCATGTAATATTTAATTTATTGTGCTACCCGTTTCGGGAGTGTTCCATCTTCCAGGCATTTCTATAATAGTACAAAAATTAGTTAAGCTTCAATGTGACACAAATATAAAATATAAAGATCTTGATCAATGGTAGAAGTACTTACAAAATTACATGAGCAGTTTAGTTTTATACATTTTCTGAATAAGTTGACAGTGTCGTCATATCTATAAAACCAATTAAAAAACAAGTTAAAAGTGATAGTGATAACGACAACATTAAGGGATTCCTGCACTTAACGTAAATAAAAACAGTACCATTTCGTAACACAACAAGTCAAAGATAAAATGTAACAATGTAACAGACTCAGAGAACAGGGTATGCCAAAGATGTAACAAATTGCCAATGTGCTCGCTTCTTGTATCGTTAAAACATGTGTAACGAAATTTACACAGTAGCAATAATAGTTTTTTGTATAATATATATATATATATATATATATATATATATATATATGGTTATAACAAATGAAAACAATCACATTCCAAAATGTACAGGTAGGTATGACTACCTCTATTACAACACCTATGCCATTATGTGAATTACATAATAGTGAACAGTGTCGTCAATGAAGATGTTACAAGTTACCAAAATTCTATATGTTAACAGGATTTTTTATAATACATATATATACGATTACAACAAATGAAAACAATCACATTCCAAAATGTACAGGTAGGTATGACGTACCTCTGTTACAACACCTATGCTATTATGTGAATTACATAATGGTGAACAGTGTCGTCAATGAAGATGTTACAAGTTACCAAAATTCTATATGTTAACAGGATTCATATGTTGGGAAGTTGAACAAGAGGCATTCACCAGCTCTGGTCATTACCAGTACAGTATAATATAAGCATCTAGGATACAAATGTTTCATAGAATAAAAATATAAAAGTCTGGCAAAATTGGTCATATTAAAATAATAAAATAACATTAAACAGAAAACTAAGCATTAAACAAAATCACCTACTACAGGTATGATGCTGTAATCAACTTACAAACATAAAATTATAGGCTCAGTACTACTTTAGATAAATATGTTATAATAAAGCTATACAGACGTGTTGATCTGGGTAAAATATTAATAAAATTAAAAAGAAAAGAGAAGAAGGCAACACATTAAGCAAAGTCACCTACCACAGGTGTGATGCTACGGTCAATTTGCTAACATGAAGTTCTAAGGTCAATATTAATTTTGCTACTGTTGTAAAAGCAAGTCTAAAGGAGTTGATCATATTGAAGTTATCAGAACATAGAAGTTGCTAGCGCAATTCAGAACGGAGAGGATGTAGTACCTAGTACCATGAGGTGAGGAGGCGGGATGTTGATGAACGATGACAAATTGAAAGGATATATATCAACAACAGTGTTGCTCGAAGTATGAAAGCAGTTAACTAATATGGGACACTCTGAGCATTTGAAGCAATCTATGAAATTATTTAAGTTGATAAAGATGTGAAAATAAATAATAATTATCCACAATAGTGTTGCCTAAAGTATGCAAGCTGTCGACTTATATGGGGCACTCTAAGCATTTGAAGCAATCAATGAAATTATTTATTTACCAGTAATCGTACATATGGTGTATGGAATATGAAAATATCTGCATGCAACAATATGGACTCCAGAAACTTGCCTCTTCTGTGAGGCAGAAAAATCGATAGTTTATTAAGCAAATGATAGTAGATTACAACTCCGAAAATGGACACATTCTTCGGATAAGCCTTTCATCGAACGTCTGATACTGGAATTAAAATTGAACAGTAATTAGAAAGTAGCGTAGAAACATCTTAGTTACGTAGGGCGCTGAGAGAGGGCTTAAAAACCAATAACTCGCTCAAAAATTACGCAAAATATTCAAAATCAGATGCTTTATGCCCCTGAAATCTGTTGAACTGACAACTGTTTCCGGTTCAGGGATAACGCTTGAGTAACAGAGATTAGGAAAGTACAGTGGCAGTGGTGCAGGCAGCAGTGTGTACCGAGCGCCCGCAACATATCCCGGCTGTGTTTGCGACCAGCTTGTCAATGGCTTGTTAAGCATTGGCAGTGATGTGCAATCAGCATTCTCTACAGCAGATTCATTGACGTGCGCAGTGAGAATAAAAAGGCACACAAAACATGTTGTGCCAACGACGGAAGTATACACCCTCTCACCAATACAATCTCACCTATACTTCTCCTGCTGCGTGGATTTTATATCTTCAAGACTATGAAATACCGCACTGTGTATTTATTTTTTATGCTTCCGTACCTGAAAAAAAAATTGAATACTAACAGGGTCACTTAAATATCGATTTGTTTGTCTACCTGACTGTCCGATTATTAATACCGACTTTTCTGAATAAGGCATCATTTCAAATTAATATACCATACTAAGGTCTTTGGTCCCTTGACGGCGTAAAAAGTTAAAGCTTCTAACACCCAAACCTCCAGATATCAAACATTGGTTCCAGACTTTGTATATCGATAATCAACCGAAACTCCGATATAATTCGCGCTATGGGCTGTCGTCCTGGAGAAAGGGCATAAACTATAATAATAAGTTCAAACTGTTCAAATGTTTGTTAAGCTTAAGGGACTTAACTGCGGGGTTATCACTCCCTAAACTTACAAACTACTTATGAACTATCTTATACTAAAGACGGCAAAAACATCCATGCTCGAGGGAGGACTCGAACCCCCGACGGGGAGTGGCCTCGCGCATCGTAGCGTAACGCCTCAATGCGCTTGGCCACTCCGCCGCAGCTAATAATAACACCTGAACTACGGAGAAGAGAAAAGGTTCAAATGTTCAAATGTTTGTAGAGCTTATGGGACTTGACTACGGGGCCATCAGTCCCTAAACTTACAAACTACTTATGAACCAGCTAAGACTACAGACGGCACAAATATCCATGCCCGAGGGGGGATTCGAACCCCCGACCGTAGTTGCCGTGCAGACCGTGACTGAAGCGCCTCAGTCCCCTCGGCCACCGCGGCCGGCAAGAGAAAAGGCATAATTGTGATAGCCTAACATGCTGGGCCCTGTCGGCGAGTTGGTAGAGCGTTAGTTTGTTACATCTAGTTCCGAGTTTCAAGCCCTAATCGTAGTATCTATTTTTACTGTGGTACGTTGGCAATTGTAATATAGGGCAACGTCTTCAAAAAATGTTCAAATGTTTGTATAGATTATAGGACTTAACTACGGGGTCATCAGTCCCTAAACTTATCCTAAGGACGGCACAAATATCCATGCCCGAAGGGGGATTCGAACCCCCGACCGTAGTGGCCGTGCAGACCGTGACTGGAGCGCCTCAGTCCCCGCGGCCACCGCGGCCGGCGGCAACGACTTCCTTATATGTAAAAAGACTACTTAGATTTTATAGCAGTGTGATTTCAGAAGTTTGCTTTTGATTCGTTTATTTGAAAGTAGCGAACCTATAGATTACGTTCATAGTTTTACCCAATAAACAAACACAATCGGAACATAAGAATAAATAAACAATTACCTCACACGTACAACGGCATTAATAGTAATAATAGTAACAACAGTAATAATAGTAATTTTAAAAATTAGAAACATAATCTAAGTAATAATACTAGTGACCATGAAAAAATAATAATAAGTACAGAAAGTTCAGGCATGAACAACCACCAGCAGACGCTCTGTGTCTTTCATTCAGAAAGGAAGGTTTCACAAATAAGTGTGTGAAGCAAATTACTTTCGGGCACCGAGCATACCATGTACTCCTTGCCCCATATAATAATGGCCAACGTACTGCAGTAAAAGCAAATGCTACGAGAAGGGCTTGAACACAGTACCCTTGGTATAACAAACTAGCACTCTTCTATTTTGTCCACATCTCAACTTAATATGCCGCGGTGGAGTGGCCGAGCGGTCTAAGGTGCCTCGCGGCGGAGCGCGCGGTTGCTCGCCGTCGGAGGTTCGAGTCCTCCCTGGGACATGGGTGTGTGTGTTGTCCTTAGGCTAGTTTACCTTTGTTTATGTAGTTTGTAAGCTACGGACTGGTGACCACGCAGTTTGGTCTGATAGATTTACAAACAATTGATTTATCTCAACGTGATATGCACTCGCAATTATGCTTTTCCTCTACTCCGTTAGGTGAGGTGTTATAGTTTGTGCGCGTTATTCTGGACAACAGCACATAGCGCGAATTATTTCGGAGGTTTGGTTGATACTCTGGGGCTATACGCGTTTGGTACCAAACTGACTGACATCTGGAGGTTTCGGTGTAAGTCAATGCAATCGAAAGACTGCAAGCTCACTCTTCACAACCTATAGTATATCCTTTTGCTCTAAACTCCTAAAAATTGACAAAAAAGTCGCAGTACAAGTAAAGAAAAAAATCTGAAAAATGTCAATTTCAAATTGAAGACCTTTAATGCCATTACAAAATTACATTGCATTCGCAAGCCGTCAGAAACCTCGGGACGTACAGTAGGGATTTTGGTCCGGTTTTCGAAGCTCTACGAAAATGAGAAGTTTTTTTTTTTCGTATTTTTCGTGTATCGCATATCGCCGTGACGTAGTTTGGTAATTTGCCGATAGCGCTAGTCACAAACATGGCGAGTTAAGGCGCGGGGCGAGGTTTCTGTGTGTTGGAGTAGACCAGAACAAGTGTGCTACATCTGTTCAACGGATGTTTAAAACCAAATACGGTAAAAGCCATCAACAAGGAAGGCCATTTACCACTAGCACAACATATTCGGCCGGCCGCGGTGGGCGAGGGGACTGAGGCGCTCCAGTCACGGTCTGCACGGCCACTACGGTCGGGGGTTCGAATACCCCCTCGGGCTTGGATATCTGTGCCGTCCTTAGTATTAGTTAGTTCGTAAGTAGTTTGTAAGTTTAGGGACTGATGACCCCGTAGTTACGCCCCATAAGCTATACACAGACACGCAACATATTCGTTGCGACGGGTTGCTTGTGCCCGGCAAAGGGAAGCGGACATCCCAGTGCGAATGAAGTGAATGTGGAGCGCATACCAGAGACATTCATAAGAAATCGCTGCGTCGTGCATCCCGTGAACTCGAAATGGCTCCAATGACAGTGTGGAAAGTCCTGCGGCAGAAGCTGACGATGAAACCAATTAAATTAGAAGCCTCTTGGCCATGAGTTGCCTGCTCCATGGCCGGTATAGCACCTGAGCTTGCCATATTTGCGACTAGCGCTGACTATCGGCAAATTATCAAACTATGGTGTGGTGGTACACATGAACAAAAGGGGAAAAAAAGGTTTCTTTTCAAAATGACATATGAATGAAAGCTGTAGAATGTTTGGTCCTTGTGCAGTAAATAATTGAAAGTGTTCCCGGACTGAATGCACACCCTGTACAATTGCTCTGAATGTCATGAAGCATTGCCCCTAACAAAGTAGATGGTAAAGGCGAGAGGACTTGATTGTAGTTAACGCGAAAATATGTAACTTGCAAACACAAACGTTTCTCGTGGACCACTGTAGCTATGACCGAAATTGAATTGAAAGTGTCCCCGGACTTTATGGACACCCTTATTTTCCGCCGTCCATCTGTTAAGACGTCGTTCTTATAGGAGTGGAAGCAAATTCTGGATAACAGGAGTTTAAAAATCTTTAAAGTCGAAGGACAGGTATATCTTGGATTCATCCCAAGCCACAAAGGATGAGTTAACTGGTCGTGCAAAGAAAACTAGAGGAGAGACTGCAGAATGTAGCACACAATAATCGAAATTTTTGGTTATAACAAGAATACGTGCGGCTCGGTAGCACAGTGGTAGAGTAGCAGACTACAAATCTGAAGGTTGTGGGTTCGATCCCCGCCAGGTCCAAGGATTTTTCTCTTTCATTTTCCTCTTCTTTCCACTCTGGCAGTGTTTCTGATGTGAAAAATATCGAGTATCACCGTGGTTCGGAATCCACGTTAAACTGTAGGTCGCCCCATAACTGGCTCGGTAAGTCAGGTCGTAGGGAGACAACGGCACACCACCTCCAGACAGGACCGTGCCCAGCAAAGCACTGTGGTGTTCAAACCAATCGTCGGATTGTTGACTGCTTGACCTTCAACAAGCAAGATTTGGAGGAACGCAAAAGATCATCATTTAATCGAAGAACGATGTATGTACAAATTTCATGTGGATTAGAGTGAATGTTACCGTGGAATGACGGCTAAGAATCTGTCATGTAATGCTTTTTAAATTGTAAATGTCAGCTGTTCTGCTTAAATAGAAGGTATAAATCATTTGGAGAACACTTAGGAAGATGCGTTTCTAAAACGAGCCAAGTGCTAACCCGATTCGAGAAGGCAATCCCGGCGTTACCGTATGTCAAATACGACTTATAGCAGACTTTCTACGTTTGCTAGCACAAATAGCAAACGTATCACATAACATTCTCTTTACACAAATTAACACGCATCCTACATGTAACGATACAATTTTTTAGTATCTGCCTTCATTAGTCTTATGTACTGTAGGTATTGGCAAAATAGAAAAAAATCGTTTCTAGGAAACGTATTTAACTTCTCAAAATTATTTGACCGAATGAGAGTATTTTATTGCATGTAAGATGACGCTAATGACGTACACATTTCATTTAACGGCCCGTCGATAAATATTAGACATAATACGTCTGCGAAGTGTCAAGATTGAAGCGAATTCTGCCCCATTGTCACTCCTATTATATCGTCCAGGTATCTGGAATCTCTGTTTATTGACAAACTTCAGAGATAATCGCATTTCCAGAGTATGTCCAGGAAATATACTAGTTCTTAAATGTTATACGGGCAGGTTTTAGTGTCCTGTGTACGTAGATGTAAGAACGGCGGTTGTGGGAGGAATAGGAACTCAACATGGTCAGAGTTAGGCTCGTCTGTAGTGTTTTCAACGCTGCTTGAGAAACGAATAAACTGCAGCACAAGGTTCTGCAAACAAATTTGGGAGCTATGACGTCATCTACAGCGAATGTGCTGTTGGTGGAGGCGTTGGAACTCAACTAAGGCTACGTCAGGAATACATAAGTGTTAAGTGGCTACTAAAACCAATGTAGCATACAAACAGCGTTATTTGGTGCTCGGCCACAAGGTTAACGATGGAGCTGCGGGCTGGTCGCTGAGGCAGCTGTACTACTAATGGCAAGGCTAGGGGATTGTTTTGTGGTGATTTGTTTTCGCGTCGATGTCACGTTAGAGATGAATGAACAGAAATGATCGCCACTGTATAAGTTCACGATGAGTCAGCCGCGCATTGATACGCACTGAGTAGGCTGGTTGACTGAGCAGGTGAAACCTTCACGAAATGTACACGTGATATTCGTGACACTACAAATTAACTTTTGTATAAATGACAATGAAAAATTAAAAATTTCATTGTAACCATTTCCAAAAAAAGGCACAAGCACGGCCGCGGCGGAGTGGCCGAGCGCATTGAAGGGCTATGCTCCGATGCGCGAGACCTTTCCCCGTCGGAGGTTCGAATCCTCCCTCGGGCATGGATATTTGTGTTTTCTTTAGCATAGGTTTATAAGTAGTTTTTAAGTTTAGGGACTGATGACCTCGCAGTTAAGTCCCATAAGCTTTACAAAGATTTGAACATTTTTGCACAAGCACGACATCTTGTCATACGTTGTGTCACACTGGAGTAGGAATTGGCCGGCCGCGGTGGCCGAGGAGACTGAGGCGCTCCAGTCACGGTCTGCACGGCCACTACGGTCGGGGGTTCGAATCCCCCCTCGGGCATGGATATTTGTGCCGTCCTAGTTCGTAAGTAGTTCATAAGTTGTTTGTAAGTTTAGGGACTGATGACCCCGTAGTTAACTCCCATAGACTATACAAACATTTGAACAAACAATTAGCCTTGAAGGGAAAGCTCTGCATTCCCGGAACTGTGCAAGTTTGTTTGCAGGGTAAGGACGCTGAAGTAGACACGCTATAATTCAACTCCAGTGAAAAAATTCGATAAAAGATGTCAGAACCCTTGCGATCACGTACAGTCATGACTGCGTATATCGTCGAGCATTGTCTTTACACATCTTAAAAGTGGCAAACAGTAGGCTCTAGAATTCAGTGACGCTATAGCTTGGAGTCTTCTCCAGGTGTATCAACGGCCTGTCGTACAAAACGTGCAGGTAACGAGCAGGTAAAATGGTTTGCTGCATCCATCAAGTCTACCGCCGGTGAATGTAAAGCGATACTACTCGTGCATAAGGCATCACAAAAAGTGGGATCCACGTTGGGATGTAATCAAACGTTTTATTCTGTACTCATTGTACAAAGGTCATTTTTAAAGTAAGAACCGTTTCTAATGAAATTAAATTTTCATCACAAATTGCAATATGCACTTTTTCACTTAGTCACCATGAACATTTAATCATTTGTCAAGTGGTGGCACCAGTTTTTGGATCTCAACATCACAGAACTCTGCCGGCTGAACGTCAGGCTTTTGTAGTAAAGTTTGTCAAAACAATGTGGCAAACGACTGATCTTGAAACATGTAAATTTCACATGCAGTTCGTCATTTACACAAGTTTCAAAAACAGTAGTTTATCACATGTTTATTAACGAACTGAAAAGAAATGTAACGGTCAGGCAGCAGTTTTTTGACGGTTGAATCCAAAAACTAGTGTCACGACTTGAAAAATGTTTAATCGTTTATGGTGACTATGTTGACTAGTAAAAACAATGTGCATACTGTAGTTTGTAATAAATTTACATCTCTTAATCCATTGAAAAACAGTTATTACTTTAAAAAAATGTTCAAATGTTTGTTAAGCTTATGGGACTTAACTACGGGGTCATCAGTCCCTAAACTTACAAACTACTTATGAAGTACTTACGAACTAGGACGGCACAAATATCCATGCCCGAGGGGGGATTCGAACCCCCGACCGTAGTGGCCGTGCTGACCGTGACTGCAGCGCCTCAGTCACCTCGGCCACCTATTACTTTAAAACTGACCCTTGTACCGTCATTCAGTTCGCTTTGAGTGGCTCTCTAGGACACTGATACTGATAACAGTTCTTCGACTTCAGCATATATGAATATGTGACGAATCAATTAGTTGCAACACATACGACCCTTTATTCTACGTACAGATGTCCAAGCATACGGTGTGTGATGGTCCGGGATATGATTGGCTCGATTTACATTTGACTAACAGAAAACACTTACTTGATAGTGGGCATCGGATGTCCTACATAAATGAAAGTCTCGTCGTATGTACTTGAAATAACCATAATTAGTACGCCTAAAATAGTTGCGTCGTTTGGACGGTGGTAAGAAGAAATAGAAAGAGGTACATTTAGTTTCCACTTTTTGTAAGGAAAGACAGCTCTCTTTAATTGTGAACGAAAAGGAAAAAATCCATAGCATCTTACAACATTGCTTACAAAATTAAATGTGAAATTCATTAACACCACTTGATCGAGACATTTTTCCAT
This sequence comes from Locusta migratoria, assembly GCA_026315105.1. NCBI lineage: Eukaryota > Metazoa > Arthropoda > Insecta > Orthoptera > Acrididae > Locusta > Locusta migratoria. The sequence goes on along the minus strand of CM048755.1, from coordinate 789,527,972 downwards.
GTTTGACCTCAGTCTCCTCGGCCACCGCGGCCGGCAGTGTAGCACTGATGTCAGTACCTCCCACAGGCATAATAATTTTTGAGAAACTAGGTTCTCTTCCTACTAATGCAATAAAAATTTGAGATTTTTTGTAGGTACACGAGGTTTTCAAAAACGGTCAAATGTTTGTATAGTCTGTGGGACTTAACTGCGGGGTCATCAGTCCCTAAACTTACAAACTACTTATGAACTACTTACGAACTAGGACGGCACAAATATCCATGCCCGAGGGGGGATTCGAACCCCCGACCGTAGTGGCCGTGCAGACCGTGACTGGAGCGCCTTAGTCCCCTCGGCCACCGCGGCCGGCACGAGGTTTTCAATGTAATCCGACGACATAAGAAATGTAAGTGAAAAAATTTTTCCTCCATAATACATCAATTTAAACTCATAATTATTTACAGTAAAATTCAAAGGAAAACGTTCGAAAGTGACAGCACAAGATGATGAAGATAAGTGTCCCATCTATGACGTCCAGTGCAAATCCATGAACCGAAAACGTAATGATGTACAAGGTATTGCACACGCCAGATGGTGTTAACAGTTTTATATAAAAATGCACAACGTTTTAGTCTTTACTTACAGTTTACTTAAAATGCGGTGTTTGATTTGCATTTACAAAGAATTACGTATTACAAAATAATATTTTGAAAGGTGCTTACGCCGAGTGATGGCACCATCGAAAATAATATCCAGGCCAAAACATTCTACAGACGTGAAATAACAATTATGCAGAGAGAGAGAGAGAGCATCATACAGTTTTATTGGCGAAACAATGTTGACTAAAAGAATGATTTTGTAACCTCAGAACTCTTTCGACGCGTTCTTTACGCTTCAGACCGGATATCACGTTCAGTAAGTCACCAGAGTTGAAGCTCTGGATCTCAGTTGCGGATAGTGATATAAGTGTCGAAGTTGCCCGAAAGCATCTTCTTAAGAACATATGGTGTAAGTTACGACGATTTACCGTTAACAGAAATTATGGAAGTGGCCATCCTCACAACTGGTACTTTTGATAACCGAAAATCACGATTTTAAAGGATTTTCTCAAGTACCGCCTGTGAACAAATGGTGTGATTTTCTAAGTCACCATAAAGAACAGCTAATGCAAAAGAACCAACCTATCTGGTCAATTTTTCTTGGCTGGAGGAAGTGTGAAACGTTTAACTGTACTGTAGGATAGCAACAGTAAGCCCTTTTTCCTATAGGTACACAAATGCTAGGCCAAGAGCTATCCAAAACAGTTATCAGTAGAACCCTAGACATGAGCCCCTAAAAAAAAAAAAAAAAAAAAAAAAAAAAAAAAAAAAAAAAAATAAAAAAATCGCGCAGCTTTTTGGGACATACTAGTACGGTGCAATGAATAACACTAATAACAACCAATTGGTGAAATAAATATCCGTGATTAACGCAGAAATATAAATAAAAAATTTTAATTCTTCTCAATATTTCTGTGACTGAACCACTGATTAAAGGAAACCACAAAAGGTACATAAAACTCTGAAAATGCTCTTTGGTCTTCATTGCCACGTTTTAACTTAGTCATTTATGTTCGATCACTTTGGGACTAGTATTCTCTTAATTTTCAGGATATTCACTTCCGGAATCATATCATATTTCAGGATCATTTGTAACAATCGTAGGTGACTATTTAAAGAAAATGTAGGAAAGTTAAGTTAAACTGTCCAAACCAAGGCGATAATAATAAGTCTATTGTTTTCGAATTTACTCTCCCTATGAAAATGTATAGTATTTATCTTGTCGTATGTTGTGTAGTATTCTTTACTACTCGAGCCAAAACGTAGTATGAAAAATATTAACCCCCTGAAGTGCTTTTATGTATATATGGAAAACTTTTAATTATTTATTTTTGGAGAGAAACGTACTATGTGAATTTCCGGGATTTCTCACTCAACTGCGACGCCAGAAACAAAGGATTGCATCCTATAAATCATGGTCACAATACCTGTTAACAAAGTGGGAGGTTTTATGGTGCTGTTTTGATGAGATTTTATCGCAGGCCTATTGGAACCGCTTTGTGACGTTACATCGCTGGCTCCGGGCGCCTGAGAAGCATCCACGTCCCAGGTGTATCCACCCCTTTGTTTACAATATCGCTGTATAATGCGGAAATAACAAGCCCAATCATTCAACGTATTAAATGGCACCGTTAGGCCGAGTTCTTAACGTCTCAGCATCAGACCTGATCTTGAGGACCTGATGTAAGTTTTGGAATGTTGTCACCTACATAACTTCCGAAGTATCAGAAATGAGACTTCACTTGTCTTAGAATTACGTCAGGAGTCGGTGAACAGTTTGGGAGGCATTCAGTGATATAACTGTCACTATTATCTTAATTCCTGAAGATGTATACATTTCTAATGAATTACGTCTGGGGTTCGAATCCCCCCCTCGGACATGGATGTTTGTGCCGACTTTAGTATAAGGTAGTTCATAAGTAGTTTGCAAGTTTAGGGACTGATGTCCCCACAGTTAAGTCCCATAAGTTTAACAAGCATTTGAACATCTAATGAATTAGCTAGAACTGTGAAATAAATAGTAAATTGCAAATTTGTTTCTGAGAGTAAGTTGGTATTTTTGTACATATTTGGCACGCACATAATTAAATATTTATTTCCTTTAGTAATATGTGCAAGGGTCATAATTGCTTCTTCTTGGACCAGGTGCTAAATACCTGACTGAGGTTTATACCTTATCAAATGAAAAGTCAACAGGCTAACCGTTTCCTCAACATATATTCAGTTCTCTTGCGTATTTTTTAAATTTATTTCCGGCTTTGAAAGAAATTCAGTGGCAAAGGGGAAAGTATGTGATCGACCAGGATTCGAACCCGAAATTCCCGAAAGTCCCCTCGCTTGTCATCAAATGGCCTCACCTTTGAAGTTGTTACGTTTTTTTTCCCTGGTAGTCTATCAAAGCCTTCGTTATGGATGTCGCGTTGAAATGAGTCGTACCTAACTAATGGACTTGGAATGCTAGTATGGAATCTTCTAAAGAGGTGTAAACATGACATCTGCTGCTTGCCTACTAGCTGTTAATCCTCCAGGTAATATTTTTCTTTTCACGGAAAAAATCCCACTGGTGTATTTTACGGCCCCCTTTAGGTTTTCCTGTAGTTTTAAGAGTTTTGCAAATATTTCGGACAAAATAATAAAAATGTAAATAATATAAAATTATGTATATATAAAGTAATATATGAGAAAATAATACATAATTAAATAAATAAAAATCGTAAAATGATATTAAAAATATATATTTAATTATATATTATTTATCATTTATATTTTTTATTCTTTTCCCCCTAAATATTTCCAAAAGTGGGCCGTAAAACAGATCCTGTGCGATTTCTTTTTTTTTTTTTTTAATTTGTAAGATCATTTCAAAGAAATTCAATTGCGATAAAAGTTTACATATTTGGGGGTCGCAAACGGAAATAACGAAAACAGTACAAAAATGTTCAAATGTTTGTATAGTTGATGGGACTTAACTACGGGGTCATCAGTCCTTAAACTTACAAACTACTTATGAAATACTTACGAACTAGGACGGCACAAATATCCATGCCCGAGGGGCGATTCGAACCCCCGACCGTAGTGGCCGTGCAGAGAGTGACTGGAGCGCCTCAGTCCCCTCGGCCACCGCGGCCGGCCGAAAACAGTACAAATATTCATAAATGGTGATTATTGATTATGATTCATTTTGTAATAAATTTTTATTTCTTTATTAAAGGGTGTTTCCTAGGATATATTCATTCCTAGATGAAATACACTATGTGATCAAAGGTACCGGGCACCTGAAGGTTTCTTGCGGAATGGCAGCCCATTCTTCACTGAGGAGAGGTATCGATGTAGGTCGGTGAGCCCTGGCACGGAGTAGGCGTTCCAAAATATTCCAAAGGTGTTCTATAGGATTCAAGTCATGACTCTGTCCACGCCAGTCCATTACACGGATGTTATTGTCGTGTAACCGCCCCGCCACAGGCTGTGCATTATGAACAGGTGCTCGATCGTGTTCAAAAATGCAATCGCCATCCACGAATCGCTCTTAAACGGTCGGAAGCAAGATGACACTTAAAACTTTAATGTAGACTTGTGCTGTGATAGTGCACGCAAAACAACAAGGGGTACAAGCACCCTCCATGAAAAATACGACCACACCATAATCGCATATTCGAATTTTACTGTTGGCACTACACAGGCTGGCAGATGACGTGCACCGGGCATTCGCCATACCAACACGCTGCCACTGGATCGCCTCATTGTGTACCGCGATTCGTGACTCCACACAACGTTTTTCCAATGTTCAATCGTTCAATGTTTACGCTCCTTACACCAAGCGAGTAGTCGTTGACCTGCGTGATTTGTGGCTCATGGGCAGCCGCTCGACCATCAAATCCAAGTTTTCTCACCTTTCGCCTGTCATAGTACTTTGAGTGAATCCTGATGCAGTTTGGAATTCCTGTGTGATGTCTGGATAGATACCTGCGTATGAACGATCCTCTCCAACTATCGGCGGTCTCTGTCAGTCAACAGACGAGGTCTTCCTGGACGCTTTCGTGCTGTACGTGTCCCTTCACGTTTACACTTAACTATCACATCATAAACAGTTAACCCAAAGACGTTTAGGAGTGGGGAAATCTCGCGTACAGACTTCTGACACTAGTTCAAATGTTTGTAAAGCTTATGGGACTTAACTGCGAGGTCATCAGTTCTTAAACTTACAAACTACTTGCCGGCCGCAGTGGCCGAGCGGTCTGCGGCGCGCCAGTCACTGTCTGCACGGCCGCTACGGTCGGGGGTTCGTATCCCCCCTCGGGCATGGATGTTTGTGTCGTGCTTAGTATAAGGTAGTTCATAAATAGTTTGTAAGTTTAGGGACTGATGACCCCGCAGTTAAGTCCCTTGACCTTAACAAACATTTGAACAAACTACTTATGAACTAACTTATAGTAAAGACAGCACAAACATCCATGCCCGAGGGGGGATTCGAACCCCCAACGCGGAACGGCCTCTCGCATCGCAGCATAGCGCCTCAATGCGCTCGGCCGCTCCGCCGCGGCCTGACACTGTGACACCCAGACACATGGCCACGTTTGGTGACCGTGAGTTCTGCTTTCTCGCGATGTCTAATGAGTACTGAGGTTTCTGATATGGTGTACCTGGCAGCACAATGAACCTAATATGGAAAACGTATGTTTTTAGGGTATCCAGATACTTTCTGATCGCATAGTGTATCAACCTCAAACCATTCTTCGAACCTCCGTTAAATTTCACACAAAATAATATAGCGGTAGAGCTATAATGAAGAATTATATGTGCGTAGCAGCTTCTAGAGTTAAAACGTCGACAAAAATCAAACAAAAATTACTCGATATAAAATTGTGAACAACGTTTCCTGCATCTGTGAAAAAGAATAAGAGATCAAAGAATTTTCTCCTCTACAAATTCGTTTATTCAATTTTCTCCTCAGACGAACGGCTAAGGCGTTATAAAAATTAAAATACACAATTTTGTGTTTGTTCTGCAAAACAAAATTGTATGTTTTAATTTTCATAATGAATTTGTTCTACCAAGAAGCGACGGAAGAATCAGTTAACAGGCTAAGGCGTTATTTGCAATTAAATTTCGAGCTGTGAAAAGGCCATTGCAAACAACCCACTACTAACCTGAAGTGGACCTAAATCTACTCTGGGCACCCTGTGATTCAGCGTTTACCGCAAATAAAAGAACTGCAATGCAAGTTCTTCATTCATCCCATGTGTAGTATAATTATTGGGGTTCTTCCCCAGGTAACACGATGAAATAGCCGGATACGACTAGCACGACGTCCGCAGTAATCGTTACTTATTTTAATGTGATACTTTTGGTAAAGATATGAAGCTTCGAGTTGAGGAGCACTGAAATTTTACACGTCTTGGGGGGTGGGGAGGAAGCCAGGCGACTCATCGCAGATCCTTCTCACGCCTTTCTGTAAGGAACTCGGTCTCCACTGGCCGCAGGCCCATTCATTTGTTTCTGCAGCTACAAGCCTTAGTGCAATGTGCGCAGATTGAATTGTAAATACCTTTACAAACTTGAATAGTCACTGGAGGATATCGGAGTAACAGATCCATTCGGGGCATTTAAAATCTTGTAAAACTGTACAGTACAGTTGACTGTTGGGGATGTGACTCAGAAGTGGAAAGGGGATAAATAATCAAATACAATCGAAAGAAGACCAGGCAGGCATCATGCACTGACAGAAAGGGACTATCGAGCATTGCGGAACGAGGTTGTAAAACAGCGCTGTAATCGGCAAAATGAAACTGAGTTGAAAATTGCTGAAAACACGTAATATTTCAAAGAAATGCACATCAGATTAGGAAAATCAAAGGACACTTTTTTTATATTTTTGATAATGTTATCAAGTGACACAGTCTACCTTCCCGCAAAGCTTTCTTTAGACAACTTTTAGCGTTCCCCAGGAACAACGACGTGTGTTTCGTTGATTTTGGCGACTGCCCTTGCACTCTCGTTGCTTGATCACTGTGAATCGCCTTGCCTCTCGCGATCTCGGGTGCTTCACTGCTGTTGTTAGTTCCTCCATGTAAACTCTCTCTTTGCCAACCCCACAAAGAAAACATCGACAAAAGTCAAGTGGGCTGAAGGTGCGGGCCCATTTTGAGAACGTCCTCCTCCAAACCATTGACCCGGATAGTTTCGATTCAAAACTTCTCGAGATATTCGTGAATAATGTGCTGGCCATCCACCGTATTGAAACCTGATGTTCAATTTTCCTTAACCAATGGGGATTCTCCACTGGCCAATAATTAATGCTTATTATGTTGATTCATTAGACCACGAGTCGTAAAATTTGATTCATCAGAAAAAAGTATTTGTGAAAGAAACTGTCACTGATTGCCAGTCGTTCCTGCATCCTTTCTTCAAATGTTCGTAGAGCTTATGGGACTTAACTACGCGGTCATCTGTCCCTAAACTTATACTAAAAACGGCACAAACATCCATGCCCGACCGTAGTGGCCGTGCAGAACGTGACTGGCGCGCCGCAGACCGCTCGGCCACTGCGCCCGGGCCTGCATCCTTTAGCAAAAGTTCAAGCGATTTTGAAATCGTCACCATATAGATCATACAGAGATAACTGAAATGGATGTCACTTGTGTTCATGCAGCATCACACTTAAATTCCTAAACCTCTCGCAATTTGCCGATATCTAAGGTATTTGCAGCAACTGCAGCTAAAACATTCACTGTGCTATTTCAGTTTGTCACAAGCCGCGGTCGGATTCTTTCTCTAGGTTTAACGCTTCCAGATTCAGTAAACAATTGGACAATACTGTGAAAAATAGTTGCAAAGGAACATTCATATCAGAGAACAGATTAACGTACCTCTGACGAGCTTCTTCAACATTTCTATGAACTTCTTAGTACGAGAAAATATTTACTATCTCTCTGCAATCATTAACAATTTCGTAGAGATGTGTACAGTCCATATCATTGAAACAGAATGAACAGTCTGACGATAGACTAAGGGCAAGATCACAGTCTGAGCGTCATTCAATTGTGGGACGTGTCACATGGTAGCATTATCAAAAATATCTATAACTGTACTTTCATTTTCCAAATATGATGTGTATTTGCTTTAAATATTTCAACAATTTTCAACGCATTTTCATTTTTGTCGATTACAGTGCCATTTATCATGAAACAAAAAAATGTTATACACAATAGTTCTATAGTTTGTCACAGAGACTCCAAATCTGAACTACAAAAAAAAAAGGGGGGGGGGTCCTAGTTAATACTGGAAAGCCACTTCCCTCCTCCCGCCCCCTCTTCCGAAAAAACAAATTTAAATGCCTCACCCTGTATATAAAATGTTTATTAGAATTTTGTCTTGCTTTTGTGCTACTAAGTTGATTTCCGTAGCCAATCCATATTGTGACTGCGGTTGCCTGTACCTGATGGGTAATTTTACGTCGCTAAAAGATCGCCGTACCTCCGCTCAGTCCAATCATGTTCTTAAGTTTCACAGTCTGGAGGGACCCAAGTTGCATCTCTAAAAGTGAAACGATGTCCACTTAGTGCCGTCTAATGAAGGCTTGGACTTCCAACTCCTTGCTTCTTATTTCTGACTCCCGTGGCGTTCCGTGTACAAGTCTTCAGTTTAGTTGAAAGTGCTTCTATTGTGTTACTCTGAGCCTCCTAGCAACGCTAGGGTCCCCACCAGTATCACTGTCTTCGATAGTTTGTCTTTGTTGCCTGCAGCGATCAGTGCAGTCCGGAAGTTTTGGCTGCTTAAAAAGTTAAACTCTGTTGTCACTTCCGTCAGTGCAGCGGCAGCGTCCTTTCCCCTCGATGTCCTTGGAAGACCAGCGTCGTTTGCTCCCTGTAGCGTAGTAGATCTCCAAGTTGTTCTTCGCGATGGGGGTGGTGGTTTCTGTCCTATCGGTGTATCTATACCTACCATTACCAGTTTAACTTCGTTTTCTGTGTTTCCTTCCTTCGGCCTAGTTTGGTTAGCTGGTGTCCGTTACATCCTTTCCAGGATGCAGTATGAGCTCCTTTGCGGTTGGAACATTTCATTGGCGATCTTTTGCGATGGTGCATTCGGTACTAGGATGCATGTCACCAAGCTTGTCACATCGAGTTGACAAAGCAACTGAAATCACTTATTCATCATTTTCTTGACAAAACCAAGTCTCCCGGTCAGATTATATACCAACTAGAGTCCTTTCAGAGCATGCTGATGCAATTGCACCATACCTAGTTATCATATAAACCGCTCCCTCACCTTAAGATCTGTACCCAAAGACTGGAAAGTCGCACAGGTCGCTCCAGTATTTAGGATAGGCAATAGAAGTTACCTACAAAAGTACTGACACAAATGATTAATGTCGGCTTACAGCAGGATTTTACAACATATACTTCTCTTAAACATTGCGAACTACCTCGAAGAGATCGAGCTATTGAGACAATCAACAAGGATTCAGAAAGCAGCTAGCTCCTTACTCACATGATGTGATGAGCGCTGACGACAAGGGATGTCAGATCAATTCCATATTTCTAGATTTCCGGAAGGCTTCTGACACCGTGTCTCACAACCATATTCTAATCAAATTGTATGCTTATGGAAAATCGCCACAGTTGTGTGATCGGATTCGCGATTTCCCGTCAGAAAGGACACAGTACGTAGTAACTGACGGAAAGTCATCGATTAAAACAAGTCATATCTGGCGTTCCCCAGGGAAGTATTATGGGTCCCTACTGTTCCTAATCTGTATAAACGATTTACGAGACAATCTGAATATCTCTCTTAGATTGTTCGCGGATGATGGCTGTCCATTTTAGGTTAGTAAAGTCTCCAGAAAATCAAAAGCATCTGATAAACGTTTTAGATATCTGCATGGAGTAAAAATTGGCAAATGATAAGTGCGAAGTAATCCATATGGGCACTAAATTTCAATTATACAGGGCGTAAATTCAACTAAATACCTTGAATTAAAATTAGTAAAAACTTTAATTGGAAAGAACACAAAGAAAATATTGTATGGAAGGCGAACCAAATGCTGCGTTACATTGGCAGAACACTTACAAGATGCAACATTTCTACTAAAGGAACTGCCTACACCACACTTGTGCGTCCTAGTTTGGAGTATTGTTGCCCATTTTGGGATTCCCAGCAAGTGGGACTCACGGATGATATAGAGAAAGTTCAGAGAGAGGTAGCTCCTTTTGCATTAACGCGATATAGGGGAGAGAGTGTCACAGATGCGATGCACGAGTTGGAGTGGAAATCATTAACAGAAATGAGTTATTCGTTGCGGCGAGGTCTATTTGCAGCATTTGTTTTTCCAACTTTTTCCTCCGAATGCGATATTTTATTTTCACCCACCTACATAGGGATACATGATCATCATGAAATAAGAGAAATCAGATGGAAAACGGTGCTCCTTACCGCGCGCGCTATTAGAGAATGGAACGGTAGAGAAATATCATAAAAGCGGTTCAATGAACCCTCTGCCATTCTCTTAAATGTGATTATCAGAATAATTACGTAGATGTGGAACTTGTAATTGCCCCTTCATGCACCGGAACGCTAGTTTCATTTGTAATCCTTGTCCGGTTGAAGGTTGTGCCTTGTTTCTGATTTCCTGTTAGTTAGGTAGTTAGTTAGACAAGTAATTTTCTTTCCAGCATCATTACATTAAGGAAGCCTATTTTGTTGTCAGTATAACTCATCCTGAAAGAAGGACAAAATGTACTCCATGAAAAGAATCATTGTCTGAAATGACGGATAACACCTCTCCTGCGTGAATTGAATTGTGACAGGTGACTGTCGTTCTTTATTTATAAGAGAGCAAGTGGGATTTATAGCAGGAAGTATGTTTTAACGTGTTGCACAAGACTCTCAAAAGGCAAAACATATACTGGGACGCAGTAAAAAAGACAATGCCGGCATCATGTACAAGCAGAACATAAATACACCATTTATTCAAGCACGTTGTTTCCTGGCGAGTTAGTCCTGAGTGAGCCCAAGTCTCAGGACTTGTATTGTCACGGTTCTCTTTTCTCAATTCCGACTAAATTACGCATCGCTTTCCTGAGCCTTTTCAAGGCAACATTGTAAATTTTCCCTTCAATAAGGTGATGGACGATTTATTTTCTCAGTCTACTCCAATGTAAATTAAAACGTACTTGTGCAACAACATGTACACCCATACTCCGCAAGCCCTTCACGCTGTGTGGCGGAGGGTACTTTGCGCAGCAATGTCTTTTCCAGTCACTTGTGGTCCGCGGGAGAAATGATTGTATGCCTCCGTGAGGTCCCTACCCTCTACAATTTTATCGCCGTGGTCTTTTCACGAGATATACGTAGGAGGAAGCAATGTCTGGGATGAAGCTTCGAGAAACGTACGCTCTCGGAACATTGACAGTAGCTTTTACCGCGATAAAGTTCGCCATGGCCATGCTATGGATTGCGAGGCCGCTCCCCGTCGGAGGTTCCAGTCGTCCCTCGGCATGAGTGTGTGTGTTGTCCTTAGCATAAGTTAAAGTAGTTTGTGTGTATAGACCGATACCCTCACCAGTTTGGACATTTGTATTCTACTCTTGCAGAAGTGCCACTGGAGTTTTCCGACGCTTTCACGCTAACTAAATGAACCTGCAACCAGGCGAGCTGCTCTTCTCTGGATCTCATTCTATAATGCTACTGATGGCCGCTATACGTTACAATAAAAACGCGTGCAGACATTTGGGAGTGGAATAGGAAAGAAAATACCTAGTAGTGGTACAGTGTACCCTCCGCCACGCACCTTACGGTGAATTGCGGAGTATGTATGTAGATGTACTTGGTATCTATACAGTAACCTTTCTATACTCTGTTGTCTGAAATCAATGCCACGTTAAAAGAAAGAGAAAGCATGGCTGCAACATCTCAGAAATAAACATTTTGAATTGGATAGCCCTACATAGCTAAAGTAACGAATCGCACTGCGCATTCATCCCAATTAAATCTTGTATTTTGGTATTTTTTAAATTAATTTTTCATCACTTTTTGTTATCGAAACTTCCACTTATAGGAATTTTTCTACATCTCTTGGTCTTCCGCCCCCTGTTTTTGACCGCAAGCGGTGTAGCAGTGTTCACATACTCCACTCACATTCGGGAGGACGGCAGTTCAAACCCACATCCAGCCATCCCGATTTAGGTTTTCCGTGATTTCCCTAAATCACTCGAGGCATGTGCCGGGGTAGTTCTTTTCAAAGGGCACTGTCAATTTCCTTCTTCATACCCAGTATAAACTTCCCGAGCGTATGCTCCATCTCTAATAGCCACGATGTAGACGGGACATAGTAAAAACCTTAATATTCCTTCCTTCCCCTTTTTGTGGATAAGTAAATGAACTAGAGGAATGTGACTACAAAGGTTTTCCCGGCGTAATAACTGTTTGTAATCTTCTCGGGTCTGCAGCCGGATACTAAAGTCAACGTGACACAATATTTCAGCGGCGCAACTGCCCGCCATCCTCAAGTGAGCTTGCTGATAGACAATCTCGCCGGAACTGAGTTCCCAGTGTAATCGGCGGCTCCTTTATACCTCGCGGAAGACCCATAGCGCGTGCGCAAGAAGTGACAGTAACTGCCCTCTGGCGCACAAGACATACAGCGCTCCGGTGGTAGAGTCCGGCGAAATCGATAATCGATGATAAAGAAAATTATTATTCAGATTTCTGAAGTACCAACCGTTGTTTTTTTAACATCTGATAATACATGGTTCCAGGATTTAGTAAGAAGGTAGCCTTTGTCTTTGTTAATCAGATTGTCAAATGTTCAAATGTTTGTAGAGTCTATGGGACTTAACTACGGGGTCATCAGTCCCTAAACTTACAAACTACTTATGAACTACTTACAACTAAGGACGGCACAAATATCCATGCCCGAGGGGGGATTCGAACCTCCGACCGTAGTGGCCGTGCAGACCGTGACTGGAGCGCCTCAGTCCCCTCGGCCACCGCGGCCGGCTCAGATTGTCAGATAATCGAATCTCTACGGATTCCTTTAAGACACAGTCCCAGTAACGAGATGCTGAAGCAACCATGTGAGTTTCGTTATATAACATGTCCCTCATCGAGACAATACTCAGCTACCGCCGACTTCTCGGGCTGGAGCAAACGTGTGTGGCGTTGATGTTCAATACATCTGTCCTGAATGGTACGGATAGTCTGACCAATATACGTTTTCCCACATTGGCAGGGAATCTTACATACCCCGGGCTTCCTCAGACCCAAATCATCATTCACAGATCCGAGAAGTGCTCTCGTCTTTACTGGCGGACGAAAAACACTCTTAATGTCACACTTTTTTAAAATTCTTCCTATCTTTGATGAAATACTCCCGGCAAAAGGTAGGAAAGCAACTGATTTGTGGGTCTCATTTAATGGTTCAGATTGTCTATCAGCAAGCCCACCTGAGAATGGCGGGCAGTTGCGCCGCTGAAATATTGTGTCAAGTTGACTTTAGTATCCGGCTGCAAACCCGAGAAGATTACAAACTAGAAGAATGAATGGAAATCAGATTTTAAAATTCCATTGTCAGTGAAATAATTAGAGATAAGCCGGTTTGACGGAGACAAAAAGTAGGCACCGTGGCCACATAGCTTCGTGAAGAGCTCAGAGAAGGCACTGAAAATCCGTACCAGGGAGGCATGCGTTTGCACCAGAAGGACGGCCGTGTTGGTCGACCGCTGGCCCTGGCCACACGCCTGCGGTCGCATGCTGATGAGGACCACCAGACTTATCGTGCAGAAACCAGAGCAGCGACGCCGCTTACGCCGCACTACTAACATACAACTCTTATGCCTAAGTACTCTGCAGATTATATTTTACTGCGTGGCAGAGCTTTCATCGAACCACTTTTATGACATTTCCCGACCGTTCCATTCTCTAATACTGCGGGGGAAAAAGGAACAAGGTTTTTTTTTCCGTTTTCGGTATGATTTCTATTTCATTATAACGACCGTGTCTCCCTACGTAGGTGGGTGCTAACACAATATTTACCGACTCGGAGAAGAAAGGTGATGAAAGAAAATTCGCAAACTGATCTCGCCGCAACGAATAAAGCCATTTTTTAAATGATTTCCACCCCAAATCGTGCATCATTTTCGTGTCCCCTGTATCGGTCTAAATATTCTCCGTCAGTTCCATATGGTGCGGATCCTACAATGCGCAACAATACTAAAAAATAGGACGCATAAGTGTAGTGTAGGTGTTTCAAAATAGTCAAATGTTTGTAGAGCTTATGGGACATAACTACGAGGTCATCAGTCCCTAAACTTACGAAGTACTTATGAACTAGCTTATACTAAAGAAGGCCCAAACAGGCAAGCCCGAGGGGGATTCGAACCCCCGACGGGGAACGGCCTGGCGCATCGTAGCATAGCGCCTCAATGCGCTCGGCCGCTCCGCCGCGGCGGTAGTTTCTTTAGTAGAGTTTTTGCATCTTCTAAGTGTTCTGCCAATGAAACGTAGCCTTCCGTACGTTGTTTACTATATGTTCTTTCCAATTTAAGTCCTTCGTAATTGTAATTAGTAGGTATTTACTCGACTTAATTCAAAGCTTTGGGAGAATATCTGCTTCTTTGCGTATCTTCTTTCGTTTATGATTCTTGATGTTTTTCTTTTTATGGTAGGAGAGAGTGTTGTACCCTCGGAACTTCTTTAAACCTTTTGTCTCTAGCCACATTGGTAACAGAACATTAAGATATTTTCTTATTCTGTCTTTAAATGAAGCAGTCCAATTTATGTGTACTGCAGATTTTTTCCTAATTACAGAAATTGCCTCGTGAAACGAAATAAATTGGTCCGAGAGGTCTAGAAAGGTCCGACAGTAGCGACCAGCCGCCGCGTCATCCTCAGGGGAGACGAAATATGGTCAACACACATGACTCCCGACCGTCGTCAGATTTCGTGACTTGTCAGTCAAGCAGCTGTGCGGTTGGCCTTACTAGGGCTGAGTGCGCTCTTGCAGCGCTGATGTGAAGCAAAGCGGGGCGCCCTTCTTCATTTGTGCGTGGCCCCTTCTTCTGTGGCTGTGAGTCTTGGTTTCTGCAACAAATCTGTGTCAGTTATCGAGATTAAGCGCTCGAGTCTCTCATCCACTACAGACCCTCTATCTATGGCCACACATCCACATAAATCATACCCGTCTATTAAGTATTTAACTCCCGCCCCCCCCCCCCCAACTTTATCCTTGATAACTGACACATGTTTACAAATCATGCTATTAAGCGCATATATGTGCCAAGACATGAGATTTTGAACTTGTAAGAGTATCTTTGTAACCGTCAGTGGAACGTGATCCGGTTCCTCATCTAGGCGGGCGTGTATGACAGACAGTTAACCTGGTGTGTGGCCGCCAACCTGAACCGGCAGCTTGGCCTTCCACTGAATAATCAATTCCAGACCTTCCTTTGTAGTAACCATATTATCTGTGCTGAAATCCGCAGTCATCCAAATAACTGCCCTTGAATTTTCCAAAACCAACTGCAGAACGATCTGAATAAGATATCAATATGGTGTGAAAATTGGCACTTGGCTCTAAATAATGAGAAGTGTGAAGTCGTCCACATGAGTACGAAAAGAAATCCGTTAAACTTTATTTACAAAATAAATCAGTCAAAAGTGAAGGCCGTAAACTCCACAAAATACCTAGGAATTACCATTACTTTTCAGACTTAAATTGGAAAGAACACGTAGATAATATACTGGGAAAGGCGAACCAGAGACTTCGTTTTATTGGCAGAACCGTTAAAACATGCAACAGAACTAAAAAAGAAACTGCATACACTACGCTTGTCCGTCAATTTTTGGAGTATTGCAGCCCAGTGTGTGATCCTTATCAGGTGGGTTTGACGGAGGAAATCGAAAGAGTCCAAAGAAGGGCAGCTCGTTTCGTATTGTCACGATACAGGGGAGACAGCGTTACGGAAATGATACAGGATCTGGGATGGGAATCATTATAACAACGGCGCTTATCGCTGCGGCGTGGGCTACTTGCGAAACTCCAATCGCCAACATTCTCCTCGGAATGCGAAAATATATTGTTGACTCCCACTTACATAGGTAGAAATGATCATCAAAATAAAATACGAGAAATCAGAGCTCGAACAGAGAGATTCAGGTGTTCTTTCTTCCCGCGCGATATTCGAGAATGGAATGGGAGATAAATAGTATAATTGCGGTTCGATGAACCCTCTGCCAGGCACTTAAATGAGATTTGCGGAGTATCCCATGTAGATGTAGATGTAGAACAATTGAACAAGTGAAGTAGAGGGTGGAGGGAGGGGGTAGGAGGGGTATTCAGAAATCATTGATAAAATGTTTGTAAATCTATCGGACCAAACTGCGTGGTCATCAGTCCGTAGCTTACAAACTACTAAAACCTAGGTAAACTAACCTAAGGACAAACACACACACCCATGCCCCAGGGAGGACTCGAACCTCCACGGCGAGCAACCGCGCGCTCCGCAGCGAGACGCTTTAGACCGCTCGGCTACTCCACCGCGGCTCATTGATAAAGATGGGAGAGATCTGACAATAAAGCTGGCTGTGTTCGTAAGCCGAAACCTGCAAACTATGCTGCATCGTGTTACTTGTGCATGTGGTTGCAGCGAGACAGGCTGTTACACTGTCTGTTCCATCGACTGTTCAGTGTGCATACCACACATCAGATCTTCTTATCATGATGGAAACACATTGTGTCTATGAAAAGAGAGAACTTTTTCTTGGGTGGAGTTGACATTGTGACTTTCGAGTCTTAATTTTCTTATAATCTTTCCTGTTGTTCGATAAAATCCCACCACGCGGCAGTGGCCGAACACTCTAACGCGCCTCGCTGCGGAATGCACGTTCGAGTTCGAGTCCTCCCTCGGGCATAGATGAGAGTGTTGTACTTAGTATAAGTTAAAGTTTTTTTTATGTCTATGGACTGATGTTTGTAAAGACATTTGAATTTGTATTGTCATTACATATTGTAAAACCAAATGCCGTAAAATTGTGCTTTGGGGCAGTGATATGACACTGAATATACAAGAATAGCTTATATATCACTTATGCTACGCCATGTTACAGATTACGGTAGACGCCGTTGTTGAGTCATTTCAATTTTTACCATCCATATTCATATTAAAGTGAACGCTAGTCCTATCACAAACGCTGCTTCTTAATTGGAGTAAATGAGTGAGCGAAACTGCCTTTTCTTTGCCAGAAGTAATACTGAATTCCTGTCCTCTAAGCTGTGCCAAACACGATAGCCTTCTTGCAGGAAGACTTTCTGACGATGTTCTAACTGATTTGCAGTGTTCAAATGTTTGTAGAACTTATGGGACTTAACTACGGGGTCATCAGTCCCTAAGCTTACGAACTACTTATGAACTAGCTAAGACTAAGGACGGCACAAATATCCATGCACGAGGGAGGATTCGAACCCCCGACCGTAGTGGCCGTGCAGACCGTGACTGGAGTGCCTCAGTCCCCTCGGCCACCGCGGACGGCGATTTGCAGTGTGGGATAAAATTCACACAGCAGGAATGTCTCCTACAGACACTATTCAATATCTGTCTGGCTCGTCCCTGTGCTATACGCATCGTGTTGTATTTCCTCTTAATCCTTCGAAAACGTTCCAAAACACAATTTGGCGTATTATTGAAAGTAAACATTTCCTACTGTGTTGTGGCTATAGGTAACTGTTGTTTTGTGCAGACCAATCTAAAAATAAGTGGTCAGAGATAATGTCAGTAAAAGTGCCTCAGCTTATCTGACACAGGGCAGACTTGTTCTTGAGAGCGGGCTGTCTATCTTCAGCTCCTCAAACGATCAGTTCCCTCTCTCGCCCAGCTGTGAAGCTCTCTCACCACGTCGCCACGCACTGACTAACCACAAGATGCCATGACGAGAACTGCTTGTACTCATACCTTTCATTATTACTGCTCAGCAATTTCCGTACTGCCTTTCACATCTACGCGACTAGAATTCTGCTAAGGATCTCAGCTGAGCTATTGTTGTTGCTGACTAGCAGGAGGCATATGAAGGAGTCTCTCGACGTTAGCAAACTGACTAGCTATTACTATTGTGTATTTTGATTATTTTTCCCAGTTATATTTCATTCAGCCATTTTAAGAATAGTTTTTTTCTGGTGAAACAAAAGCGCTTTGACAATGCTTTGAACAGCCACGTGAAACAAGTTGGCCCGCCGCGGTGGCCGAGGGGACTGAGGCGCTCCAGTCACGGTCTGCACGGCCACTACGGTCGGGGGTTCGAATCCCCCCTCGGGCATGGATATTTGTGCCGTCCTTAGTATTAGCTAGTTCATAAGTAGTTTGTAAGTTTAGTGACTGATGACCCCGTAGCTAAGTCCCATAAGCTTAACAAACATTTGAATTTGAATTTGAAACAAGTTGGAGTAAATGGAATAGATGTGTCAGCTGCGACTGATGCACTAACTTTCGTCCTGTTCAGACGGACGCTGTGACTCGCTTGCCGTGTATCCGGAAGACACGATGACACGCGTTGTCTGCCATGTCATCTTCTACAGAAATAGTCGAAGTAGATCTCCAGACATATAAAGGCCCTACTCCTATACCAATCAGACGAAAGTCAAAGAGCCGGCCGCGGTGGCCGAGGGGACTGAGGCGCCTCAGTCACGGTCTGCACGGCCACTACGGTTGTGGGTTCGAATCCCTCCTCGGGCATGGATATGTGTGCCGTCTGTAGTCTTAGGTAGTTCATAAGTAGTTTGTATGTTTAGGGACTGATGACCCCGTAGTTAAGAAAATATTCAAATGTTTTTTAAGCTTAAGGGACTTAACTACGGGGTCATCAGTCCCTAAACTTACAAACTACTTATGAACTACCTACAACTAAGGACGGCACAAATATCCATGCCCGAGAGGGGATTCGAACCCCCGAACGTAGTGGCCGTGCAGACCGTGACTGAAGCTCCTCAGTCCCCTCGGCCCCCGCGACCGGCCCGTAGTTAGGTCCCATAAGCTCTACAAACATTTGAATTTTTTGAAAGTCAAAGAAAGGTAGTTATAGTAGGACCAAGGTAGCAAAATATTACGAGCTCCGTGTCTCTGCCCCAATAGTGCAACGCTCTAAATATTACACTTCGCCGCGGTGGTGTAGCCGAGCGGTCAGTCGGCCTCGGGCCGTGTTGCGGTACGGACGGGCCGCCGCTCCGTGCCGTGGGCCGCTGTAGTGTTTGTTTACTCGCGCGGCGCTCGCATAGCGACACTCATGGAACGACCCAGCAACATGACCGCCCTTTCCTACAGGAAAGCTACGATCAAGATAACGTTCTCAGCACAATACGCAAGACCAAAGGCGCACGAGATTGAACGTTTTCTCCGCTAAGTGATGCGTATCGATCCACAAGAACTAATAGGCATTCATTTGTCTATCGTTTCCAGCACTGTGTACCTCAAACTCGTCGACGAAGCGGCCTGTCAGAGACTTCTCCATAGATCTAAGGAAGGATTCCGCTTTTGCCACTCCGACGGGAATGTGGGTGAGGTGACAGTAGAACATGTAGGATTCGGTGTTCGAACGGTGCGAGTATTCGAACTCCCCTTCGAAGTGCCCTCCCAGTTAGTAATGGATGCTCTACGCCCGTATGGCAAAGTTATAAGCCATGTGGCCGAAAAATGGAACACTTTTGAGACGTACCCCGTGCTCAACGGCGTACGACAGGTTAGCATCGAACTCTGCACGCACATACCGTCGTACCTAACTATCGGCGGATGTCGTGCGATCATCATTTATGACGGTCAGCCGAGGACATGTTCTGGATGAGGCCAAGAAGGACACGTTCGGTCTGAATGTCTACAAAGACGTATTGTACAGATACCACGAACGGAAAAACCACAGGAACCGGAACCAACATCTTTGCCACTCCAATATGAAGCGGCAGTAGGTATCGGATTACAAGACAGCCATGAGCAACTCCCAGCACAGTCTCCTATACACATCGATCAGGATTGTGCAACGACTCACTTACAGGAGCCCCAACAACACCAAGACCCTGAAGCAACCTCACGGGACCACAGTACGATTCCTGAGACGACGCAACAGACCCCTCTCGCCGAGGCAGATGGGGAGAAGAACGAAGATTGTCCCGCACCGCGTTCTCTATCAGAAACGGAAGGGCGACAGAGAAAACAAAGATCTCCGAAACGCCATAAAAAGCGACGGCTGACAACCGATAATGAACCATCAGAGGAAGACTCGAAGCAAGAGGATGAGGACGAACCTGACACGCGGTTGTCACCTGCATCCGGCTCCACCGCTTCCGACAAACAACTTCTTCCAGCTGCCCTGACGCAACAACATAACCGAAGAGAAGACAACGCACCACGAATAGAAGAACCCATGAATGCAGAGACTAGCGACCCTCCACAGCTAACCCCAGCGCCAACCTTTTTACTAGGAGATTGGAGCCATGGAATGGAGATGAATGACTTGCAGCAGGAGACAGGTGACCAACCGATGCCCATAGCTGACGGTGTGTCGGATGGGCCTCGTGAGTAGGACAACCACGCCTTATGTGTAGTTTATCCCTATGCCGAGCCACCGAACAGACGATAGATGCGACACTGTGTTGACTATTTCTAACTACATATCACCATGGAACATGTCTATCGCATAGGGACTATCAACATAAACGGAATCAGTACATTCATTAAGATCCAAATGCTACGAGACACGTTACGAGCGGCGGATTTAGACATCGTCTTTCTTCAGGAAGTTAAGCCGGGAATAAATCTACCTTTTTACGGATATGTTGTTTATGACTTTCCGACTAATGAAGGTGGTGGCGGTACGGCCATTCTTCTTAGAGAAGGCATCACGGCGAGGGACGTGACGTATCTACCCTCGGGCCGCGGAGTTGCCCTCACGGTCGGGGCGGTCCGTATGGTGAACATCTACGCCCCTTCAGGATCATCAAAACGACGGGAACGAAACATCTTTTACTCAGAAGAGGTAGCTCCACTATTCCAAAGCAACACAGAACACTACATCGTCGGCGGCTATTTCAATTGTGTTCTGCGACCTGAGGACCAAATTCCCCACTTTCTACCGTGCCCGGCACTTCAAGCACTGACACGAGACCTGGCGCTTCATGATACGTGTATCGTACAACACGGAGACCGACGAGGATACACACACTTCACTAGCCATTCGGCAAGTCGTCTGGATAGCTTGTACGTTTCACGTAACCTTCGCACGACAATTTCTGGGGCCGAAATATGGCCGACAGCCTTCACCAACCATGAAGCATACATCTGCGCCGTCACCTTACCTCGACAACGAACCAGACGTAGTAGGGGACTGTGGCGACTTAATGTTGCCATTCTCAAAGACGCTGCTTGTCGCTGCGAGGTTGAAGAAACATGGCACCGACGTCAACGGAGAAGGCATACATACGACTCAGCCCTGACGTGGTGGCTTCGATGTGCAAAACCTACATTACGCCGGAGTTTCATGAACTATAGTCGTGAAAAGACAAGCTGGCAAAGGACGACCTCGGAGTTCTATTACACGGCTTTAAGAGAACTTGCCACACAACCACCATCGCCAGACCGCCAAAAAGCCGTGCAACACATTAAAGCACGTTTGCTAATCCTGACCACAGAAGCGTTCGTTGGTGTACGCGTCCGAGCGCGGACGTTCGACGAAATTTACGGCGAACGCCCTTCAATACATTACATCATACAGGAAAGGCGGCACCGCAAACGTACACTCATTACAGAACTAGTGACAGAGGATGGCAGACGAGCCGAGACCCAAATGGATATCGTCCGAGCTTTCACTCACTCTTACCGGACCCTTTACGCCGAAGCCCCTAGAAACGACGGGGCAATGGAGGATGTAATACACCCTATGCCAGCTTCCCAGCACACACAGGATGACGCCGAATTCCTGGCAGACATCACACAGGACGAACTACGCACGGCCCTGCTGAGGGGTGCTTCCAATAGATCGCCTGGCCCTGACGGACTACCACATGAATTTTACAGAGCCTTCGCTGATCTCATGGGCGGAACGTGGATTGGGATGTTCCAAGAACTTATGAACCCCACTATTCAGGTCCCTCACGAAGGCATTATGATTCCCGTACCGAAACCACGTGGTGGACACCGACCGCAAGACTATCGACCACTGACATTATTAAACGCAGACTACAAGCTCTTCGCCCGTATACTTCGTGCGCGACTCCACACAACAGTCAAGGCCGCAATACACGCTGATCAAACTTGCCTCGGCGGCGACAACAACGTTCACACCACGCTGGGACCCTACAGAGACATCATAGCGCTGGCGTCGACCTGTCGCCTAAAGGGCGTCCTGGTAGCAGTGGATTTCGATCATGCATTTGACCGCGTCAACCACGACTTTTTACGCGCTGTCATGGAGCACATAGGCATTCCCCAGGTGACAACGACGGTGGTCCTCCGGTTAATCCATGATGCACAATCGAGGGTAATGGTGAATGGCTATCGCTCCGAACCCATCACTATCGGACGTTCAGTACGCCAAAGTTGCCCCTTGTCCGCCATGTTGTTCGCAGTCGCTCTCGAACCAGCTCTACATGGTCTCCGACATCGTTTGGAAGGCATCTCCCTACGGTCAGCCCAATTCAAATGCTCCGCCTATGCAGATGACGTCGTCTTCTTGGCCCAATCAAGAGATGAAATAGAGTCGGCACTTTCAAGGCTCCACCATTATGGCGAGGTGTCTGGAAGTCTCCTCAACCTACAGAAGACTAAATACATGGACATAGGCCGAGGATTACCTACAGCATCAGCAGTACCAATTACGAAGGTCCCTCAGATCAAGTGCTTAGGAATAACATTTCACGGCAATGTTCAAAAAACTGCAGCGACGACGTATCGACGGCTTCTACAACAAATGCGGGCACAAATACGACTCCACAAACTTCGAGGGTTAGACATGCTCCAACGCGCACGTTATGTCAACATGTACTTGGCATCAAAGCTGAATCACTTCACGCACGTACTACCATTGCCAGACACGATCGCAGCCAGGTTTCAAGCAGCGTTTGGACACTTTGTGACTGCAGGCTACATTTTTAAAATACGTTACAACACTCTATCTCTGCCCCGACAAGAAGGTGGCGTCGGTTTAACTAACGTCAAGAACAGAGCTCGAGCGCTACTCCTCCGTACGACGCGACGACTATGGCATTCTCCGCACAGAAACATCACAGGCACCCTTATTGATGAAGTCGCGCCACGATCTCTGCAGCCGCCGGCTCCGGTTGGCCATTTATCGCCAGCGTTTGCTCACTTCAAGATGTACTTTGTAGAACACAGTTACATGCTGACTGACCTACCGACAACGCGAGAGGCGATGGCTAAGGACTACTACAACATTTTACAAAGAAGGAATCCACGTAACATGATAGAACGGCGACACCCGAACATCTTCTGGAAAAGAGTGTGGCGGGCGATTCATTCACCTTTCCTGCCAACAGAAGTACGGACATCGTGGTACATCTTAGTGAACGAAAAATTCCCTAATCGTCAGCGGTTACATTCCATTTGCCTCCTTAGCGACCCCTTATGTCCACAGTGTGCAGACGTTGATACCGACGTGCATCGACTGACTTGTAGCACTGCGAGTGCGTGTTGGAAACTCACAAGGCAAATGCTGGCCCTCCTTCTACGTCGTCCTTTCACGTCGATCCTATCTACCGATGTTTTCTACCCTGATGGCGTCTATTTTCCACCAGCGAAGACGAATGCAATAAACTGGATTAAAGGCATGGCGCTACATTACCTTTACCGAGATAGCGACAAAAACATCCTGGATTTCTGGCAATATTTGCTTGAAACACACACGACTGTCCAACGTGGAGCATCCTACCGAACGACTTTTGCGAACTTTTTAGGGTCACTGTTCACGAACCCTCCACCCAGCTGGGGTGTCCCAGGTATGAGAAGAGAATAATGATGCAGCCCACAGAACCTGATTGATCCCAACGGTACAAAGGCTACAGCCTTGAATGCGAGAAGACGACTGGGATACTCATGTGCAGGATTGTCGACGGGTTACGTTCTTCAAACTGTTGGCCTCCTATAATAAACATTAAATGAAATAAAGCAATATATTACAACTGACTAAAAAAAATTTTAAAAAAAAGCGGTCTAAAGCACCTCGCTGCGGAGCGCGCGGTTATTCGCCGTGGAGGTTCGAGTCCTCCCTGGGGCATAGGTGTGTGTGTTTGGCCGTAGGTTAGTTTACCTCGGTTAAACTACTTTGTAAGCTACGGACTGATGACCACGCAGTTTGGTCCCTCCTTAATGCCAAGCTCAACTTGCTCGTCAGTAGTTCCTCTTATTTTTGAAAGCGGCTTTGGTCATGATGATTCTTTCTCGAATTTCATTTCTCAGAATACTTCCTAACTGATTGAGCTAATTTACACTCCCCGCTTGTCAAGAATGGGTTGCACAAATGTTATAGACGCGGTCTCCTTTGCTGATGGTCACACATTCCTATAATTCTCCCAATAAACCCAAGTCGACCATTCGCCTTAATTACAACAATCCGTATGTGCTCGTATTTTCTTTTATCACTTTGTAACATTATTACAACATTTTTCTACACATTTAATTTCTAAACATTAAACGTCTGCCACTCATCACAGTAGCTAGGAATTTTGTCCAAGTCATCTTGTACACTCCTTGAATCACTCAGCGCTCCACATAGTGCGAGTCTGCTCCGCCCTATGTGTACCATTACTACACAGCTTTCAAATTTTGACATTCTATATTTTAACTATTGACATGGAGTAAAAGCTGCGCTTGACTATATCATTTGGCTCTACGTTCTATTGTATAGCAAATTTTATGCGATTTGTCTGCCACATTCTGATGAATGCAAAATTAATTTTTTCCGAAACCTAGTCAAGGTTTACTAGAAACCAATATCACACAGCTCTTTGGCTGCTCATTTCTACAAACTGAAATTAAATACTAACACAGTTCATGCAGTTCCCTCCTTTGGTGGTTGATTACTGCGCCAATAGAAGGGTATGCGTCGCAAAGTTGGACGAATTCGGTTGGGTAAAAGGCAACGGGCCGCGGCCGAGCGAATTTAGACGCTGCGCTACGATGCGCGAGGCCGTTCCCCGTCGGGGTTTCGAATCCTCCCTCGGGCATGGATGTTTGTGCTGTCTTTAGTATAAAGTAGTTCATAAGTAGTTTGTAAATTTAGGGACTGATGACCCCGCTCTACAAACATTTGAACACTTGAAAGGCAACGGCAAAAATGATAACGAATACTTGGCAGACCAAGAAGTGAACACTCCAGGGATTTCGGAGTACCAGAACAGCTTTCATGTAGCTTTGTGAAAACTTGCGGTAATGATGTAAGTAAATTGTATTAATTCGAACAAGACAAAGATGATTCAGACATCAGGTAGCTATTGGTCCGCGAAAGCAGGATGTATCTGAAAGTGTTCAGAAAATTAGGAATATCGCTATGTTACCATTTTAATCACGTACAGATTCGAGGACATAACTCATTCGATCCAGTTTGGCGGCACTCTGCCTCGAGTGGTTAATAATAATGAATTTGGCAACAATGATGATGGTTATCGGTAGCTTGTGGTGTGCAGTGGTAACGCACTCGACTCGCGTTCAGGCGGTTTAAACACGCCTCCGGCCATCTGATGCATGTTTCCGGTGATTTTCCCAAATCACTCCAGGCAAATGTACGCATAATTCCTTTCAAAGGGCTCAGCATATTTCCATCCCCAGCTATGCGTCTGCTCAGCCTGTCATTTTTTTTCCTCCATTTTAACTGCATGCTGTATATCCGTATGTGCGTAGGAATAGCAGTGAAATCCCTTTCGTGGTCAGGAAATGTGCTGCATATAAGGCTGATAGTTTGCAGAGATAAACAGACTTACGCATGTGCTGAGAGGAGCATCAAACTAATGAAGACCACCAGAAGGGCACAAGTGACACTTAGTTGCTCCAGCCTAACAATTATCACATTTCTCTGCGATTAATACGAAATGATCCATCGTGACACTTTGTGTCACTGTATTCTGCGAAAGTAGAATATTGTTAAAAACGTATATCGCCATCCGAACAGAAATATCAGGTGAACAAAAAATACGCTGATTCGCCATATAAATACATACATTTTTTTTAAATAATTAGATAAACGACTTCCCTGGTGGGAAGTAGTTTGGATCATGAAGACGACTTCGGAAGCATTAATTACACTACTAGCCATTGAAATTGCTAAACCAATAAGAAATGCAGATGATAAACGGATATTCATTGGACAAATATATGGACAAATATATTATACTAGAACTGACATGTGATTACATTTTCACGCAATTTGGGTGCATAGATTCTGAGAAATCAGTACCCAGAACAACCACTTCTGGCCGTAATAACAGCATTGATACGCCTGGGCATTAAGTCAAATTGAGCTTGAATAGTGTGTACTGGTACAGATGCCCATGCCGCTTCAACGCGATACCGCAGTTCATAAAGAGTAGTGACTGGCGTATTGTAACGAGACAGTTGTTCGGCCATCATGGACCCGACGTTTTCAGTTAGTGAGAGATCTGGAGAATGTGTTGGCCAGGGCAGCATCCCATACAGGACCTGCAGCATGCGGTCGTGCATTATCCTGCTGAAAGTTCGGGTTTCGCAGGGATCGAATGAAGGGTAGAGCCACGGGTGGTAACACATCTGAAATGTAACGGCCACTGTTCAAAGTGCCGTCGATGCGAACAAGAGGTGACTGAGACGTGTAACCAATGGCACCCCATACCATCACTCCGGGTGATATGCCAGTATGGCAATGATGAATACACGTTTCCAATGAGCGTTCACCGCGATGTCGCCAAATACGGATGCGACTATCATGATACTGTAAACAGAGCCTGGATTCATCCAAAAAAATGACGTTTTGCCATTCGTAGACACAGGTTCGTCGTTGCGTACACCATCGCAGGCGCTCCTGTCTGTGATGCAGCGTCAAGGGTAACTGCAGCCATGGTCTCCGAGCTGATAGTCCATGCTGCTGGAAAACGTCGTCGAACTGTTCGTGCAGATGGTTGTTGTCTTGGAAACGTCCCCATCTGTTGACTCAGAGGTCGAGACGTGGCTGCACGATCCGTTACAGCCTTGCAGATAAGATGGCTGTCATCTAGACTGCTAGTGATACGAGGTCGTTGGGATCCAGCACGGCGTTCCGTATTGCCCTCTTGAACAGGGCAGTCATTGGATTGCGACCAACGCGAGGAGCAATGTCGCGATACGATAAACCGCAATCGCGATAGGCTACAATCCGACCTTTATCAAAGTCGGAAACGTGATGGTACGCATTTCTCCTCCGTACACGAGGCATCACAACAACATTTCACCACGCAACGCGGTTAATTGCTGTTCGTGTATAAGAAATCGGTTGGAAACTTCACTCATGTCAGCACGTTGAGGTGCCGCCACCGGCGCCAACCTTGTGTGAATGCTCTGAAAAGCTAATCATTTGCTTATCACAGCATCTTCTTCCTGTCGGTTAAATTTCGCGTCTTTAGCACGTCATCTTCGTGGTGTAGCAGTTTTAATGGCCAGGAGTGTAGTTACCTATTGCATCGACAAGTTTGTCGAATTACACACTACACGTTACCGGATCTTCGTTTAGTAAACAAGGTAGTTGGTGGGAATTGAGTTTGTCAAAAGGATTTTCACTGCAAACACTTTGGCTTGCTTGAACTTGTAGAGTATTCTAAGCAGGTCCGGGCACTTGTGCTCGGAAGTACTCAACGTGAGGAACAGTGTCGGCTTTTCGATCATGGCAAATACGTCTTTCTTACCTCGTATACAGTAATGTACGAAATTCGGAATGGAATTCATAAATGACAGATTCCGCCCTATGCACTGTTCGAGAAAGTCCCTCTTTTCTACTTCAGCTCGTGTTTTTGTATTACTACCACACATTGCCCTGAAAGTAACATATAGATCTTCGGTCAGTCTCAAATGTATAATGTTCGTTGCCATGTACAGGATGTGGTAGGGCTTACCACAACTTCCACATATTCGTATTTATTCGAGGCCGTTAATAAACGGAGTGAGGTTTTCGATACTAAACCTAAGATCTTCACCGAGATAGATACTTGGAAAAGACAAAAGCACCAAACGATTTGTCATAGAAACGCTTAGGAAACCCTTTAGTTGTCAGCGATAGTATCGGTTCCCGATTACGTGATCTATGAGGTCACGTACGTCATGTTATCCGGTCGCTATCCCCCCCCTTCCGATCCCATAGAACAGGCATCTACAAGTCAAAAATAGGGAAGTAAGAAAGATTTAGGCTTGACGTTCTGTTGATGGCAAGGGCGCTGGAAATGGAACGCAAGCTAGTATTTGAAGAAAATAGCCAAGTAAAATGTCCATTTCATTTTGAAAGGAACTAAGCCATTATTTCTTTAAGCTATTTGGGCAATGCATGAGAAGGCTGAAATGGGTAGTTCGAATACGTTTGAGGTATGCTTCTCCTGATTACACTCCACAGCTTTAACCACAGCGTAGCCGCGCTTGGATCTGTGCCTACCACACCTCACACCCATGCAATGAACAGCTTATGTACATTTGTCAACGTCTATGTTAGTTAGGCATACATGAGTGACTTTTTTCAGTTGTTTGTCGTGCTCACTTTCTTAAATCCTAGACACCCACAGACACACCTTCGAAGTCAATCTGCCCGAGTAGTAGGTTGTTCGCGGAAAACTCACAAATGATGGCACTTAGGCTTTTAGTGTGTGTGCAGCAAGGAAATACACGGCTGTGTGACCTTTGGCCTGTTTGTCGGCCGTCGGCTTATCGTCTCTGGAGAGCATCTCGCTTCCCGACCCACCCGCTGGGAGGTGAGTGCTGGGCTGGCTCCCAAATCACTGCTAATCATCCAGCCAAATAAGCAGAGCGTATGTTCGTGCTACAAGAAAACGGAATGCTACTAAAATAATTAAAAGACACAGGCACATCTTCACCACCAAGGGGTTAAACACGGAAGTAGTAATTCCACATAATAACCGACAGTAAAAGTTAACCTGTTGTATGGACGTATGATATGGGGAATAACCGTACAAACTACCCTGAAGCACTCAAAAGCACTGGATAGGATATGCTTTAATTGGTGCTTTTTCCGTCCCGGAGTGAACAAGAACTTCAGAAAAATACGTAGCCTTAAAAATGAAGGAGAATGCAATTTATTATATATTAAACAATGTAGTGACTATATAAGACAATTCAGTTACTTTTATAGAATACATTTCTTTGACTTGTGGGTGAAATTCCTGCGTAGTGTAATTCGTATCGTCCTGCAAATTAAAAAACGGTAAAAAGATGCTAAGCTGACTGGCTGGCTGATAAGCTCGAAGTCACAATTAAAAAATTTACAAATAAAGCAAACTTAAATTTAATATTATGAAATACTGTTGTCATGCTCCGTGTCACATTATTGCTGCCATATTATTAGCTTTTCACTACCTCTCATTATAAGAACATCGAGCGCAACCCGAGTTCATTGTAAGTTTGGCATGTTATCTTACAAAACAAAAGTTGCGCTATGTTGTTGTTGTGAGTTTGAGGGGACTAAACATCTAGATCATCAGTCCCAGTTGAGCAATGATTTTAGAATAATTACTTCCTCCGTATATACCTTCAGTTACGAAACGTTAAAGTGTCATAATGACGGAATTAGCAATAAATGCGGGATATTCACCAAGTTACGTGCTACTGTAAATTAAAATGGCGCCTCGGTTGCACAGTGGTAGACTATCAATCCACAGGTAGCGGGTTCGCTCCCCGCCAGGTCCTGGGATTTTTATCTGTCACTTTCCACTTCTTTCACGTCTGGCAGTATTTTTAATGTGAAAAATACCGAAGAGCACCGTGGTTCGGAACCCACGTTAAACTGTAGGTCCCCCTATAACTGGCTGGGTAAGTCAGTTCGAAGGTCGGAGGAAGGCAACGGCATACCACCTCCAAACAGGACCATGCCTAGTAAAGCACTGTGGTGTTCTAACCAATCTTCGGATTGTTGACTTTACCTAAACAGGAACCCACTGACATTGAGGGAAAATATATTTGTAACAAATCTAGTCACTTTTAAGGCTGATGCTGCCACCGTAACTGATGTGTGATCTCCATCTTTTGAATATAAAAAATTCCTGAATCTCTGTTTAAAAGTTAACTCAGAATTGTATAACGCAGACACGTGGCTCTAATAACTCCAATTTGACTTTATTGTGGCCAGAAGGAAGAAAAAATATTATTAACACTGTAGCCTTTTGGACTTATTTAAAAAAAAAAAAAAAAAAAAAAAAAAAAAAAAAAAAAAAAAAAAAAAAAAAAAAAAAAAAACACCCTTAAGAAGAGGAATTAATCTTAACCAGTTCTGTCTAAACACAAAACATGCAAAACAAACTTTGAGACCCCATCCTCAGTAAAGTCCTTATGATCTATATTTCCACATCCTCTACGCTCATAGCACTCATTTGTTTTTCTTTTAGCGATAAACTAACGTTTGAAAGCAGTCTTTTTCGTCTTTCGTTCATAATCATTCCTGAGTATTTATGCTATAAGTTCTCACTTCGTATCGTCCATACTACGGTCCTTCCAGTTACGAAGTATGGCAGTGCACCCAAAGAATTATCCTACAAACTAACGCTGTCAATGTGTCTCCTTTTTGCTTCGTTGTAGCTTTCTCAGAGGTAAATATAGATTGATTTTTGCATACCTGTTATCTCGTTGCTGTGTATTTGCAACAAACGTTCTATTTCTTTTCTTCATATTTTCGATTTCGCGGTGATGTAGAGATGTATGAAGTTTGGTGCTGCTATTACTCAAATGCTAGAAGTTACTGTCTGTAATAACACTGACATACAGTATATGTTATTTACAATCAGTGTCTGGCACAGTGAAAATCTATTCCCATGATACCGTCGATGACGTCTTACTAGACTGCTGGTGAAGGGGTGCAATAGATTGCAAGCTGTATGAGATCATAGTAGGTGTTCATGTGGTCGAAGAAGGAGACAAATTTGCCGAGTTAGCTAGGAATTCGTGCTGAGGTAGGTAAAAGGGTGCGGAAATCACACGGAGGACATAACTTTTAAGGATTTGGAGAGAATTACAGAATTTTGGGAAATTGAAATCAGCTTACATTTGCAAAGTATGGATAAGATGTACTACGCAATGAAGAGAAGTAACCAAATCAAATGTTTCTAAATCTATCGGACTCAACTGCTGGGCTATTAGTCCGTAGCGTACAAACTACTTAAACTAAGGTAAACTAACCTAAAGGGGACTGATGGCCTAGATGTTAAGTTCCCTCGAAATCACAACAATAAACTAAAATAAGGACAACAGAAACACCCATCCCGAGGGGGGACTCGAAGCCCCGAAGACGAACGGCCGAGCGCACGGCTAACCCGCCGCGGCACAGAAATAATCGCATGGCTGTCTGTTTAGTTCTTGTAACCTGTTATGGGATTTTTGTTCGATGGTTGGTACCTGTGGTATAAGTGTTACTATACAGTTCATGGTTATTCCGAAGAATTCTAGTGTGCTGGTTCATTGAATGTGGCAATTTCA
Source organism: Locusta migratoria (assembly GCA_026315105.1). Lineage (NCBI taxonomy): Eukaryota > Metazoa > Arthropoda > Insecta > Orthoptera > Acrididae > Locusta > Locusta migratoria. The sequence goes on along the minus strand of CM048755.1, from coordinate 789,496,717 downwards.
CAAGGTTAGGTAGAAATCACTAGCCGGCCGCGGTGGCCGAGGAGACTGGGGCGCTCCAGTCACGGTCTGCACGGCCACTACGGTCGGGGTTTCGAATCCCCCCTCGGGCATGGATATTTGTGCCGTCTTAGTTCGTAAGTAGTTCATAAGTTTAGGGACTGATGACCCCGTAGTTAAGTCCCATAGACTATACAAACGTTTGAGAAATCGCTACGGTGAAGCTGTAGGTGACTCTCTTTCTTAAAATATGACAGCATTTACGAGGCGTGTTTTTTAAGTAAGTGGCGTTTTGAAATTAAAAAAAGACGTGCTAAGATATCTCAATAATTTTATGTGCACTGGGTACCTGTGTGTGTGTCGGTGTTAGCTGGTGTTGAGCATCGACAGGTTCCATATATTGTTTTACGCTGTATTATCTTCTGAGTCGGAATAGTTCTGGTAATTTACCGAAGGTTTTGCATTGTAGAGTAGACTAATATGTTACTTTGATCCTTGTCTTGCAGAACGTTATGTACTAGACTAGTGGTTTCACTACGTAACCATGTGTTCTAAAGAATTTGTACACACTCGAGTACTTTTCTCACTTTGTATATTAGTTATACATAACATTTGTAATGTAATTATACAAAATAAAATTGTTTCAAGACTCAGTTTGGTTCCCTGGGCCACAAAGGATTAAGATGCTTCTAATAATCGTAGGTCCCGCCGACTGTGAAGTACAGGCTGTTATAAGATTTCTTAGTGCTAAAGGACTAAAAGTGATCGATATTCATCGTGAGATTTGTGCAGTTTATGGAGAAAATATTATGAGTGACAGAATAGTAAGAAAGTGGGTGAGAGCATTTAAAGATGGCCGCTCAAATATGCATGATGAACAACGGAGTGGGCGTCCTTCGGTCGTTAATGAAAGTTTGGTGCAGGAAGTGGAAAAGAAGGTGAAAGAAAACGGACGCATTACGATTTCCTCCTTGCGGGATGACTTCCCTAATGTTTCTCGTAGTGTTTTGTATGGCATTGGGTCCGAGCAAGACGATGACGAAGTCAAAACAGTTGTGATGCAGTGGTTAACAAGTCAGGCGGCAGGCTTCTATGAGGAGGACATTAAAAACTGGTACAACATTATGACAAGTACCTCAATACTGAAGGAAATTATGTATAAAAGTAGATTAAGGAATAGACTTTCATGTAAAAATAAAATAATTGAGATATCTTAGCACTTTTTTTTTTCAATATCAGAACGGTGCTTACTTAAAAAAACACGCCTCGTATATTAAGAAGGAAGGTCGGTTAGCGTAAGCATCGTCATTTAAACTTTTAGTAATGTCTGTAAAAAACTACAAACCAGTTCTTTCACTTTCCTTTCTGTGTTCCACTATAACTTACGATCTCGTTCCGAGCGGAAACTCCAACACTGAAAAGCATTCAGTTGGTTGAAACGGAACAGCTTTTACGCATACTATTTGGATATCTCCATGCCATTTGCCGAGTTCTCGGAATACGTTCTTTAACAACGAACTTCCCAAACACAGTCCTCCGCAATGAACGTAGGCCAAGCTGCGTTTTGAGTTTACCTGTCGATATACAACAAAAATGTTCAAATGTTTGTTAAGCTTAAGGGACTTCAATGCCGGGTCATCAGTCCCTAAACTTACAAACTGCTTATGAACTACCTTATACTAAAGACGACACAAACATCCATGCCGGAGGGGGGGGGGGGAATCGAACCCCCGACAGTAGCGGCCGTGCATACTGTGACTGGCGCGCCGCAGACAGCTCGGCCACCGCGGCCGACACGGAATATACCCACGAAAGTATTGATATCTGCCGTTATTGCAGTGGTTCTCGTAACTTTCTGGGCACTGATTTCGTTTCAAATATGAATGCAGTGCCTACTTTTGTTTGATTTTGGAGCAGACGGCCGCAAGCACGGATGTATTTATCGGAAGCAGCGCGACTTGTGGTACCGCCACAACTTGGTCAGGTGAGGCCGGGACACAGACGCGGCGCGGCCGGAGCGCAGAATAGACGCCCTGAGGCATCCCAACTGCTCGGCAGTATGCCCGCATTGACAGCCGACTGCGGTTACAGGCGCACCTGCCCAACGTTTTCCACACGGCATTCATCTTACAAGGAGACCGCATGGGTATCGGATTATAGAATTTCTTTCTGTTGATGGTACGTGAAGTTCAGAACTTAAACAACAATCAGCCAAAGGCATCTCTCAAAAAGTTTCGCAAAATACACTTAAGTACTAAGTACCAATGATTAAAACGATTGCTTCATCTGTACTTGTAATGCAGATGGTAACTTTCTGGCCTTCCAACCTCAGGGTCTGTGGTTCGAATCCTGTCATGGTAATTTTCTTTCAGTTGTGTTCGAATACTTACACAATTTTAATATCTAATGATAATTTTTATTAAAAGTGCGCGTGTTTTTGTTTATTCGTAATTTTCTGTGTTTTTATGGTAAGGTAAAGCAGCCACCAATCCGAAGATTCGTTTGAACACCACAGTGCTTTACTAGGCATGGTCCTTTTTGGAGGTGGTATGCCGTTGCCTTCCTCAGACATTCGAACTGACTTACCCAGCCAGTTATAGGGGGACCTACAGTTTAACATGGGTTCCGAACCACGGTACTACTCGGTATTATTCACATGATCAGTACTGCCAGAGGTGAAAAAAGTGGAAAGTGACAGATAAAAGTCCTAGGATCTGGCGGCGATCGAACCCGCGACCTTTGTATTTGTAGTCTGGCACTCTACCACTGTGCAACCGAGGCGCACAGATTGTTAATAATGATAGTCAATCTAAAAACGTAAGTTACATTTTTTACAGTATTGGCTTCACTATTCGTTGACGGCGGTAGTCTTTGAATGTTCAGTTTGTGAACAGCTACGGCACTATATTTGGACAGTCATCTCCTTAGATACTAATGGCTTCCCAAGAAACTATCCTACTCAACCACCGTTTTACGTAACGACAAGGTTTTCAACCCGTCTACATACACATAAACAAAAATTTGACACAACACGTGGAATTAGAGATCCGAAAATGTTTTATATAACTGAATGTGAAAACGCAAGAAAATATGTCCCAGTGGGATTCGAACCTCCGACTGCATAGTTGTACCGTCAGTACGCTACCACATGAGCTAAACCGACAGATGCAGCAGCCGTTCTAATTATAGTACTGGTACTTACGTGCAATATCCAAAATTTCAAAGCGATTGCTGGCCGCGGTGGCCAAGCGGTCTGCGGCGCGCCAGTCACGGTCTGTACGGCCACTACGTTCGGGGGTTCGAATCCTCCTTCGGGCATGGATATTTGTGCCGTCCTTAGTAATAGCTAGTTCATAAGTAGTTTCTAAGTTTAGGATCTGATGACCCCGTAGTTAAGTCCCATAAGCTATACAAACATTTGAACATTTCAAAGCGATTTTTGAGAGTTGTGTCGAATAGCTTTGGTTGATTGTTATTTAAGTTCTGAACTTCACGTACCATAAATACAAAGAAATTCTACAATACGATACCCATGTGGTCTCCTTGTTAGACAGTGTTTTGATTGTTGAGGGGGAAAACTCAGTAGAATTTTCTTCACTGAACAGTTCTGATCGCTCCGATTTCAGACGTTTTATACGTGGTAGGCCATCTTCCGAGTTTTTATACTTGGTAGGACGGTGTGTGGGGCAGTAATGCCCAGGAATGTTTTATTCTGTTTTCAGTATCGCATATTACTTGCAAGTTGCAACCCTGTACCTTTTGAGGGCTCAGAGTATCGTGCCGGTGTGTGAGGAACACTGGATTGTAACAGAGAAAACGTGCCACCGACTGACAATAAACGCTGATGATTACATGGACAGCAGTTATTTGCGATGTTGGCTTTTTGCAGCTAGTAATGAAGGAAATTGTGGTGCTGACCTCATTCTATGTAAATGAACTTGGAGTAGTTGTTGTTCTTGTTTGTTAAGCTTAACTGCGGGGTCATCAGTCCCTAACCTTACAAACTACCTATGAACTCCCGATCGAACTCGGAGTGTACCACCACGTATGGCAACCGACGAGACTCATCGAAATACCGTTGATGAATTCCTCAGCAAAAATCCTAAGACAGGGTTCTAGCCTTTACATTATTATTCAATCTGTGAATTGAGCAAGCCATCAAGGAATACAAGGAGAATATCTGGACAAGGGATTAAAGTCCGAGGAGAAGAAATAAATAATAGCGGTATTCCGATCACACTGCGGCCGGCTGCAGAAGTTCCAATGGCTGGTATAGTCCGTGCCACGTGGAATTACTGCACTTGTGGGGCCAAAGCAGGTCCAACATGATGTTAGGAAGTATGCCATGACTTTCGTCACCTCTCTGTAATATCTCTGCTAAATACCTATACATACAACTCTTGACTTCGTTTCCTTTAAACGCAAGCAGAGGATGTTGTCTACAGCATTTGATATATAAAGCTGCGCCTTACTGAGAATTGTTAACTACTTCTAACCTCAATGCTCCAGCCTTGACGGAGTCAAATTTGCTGTGATATCGAAATGTTTTTGTTTACTCTCTACTTTTGGTGTCTGTTTATTATTACTGGTCCAACATGTTCCGGTAAATGTCCTGTTTCCGTTGTCGTTTAGTTACCATACATTTTTATTCACATATACATCACGCCTGCCATATCGCCTCGTGTGACATAACAGTCCGTTCCATATTTAATGATTTTTTTATTTAATTCCTTCTACAAATTTTTGTTTTGCCTTCTTTAGTGTTTACGTACATTTTGAATAACTTTGGGGATAGGACACAACCATGTCCCATTCAGTTCTCAACTACACACACACATACACACACACACACACACACACACAGAGAGAGAGAGAGAGAGAGAGAGAGAGAGAAAGAGAGAGAAAGAGAGAGAAAGAGAGAGGGGGGAGGGAGGGAGGGAAAGACAAAACACACGCCGGCCGCGGTGGCCGGGGGGACTGAGGGGCTCCAGTCACGGTCTGCACGGCCACTACGGTCGAGGGGTCGAATCCCCCCTCGGGCATGGATATTTGTGCCGTCCTTAGGATTAGTTAGTTCATAAGTAGTTTGTAAGTTTAGGGACTGATGGCCCCGTAGTTAAGTCCCATAAGCTTTACAAACATTTGAACATTTTTGTGTTTTGTTGAACAAAACACACAAATGTTCAAATGTTTGTAAATCTATCGGACCAAACTGCGTGGTCATCAGTCCGTAGCTTACAAACTACTTAAACCTAGGTAAACTAACCTAAGGACAAGACACACAACTATGCTCCAGGGAGGACTCGAACCTCCACGGCGTGCAACCGCGCGCTCCGCAGCGAGACGCTTTAGACCGCTCGGCTACTCCGCCGCGGCAGACAAAACACACACACCAATGCGCGATGAAGGACTCGTACCTCCAACGGGAGCGGCCGCGAAATCCGTGATATGCTATCTAGACCGCGCGGACTGTCTGCATTCCTTGTACGCGAGTAATGATCATTTACTGGCACGCTGTCCGCCTCCGTAGCTCAGCGGTAGCGTCGCTGACTACCACGCAGGAGGCCCGGGTTCGATTCCCGCCAGGGGACTGGGTGTTGTGTGTTGTCCTAATCATCATCAACTCATCATCATTGGCACGCGGCGTCAAATAAAAAGACTTACACTACGGCGGACGAACAATCCCCAAGGGATCTCCTGCCCAAGAAAGACATACGCTCATTTCATTTCCACTGGCACGCTAGGGTGGACGGCATACAGTTCGTAGCGATGGAGGCGCCAATTACGGGGACTGGCCAGATGGAAACTCGGATTGATAAATGAAAGGAGACTGATGATTCTCTATGCCATGGATTCTGCTTGATTGTATTACACTTTAGCCGGCCGCGGTGGCCGAGGGGACTGCGGCGCGCCAGTCACGGTTTGCACGGCCACTACGGTCGGGGGTTCGAATCCCCCCTCGGGCATGGCTATTTGTGCCATCCTTAGGATTAGCTAGTTCATAAGTAGTTTGTAAGTTTAGGGACTGATAACCCCGTAATTAAGTCCCATAAGCTATACAAACATTTGAACATTTTTATTACACTTTAATATTCAACAACTATCTGTGAATGATGATAGTTTTCAGAAACAAATCCAATGAAAAGAGAGAGAGAGAGAAAGGAAGGAATATTAGCGTTTAGCACACGTTCGAATAGTTTTGTCAAGGGTGGGAAAGGAAATCGGCCGTGCCCTTTGAAAGGAATCATACAGGCAATTTGTGTGGAGTGATTGGAAAACCCAAATCAGAATGGCCGGAGGCGGTATGCGAGTCCAGTGAGTTAGCGCTGCTGACTCGGCATTTCGTAGTGTTCAAATGTTTGTAAATACATCGCACTCAACTGCGTGGTTGTTACAAACTACTTAATCCGAGGCAAACTAACCTAAGGACAACACAAAGACCGAAGCCCGAGGGGGGACTCGAACCCCGCCGGCGAACGGCCGCGCACCGCGCAGCACGGCGCCGCCCAGCGCGAACGGCTAATCCGCCGCGAGTCTCGCAATTTCAGTTGCAGCTGCGTCCATATGCAGTTTATGGATCGTCTCCACTGCCAAGGCGCTTCTTGGGGATTACAAATATGACGAGTCACAGTTTAAATGTTTGTTAAGCGTAAGGGACTTAACTGCGGGGTCATCAGTCCCTAAAGTTACAAACTACTTATGAGCTATCTTATACTGAAGACGACACGAATATCCATGCCAGAGGGGGGATTCGTACCCCCGACCGTAGCGGCCGTGCAGACTGTGACTGGCGCGCCGCAGACCGCTCGGTCCCTGCGGGCGGCACGAGTCAGAATTATTGTGTACGTGGTGAATGAATGAAATGGAGCTGCGTCGTAGGTTCCTCTGAAAGGGTTTGAGCGTCATTTAACGTCGCGTGGCGCACTGTTACGGAACCGGTGAGTCAAGTGGGCGTGACCGCGGAAGTGCCTGACAACTACTGGCCGAGTGACGCCCTGGCGTGTCCGTAGCTTACAAACTACTTAAACTAACCTACGGAGAACACACACACCCATGCCCGAGGGAGGACTCTAACATCCGACGGCGAGCAACCGCGCGCTCCGTAGTGAGGCGCCTTAGACGATATCAATTCTGATCCGATGATGGCAGGTGCTACCTGGTGGATAGTAAACTTACTATCGTTCGCCGCCAAGCAGCGTCATCTGTGTGCACTCTTCAGCAGAGAAAAACTAACGGGCGTCATGCCACAACACACACTAGTGCTGCCTGCACGGCCAGTACGGTCGGGGGTTCGAATCCCCCCTCGGGCATGGATATTTGTGTCGTCCTTAGTGTTAGGTAGTTCTTAAGTAGTTTATGAGTTCTGGGACTGATGACCCCGTAGTTAAATCCCATAAGCTTAACAAACATTTGAACTCTGACTCGTCATATTTGTAATCCCCAAGAAGCGCCTTGGCAGTGGAGACGATCCATTAACTGCATTTTTTTTTCCTCTCGTGCTGCCTGAGCGAGTCTTAAAGGGATTTCCGAGTGCCGGGTGACTGCCACACAAGCTGCACGTGCAGCAACGACGCTGCTCACGTAAACATTCTCACCAAATTTTGGGGCGTCACTGCAGCACAGACGACCGCCAAGATGGTAGCATTATAAGAACAGCAGGGCAGAGATAAGAGGGTTGTGTCGACACGACTGCACGAATCTGGCCCGTCAGAGGACCACTTGCGAGATGGGACGGCGGACTGCGCTCCTCAGTGACGGAAACAGATTTTGCCTCCACCCGAGTGGCGATCGGTAGCGATAGAGCGCATTCGCGGTAAGACGCACTAGCCCCAACCCAGGACTTATGCTGTGTTTCTGCAGGGAACGGTGACCAGAGCTCGGGACGAGCAGAATGTTGTAAGACCAGTTATTTTGTCATTCTTCAGAGATAAAGGTGACGCGTTGTTCGAGCAGGATAATGGTAGCTCAAACACAATGCGTAAAAGTGAAAGTGCTCTGCAAGACGTGCAGCGACAGCATCATCTGGGACTTCTCCAGTCGACCGAGTGCCGTATACGATGCGACACGTGCCACTCGCCAGTGCACAACTCTTGCAGTGTCTGTTTAGCTACCGCCTCAGTCACAGCAGACGTCGTCTTCATAACTCGTAAGTAATACAGTAATTTGAGTTTTGTCTGCGCGTTTTCGTTTCAGTTTGTAAATTTAACCTGTACTCACGTGCATATTAGATTCAAATTCTCGTTTAAGAAACAGTGGAATCTTCCTTTGAGCGCAGTACAGAATATACCGCTATTCGTAAGTGTAACCGGCTTCCTACTAGAAGTGACATATTTCGACTGTTCTGCGAGGTTCTTGCTTCTGTTTATTAACTTTCTCATGTGCTCGCGTGTATATTAGATTCAGATTCGCGTGAAGTACCTGGTTAGAGTATTCTTCCGCCGTGTGAATCCCGACAGTCGTCTGTTTTGTTTCCGTTGGATTAGTACCAGCTCCAGTCGTCTTCGTTTACCGTAGTTACCCTCCGTCGAGCCTACAACGCGTCCTTCTAGTCATTAGTTTTTCTGGGCATTATAAGCAAGAATAGGGACTGTGACTGCTGTGTGCAGATGCAGACTGAGCTGGTGACACATCGCTCCCCGCTACGAGCTGTGTTAACCTCGGTTGAGGGGCGTCGTTGTCGGCCGGTCGTGGGAACCGAACGGATGCCGGCGTGTCCAGCGATCGGCCACGTCCCCTGTTACTGCTCGAGACGCCACCCGAGGTTGTGTGGGAGCTCGCTCCAGTGCGTGGCAGGTGTCGTAACACATTCCGGGGGACCGATCCTAGCGCCTCCCCAGTTCATCTTTCGAACAGGTTCGAGGAGCTATCTGTTCAGGAAAATGTACCTGAGCCGGTGGTGTCGGTCATCCTGAGGTCACCACGCAACCTCCAAGATCCACGCTTTCAAGGAGAGTGAGTTTGTTCGTAGTTGGGAACTCCAACGTTAGGCGGGTAATAGATCCCCTTTGGGAGATGGTTGCCAAAGAGAAACTCCATGTACACTCTTTGACAAAAAATCTGGCCGCCGGCCGACCGCCGTTGAGCCTAAGTCCGAGCCGATCGCGACATGCGACAATAAACGTGGCCGCGCTGATTCGCTCTAAGTCCGGCTATCTGCACATTCTGGCAACACTGTAAACTGCGGAAGTTCATACAGTACTTCTTATGTGCAGATAGAAGCCCTGTAGGTCAGCTACATCCTTGGTCTCGCGGTAAAGTGTGTGACTTCCACGTAAAAGCATTGGTGATCGAGGCCGACTGTTGACAAAAATTTTAATTTCACGTCACTCGTGCGTGCTGATGCCACATGTGTAAGGGAAGCATATGCGTAACGTATTTCATTTTTTGGTACACTGGTAGTAATATTCCGGCCCAATAACATTGCTGCCTCTGGCCGCAGCACTTGGCAGAGCTCTCCGCGGCCCAGACACCTCGCCGGCAGCAGCGGTGGCGGCGCTACACAGCGCTGCCTCGCCCACTGCCCACAGCGCCTGCCGCCGCTCATCGCCCTGGATATGGAAAATGCTGTAGTGTTGCTGAGTGGTTATCCACAAAAAAGGTTGCGATGTGTATTTCAGACGCAATACCAGTGGAGCAGACCACCCATTTTGAATGATGAGCATATTATAACACTAATACATTATACAGGCAAAACATTGTCATAGTCATTGATCCAATCAAATGGCACTCTACGATGGTTAATACTTATTTGTGGTTTAAATCGCGGCCGTCCTAGTTCGTAAGTAGTTCATAAGTAGTTTGTAAGTTTAGGGACTGATGACCCCGTAGTTAGGTCCAATAGACTATACAAACATTTGAAACATTTCCTTAATGGATACAGTAGAAGAACCTGCTTCGAACTCCGGTACGGGATTAAATTTTCAACCACCTCATTGAATTTAAATCAATACCCACAAAAAACAACTACAACGTCTCACATCCTTGGTTGTAATTTAGCTGCAAAGGATCATGGTAACAGATTCCTCACACACACACACACACACACACACACATATATATATATATTAGGTGTCTCTCCTAAGAGTCGTCAGGCGCATTTTCTCTGGTGTTTGAGCAGATATTTGCAATTTCGTTTTTGCTATGTATATCTGGACTCGGCCCAAACAAATTCTGCTCCTCACGCCATTCCTGCGACGCCAGGTGTAAGTGTAAGGCGTCGGTTTGTTTCCCGACACGAACAAAAGATTTTTGAAGCGAAATTTTTTGTGTTCAATCGATAGAACAGTCCCAAATTAGTCTAGTGTGATATTCAGTTTATCGAAATATATTAACAGAGACAGTAAAACACGACAATTGACCAGTACTACAGAAGCGGCTGTGTAGCGCAGCAGCAGGCGGCGCGAGGCGTGGCGGCACACGCGACGCGGCAAGACTGCGAACGCATGTTTACCGATGCGACAAGTCCTGTACGACAGTGTAGCTGTACGACATTTCGATAAACTGAATATCACACTAGACTAATTTGGGACTGCTCTATCGATTGAGCACAAAAAATTTCGCTTCAAAAATCTTATTGTTCGTGACGGGAAACAAACCGACGCTTTACATCTACACCGGGCGTCGCACGAATGGCGCGAGGAGCGGAATTTGTTTGGCCTGAGTCCAGGTACACATTGCAAAAGAGAAATTGTAAATATTTGCTCAAACACCAGAGAAAAAGCGCCTGAAGACTCTTAGGTGATACACTATATAGGTGATACACTATATATATATATATATATATATATATATATATATATATATATATATATATATATATAGGGTGTTTCAGTTGTTTGTGTGTTTGTTAAGCTTATGGGACTTAACTACGGGGTCATCAGTCCCTAAACTTACAAACTACTTATGAACTACTTACGAACTAGGACGGCACAAATATCCATGCCCGAGGGGGGATTCGAACCCCCGACCGTAGTGGCCGTGCTGACCGTGACTGGAGCGCCTCAGTCACCTCGGCCACCGCGGCCGGCTAGGGTGTTTCACTAAGTGTGTTTGCCTCTGTAACTTATAATAGGTGACGGGAAATTTTAATGCGGTAGGTCAACACAAGAAATGTTACACTTTCTGTGGAGCTATGAACATAGTTTATTGTATCATTTTCCAAAGAGTTACACCACAAAGATATAATTTTTTAAATGGAACAATAGTTTTTTCTATCGTGTATTGGATTCGTTTAAACCAGCTGCGTCCAAATCAATTTAAACTACATTCCTATCACTGTTAGTTTGGGAGCTACAACCCTTTAAAGTTCAGGGGGCGGAGGCTACGACTGCGTAGCTGATTGGCTGCGTGGCTATCCCCTGGCGCACGGCCCACTGTCTCATGACCACCAGCCAATCAGCTACGCAGTCGTAGCCTCCGCCCCCTGAACTTTAAAGGGTTGTAGCTTCCAAACTAACAGTGATAGGAATGTAGTTTAAATTGATTTGGACGCAGCTGGTTTAAACGAATCCAATACACGATAGAAAAAACTATTGTTCCATTTAAAAAATTATATCTTTGTGCTGTAACTCTTTGGAAAATGATACAATAAACTATGTTCATAGCTCCGCAGAAAGTGTAACATTTCTTGTGTTGACCTACCGCATTAAAATTTCCCGTCACCTATTATTGCCGGCCGCGGTGGCCGAGGGGACTGAGGCGCTCCAGTCGCGGTCTGCACGGCCACTACGGTGGGGGTTCGAATCCCCCCTCGGGCATGGATATTTGTGCCGCCCTTAGTATAATGTAGTAGATAAGTAGTTTGTACGTTTAGGGACTGATGACCCCTTAACAAACATTTTTTCACCTATTATTTTATAAGTTACAGAGGCAAACACACTTAGTGAAACATCCTCACTATGCGGCCAGATGGCTCTCGCGGCCTCACGATTACTTAAAGTTCGAAAATGTGCCGTACCTAACGGAGGCTTGACTGAGATGTTCCTACTTCCTCAGTTCCTGTTTGCAGAGAGCGTCCTCTAACGATGTTTGCTCCAAAAATGTTTGCGTTACAGCGTAATTCATTACTTGACGGCGTATACATTCAGCAGAATGTGATCGTCTTGCAAGCTCTTACTGTCTACATTAAAGGCTTAAGTAATCACAGATAATATTCTTATTATTTGCAACATTTGTAGACACGAAAACACTCACACTTTATAAGTAGGTGAGTTAATATTTCTTAAACAAATTTTTTTTTAAAAAATGAACATTCCACGAATATTTTTATGTTAATCCCTACCCTCAGTGGACCTAGAATCCCATGCTCCAATCCGTCGCTTTCCCCACGAGTCTTCCCATTTTCTTTATGTTATGAGAAAATTCTATCAGGTGTACGACTGAACCAAGAGCATTTTGAGTGAATCCCTCGCACAAGCAATAGTTTTTCATAGCTCTCTTGAATCCAAATTGACAAAAATTTTAACAAAATGTTCAAATGTGTGTGAGGTCTTATGCGACCAAACTGCGTGGTTATCAATCGCTAGACTTACACACTAATTACTTGACTAACTTTAACTTACGTTAAGGACAACACAAACACCCATGCCCGATGGAGGATTGGAACCTCCGACCGTCGCGGCCGTCCAGGGTGTGACTGGCGCGCCGCAGACCGCTCGGCCACTGCGGCCGGCACAATTTTAACAATGGCGATCATTACCTTCTTGCATAGAATTTCTAGTGACTAAGTGGTTCTTCATTGATGCTGATGAAAGTGTGTAGAGAAATTCATATCACACATTTAATTGTCAAAGGACTGCATCTTTAAGACTTTATTCATTATGCCACACATATTTGCTTCAGATGATTACGTTGACGTGTTGGTGTGTATGTTTCATCTTACCTATTATGGTTATGCTTAGCAGCGTATTTACGTAAAACATGTGACAGTTATCTAATTTTATTGTAATTAAGCCTTGTAAATAAGTACGCTTTTCAGAATTTCGCTTCTAACTAGCTCTTTAACAGATGTTTAATATATTTTCTTATTCCATTAAAAAATTGCATTTACGTTTTAGTTTCCATGATACTAATTATTTGTATTTTATGTTTGTGTCAAGGTATTCAGTTAAACTATGTAGGTAAGATGTGTTTTAATTGTTGCATTCAAATACAGTTGTCGGACATCTCATTTCTTCCTCATTCATGAAATGCTTGTGTGCCACGAAAATTGAATTATTTATCAACGACAAACAAAGGCCATATCAATGGCAATAACTGTCAGGACTAAACTAAGAATTTCACATCCTTCAAAATGTTCAAATGTTTGTTAAGCTTATAGGACTTAACTACGGGGTCATCAGTTCCTAAACTTACAAACTACTTACGAACTAGGACGGCACAAATATTCATGCCCGAGGGGGGATTCGAACCCCCGACCGTAGTGGCTGTGCTGACCGTGACTGGAGCGCCTCAGTCACCTCGGCCACCGCGGCCGGCTTCACATCCTTCTGCCGTCAGTCGCCTACTTATAAATTGCCAGCCGTGTGTCTGTAACGAGTGATGCAGTCTTACCCTGTATCAGTTAGCAGAAGTGGTGAGACGTAAATTATTACTCTGGAAATCCTGCGAGGTTAAGCGTTCCCGTGTGGCGGGCGGATCGCCATTCAACAGCTGAAAACATCTCCCCATCCAAGTGGACCCTGCCAGGAGATTTGGGATTTAAGCAAAGTCATTGGAACCGAGTATGACGATCTAGAACTTGACATCATCACTTCTTCTGCACTTGACGCCCCCATAGCGATGAGAAAATATCATTCACTACAGAATTTCAACTGGGTGCACCAAAACGGGATGTCATCGCTCTGGAAACTGTGGCTAACGGACGTCGTAGCAGCCTTGATTTTCTAAGAAAATCATCTGGGGTCATTTATATATATATTTTTTTGCATTCTTCTTCAACAATGCATGTTTGGCGATGTTGCTCGCTTGTATGTTCGAGGAATTAGCCAGTTGATTTTACAGGGAGTCTCCTTTTACGTCAGTTTGTTAATATTTACGGCTATAAATTCGTTTTTGTAATCTTCCTCTTCTTCTGTCATTCATTGGACTTTTCCTCAGCCCGTTGCAGCTACACCCTTTTGCAGATCTTCCAATGCTTCTTTTATCTTGCGGAATATATAGCCAAAATGTAGTGGTAGTCTTGACTCTTCAGTTCGCAACAAACGAGATGTCCGTTTTTGTCTATATTATCTATCCTTACTACTTATGTTTAAAAAATTTAATTCTTTCCTAATATCTGTGTTGTTTTTGTGATCGAACTTTGTGTGTCGTGTTACGTTTCTGAGAAATTTCATTTCACTGACCTGCGATTTCATTTTATCTTTCTTTTTCATTCAGTTTCATACGGGAAAGTTGGTACCGACATAACTTTATAGAATTTATATTTCTTTTCTTACTTTACTTTGGAGAGATAATGATGCGATTTCAGTAGTTCAACTTTTGAGTTTTGTCTGTTTGATATAGGTCTCCCCTGTATGATAACATGATCCTAGAAATTTTAATCTATTTACTTGTTCTATAATCTTTTGGTGCATTACTATTTTTGTGCTTTCTGGATTTTTCGCACAGGAAGCCATGGCTATTCCCTGTTGTATTGATACTGACATATTGTGGCTAGTATGTTTTGTATAGCTCGTAGGTTGTTATCTGTAGTCCATCTTCATTATTCGAAACTGAGACTTGATCATCTGCCAATGGCGACGTATATAGAAGGGGCGATGGCTGACACCTTGTCCAACTTCTGCTCTTTTCTCATTATCCTCAATTATTTGAATTACTGTATTAACAAAGATTTACTGACTTACTTATACAATGTGTTTTGGTATACTTCTTCTTGTTAGTATATTCCACAATAATTGTCTCTTAACTTAATCGAGAGTCTTTAAGTAACCAAAAGGATTAGTGTTCCTTGTTGAATTCCTATCGTTTCTCTATAATTTGTTGCAGCATAAATGTACGCTTTCTTCCCTTTCTGAATACAGTTCTTTCCATTGATAGAGTGTATTCCATTACGAGCTTATTCAATGTTCACTCCGTCGGTGTACACAGTTTGCGAAGAAATGACTAAAGTTGCTGACTAATGTGGCTCTATTTCCCGCAATAGGAAAGGAAGCGTTCCGTCGCCATGTCGGTCATTAAGGACGGTATGTTTAGCAGTCGCGTTGTGTTAGTAGCTGTGCCTATGCATCAGAGAGCGTGCCACGTCACTGAAAGCGCGTTGTTCCGTTAGGGAAAGTTGTATCGCCTAGGCCTCCGCAGCCGAATGGAATGGAAAAAAACGACTTAAACCAGTTGCGACGGAGGAGCGACTCGCCTTGTGACCCTTGTCGCGCCCTGGCGCCGCACTCGACATGTCTCCGCATCACATCATTCTTCGTGGCAGTGCCGACGTCAATTTACCTCGAAAATCGTAACTGAAACTTGCGCTAGGCACTATTCTGCAGCTTATTATACTTGATCTTAGTGAAGATATAAATAGAAAGTAAATATATTGAACACACCATGAAATTTACGACGCCATCTGCCAGAGGTCATGGAGAAAGTTGCAAATTTGTGCCCAGCTGGGATTGTAACCCGCGTCCTTTTGCAGTCGTGCCACTCGGCCTCAGCTTGCGCTTTGGTTGTTACTGTTCTTTGGGACACACACACACACACACACACACACACACACACACACACACACACACACTGGCCTGCCTTCCCCTCCCTCTGCCAGTCACCTCCAACTCCTCCCCCACCTGTGAGAAATTATATAACTCCGTTAACGTTAACGTTGACGGTGATTAATGTAGTGCTGTTCAACTTTATTGCAATGTAAACTCCGCCATGCATTGTTTGAAATCTTAGGTAGACGGTGATATTCCCGTTGTTTTGAAGGTTAAGTGTACAAAATTTCATCGTGATCTGAATAAAACCGTAGATTTTGTAGCAGGTAAAGAAGCCTCTACTATTTCTGTAGTGAACTGTTCCATGCGTCTTGCTCCAACCACCATTCTGCGCTTAAAGTCTGTTAATTCCCGCTGCATTCCCACCTTTCCACGCGAATGACCGGAGTACAACGGACAGCGCCCCTTCATACCTCGTGTAGACGATATCACTGCCGTATGTGCCTATGAACATCGCTAACCGCGACTTGTCACCTCACTGTAAGTAGGTGATCATCATGCTCAGTGTAAATAGAAGAAGAAATCCCGCACTGTTACGTTACACTATTGGAGACAGAACGTAGGAAGCATAAACTTCCGTAAAATACTTGACAGACACAAAGAGAAGGACCACACTAGAGACACAAAGAGGTTCAACTGTTCAACTGTTTGTAAATCTATCGGACCAAACTGCGTGGTCATCAGTCCGTAGCTGACAAACTACTTAAAACTAGGTAAACTAACCTACGGACAAACACACACACACTTGCCCCAGGGAGGACTCGGACCTCCACGGCGAGCAACCGCGCGCTCCGCAGCGAGGTGCTTTAGACTTGGTCTGGTCTGGTGAACGGAGTATACACAAACTTAACACCCCGTCATTAGAGTCGGAGCTTGCTCTCGTATTGTTGGAGTAACGGTGGGGAATCATCCCGGCATTTTCATGACGTTGTTTACGGAAATCACGGAACACACAAATCTGTATGGCAGGAGGTCTACATCTACATCTACATAGATACTCTGCAAATCACATTCAAGTGCCTGCCAGAGGGTTCATTAACCACTTTCATAACTTTTCTCTACCGTTCCATTCTCTAATAGCGCGCGGGAAGAAAGAACACCTAAATCGTTCCGTTTTCGATCTGATTTCTCTTATTTTATTGGGATGGACTTGTCTCCCTAAGTAGGTGGGTGCTAGCAAAATATTTTCACATTCAGAACTAAAAGTCGGTGATAGAAATTTCGCAAACAGATCACGCCGCAATGAATAACGTCTTTCTTTTAATGATTTCCACCCCAATTCGTGCAACATTTCCGTGACGCTTTCCCCCCCATAACGTGATAGATCAAAACGAGCTGCCCTTCTCTGAACCTTCTCAATGTCTTCCGTCAGTCCTACCTGGTGAGGATCCCACAAGGGGCAACAGTACTCCAGGAGAGGACGCACAAGTGTGATGTAGGCAGTCTCTTTGGTGGAGCGGGTGCATCTTCGAAGCGTTCTGCCGATGAAACTTAACTTCGCCTTCCCCACAATATTTTCTGTGTGTTCTCTCCAGTCAAAGTTGTTCGTAATTGTAACTTCTAGGTATTTGGTAGAATCTGCGACCTTAAGGTTTGACTGATTTATCGCGTAATTGAAGTTCAGCGGATTTCTTTTAGTGGTCATGTGTATTACTTCACACTTTTCTTTATTTAGTGTCAATTGTCAATTTTCGCACCATGCAGAAATTTTTGTCTAAATCGCTTTGCAGTTGCTTTTGATCCTCTGTTGACTTCACTAACCGATAAACGACAGCATCATCCGCGAACAATCTAAGGGAGCTATTCAGATTGTCTCCTAAATCGTTTATAAACACGAGGAAGAGTAGGGGACCTATAATGCTTCTCTGTGGAACGCCAGATATCACTTCTGATTCACTCGATGACTTACCGTCAATTACAAAGAACTGTGTCCTTTCTGATAGGAAATCGTGAATCCAACCTCACAGTCGGGGGGATATTCCATAAACACGCAATTTCATAATAAGCTGCTTGTGGGGTACAGTGTCAAAAGCCTTCCTGAAATCCAGAAATATGGAATCGATTTGAGATCCCTTTTCGATGGCACTTAACACTTCATGTGAATAAAGGGCAAGCTGTGTTTCGCAAGAGCGATACTTTCTGAATCCGTGTTGACTACTGGTTAACCACTATCAGCACTAATGCGAGTCCAGTTTGTTAGTATTGCACCTCGCTAGGTCGCTGCAAGAGAGCCACTCTGCATTGTGGATTTATTATGGAAATTTCGATTTCGGGACGGTATGATCGCACACACACACACACACACACACACACACACACACACACACAGTTCCCTTCTAAAATAAGTCCTTGATATCCTGATGTCTCAGAATGCGGTCCGCTCCTTTTTTTAGTCAAGATACGAGGCGTGTTTTTTTTACGTAAGTACCGTTTTGAAATTAAAAAAAGACGTTCTAAGATATCTCAATAATTTTATTTTTACATGAAAGCCTGTACCTTAACCTACTTTCCTACATAATTTCCATCAATATTGAGGCACTTGTCATAACGTTGTACCAGTTTTTGAATACCCTCCTCATAGAAGTCTGCCGCCTGACTTGTTAACCACTGCATCACAACTGTTTTGATTTCGTCATCGTTTTGCTCGGTCACAATTCCATACAAAACACTACGAGAAACATTAGGAAAGTCATCTCGCAAGGAGGAAATCGCAAAGCGTCTGTTTTCTTTCGCCTTATTGTCCACTTCCTGCACCAAACATTCATTAACGACCGAAGGACGCCCACTCCGTTGTTCATCATGCACATTTGTGCGGCCATCTTTAAATGCTCTCACGCACTTTCTTACCATTCTGTCACTCATAATGTTTTCTCTGTACACTGCACTGATCTCACGATGAATATCAATCGCTTTTAGATCTTTAGCACTAAGAAATCTTATAACAGCCCGTACTTCACAGTCGGCGGTACTCACGATTATCGGAGGCATCTTCAACACTCAGTACACAACGTACACGAGGAAGACTATAATGGCATGAGTGCTTAGACAACAGGTGTAGGTACCCAGTGCGCATAAAATTATTGAGCTATCTTAGCACGTCTTTTTTTTTAAATTTCAAAACGGTATTTACTTAAAAAATACGCCTCGTATACCACAGGCTTCTTTTCCCCCAATTCTGTTTAATACGTCCTCGTTGGTTACGTGATCTGCCCAACTAATCTTCACCATTCTCCTGCAGCACCACATTTCTCAAGCTCCTCTTCTCTTGAAACTTCCTGTCTAATTAAAACTGCGTTTTAATCTGCCAGGAAGTTTCATATCAGCGCACACTCCGCGGCAAACCGAAAATATAATTGTCTTCTATTGTTGACAGGACCCACGCTACACTTCCGTTAAAGGCTGCCGTATAGACAGATACCCGCAGAAAATGTTTCGCAACACACACCCATATTTGAAGTTTATAACATTTTATTCTTCCGAAACACTCTTCATGCCATTGCTAGTCTACATTTTGTATCCTCCGTCTTACACGCCGTGAAATGACAGCAACGAGGAAATGAGAGGAATTGGAGCTCACACGACGGTTTATCGACAATCACTCATCGCTCTCGGCATGCGCGGTTGGAGAAGACAAGGGGGACCAGGCACGTGGAAAACGCTCCTCCACACACTTTAATGTGGCTTGCGTAGTATGATGCTCGATTTAAATTTAGATTTTTGTAAGGAACATAAATTTCAAGTCCAAGTTGGAAATGTAATAAATGTGGGTCGCTGAAGGTAACCTAAATTACAAATTGGATGTTTCAAACATAGAGACAGAAGAGATACGTAGCTTTAGTTGCAGAGCATTTCAAACTTACTGTCGATGAGGGAGACAGTGGGTGCCACGTGGAAATTTTCTAAGCGACGTTAGGTATTGTAAACAGAAAAAAGACAACATAGTAACATGAAAAACTTCAGCCGGCCGCGGTGGCCGAGGGGACTGAGGCGCGCCAGTCACGGTCTGCACGGCCACTACGGTCGGGGGTTCGAATCCCCCCTCGGGCATGGATATTTATGCCGTCCTTAGTATAAGGTAGTTCATAAGTAGTTTGTAAGTTTAGGGACTGATGACCCCGTAGTTAAGTCCCACAGACTCTTCAAACATTTGAGAAACTTTATTGCAACGGATACAGCAATTTTTCGACGTATTCACGAAAATAACCGATACACTTGTCATATTGTGGGATCATCGTTTGCTTTCTGGTGTCGTAGAAGTCTACCGCCTGTCACAGTCGTCAAAACGCTGTCCTGAGAATATGAATTTCTCGAGGTGTGATGCCTGCTACACGTGTCATGACAATGCTCGTTCCCGCACCGCAACTGCTTTGTAGAAATTCCGGCCATCGTTTTGACGACGACGACGACGAAGAAGAAAGACGATGTGACGCGGTGGTTCCATTAACAGGCGCTGGACATCTGCGACAAAAGTTGATCCCACGGTATGGCTATGTCGAAAAACAGCTCAAATATTTCTGTACCTGATCAGTAAAATTTCGGGTATTCAGCCGTAACAATTTATTCGTTTGTTTATTGATGGTGATATTTTGGCTGTATATAGTTCAACCTTCATCGAAGCCAATCTGAAGACTAGTAGACTGTCGGCAGAGTGTTCCCGTCCACCTTCGAAACTGTATAAGCGTAGCTCACCGACGGCAAACATGTACGTAAACAGATGTACCGGTAGTGCTCTCCATGGAGATTATACAAGGGTTGGAAATCAAATAGTGGCAACACTGCTGTGGAGACGGTATGCAATGGAATCTACTATTGTAGCTGATAGCACACGTTGTTGATATACCTAATTTACCTCCGAGCAAATGGTGCACAATCGATTCACTTGTGAGCAAGTGGTCTAACGTAACGGTGTCGCTATGTTTTCGAAACAGGAACAACGAAATTGGATCAAGATTGTTTGTCGCCGCGAAAGTCGAAAGAGCGTTAGAGCCCCAGTGTGGTGATTTACGTGAACGACTGTGATGGTGGTATCTTAAAGCATTTCGGTTCTCCACGGCAGACCGTCAGTGCACAGTCCGCTAACTGCCCGTTCCGTATATTTTCCGCGAAAGAAGGAACATTTGCAAATATCGCAACTTCTGTGTTGCAGCTTCTCTTTTGCGAATGTTTTACTGGCGATTTTCTTTTGTGTAACACTTCCGAGGAACCTGCGCCTGGTTTTAGAGACTATCTTTGTCTTACTAGGAGACCACATGGATATCGCATTTGAGATTTTTTAAAATATTTATGGTACGTGAAGTTCAGAACTTAAATAATGTCGTCACCTAAAACGATGTTTGAGTATTTTAGCTGCTTGGAAAACCATAGCTATGGAGAAGACTTTGCAAAAACAATGTCGTAACTCTTGACAAACAGAACAATCAAAGACAATCGTTGTTAACTAATAGTGAAGCCAGTACTGTACAAAAATTATCCAATTTTTGTATTGAAACCATCATTATTAACAATGTATTATAAAATATAGAAAATTACCAATAAACAAAAACAAGTGCATGTTTCGTAAAAATAACCATTATATATTAAAATTGTGTAACTATTTGAACACAGCTAAAATATAATCTGTCATGGCGTGATTCGAAACATCGATTCCATGGCTGTGATGCCAGAACGCTACTACCTAACCTACACCGACAGATGCTGCAAATGATTTAATTATTGTTACTTACGCGTACTTGCAAGACTTCGAAGTCGATTTTCTCGAGAATTTTTGAGAGTTGCGTCGAATGGCTTTGGCCGATTGTTATTTGTGTTCTGAAATCCACGTACCATAAATATCAAATTCTAAAATCCGGTACCCGTGTGGTCTCCTTTCAGAATTTCTAAATGTTTTGCTTTCTCCGTAGCTAGAACTGCACGATGAAACAGGGGAGCATATTTTTCCCTCTTCTTCTTTAAAATGTAGGTAACTATAACTCAGAATACGATTCATCGCCACACTGCCTTCATCTTCCGAACGTTAACCCGCAACATCGTAAATAAACTCACAAAATAAGCTAGACAATCGGAACTTACAAAGTTCTCTAAGGCAAAATCACGTGAACTTGAGACTGCGGTTATCAGTCCCTAGGCTTACAAACTACACTACCGGCCATTAAAATTGCTACACCAAGAAGAAACGCAGATGATAAACGGGTATTCATTGGACAAATATATTATACTAGAACTGGCATGTGATTACATTTTCACGCAATTTAGGTGCATAAAGCCTGAGAAATCGGTGCACAGAACGACCACCTCTGTCCGTAATAACGGGCTTGATACGCCTAGGAATTGAGTCTAACAGAGCTTGGATGGCGTGTTCAGGTACAGATGCCACAGTTCATCAAGAGTAGTGACTGGCGTATTGTGACGAGCCAGTTGCTCGGACACCATTGACCAGACGTTTCGAATTGGTGAGAAATCTGGAGAATGTGCTGGCCAGGGCAGCATTCGAACATTTTCCGTATCCAGAGAGGCCCGCACAGGCCTGCAATATGCGGTCGTGCATTATCTTGCTGAAGTGTAGGATTTCTCAGGGATCGAATAAAGGGTAGAGCCACGGGTCGTAACATGTCTGAAATATATACGCCAGTATGTCGATGACGAAGTCACGCTTCCAATGTGCGTTCACGGCGATGTCGCCAAACACGGAGGTGACCATCATCATGCTGTAAACAGAACCTGGATTCATCCGAAAAAATGACGTTTTGCCGTTCGTGCACCCAGATTCGTCGTTGCGCACACCATCGTAGGCGCTCCTGTCTGTGACACAGCGTAAAGGGTAACCGCAGCCATGGTTTCCGAGCTGATAGTGCATGCTGCTGCAAACGTCGTCGATCTGTTCGTCGCCGGCCGCGGTGGCCGAAGGGACTGAGGCACTCCAGTCACGGTCTGCGCGGCCACTACGGTCGGGGGTTCGAATCCCCCCCTCGGGCATGGATATTTGTGCCGTCCTTAGTAGTAGCTAGTTCATTAGTAGTTTGTAAGTTTAGGGGCTGATGACCCCATAGTTAAGTCCCATAAGCTATACAAACATTTGAACATTTGAATTTTGATCTGTTCGTGCAGATGGTTGTTGTCTTGGAAACGTCCCCATCTGTTGACTCAGGGATCGAGACGTGGCTGCACGAGCCGTTACAGCCATGCGGATAAGATGCCTATCATCTCGACTGCTAGTGATACGAGGCCGATGGGATCCAGTACGGCGTTCCGTATTGCCCTCCTGAACTCACCGATTCCATATTCTGCTAACAGGCATTGGATCCCGACCACCGCGAGCAACAATGTCGCGATACGATTAACGGCAATCGCGATAGGCTACAATCCGACGTTTATAAAAGTCGTAAACGTGATGGTACGCATTTCTCCTCCTTACACGAGACATCACAACAACGTTTCACCAGGCAACGCCGGCCAGCTGCTGTTTGTGTATGAGAAATCGGTCGGAAACTTTCCTCGTGTCAGCACGTTGTAGGTGTCGCCACCGGCGCCAACCTTGTGTGAATGCTCTGAAAAGCTAATCATTTGCCTATCACAGCATCTTCTTCCTGTCGGTTAAATTTCGCGCCTGCAGCACGTCATCTTGGTGGTGTATCAATTTTAATGGCCAGGACAAGTGGCTGCGCACTTGGCAGCGGCGGCACGCGCAGGAAGCGTCTCTCCTTGTGCGGACGCGCGGGTGTCGGGCCGCCGCCTCGCCTCGTCAGCTTCCATTCAGGTCGTTCTCAGTAATCCTTGACCACGCGCACGGGATTTCTGCAGTGCGCTCGTGTGCTGCATTGAACAGTCGCGATGAGGGCTGGCATGTCTCAGATTCACCAACTACTATATCCGCCAGGTGCTGGGAACGTAGTGTGAATGCCTCAGTATCGAAAGGTACGCTTCTGCACCGGTAGCAGGAGTCTACAAATCACCGTACGTGCTGAACGGTAACTTCTAGTACATGTGGCCCTATTATTTTCATAAATTCTTAGAAAATATCAAACGTGGCTGGTCACGGCATCTCTAGAGACAGAATCTTCGTGAATAAAGTAAATATGCACTCACAAATAGTAAAATATTTATTGTGTTAGTTAACTTATTGTACTTGCGTCACAATGCCTTTAATTCTGTAAACTCCAATTTACTAAACGGCGCAACTCTATCATTTGTCATGTCAATTTGCGGCTACTCGCTTAGTTTTGCATCCGTGCATAAGGTAACGAGGACTATCTAGAGGAAGATGGTGTAATAAGGATCGAAACTTAGGTCGAGGGTTTTAGTACACGTTTTACTATTCGCAGCTGATTGGCTGTTTATAGTTTGTTCAAATGTTTGTTAATCTATGGGCCTTCAGCAAGGCATCTTAGAGCGCTCGGCCATTGCACCACGGCTTTAGTTTCTTCACTAAAATCCTTATCTATTTTTTCCCATTTCTACATCTACATAGGTACTCTGAAAATCACATTTAAGTGCCTGGCAGAGGGTTCATTAACCACTTTCATAACTTTTCTCTACCGTTCCATTCTCTAATAGCGCGCGGGAAGAAAGAACACCTAAATCGTTCCGTTTTCGATCTGATTTCTCTTATTTTATTGGGATGGTCATGTCTCCCTAAGTAGGTGGTACTAGCAAAATATTTTCACATTCAGAACTAAAAGTCGGTGATTGAAACTTCGCAAACAGATCACGCCGCAATGAATAACGTCTTTCTTTTAATGATTTCCACCCCAATTCGTGCAACATTCCGTGACGCTCTCCCCCCCCCCCCCCCCGTAACGTGATAAAACAAAACGAGCTGCCCTTCTCTGAACCTTCTCAATATCTTCCGTCAGTCCCACCTGGTGAGGGTCCCACAAGGGGCAACAGTACTCCAGGAGAGGACGCACAAGTGTGATGTAGGCTGTCTCTTTGGTGGAGCTGGTGCATCTTCGAAGCGTTCTGCCAATGAAACGTAACCTTTGGTTCGCCTTCCCCACAATATTTTCTATGTGTTCTCTCCAGTCAAAGTTGTTCGTAATTGTAACTCCTTGGTATTTGGTAGAATCTGCGACCTTAAGGTTTGACTGATTTATCGCGTAATTGAAGTTCAGCGGATTTCTTTTAGTGGTCATGTGTATTACTTCACACTTTTCTTTATTTAGTGTCAATTGCCAAATTTCGCACCATGCAGAAATTTTGTCTAAATCGCTTTGCAGTTGCTTTTGATCCTCTGTTGACTTCACTAACCGATAAACGACAGCATCATCCGCGAACAGTCTAAGGGAGCTATTCAGATTGTCTCCTAAATCGTTTATATACACGAGGAAGAGTAGGGGACCTATAACGCTTCCCCGTGGAACGCCAGATATCACTTCTGTTTTACTCGATGACTTACCGTCAATTACAACGAACTGTGTCCTTTCTGATAGGAAATCGTGAATCCAATCGCACAATTGGGAAGATATTCCATAAGCACGCAATTTCATTAGAAGCCGCTTGTGGGGTACAGTATCAAAAGCCTTCCTGAAATCCAGAAATATGGAATCGATATGAGATCCCTTGTCGATGGCACTTAACACTTCATGTGAATAAAGGGCAAGCTGTGTTTCGCAAGAGCGATACTTTCTCAATCCGTGTTGACTACTGGTTAATAGGTCGTTCTCTTCGAGGTAGTTCATAATATTCGAACAAAGTATATGTTCCAAAATCTTACTGCAAATCGACGTCAATGAGATAGGCCTGTAATTTTGGGGATCACTCCTATGGCCTTTCTTGAATATTGGAGTAACTTGGGCAACTTTCCAGTCTTTGGGTACAGATCTTTCGCTGAGTGATCGGTTGTAAATTATAGATAAGTACGGAGCAATTGCATCAGCATACTCTGAGAGGAATCTAGTTGGTATGCGATCTGGCCCGGAAGATTTGTTTTTGTTTAGTGACTTAAGTTGTTTTACTACTCCAGGAACATCTACTTCCAAGTTTCGTATGCTGGCATCTGTTCTTGGATTGAATACTGGAGTGTTCACTTCGTCTTCTTTGGTGAACGAATTTCGGAAAGCTGTGTTTAGTAATTCTGCCTTAGCAGTACTGTCGTCGGTACTATTACCATTGCTATCGCGTAGTGAAGGTATTGTTTGTGTTTTGCCGCTAGTGTACTTCACATATGACCAGAATTTCTTTGGATTTTCTGCAAGATTACGAGGCAGTATTTCGTTGTGGTAACTACTATAGGCTTCTCGCATTGATGTCCACGCTAGGTTGCGTGTTTCAGTAAAAGATTGCCAGTCTTGTGGATTCTGTGTCTTTTTAAATTTGCATGCGTTTTTCTTTGTTTCTGCAACAGTGATCTGACCTGTTTTGTGTACCTGATCCTAAACCATCATAACGATGAACTTTCATTATTAACTTTTCTTGACACAATCTTGTACTTAGTTTTAAACCGATGAAGCCACTTCAACGATGCCGTGAATGAATCGGGGAAAAGTGAAAATTCATATCGAGCTTTTAAAGCCCATCTGCGAATATCAACAACGTGAACTGCTTCTTGAAATCGATATGTAACATATTCAGATAGTTTTCTGAATTTTTCATTCCTACTTCCACCTTTTTTTAGTTGAGCTTCCCAGCGGTATAAATGACGCTTTGATTTTAATCGCTTGAATTTATTTTGAACTGTTTCAAATTTCAGTTTTCTTTTCTTCCCTGATTTCCAATGTGCAATGACTTTTCGTTAATACTCCGACGTCATCAACTTCAACGGTGTCTAATTGTAAGTAAGATGTTTCATCCTCAGCGTCAGAAATGTCGTCATCGTTGATTAAAATAGGACCTCGAATATCATATTCATCTTTAAAAATTAAGGTGTCATGTGTTTGTACTACATATGCATCATTCATTGAATCTTATATTACAGTCTGTAGTTGAAAACTAAAAGTCCTCTCATTCATAATCACACTGCGGTTGATCAAACGCTTCTTGCAGAAGTCTAATAAAGTTTTTAGGATTCATTGCAGAATTCCGTTTTTCATCATCTACACAACCACCACACGGTCATTCTACTGACAGGGAGGTCGGCAAGTCATGTGCATCACGTAACCTCCGCCGCCCTGCATTCCCTTTGCCCATCTGTACGGCGCGCAGCTAACTAAATTCAAATGTTTGTAAATCTATCGGACCAAACTGCGTGGTCATCAGTCCGTAGCTTACAAACTACTTAAACCTAGGTAAACTAACCTAAGGACAAACACACACCCATGCCTCAGGGAGGACTCGAACCTCCGACGGCGAGCAGCCGCGCGCTCCGCAGCGAGGCGCCTTAGACCGCTCGGCTACTCTACCGCAGCTGACGACCGTCGACGGTGCGACCTCTGCATCCGACGGATACGTCTTGTTGGCTTGGGTAGTCTCCGCGCTTGATGGAAAAGAAAAGTCTTCGTCGATCGGTGTCACCGTCCCCAATGAATCCTGAAAATATTATTCGACTGTTGCTAGCCGCATTTGATTTTGCGTCCTCTGTGATTGGTGCAAACAATCTTTTTACATATTATATTTTAAGGGACATGATGAATAAATGTAAAAAAAAATTATTCGTCAAAGCAGCAATTTATGAAATAAATTAACAATAAATAAAATAAACAAAATAAACACACACGAAAATAAAATTAGAACGAAAAATACATTAATAATAAAGTCGTTTCAACAAAAATCTTTCATTACCTCTACGTAAACGTTGAAACTTGAATCGTGTTCTTCCATACGAAAAGAAAATTGTGAGAGACAAGCAGACTCACCCTAATCAAGCAGAGGGACGGGATGTAAATCGGCCATGCGACCTCCAAAAAACTGTTCAAACTTTTGTAAATCTATCGGACCAAACTGCGTGGTCATCAGTCTGTAGCTTACAAACTACTTAAACTAAGATAAACTAACCTAAGGACAACACACACACCCATGCCCCAGGGAGGACTCGAACCTCCACGGCGAGCAACCGCGCGCTCCGCAGCGAGACGCTACTCCACGGCGGCCATGCGACCTCCTCGCGCTACATCGCGGGCAACGCTACCGCCGGCAGTTAAAACCGATACACCTTTTTAACATGTTTTTTCAAAAGTAGCTTTTACAGTATTCGAATGCCGGATGTGTAGTTACTTTCTATTCGAGCATTTTGTCGAGTTTTCGTCCGTTATGCTGGATCAGCCATATTGAATTTTGATAAGCTTATTTCAGATTCGGATTCAGCGACTTTAAGTATCGGTATATTAAAGAGATAAACAGTTAAAAAATATAGATTCAAAAGGTGTTTCATGGGCAGTATATAACGAGCGCAGCAATATAAGGGTTGTTTACACCCTAAATATTGATATAAAGGAAAATACTTATTACGTAATTAACATTTCTTTTGAAGTTTTAATATATTCTAATTCGGTTAAATCGGAACACTTTTTTCAGTAAAAGAATTGATCACTTTAGGGGTAGTTGGCCCCCTACTTTTCACTCCCGCTCCAATACACCTAGGCCGATTTTCGTCTTTTATCAAAAGATACGTTCATATCAAAAATCATTAAAATCGCTTCACTAATTTTTCCATTTTAGACCCAATTCTGGAGGTACCGTTTCACCCCTTAAATGTGTTTCACCGCCGCTAAAATAATAATAAAATTAAGAAAATATCTTGTAATTTTTAATGTATTATAACGTATCCAAATTTCGGAGAGTGACAGTTAGGTTTACTTGTCAGCTCCAATGCACCAGGATTTCATGGCTTGTGTGTGCACGCGACTGCTAAAAGACCGCCAGGAGAAACTGGATGGAGTAGAGGCCGCACAGTCTGAAGTTGGTTCCTCTCTCCTTCCCTCCTCCTTCTCTCTCTCTCTCTCTCTCTCTCTCTCTCTCTCTCTCTCTCTCTCTCTCTCTCTCTCTCCATCTCCTCGTCCACGTCCTCAGTCCGTTTCCTGCTCCATCTCTGAAAAATGATATAACTCTCTATCGTGATTTCTAATTTTACAGCAAGGTACCCTACGCCAGGTGCCGTATGAAATCTTAACTTAGACGCTGATGTCCGTCTTTGATGGCTGTGTGTGCAAAATTTCATTAAGATTGGAATAAAACCGTACATCTTCTCCAAGTTCGTAGGTAAGGTACGCACTGCCACGCAACTTACAGAATTTTATGTAGACAGTGCCCCACTGCAAAGTCTCATCGTAGTCGGATGGCAGCGCATAGAATACAGTGGCCGAGTGCGCTCGCCGTCGGAGGTTCGAGTCCTCACTCGGGCATGTGTGTGTGTGTGTGTGTGTGTGTGTGTGTCGTCCTTAGCATAAGTTATTTGAAGTAGTTTGTAAGCCTAGGGATTGATAACCGCAGTGACTTAGATTTACAGACAGTTGAACATTTGGACATAAAATACGAATAAACCTGATGCGACAGTTTTCCACGCGTCTCAGTGTTTATAACGTAATCTATATCTATAAATTTGAATGTCTCTTCGGTGTACGCTTATCACGTCCGAACGACAAGAGGCAGAGACTTAAATATTTGTACAGTTACTGAGGAAGGCTTCAGGAACGGTTTTATAGCGATCTGATAGATATTTAGTAATTTGAGGAATATAACGCGAAATGCGGAACA
This sequence comes from Locusta migratoria, assembly GCA_026315105.1. Classification (NCBI taxonomy): domain Eukaryota; kingdom Metazoa; phylum Arthropoda; class Insecta; order Orthoptera; family Acrididae; genus Locusta; species Locusta migratoria. Next base: position 789,467,393 of record CM048755.1, on the reverse strand, counting down.
ATAATTACTCTTTGAAAATTATATTTACTCTTTGAAATGGTTTTATTGGTTTCATTGTTGCTTGAGGGTTGATAATGATAAAAGGGTGGAGTATATTGGGATGGAAAGTTATCGGTGTATATAAAATTCTACGTGTGTGTGTGTTAATATATCGCTCTGCAGCGAAAGCACAGAACCCAAAAGAATGGTCTGTGTGTAATTGTTGTCCGAAGTCTCCCGTTGTACACCATAGCAGTTCCATGCCGATAGCTATAAGGGGGTGGAAGATTGGTAGTTCAAAGTCGTCAAATTATAAAAAAATTCGGACTGAAGGCCAGCGATGACGTTTGCGACTGTATAGCAAGGAGGTTACATACAGCGAAACTTGATGCCATAGACCATATCTGTGGTCTATGCGTGCTACAATGTCTTCAGCTCTTTCTCTGTAAGGGTAAGTATACGAATAAGGAAATATAAGAATAAATAAATAAAGCAGTAAAAAAGAAATTTCTTTTAATACAGACATACAGCACTTATACAAATGAATACATACCTGCAAATTTATACAATTGTACAACATATAACTCAATAAATATAAGATCGTACGCATTTTATATGTCATTTGTGTTTTGATTACTATCTTTCTTTTTTTGGATACTTATAATTTTGTACATTATGCGAGACAGCCTTATTTCTTATTTATTCTCCGATAAATATAGCATGTTTTTAGAAAAAAGGAGATGGACAGAGATGGAAAGGATAGGAGAAGTACTAACTCAAAGCAGGAATAAATAAACAAATACCCGGGCAAAGCCGGGTTTTCAGCTAGTATCTTCTAAACCAGAAGTAGTATAAGGAAATGATGTTGTGGGAACATTCGTGGGCATGAATGGATACTGTTTGCACAATATGTCGCGAATATGATTATTAGCAAAGATGTAATAATTTAATCGTTATTCATAATATGGCAGTTTTTCAGCCATCTCAGTGTTCCTGACGCCATATATCCTGATCTACGTGTCGTATAATGATACAATTATACCTATAACCTTCGCGAAAGAGCAAGCAATAATGATTTACGTTTTCCTACGTAGGAGATATCACAAAACTAACATCGCATGTACAGTGATCTGGTACGTTGCCTCAATGCGCGCCGTTACAGCTCACAAAAAAAAGGCAGAGGTAGAAGTAGCAGTTCTTCTCATGCGCATAAAAGTATATTCCCGTTCAGTTGGCGGAGACGATGAACGGACGGAACAGGATAACTATTTTATTGATCAGATAAGCAGCACCAACTGCTGACGGAAAATACTAGTGCTTTCTTCCGTTAGAGTGTTCATGTCTTTTTGTTGCTTTTAGATGTAGCAGATAATTTAGATTTCTTTCGACGAAATGGTCATTCTCGAATAGAAAAAAAGTATAGAAATGTATTTGGCTGCCTAGAAACAAATGCTGTACGTGCACAATTCCATTAGCATTTCAGTCATGGTAAAACAGTGGACCAGTGTCACGTTGATTCAAAACTGAATGTGTGATAAATGAACCCCAGCTCTGAAACAGAAGCAGATACATTCCGGAATTCTTGCTGCTGTTGGAGACCACATTGCAGCGTCTAACCTGTGGCGAAATGTGCACGTAGCCTACTTGTCAGGCGTTGGCACTTGGTTACCTCGCAGTAGCAGCCCGTAACAATGTTCACGTACTTCACTGCAACTGTTTATTACCTTCAGTAGTTTGTAGGTCTAGGGACGGATGGCCAGCGTAGTTAAGTGCCCTACATTTACAAATGTTTGAACATTTTGAACGTCACTCGCAAGAATTCGAAGAGCTTCTCCTAATTCACTTGTTTCTTGTTTCTTAATTACATAAAAGGAAGAAATTTTAGGTTTCAGAAAACCGAGCGTTATTAGAATATCATTTAATATAACGTTAACTTGGCAATAAATGAATAAGCAACTACAAAATGATTTAGATAAGATATATGCATGGTGCAAAAATTGGTAAATAACCTATAATAATGATAAGTGTGAAGTCATCCAGATGACCAGTAAAAGAAATCCGCGATACTTCAGTTACATGATAAATCAGTCAAATCTACGGGCCGTCATTTCAATTAAATACCTAGGAATAACAATTACGAACAACTTAAATTGGAAAGAACACACAGAAAATATTGCAAGGAAAGCGAACCAAAGGCTACGTTTCGCTGGTAGAACAGAAGATGCGACAGTTCCACTGTCTACACTATTGTGCGTCCTATTTTCGCTTATTGCTGCGTATTGTGGGATTCACGCGAGGTGGGACTGACGGACGATTTAGAGAAAGTTCAGAGAATGGCAGCTCGATTTGTATTATCGCGATATAGTGTCACGGAAATGATGCACAAATTTTGGTGGAAATCATTAAAAGAAAGGCGTTATTTGTTGCTACCAGATCTATTTGTGAAATTTCTGTCACCAACTTTAGCTTCCGAATGCGAACATATATTGTTAGCACCCACCTACATTGGGAGACATGATCAACATAATAAAATAAGAGAAATCAGATGGAAAATAGAAAGATTTAGGTGTTCCCTTTTCCCACAGGCTATTAGAGAATGGAACTAGTAGAATATCATAAAAGCGGTTCGATGAACCCTGTACCATGCACTTCAGAGTATTTATGTAGATGTATCTGGAATAGCGGGTCTTTTTAGTTGACTTCTCATGTTGGCGGTTGTTAGAACTTGATAAAATATGTAACACATATTTAATCCGTTAATATTTTCTAAAATCGAATATTTTATCTGTATTTTTACGTATAGAAGCAATGCTTACAGAATGTTAAACAGTAATACCACTTTTGAGTAATGACTTTCACTGGATGCATTCAGAAAATACCAAATTCGAATTGGATTTCATTTTGTATTCTGAGATGGTATAGTTTGTTGTCTGTTCTCTACGGTGTAAAATCAGTTGAAATTTAGATAACTAGCGAGCCAATTAAAATTATCCCTGTTTCTTCCCAACATTTCTGCCTTTTTTTCGTAATCCACAATCAGATACAAGTTTTAACTTTAGGTAAGCATATAATACGCAATCATTTGAAAAAGACAAAAAATCAAGGAAGAATTTTTTTTAAGCCGACTAAGTTACGTATTAGTAGGCACGACTATATTTAAGCATACCTTCGCTAGCATTAGTATATCACATTTTAGGGTGTACTATACAAGCTATAGTTAACACTGGCGTGTGTCGATTTTGACTGTACCACTAACACAGGATGCTGATATCGTTTCTACCTGTGGTTCACGCCTAAGGTGAAACCCAAATAATTTTTTTTTTGTCATTTCTCAAAATACGTTTAATTGATGCAGCGTTTTTGGGTGATACATTGACTAGCTAATTCAAGTCAACTATTACAGATCTTTGGGGGACTATCAATCATCATGGTAAAGCGACTTCACTTTTAATTATTAAAGCGCAGTGTAGGAGTAAATCACAATGAATTTTTCAGGGATACCATGAGACTTTAGGTGCTAGGAGCAAAGCCCAGAGATTAGTTTAAGGCTGCAGCGAGGTGGAGCTGTGGTAACACAGGGAGTTCGCACTGAGCAGAAAGGTGTTTCAAACACCCGCCGGACAATTCACATTTTGGTGTTTTGTGATTTTTTTCTAAACAAATTCCTTTTAAATGAACATTAGTGATTCGCTTCCCCATTTTTATCCAATCCTGGCTTGTGCTTTGTCTTTAATGACCCCGCCGTGGACGTGCTTTACACTTTTTGTGCAGTATTTCTTGTCTATTTCTTGCAGGTCAATATTTGCCGCCGGTAAACATCTATGCCATTCGGTGTGGGGAATCAGCTGGTCAGGATAACTTTGGGATCGAGAATTAAATGGTGACCTTCTAGAAGGAACTTCGATGCCCGCTGTTTATGATTAGGTTTTCGCTACTTGACATGGCATACATGTAAAACAAGTGATCGTATGACTTTGCATTTTTGTGTGAAATATTTGTAAGGGCCTCCGGAAGAAAAATAGCAAATGAACATTATAGGAAACACATTTTCATTTCTACGCCAAAGACTAAGTTTAATAACTTATAATCAAGCGTCTGTTCTTTCGGAAATGTTGGAAAGAACAGACGCCCAAATATATTCTGAGGAGATGACGGCCAGTGCCCACCGGGACTCGACGAGAGTGCAGAGTGGTAATGGATTCTGCGTCTGGCGGTAGGCGCCACAGTCAGCGCGACTGCCTAGTAAGGAGGAGGGCCCGGGTTCGATTACAGAATCCCGGCTGCGCATAAATGCAGTTCTTTCCATTGATTCATATATATGCTTTCTAGCCGTTAATGTCGCAAATTCCTTGTAAAGGTATTTTTTTTATTTGTATAACATGTTTACTTTCCGGGTTGCAACCGTTGCCCAATGTGTTGACCATTTGCCGGAACAGATAGGATCCCTCGCTATGTTCATCTTCAGCCTCCAACGTATATTAATGTTCCCTGTTATTAAGGTGCCCCTACAGCCAGAAACAACAGGGTTTCAAATCTGTGAACATGATGGCCACGTAGGTTACTTTGGATCGATTGACCAATAATTCGAACTGACGAATCATATTTTCAAACTCTGGTGCGGAAAGAAGACCTCGCACTATTCGTCTGATTGATCAATACTCGCCACGAGCAGCAGCACTGTTGCTGTAGTTTTGACAGAACAAAATCGAATCTTCAAGTGCTTCTAAACCTATTGGACCAAACTGCTATGGTCATCAGCACCTAACTTACACTCAAGACAGCGCACACACACACACACACACACACACACACAGACACACACACACACACACACACACATGCCGGAGGGAGGACACGAACCTCTGGTTGAAGCGGCCGTCCAGTCGATAGCACGATGCCTTGGAGCATGCAGCCATTCCGCGCGACTTTGTTAGAACACTTTTAGGAGACCACCTCGTGTTTGTGCCTAGTCCACACCTGTGTCGACTGCTTACAACTGTAATGTACACTGAACAGTGGCGGCGCTAGGCGTCGGCGACGTCGGCAATCGCCTGTGGGGGCCTCGCAATACATTGTTAAAATTCTAACTTTTTTTTTCTTTTTTTTTATATTTGGTGTTTAACGGCGCTTTTCAAGTGCCAGGTTATGTACCGACGACCTACATCTAACTTTCACTAGCTTCACTAAAGAACGAAGATAAAATTCTGTACCCAAGGGTGGGATTCGACTCCTTATGAGAGCGATCTCACTCACCGTGGTATGACGCCTTAGTGCGCTCGGCCATTCCTGGTCGGCAGCTATTTAGTTGTCCGATTTATTTGCGTGTGAGTGCAGCAGTGATGCAGTTTTTAGTTAAATACTTGCAAAACAACTTCTTCAGAACACTTTAGAAAATAATTTGGAAGATGTATATCCAAATGTTTATATAACAATCGTAATCATGCTCAAAGTTGCAGTCAGTACAGCTTCGACCGAGAGAAGCTTCTCAAAGTTAAAACTGATTAAGACTTACTTAATAAGCGCAATGAGGCAAGAAAGACTATCTGCGTTGTCAGTACTATCAACTGAAGCCGAAAGAGCAACCAGTATTAATTAAGATGTGATCTTAAAAAATTTCAGTGAGACGAAAAGCCGAAAATTTCCTCTATTTTAATTTGTTTGTTTATTGTAATTTTTGTCATTGCAATAATATGTGTATATTATACTTATAAAATTTTAGTATAACGATCATTGATGCATAATTCAGCTCATTTTCTTTAACATTTTCTGCTTTACTGAAAAAATGAAAGGGGCCTCGCAAAGACGAGTTCGCCGACGCCCAGTTTTCGTCTAGCGCCGCCACTGACACTGAAGCTTGTGTGTGAACCTTAGGTCTGGATACATATATCTATTTATATGTATCATGTTCCGTATGAGCCTGCTGAGGAGCGAGTCTCCATGGTCACGGTACGAGTCAGCACATGTATTTGTAACAGAGGAGACGAAACGAAACGTATAGCACACGACAAATTTAAGCGTACGTAAACGCAATCAGTGACTGAACGCAGAAATTTTCTTAATTTTTTTCAGGAGTTCCTCGGCAGAATAGGATGCGTAAGCAATGAGGAAACTCTTGAGTGTAAACTTGGAAGTCCGTGGGTCACTACTAACATTTTTGAATTATTGTGGCAGCTCACTGAAAATGGATAAAACAGAGTCATGGAGGTGTTGTTGTTGTTAGGTTGTTTAAGGGGGACTAAACTACAATGGTCATCAGTCCCTCCATGGAGGTATGATCCATATGGAGATTCGATTTCTTTCTAGTATTAACTAAGTGAAAGCTGATAGCTCTTGAAAATAAGCTGATATTATTAACAACAAAAGATACTAAAGAAAATATATATTGAGTGGCCAGTGTCAGGCTGTTAAACAGCGGGCGGCTGCGCGCGCTAAGGCACCGTCCTGCTCCGCGTCGGAGGTTCGAGTCCTCCCTGTGCGTCTGCTGCCTATGGACTGATGACCTTAGCAGTTTGGTCTTTAAGGGGCCCGGACGTGCCTACGCTGCCCATGTTAACATCACTAACAACGAAAGTACTTGGGCTCTGTATGAACGTTTGGTTACAGGATCTCTACGTACACCTCAATGTGCTGGTGGGTGTCTGCACCCATGCTATAGATAGCACTGTAGATGTAATTGTAGACGCCATACGTAATGCAGATATCTTAACTATAACTTATGTAATAATCATCGTACATGTTTTCTAGCGAAATGTCATCAAAAGCTGTGATGATAGTTGCAACTTTAACCTTCTTCCCGAAAGACTGTTGGTATTCACTGCCACTGCTTCCATCGCCTCTTCCCGCACTTACCGTAGCACTACCGCTTGCAATGCGTTATTCGTCATTATCATCCCTATTATTATTATTATGAGTTTGTAACAATAGTATCTAACTTACGCTCATATTTCTGTACCATAACAGATCCGAGAAAGCATGCGAATGATTCATCTTCTACACTAATACCATCTTCACGAAGAAGGGTTCTTCGTAACTTCATCTCAACTAATCGCAATACATTAGCAGGATTGATTAGCAATCGCCGCCCCATCTGACGCTTCACCACACAAATAACATCACAAAACGCAACTTCGGAGGCACACTGCACCGTTCCTACTGGCGAACCGACAGGTCAAAGTGCAATGCAGCATGGCACACGCAGAGGCCTCTAACGGACGACTGCAGAGTTTTGCAGATTCGGGAATATCACTAGTGCAATAAGGGATCTTTACATTACCTCTCATACGATTTTGGTGTACATATGTTTGTTCGAGCCCAAATACTTTCCTTGTAAGTTTGAAGAACATTTATGATTACTCTAATAAACAGAAAAATCTGAATCTTTTTTAACATATAGAGTGGTTTAGAATTGATGTTAAAATGGAGGGATATTGTAGTATCTTTTTTTGTAGTTTCCTTTTAATAATATTTTTATTAATGCCCCAACTTTTGTACAAAAAGTGCTTTATTTAGTCAAATTGAAATGAAACTACTGAACATATTGCCAAATTGCTATGTTACATTTTTAATTTGATCACTAGGAGTGCTGTATAAAAAATTCATCTCCCTAGTTTGAGTCGATTTTGGGAACATGTTCCTTACATTCCCAAAAGTCTAATTTACGGGAAATGGCTGTCAAAATTTTTCAATTCATTCCTGCAGTATATGGATTGTCAGGCTCTTCGTCTTCATCCTCAAAAAGCTTCCATTCTGGTCTTCTTAGTATTTCATATTCCCTTCTCTTTTTTCTGCTCCTCTTATCCTATCTCACTCAAAATTCTCAGTGCTCATGCAGTGTTCGCCCCAGCTGTAAATCCTACTGCCTTCAGTACTTCACACTGTTCCTTTGGTTTTAGGTTGCTATTGCAACGTAAATGCCAAAGTCCAGTGTTTTTATGCGTCAAACACCCTTTTAGGAATCACTGCCAAAATTAAATCACTCTCATTAGGATTCTGTGTTTTTCCGTGTAGACATTTGTGTAACAATTCTGGCTATGATGCATTGAAAAATTTGTTTTATTGCGTTTATCACAGCTGGTGGCAAACCATTATTCTGCTCATAGTTCTTTTTGGCAGGAATCTGCTGAGGCTCGGTTGAAGGTATTCATTGGAATAGGCAGTATGAAGGAACAATTCCCACACTGCTTCTCGCACGTCACTAGCATTACAGGTATTTCGCCTTATTGCATGCCCATAGGATCTCTGTAGACCTTCAGTCACCTCATCAATAAGCGTGCGTCTCCATAAATGAGGTTTCACAAGAAGTATGCCGGCCGCAGTGGCCGAGCGGTCTGCGGCGCGCCAGTCACAGTCTGCACGGCCGCTACGGTCGGGGGTTCAAATCCCCGTCGGGCATGGATGTTTGTATCGTCTTTAGTATGAGGTAGTTCATAAGTAGTTTGTAAGTTTAGGGACTGATAACCTCGTAGTTAAGTCCCATTTGATTTGAAACTGTGCATTAAGGATAATCCTGACACGAAACAGAAGTGCGATAAACTGCCCTGCAGCACTTCGCTGTTAAACCATTGAAAGTAGTGATCGCGCGAGCGAAAAAGGTGTGTTTACAAAAGAACTTACCATAGAAAGAGGAGAAACTCATACTTGACTTACATACTCAAATATCAAAGACGTAACGGAAAGGAGGAAACCGTAGTAAGACTCATTGCGTGGAGTTGCAATAGTTAAATTATAAAAAGCATGCGTCATAAATGGAAAACATAGTCATTCTAAAAGCTTCATCATTTTGGAGGACGTTGAAGGTTTCAGAAAGGCAGTTGGAAACAGAGCAAACGGGCTTCTTTATGGAGCAACAACAGACTTCAACTGAGACGAGATAATAAAAAAAAAACAATGGGGCCTTAATCCGGAAATGCCAGACTCTACTTCGTGGTAATGTAGGTGCGTTCCAACTGTGGGTATCTGGTTTGTATCGTGGCGACGGCTGGAAGTTAGGTCGCGCGGAAGTGAGAAGACGAGAAGTGCACCCCCGAGGCGTGGATCAGATTCCTGGCGTCTCCAGAGAGCCGTGAAGCGAAGCCTGCCGGCTCACCAGCCGTCCGCTGCCTCTCACACATTCTGCAATCACTCCCTCGAGTCATTCAGAATGCACTTCAACAGGGCAGAGTAGAGCTTTCAGTACAAAGTTGATTGGTTATTGTAGGAAGTTCGCTGTTCTGCCTGCTCATGTGACCAAAGGAAACTGATCGGGAGTGTCAAAGGAGTGGGTATTTCACCCAGGACATCGCCTTCTAAGGCTGTACAGCCAAGTAAGGAGAAAGAACAGTAAAACTGATGCGTGTAAGGTACGAGGGAAATGATGGATCAGCTACAATGTAGTGTCACGAGGATTAAGTGGAAACCGTATTCTTACATAATATAGCAGTTAGGAAGAAATTAGGCGTTTGGTGATAGGTCTCCGCTGATATATCCGGGCATCATCACACGGCTGTTAAAGAGCAGTACACAGAGAATTATCATTGGAGACATCACGATCCAAATGTTATTAAGTTAAAAACTCAAAACCGTTGGGAAACACGAAAGGCGGAAAAGTACACCTGAAGCCTTTCATACGCACTTATAGTCATGTGGCAAGGTACATTACTTATTAGAATATCCCAAGTTCCTCAGGAAACACAGTAAGGTAAATTCTTCAGACTATGTTCAAATGTTTGTAGAGCTTATGGGACTTGACTACGGGGTCATCAGTCCCTAAACTTACAAACTACTTATGAACTAGCTAACACTAAGGACGACACAAACATCCATGCCCGAGGGGGGATTCGAACCCCCGACCGTAGTGGCCGTGCAGACCGTGACTGGAGCGCCTCAGTCCCCTCGGCCACGGCGGCCGGCTTCAGACTATGTTCCTAAGCTTTGCATCTAAACGTTTGTAAACCTATTGGACCACGCTGCTATGGTCTTCAGTCCCTAAAAACTAACACTAACACTAAGGACAACTCTCTCTCTCTCTCTCTCTCTCTCTCTCTCTCTCTCTCTCTCTCTCTCTCTCTCACACACACACACACACACACACACACACACACACACACACACCACTGTCCGAGGAAGGTCTCGAACTTCCGGCGGAAACGGCTGCCCAGCCCGTACCATGACCACTCGGCCATTCCGTGTGGCCTTTCGAAATAACACTGGGTAAATTTACATCTTTTTCACCGTAAACACCGTCTTTTTAATAATTAATGCACAATGACAACAGAAGACTACTATTTGGCGGTCAGTATCTGATACTGGCGAACAAAGGAAAATATTTTCTACTAATTTGCTATTGTTATCACTGATTCCCTGTAAAGTCCCAAATCGGTTTAATGTTTTTGTCGGTGTGAAGAAATGGAAGACTATAGCCTACTTGTTTAGTCTCCTACAAATTTTCGTTTATTGTGGGGTTTTGTAGCTCGTTAATAGGTGACTCCAATCGTTTAATCTGTGGCAGAGTGATACTACACATTTTGTTAATGTGTAATCATCTACATTATGTGACATCTCTACAAAAGTATCTGGCAGAGCGTTCATTTAACCAGTTTCAGTCTGTTTCTTTACCGTATCACTCTCCAAAAGAGCGCTAGAAAAACTATCACCTAAGTCTTCTCGTTAGCGCTGTACTTATTTCATTACGGTAATCATTTCTCATTTCTTTCCATTTAGGCGTGGTTCTAACAAATTATTTTCTCATTCTAAGACAAAGTTTGTGATTGAAATTTCATAAATAAATCTGTAATTCTGCAATTACCCTAAATCGCGTATCATATCCGTGAAACTCTGTCCCCTATTGCGCTGTAGTACAACATGAGCTGCCCTTCTTTGTACTATTTCTATGTCCTCTGTCAATTTTGTCTGCTAAGGATCCGACGCCGCCGAAAAAAACAGCAGAGGATGGACAAGAATTGGATGCGCTATCTGTTTTGTGCATTTTTTGCATCTTGTAGGTGTTTTGCGCACAAAGCGCAGTCTTTGGCTCTAGGGAATGCCCCGCAGAGGTTCGAGTCCTCACTCGGGCACATTAGAACATTTGATATATTGTGAACAGTAGAGGGCCTTGACACTTCCTTGGGGAACGCCAGATATCACTACTGTTTTATTTGTTGTTTTTCCGTCTATTACTAACAACTGTGACCTTACGGAGAGGAAATCACAGATCCATTCGCAAAACTGAGATGATACTTGATAGGCACGCAATTTGCTTAAAAAGCTCTTGTGACGAGTGGTTGTAAAAACCTTCTGGAAATCTAGAAGTATGGCATCAAACTGCGATCCCCTGTTGATAATATTGGTAGAATGGTTATCAATGACGATCTGAAATTTTGGGAGGCAAAATCTGTGGACGATTACATATTATTACTGATTTCCTGCGTTTTTGGATTATTTCCAGGATACCAAAAACTGTAAGCAAAGGTCAGTTTGAACTAGTGACGAAAAGACTGATGTATGGGGTGGAGATTTAGGAAGGCAGTGTCATGGTGCACTCCATCGTGTCAATGGGCCTCACGATCTTACTGCGAAACAATTTGCTTACAGAAGACGAAGTATCGTGAAGCTATCGGCATTAAAAGTGTTTCTTGTTGTAGCCACAAAATTATGATGCCCACATGTGTGTCGGTAGCGGAGCGAATGTTTGTTTAAGGCTTGTGGAGTAGGTCCCGCCGTTCTCTGCAGCGGGATGTAAACCACTGGCCAGCCGACCAATTCTCCAGGGCGTCGTCCTGTCTGGAATGTGCATCGCTCCTAAGGCTCACGTTTCACATAACTTTCCTCTAGGGCACTATTCTTGTCATCGTGGGTCTCTGTCCGCGTCATTGGGTGCATACGCTTATTTTAATTTTTTTATCGTATCTACTACATACTACGTCCTCTTTGCGTAGTTGAAGTAGCCAAGAGCACGTTCCTCATGCTCCTCTTCCCACAGAGAAGAGAAAACTCGCTGTTCTCAAATGCTCAAATGTTTGTATAGTCTATGGGACTTAACTACGGGGTCATCAGTCCCTAAACTAACAAACTACTTATGAACTAACTAATACTAACAATGGCACAAATATCTATGCCCGAGGGGGGATTCGAACCTCCGACCATAGTGGCCGTGCAGACCGTGACTGGAGCGCCTCAGTCCCCTCGGCCACCGCGGCCGGCTCGCTGTTCTCAAGAAGGCATTTCGTGTGCTGAAAGAAAACACAGTTTACATTTACTCCAAGAAGATAACAAATTTTTCATTTATTCACTAGTATAAAATTCCTTGCTACAATCAATGTAAGCCAGAAGAGCAAAGACATTATGCGCGGAAGCTACCATTCCGGAGCCTCTGATTTTGCAGTAACTTATTAAAAAATATTTATTCTTCAATTCCACAATGGTAGCGTTTTATTATCTGGCGACTAGTTTCGAAATGTAATGCTGATAATCAGACAGCGCTTCCATGGCGACACACATAATGGCTCAGACAAATGCCGGGATGGTTCCTTTCAAAGGGCGCGGCCAGTTTCTTTAAGAAAACAATTTGAGCTTGTGCCCCATGCCCCATGACGGAGCAAATCCTTCCCTTCACACATAAGTAGCATACAACTAATTCATTCAACGACAATGTACAAGTGCTAATATAGCGCCGTTTAATCATTGTCATGCAACTGATAACAAACTACGGAGCAACAACTGTTGAAGATTCGTACCTATGGAGACTCCATGACAGTTCGTAACTTCCTATCCAGTTCTAATGTTTGAAAGGCGTTTTTGGGGCCAAAATACAAATATAGCGTGAATTTCCAGTGAATCTGTCACTGTCACCAAATTTGTAAATTTCATACTAACGTTTTACCCATGCAAACTACCAAAGACCCGTCTTTTGCTTCATTGTTCCACGTAAACTTGATCCCTACGTCTACTAGAACCAATTATAATCCATGTTCTAGAGGTAACGTAACGTTTCATTGTTTAAAATCTGACATTTTCATAATCCTTCCTGGTGAAAAACTATCATTATCTTTTTTTGAAAACACGTTCTGAATTACATATAGGCTAACCACATCCTTAAAAAAATTGAATAATTAGTTAGGAAAAGTTTCCATTCAGACGTCTTGAATACAGGTGCATATTCATATATCCTTTCAATTCACTACATTTACTTTTTGTTTCATTATTAGTACACTATTCATTTCACTACCTACCGGGTGATCAAAAAGTGTGAATAAATTTGAAAACTTAATAAATCACGGAATAATGGAGATAGAGAGGTAAAAATTGATACACGTGCTTGGAATGAAATGGGGTTTTATTAGAACAAAAAAAGTATTTTTAGACGCATGAAAGATCTCTTGCGTGCGTCGTTTGATGATGATCGTGTGCTCACCCACCTCTTTCGTCATGCTTGGCCTCCCAGGTTCCCAGACCTCAGTCCGTGCGATTATTGGCTTTGGGGTTACCTGAAGTCGCAAGTGTATTGTGATCGACCGACATCTCTAGGGATGCTGAAAGACAACATTTGACGCCAATGCCTCACCATAACTCCGGACATGCTTTACAGTGCTGTTCACAACATTATTCCTCGACTACAGCTATTGTTGAGGAATGATGGTAAACATATTGAGCATTTCCTGTAAAGAACATCATCTTTGCTTCGTCTTAATTTGCTATGCTAATTATTGCTTTTCTGATGAGATGAAGCGCCACCTGTCGGAAATTTTTTGAACCTTTTTGTTGTAATAAAACACCATGTCATTCCAATCATGTGTGTCAATTTTTACCTCTCTATCTACATTATTCCGTGATTTAATAAGTTTTCAAATTTATACTGACTTTTGGATCACCCGGTATTTGTTTAAAGTCTTTATTACTGTTTCGTTATTCATCGCACGATTCCAAAATTTTCGTGCTGAAAAATCTTTCCATCATTGTACTGAAAAGTCTGCAAAGTTAAACAATAAATGAAGTAGCATATCATATCTTCGGATATTTGACGGTTGTCTTAACAATTTTACACTTAGAAGTGTGGCAACGGAAACAGCGATAACATGTTGGTAGTCTATGACAACTACGTTGATATAATACTAAATTTGTTTAGTATTAATGATTCAGTGGAAAGTGGATGGTAGTGTTAGGGATGGAGGATTAGAGTTTGACGTCCCGTCGACTTAGAGTTCATTAGAGACACGCTCGGATTGATGTTTTTCTAAGGATGGTGAAGGAAATTGGCCGAGTCATTTGAAAGGAACCAACCCGGCATTTGCCTAGAGTAATATAGGGAAATCTCAGATAACCTGAATCAGGTTGGCCGCAGGCGGGTTCGAACCACCGACCTCCCGGTGTGTTACCATTGTGCCACCTCGCTCTGTCTACAGCAGTGGCGTCAACCATTTTTAAACCAGGTTCCACTTCGATGTTTTATTGTGAGCAGGAACCACAAGGTTCAAGAAGAATCTTCTAATAATAAAATTTAATCAGAACTTTAAACATATCTGTTAAACTCAAAATAAAATGTAGTAACAGTCCTACTATATTAGAAACTTTTAATAGAAAATTGATGTATTTTAGGGATTTCGTCTTACTTCCAATCCTAGGGCTAATATTGTTGCACAAAGCTACACGCATATGATCACTTAATCTCAATGTATTTCAGGATTTGTTTTCAAGGAGAAACCCCTTTTCACCTAAGTAAGTCGTGGAGAAAATCCTAAAATAGCGAAAGGTGATATCCCGACTGTTATTGTGTGATTTTTCCTTTTTCCAACAAATCGTTCACAAGACTAGGAGAGAAATGGATGTATTTCAAGTGGTACCGATGTTGTCCACTTGCGTCATCACCAGTGAAGTTGCCAAGTTATCGTGGACACGCAGGACGACAGATTGGCAACGTAAGAAGAAATGAATCATTTACAATGAATAAAAGTTTGAAAATTTGTAGAAACTCGGGTTGGGAACTGCTGGTTTAGAGTTGAGACGCTTGTATAACGGAAAGGTGTTCCTCCGTTATTTCACGTGTTGTCTCTACTCCAATTACCGAACTCCCAAGTCCGCGTTTGAAATATCATAGTATGTTGCTTGATAATAAATTACGAAAATAATTTACGTACTAGCGTGACATTCTTACATTTCATAGCAAACGATAGTGCTAGGACACAGAGGAAGGATATTTAGTCACAGTAAATTTCAACTTCACAACTATACGTATTTCCTGAAATGGATGATAGTGAGGATGTAAACATTTTTTTTTTTTTTTGCTTACTTTTACTCATATATCATATTCTGGGTTAGGTTTACAAGCTGAGATAAAGTTTTTAAGGGTGAAATGGCATTAATAAGACTAATTTTTAGAGTAAATTCAAGAAAAGTGTGCCAAAACCTATTGGATTTGCATTGATATTTCACTTTTTTACTATATAATTATTTAAGCAATGGTAGAAGCTAAATGAAATCTACTCTGACACATTTTTCGATGGATTGACTTAAACTGTTCAAAAATTTTTCAATAATAGTACAAAAAACTGTGTTTAATCTTCATTTTCATAATGAATACCGATTCACTTTAAAACAAAATGAAAATTGACAAGAACACTCCACAGTTGGTATTACAGAGAACATAGCACAAGTCGCAACAAATCGCGCTTACTTCCTTCAGTTTTCGATTTCGGAGCGTTACAAAATGTTGTGTCTGAGGACTGGGAGTCGTTCCCGGCGGAAGTTCGAGTCCTCCATGGGACGTGGGTGTGTGTGCTGTCCTTAGGGCTACTTTAAGTAGTATGTGAGTCTAGGGACTGATGACCATAGCAGTTTGGTCCAATAGGCTTACAAACATTTGAACAACTGAAGGGCTTCTGTTTAAAGTCTCTAATCCGTTTCCTCGAGTCACTGCTCTGCTATCAAAACGTAATTGCTGATGGGTGCGACGCGAGCGCATTCTTGCGTTGTCAGTATTGACCAAGAAACAAACACAGTCCCATGTGATGCACGGGTCGTAAAACCACCAACAGAAATCGGGAATAGTATTGATTATTATAAGAAAAGATTTCGACTATCGGTAGTACCTGACGATTTTGGGGTTATAACGGAGATCACTGGAGAAATATACGCGAGAAACAGGCGGACAATAAGGGGGGCGGGAGAGTAAAAGAAAGAAAAAAAAAGAAAAAGGCGTATAAGACGGGAGAGCAGACTGGATAGTGGATGCGGCCGGCGTCGGAGAGAACCACTCCCAGCTTTTAGCGTTACGGGCTGCCGAGAGAGCTCTGCCCCCACAAACCTCCATTCCCAAATTTCTAGCGCCGAGTGCTCCAAAGCTCTGCCCAGATTTTTCCTTATTCTGTATGCGCATCTGTACACGGATCTCACCTTTATGCTTTTACAACGTTTTCAGGAACACTTTCACTAAACTAAAAAGAGAAAATGAAAGAGTTGGAATTTTTCAAATCCGAATACTTGTCTCTGTACTTCAATTTGCACTGAACAGATGAACTCGAGTAATAAAAAGGAAGGAAGCATAGGGTTTAACGCCTCGTCGACAGCGTTGTCATTAGAGACTGAGCACACGCTCGGATAGTTTCTCAGTGATGGGGAAAGAAATCGGCCGTACCCTTTGACACTAACCATCCCGACATTTGCCTGGAGCGGTTTAGGAAAATCAGAGCTAACCCGAATCACGACGGCTGGAGGGGGATTTGAACCGCCGGCAGAGGTCCTGTGTTTGTTACCACCTCGGTCTGTGCTCGACTAATAGGTTACTGCTTCTTGCGTCTCAGATATTTCGCCGGAAATTGTAGGAGACATGTGCACTTCACGATCAGACTCTGATACAGAGTCGTCGGTTACACTGCTGTGAGTAACATAGGGCATAGGCACGTGCTTCTTATGCTGGTGCTACTTCCTTGAGGTGACTTTTCCCCTTTACTGCCTTTCGATTAGAATATATTGAAATGTTTGAGGGAGCACAGTGTTGTGACTACTTACGGTGAGGACAGAACTCACACCACTGGAGCGGCCGCGCCCTCAGTTGCCCCAGGTCCCTTTTGTTGTCAACACAGAAAAGACGCTTTTTTTTTTTTTTTTTTTTTTTGTACACAGACTCCGTAAGAGATTTTGAGGTACAAGGTATAACGGGATCTGTGCCAATATCGACGACTTCTTATCCTTTCACTGTCTTAGGAAGCGATGGATGTCTGTGTATCCCTCAGCACGTTCCTTAATATAGAAAAATAGAACTGGCCTAGAACAATTGTCATACACCTTCAAATAGGAAACCTAGGGACAGACGATGTCAGGTTGGTTCCCTACCTAAAAGTGCTGGTAATAGTTTGTGGTAACATTCACACCGCACAACTGACCAGTCTACTATCGTGTACGGCCCTCGCGAGCTGACAGAAGCGCCGCAACACCACTGCCAGGGGAGACACTCTGTACCAATTATAGACGTGTGGGGTATCGCATTGTCCTCATGTAATTGCCCAGAATGAAGAATGGACGCAGGCGATCAGCCTGGATGCGTGCGTCACCTGTCAGGGCCCTAATTAGCGATCACATATCACTTCAGTACAGTTGTAAACGAGACTCGTCAGCCAGGCGACGTATTTCCAATCGTCAACAGGCCAATGTAGATACTGACGTACTCGCCAGGCGTAAAGCAGTCAGCAAGAGTTCCAAGTGGACCTTCGGCTCCGAAATCCGATGGCCGTGATGTTCCGTTGAATGGTTCGTATGTTGACACTCGTTGATGGCCCAGCATTGAAATCAGCAGAAATTTGCGGAAGGGTTGCACTTCTGGCAAGTAGAAACATTCTCTTCAGTCATCGTTGATCCCGTTCTTGCGGGGTCTTTTTCCGGCCCCAGCGATGTCGAAGATTTGATGTTTTACCGGATTCCCGATATTCTCGTGAAACGGTAGTGAGGGTAATTCCCCACCTCATCGCTACCGCGGAGATGCTGTGTCCCGTGTGTCGTGCGTCGACTGTGACACTCACTTAAATCATCACACACTACCTCTGTAGCAGCAGTAGCGCATGCGCCAGACACCTGTTGTCAACAACCGCATCGTCCTCTGAGTGTTTACATATATTTGCTTTTTGCTTATGCATGCTATACCATTTCTTTGGCTTTTCAGTGTATTTTGCCCGCCATTAACGATGGTGGCAATAAAACTGCACCATACTCTGTGTCGAATACAGTGTCTCTTCGTTCTAACAGCATCGATTTTCTTTTAAGGGCTTGTGTTCCAAAAATGTGATGTATAGTGACAACTGAAAATATGTTCCAGACTGCTCCTCGTACTCGAATTATCGGCTTGTTGCGAGTAGTCGCTTTAACCACTGGGAGACTGATTCGGTGTTCACTGTCACTAAGATACCACACACTACAGTAGCGGCGTTCGCAAATCAACACTGACAATTAAGACTTGTCTCGATCTTCAAAGTGTGCTAAGCTACCGATAATCATAAGGCGAGAGCTTGTAATAAGGAAAGTACTCGACTTTGGCCTGGTCTGGTTCAACTTTCAATTACGCCAGTATGTCTACTACAATGCCGGATGGAGCGAGGTTTGCCGCGGCGGAGTGGCCGAGCGCATTGAGGCGCTATGCTCCGATGCGAGAGGCCGTTCCCCTTCGGGGGCTCGAATCCCTCCTCGGGCGTGGATGTTTGTGCTGCCTTTAGTATAAGCTAGTTCATAAGTAGTTTTTAAGTTTAGGGAGTGATGAGCCCGCAGTTAAGTCCCATAACATTTGAACATTTTTGGAGCGAGGTTTGGCAGTGGTGACACGCAGGGCTCTAATTCTGAGGCCGATTGCGGCCATCCAGCTTTAGGTTTCCGCGATTTCCCTCAATCACTCCAGGCAAATGCCGGGATGGTTCCTTTTAGCCGCGCCGTGCAGTCTAAAGCGCAGTGCGCAGCTGCTCCCCCACGGGCATGGGTGTTTCTTTTGAGTTAGTTTAAGTAGTTTGTAACTCTACGGACTGATGACCACTGTAGTTTGGTCCCACAGCGCTACAAACATTTGAATATTTTTTTCCATTTAAGGAACACAATCGATTTCCTTCCTAATCCTTTACAAGAACAATCCGAGTGTGTGCTTTCTCTCTAATGACCATGGTGTCGACGGGACGTTAAACCCTAACCTTGCTTCCTTCATTTTACAACGCTGATTCAGGATATCTGAATTGTTTACACTCACACTTCTTGAGGTCACTGCATCCCCATCGTTCCACCCGTGACATTTACGGGATTGAAATCATTCTGACTTAACTCATGTCGCACATATCCCGATACAGACAGGCATTGAGATACATGACGGAAACTGCACGGACAAATGTGACTAGTTGCCAAATAAAGAAAGCATCTCCACTACCTGCATAATTTATAATTGCAAAGTAATTACTTGAAGCGGGCACTGGTGTTCGAGTTTGTTCTCGATACTTCAGAAACAACTTTCTTGCTCTTCATGTTTTTCGAAAAAGGGTTAACAGTTTCACATAGAGATAAATTTACGTTGTTACAATTAGATAAGTAAATAGTCGTAACAAATCGAAATACTGATAGCCCTTTTACAAATGTATGCTAAATGTATACTCCATACAATAAAGTAACGTAAAATATAGCATTGCTATCATACGACTTCTGTCGTCGCAGTTCAAATGTTCAAATGTTTGTATAGTCTATGGGACTTAACTACGGGGTCATCAGTCCCTAAACTTACAAACTACTTATGAACTAGCTAACACTAAGGACGGCACAAATAGCCATGCCCGAGGGGGGATTCGAACCCCCGACCGTAGTGGCCTTCAGACCGTGACTGAAGCGCGTTAGTCCCCTCGGCCACCGCGGCCGTCGCAGTTCGTTTTTCCTCAATGCCGTCATTTATATGACACAGTTCTTTGAGCAATGCAGGTGGGATTGTAATTTAATCAGCTTGCACGGTGGCGAGTAGTGTGGCTGGCAGCAGAGGTCAGCGGCCTGTCTGTGTCGCCACACGAGCAGCGGAGGCGTCGCAGAAAACTTGCTACTGTCATGTCGCTTCTTCCGTCCTCGCCTCCTCGATAGAAACCGGCTCCACGAAAATATTTCTGTATGGCCGCTATGTGTACCACCTAGCACACACATAAAGCAATACGTCTTTTAAGATGTACTGTGTTGAATCTAATAACGCGAACATGGATCACAGATTGGGGTTTTTCATTATGAAATATGATGAGGGTAATAAAAAATTGCATTCAATAATTTTGTATCCCATCCTCGTCGCCACTTTTGTGTCTCGTTTCCGCCGGTTGTCGTAGGTGTCGGTGGCCGAGTAGAAAGAGACCGACCCAGGAATAAAGGATGCGCGCGTGTGCAGGTACGGAGGTGACCAGCCAGTGGGACAGCAGAAACTGGAAACACTAGGCTAAATTAGAACAAGATATATATTTCGTGAAGTGTTCGTAATACTTAACTTTTACATAGTTCTTGACTGCAGAATGCTGATAAATAGTTTATATAGAGGCCTGCCAACTGATGATTCCTAGTGCCTATCCGATAGCCAAGTCTCAACAGGTGCCTATCTGATTCCCAAGTGGTCGATGCAGCAGTCGTGGCCACGAGCGGAGTTGCAGCAGAGGGCGCTCGTGGCTGACGTCGTAAGAACGCCGCGCCGTACGTGAAGGGCGGCGCGCGGCGAAAGTACGTGGCGCGCACTTCATACTTGTGTGACACCACAAATAATACGTTGTAATTTGGGGTGTAGGTCCTCTATATCGCATGGTCTTAGTGCAGGGGAAAGTCTATTATTTCGTTATTGAACCGGTACGTTACATCTCATCTACAAAACTAAAGAATATGAGGATATGGGGCAACTCTACAGCTACATCTATACTCTGCAAGTCACATTGAAGAGCATGGCAGAAGTTCATGGAACTACTTTTTGTGATATTTCTTTATAGTTCCATTTTCTAATAGCTAGCGGTAAAAAAGGACACCTAAATATTACGGTTTTCGATCTGATTTCTCTTATTTTATTATGGTGATCCTGTCTGCCTATGTAAGTGGATGCTAAAAATACATGTTCGCATTCGGAAGAGAATGTTGGTGAAAGAAATTTCGCAAATATGTCTCATCGCAACGAATAGCGCCTTCTTTTTAATTATTTCCACCCCGCATCATTTCCGTGACACTCTGTCACGTATATAATACAAAACGAGATGGCCTTCTCTGAATTTTCTCTAAATCATCAGTCAGAGCCACCTGGTGTGGCTCCCACAGAGCGCAGCAATACTCAGAAATAAAACGCACAAGCCTAGTGTAGGCAGTTTCTTTAGTACAACTGTTGCATCTTCTAAGTGTGCAGCCAATGAAACATAGTCTTTGGTTCGCCTTGAATTTACAGCCTGTACGATTGGCTCATTTATCTTGTAACTGAAGTTTAACGGAATTCTTTTAGTAGTGATATGGATGACTTTACACTACTCATTATTAAGGGTCAATTGCCAGATACCTTATCTAAATCATTTTGCAGTTGCTTTTGATCTTCTGGTGGCTTTACTAACCGATAAATGACAGCATCATCCGTGAATAGTCTAAGAGGGCTACTCAGATAGTCAACTAAATCGCTTATAAAAATAAGGAACAGTACGGGCCCTATAACACTTACCTGGTGAACGCCAGATATCACTGCTGTTATACTCGATGACTTACCGTCAGTTACAACGTATTGTGTCCTTTCTGACAGGAAATCACGAATGCAATCGCGCAACTATGGCGATATTCCACAAGCACGTAATTTGATTAGAAGACGCTTGTTAGGTAAACTGTCGATAGCCTTTCGGAAATCAAGAAATACGGAATCTGTTTGGTGTCCCTTATCGATAGCACTCATCACATCATGTGAGTAAAGAGTCAGCTGTGTTTCATAAGAACGATACTTTGTGAATCCGTGTTGACTAGTCAAGAGGTCGTTCTCTTTGAGGTAGTTGATAATATTTGACAGTCGCTGAGCCGCAAACAGCCACGTAAATAAGAAAATCACATTAAATCTGGCTAGAGGTCATATGTGTATGAATTGAACCTGAGGGATTGCTGTATGTTTTCTCTCTCGCCGGCCGCGGTGGCCGAGGGGACAGAGGCGCGCCAGTCACGGTCTGCACGGCCACTACGGTCGGGGGTTCGAATCCCCCCTCGGGCATGGATATTTGTGCCGTCCTTAGTGTTAGCTAATTCATAAGTAGTTTGTAAGTTTAGGGACTGATGACCCCGTAGTTAAGTCTCATAAACTATACAAACATTTGAACATTTGATTTTCTCTCTCTGATAAAGGCTGTGGCCTAATGTTTAAAAATTGTGTGAATGTGATCGTCTTTTTTACTTGGCTGTCTGCGGCTCAGTGACCGTCCTTACAGTGAGTTGCTACTATCTTCACATTATTGATATTCCAACCTGAGAGGTGTAAATAGTTTCAACGTGTGTCTGATGATCTCAGTGTTGTGCTTATTTAGATACGGTCAGTAGTTTCGCTCGTTCTTATGCACTATCATTTTTTTGCTGTGGTCTCATTTTCACAGTTTTCGGCACTAATTCATTATAAATT
Source organism: Locusta migratoria (assembly GCA_026315105.1). Taxonomy (NCBI): domain Eukaryota; kingdom Metazoa; phylum Arthropoda; class Insecta; order Orthoptera; family Acrididae; genus Locusta; species Locusta migratoria. Next base: position 789,444,844 of record CM048755.1, on the reverse strand, counting down.
AAAGGTGTATATTACTTTCCTTTAGCACGCTCTTTCTTAAAGCCAAAACATATTTGATCAACAATTTTTAATCAGACTGAGGGGTCACCATAGGTAGCCCTTTTTTCATGGAAAACTTTGAGGAGAGTGTCGGGATTCATACAAACCGCATGAAACCGATTTTGGAGGTGTGTGATCTACTTTTTCACACTGTGGATTCAAGGAGAAGAAAAATTAGTGGTTTTTCCAAAGCCTCAGCTCTGTACATAAAAACATTCAGTTATTTATGGAAATGGAGAAAGTTGGTTGCCTGATTCTCTTACCGTTTTTGTTAGACGTGGAAACGATGACCTGGGGCATTCAGTTGATAGATTAGTTAAAAGGCGAAATATGTACTAATCGTGAAGAGAAACCGGACTGCAATCATCGTAAGTTAGATTTACAATCAAGTTGCCCTCCCTGGTCGCAAATTATAAGTGTACTTAAACAGAAGGTCACACATTTTAGGATGTAGATAAGCATTCATAGAAAATTTTACCGGGCAGATTAACAATACGCTATCACTTAAAGCTAGTAACCAGGAAGTGGACAAAGAAACTTTTTTTCCCTTTGTTGGCAATATTTCGTTCAAGATCCTCTGCAAATTTCAGGTAAAAATTGATTTGCGACCACCGTCTAAGACTGCAGTACATTCTTGGTTTAGTGTACGACAATTCGTTATTGTATCAGACGATAGTGACTTACATAGGCCAGGTAAAAGCACTGTGGAGGAACTCTATGCCGAACATTAACACTACACTTGTATTTATAACCAAACAAATGTACTACTGTTGAACATTGTATCTTTACCGGTCATTCAATGCAGCACGATAAAACAATAATTTTAGCAACAGCTACACCTTTTTGTGATTAAGTTATTCAATAATTCGTGTTAATATGTATCGCGGAAAGTCAGATGAACTTCGATAGCAGATAGCAGATATAATAAGTTGGATAATGTGTGTAATTCCATCATTTCTAAGACGTGCTCCAAGCGAAACCGACGGAGGTCGTCCAGGGCCACGGTGAAGAGCAACTTTGAGGACAGCTGCCTTCTGTAATTCCACCGACGAGAACGTTGTCTGTCGCACGTAAACGCAGGATGTGGTGGCCAGTCGTGGAGAGCTGTAGACTACAGCTGCCGAGGTGGCGCACTGGATAGCCCGTTCAAATCTCGATTTAGGTTTCCCGTCATTTTCCTGAATACTGCAGGCAAATTCCGGGATGTTTCTTTGAAAGGGCACGATCGAGTTCCTTCCCCAACCTTAACAAAACAATCCTAGCGTGTGCTCCGTCTCTAATGACCACGTCTTCGACGGGACTTTTAAACACTAATCTACCTTCCATCCTTCTTAAGACTGCTTGCAAGCCCAGAGCGTCGTTGAACAACAACTTTCACTATTCCCAACGTTTATATGTATAAACATTAGTGTCATACCTTTATAAGACACTGTCGAACATCACACGCCTGCATGACCGCATTGACATATGCATCTGAAATGTTGGTCTTAGAAAATAAACTAAGGAAGAGTTACAAAGAAGATACCTGTACTGTCCTTCGCAGTAATCATTATTAGCTACAACAGACTGACAACGGTTGTAAACCTGACGAAACGTCACCGAACGTATGTTGTGGAATCGCTTGAAGCACTGTGGTCACCTGTTGCTCGGTATCCCCAAGGTCTATGAAGCGTATGCCTTTAAGGCGGAGGAAAAAAAAAGGAAAGTCTGTTGAATCCAAATCGGGAGATTGGTGTCCGGACACTTGCCACACCGGACATTTGCCACGCTTTTACCTGCTCGCCCAGAATTGCGTGGACCGTGTACAGACAACTGCACACTCGTCGCTTTTGCAGTTCGTAGCACAACTGAGTAGCCTATTATCAAAGACGGACATTTGTCGTTTACCAGAAACTGAGATAAACGTCATTTTTATTGCGAAAAGTAGAGCTGATATATTTATAAGCTGATTTGAACATTATCAATTTTAATACTCGAGGATTTATACCTGGAAGTGGCTAATATCAATATGATTACTCAAGCACCTTCAAATTGTGTTTGAAAATACAGACGTCCGTCTTTGTAGCCAAAACGTGTAGGTGTCCGCTTTTCATGTGAACACGTTTTCAGATGTCCGTTTTTTATACACAAAGATTCGCTTACAGCTGACGAGAATCTTTTACAGGTGTATAATCTGGAATATTATAGGAATATCTACATAAAGTGGGAAATATTAAATTCTGAACTCTATTACATATTGGAAAAATGATGAACTAATCATAATAATCTTTTTACTTCTATATATAAAATGAAATGTTACGGCACTGAATCTCTAAAATTATTAGCATTAGGTCTGTTGAAACTGTCGCCAGATTTTTCCTTAAACATTGTTTCTGATATCGAACTTCTTTCCAACAAGTGATAATTTCGTACAACACACCTTAGAATAGAACAGTGTAGTTTACAAGCTAGTCATACCTTTGTTGCTTTTCAGTGTTTATTTTCCACTGTTCAGGCTGTCTCAACCGCTTCGTAGCTTTTCCTTCGGACGCTGGTGATATGTTCTATTTCACTCGCTTTAAGATGGTTATTAGTAATAATACTATGAAAAATTACTGAAACACTTAAGTACGGACTAATACGTCGTAGTACCTGGCACATGCTGTCGGTGTCGTTACGTGGATGTGCTCACGACGAAACTAAGATAATTGCAAGGGAAAGTTGCTTTCGAAGAATGGAGAAGTATTGAACTTATTAGAACATCTGTGAGTACCACCTGGCGATGCGACCTATATTCGTTATAAAAATAAAAAGAGAGTATCAGGCCCTAGTATCCATGAATATCTAAATGATGACCCTAGCTGGTCCCAGTTCGGTTCACTAGCGTTTAATCAACGAAGCAAAAACATTAAACGTCACTCAAATAAAACTCCTGCAACCAGAGTTTACAGTTACATCTACCTCTTTCCAATTTTCAATTTCCTGTTTAGGTAGGAGCACCTATAGTTAACACGCTAAGAGAAATTTTTTCCTACCTTCTAATATTATGGCCATACTATTACGTAACACTGAGTTCTAAAATTGGAAGAACTAATTACATACTGACATAGCCGGCGGTATTGCTTTGGTTTCCCGGAAGTTATAAATATTTCCTTATCAGTATATTGAAAATCAGCTGTACATTTCGTCACGATGTCGAAGGACAAGATCTCTTACGTAGTGGCTGTATCGAGTTAGGTGTGAAGACGGCGCTTTTGAAGCAGACTACAGGAGTACGGGGATGTCCTGGGAGGCCGCTACTCAAACTACCTGGCGAAGGGTCTCGGTGTGGCAAATAACCCTGCCCGTGGCAAATGTCCGTCGTGGCAACTGTCCGGCATGCGGGAGAAGAAGGCAGGAAGCGGGCCGTGGCGTCGATTGAATTCCGCTGTCCGCTTCTGCAGAAGCCGCCGTTCCCAAACTCCCTTGTCAAATTCCGAGTTGTACCTCTGGTAGAATTTCACGATAGATTAAGTAAGCCCTTGCCGACAGAAAACAGAAAAAAAAACGACGGACATCATCTTAATCTTGGAATTGTCGCGAAAGACGATCGGCATGTGACAGGCTGTTGCTTGATCTCCAGATAGTAATGGAAGAACAGTAATGACGGTTTTCCAAAACTCTAGTTTCCGGTCAAACATGTTGTTGAAATGTCCAGGTGGTTCCCTCAAAGTTTGCTGCTTCTCGACTGTCATGGTGTGTCGTAAAAAGCGGACAAATATTTTCCGTGTTTTCAAATGTTTGTCAACAATGGTACTTACCTTCACCTCTTGTGCTCTCATGAACAAAGACGCTCACCGATCATCCTCAAGCAACCGTCGTACTCCTTCGAAGCTGTCTCGGATTTTCCTCGTCCTCCACAGTCCTCTTTCTGTTTTTAGAACGTTTTAGGAAATCACACACACTCTTTCTATTTATGCTTCAAGAAACTTCCGTGAGTCTACGTTACCGTTTTCGCTTATTCGAAGCAAAACTTGCTATCAACGTATTGCTCCAGTTTGCTTTTCATTTTTTAACAACACTACTTGATTAGCAGCAGTCACTGCTTCTCTTCAGTGATTTGCACACAGGCTATTTAGCGAGCACTTGAGCGTACCTCGTACATTCGCCGCCGCCTCTACGTTCTGTGAAGGGCCAACGTTTACTTCACATCGACTTTCGAACTACCTTTGCGTCGAGTGCCAACAGGTCATCAACTCTATCGGTCTTGACCACTGGTACGAGATAAAAATAGTACCATTTCGCTCGAAACGGCACATCATATATGTTTAAAAGCACCACCTCACCGGCCGCGGTGGCCGAGGGGACTGAGGCGCTTCAGTCACGGTCTGCACGGCCATTCGGTCAGGGGTTCGAATCCACCCTCGGGCATGGATATTTGTGCCGTTCCTAGTCTTAGTTAGTTCGTAAGTAGTTTGTAAGTTTGGGGACTGATGACCCCGTAGTTAAGTCCCATAAGCTATACAAACATTTCAACATTTTTTTGAGCACCACCTCCTGAATTTACACCAAGCGAGGTGGCTGTAGCAGTGGTAACAATGCACTCGCATTCGGGAGGACAGTGGTTTTCGTGTATTCCCTAAATCACTCAGACAAATCCCGGGATGGTTCCTATCTAAGGGCATCCAAACAATCCGAGCGTAAGCTCCGGCCGCGGTGGAGTAGCCGAGCGGTCTATAGCGTCTCGCTGCGGATTGCGCGGTTGCTCGCCGTGGAGGTTCGAGTCCTCTCTGGGGCATGGGCGTGTGTGTTGTCCTTAGGTTGGTTTACCTAGATTAAAGTAGTTTGTAAGCTACGGACTGATGACCACGCAGTTTGGTCCGATATATTTACAGACATGTGAACGTAAGCTCCGCCTCTTATGAACACTCTGCCGACGGGGTGTTAAACACTAATCTCCCTTCTTTCCTTTTTTCCTGAATGAATCTTTCTACCTCAGCGGAGCGTGCGGTATTATGAAACTTCCTGAAGGGTTAAAACTGAATGTCGGACTAAGACTCAAACTCAGAACCTTTCTTTTCGCGTACAGTGCTGATACCCAACCTGTTCTGTTGGTCCAGGGTTCTCAAAAGCGAAATTCAGGAAGACGCTTCGTATGGGGAATGCACATCTACCGTCATTATAAACAAATGTAAGGTATTGCGCTTAGTGCGAAAAAGACCCTTTACTGTAAGACTGCGTGTGCAGAAATATCTCTGTAAGTAATTATTTCAGTAAAATATGTGGGAGTATGCTTGCGAAGCGATTTGTATTGGAACAATCACATACAATTCAGATGTTCAAATGTTTGTAAATCTATCGGACCAAACTGCGTGGTCATCAGTCCGTAGCTTACAAACTACTTAAACCTAGGTAAACTAACCTAAGGACAACACACACACACACACACACACACACACACACACCCATGCCCTAGGGAGGACTCGAACCTCCACGGCGAACAACCGCGCGCTCCGCAGCGAGACGCTTTAGAACGCTCGGCTACTCCACCGCGGCCACGTACAATTAATCACGGGTAAGGCAAATGCCAGAGTAGGAATTATTGAAAGAATCCTCAGGTAATCTGCTACATTAGGAAATGTAGTAGGTCTGGTATAAAAAACATTCTTTCGACTAATACGCAATACGTTAAAAGAGAACTGTACCGTGATGTGCCTACAACCCCATAGGATATGAAACATCAGACTGTGGCCGCCTCTGACAACATTATAAGAAGTGTTAAACACTAATCTCCCTTCTTTCCTTTTTTCCTGAATGAATCTTTCTACCTCAGCGGAGCGTGCGGTATTATGAAACTTCCTGAAGGGTTAAAACTGAATGTCGGACTAAGACTCAAACTCAGAACCTTTCTTTTCGCGTACAGTGCTGATACCCAACCTGTTCTGTTGGTCCAGGGTTCTCAAAAGCGAAATTCAGGAAGACGCTTCGTATGGGGAATGCACATCTACCGTCATTATAAACAAATGTAAGGTATTGCGCTTAGTGCGAAAAAGACCCTTTACTGTAAGACTGCGTGTGCAGAAATATCTCTGTAAGTAATTATTTCAGTAAAATATGTGGGAGTATGCTTGCGAAGCGATTTGTATTGGAACAATCACATACAATTCAGATGTTCAAATGTTTGTAAATCTATCGGACCAAACTGCGTGGTCATCAGTCCGTAGCTTACAAACTACTTAAACCTAGGTAAACTAACCTAAGGACAACACACACACACACACACACACACACACACACACACACACACACACACACACACACACACCCATGCCCTAGGGAGGACTCGAACCTCCACGGCGAACAACCGCGCGCTCCGCAGCGAGACGCTTTAGAACGCTCGGCTACTCCACCGCGGCCACATACAATTAATCACGGGTAAGGCAAATGCCAGAGTAGGAATTATTGAAAGAATCCTCAGGTAATCTGCTACATTAGGAAATGTAGTAGGTCTGGTATAAAAAACATTCTTTCGACTAATACGCAATACGTTAAAAGAGAACTGTACCGTGATGTGCCTACAACCCCATAGGATATGAAACATCAGACTGTGGCCGCCTCTGACAACATTATAAGAAGATACTCAGACATTCATTGTGGGGCAGATTACAAATGTGTGCAGCAAATTATGATCACCAGTTTTAACATTAATTGGTTAGAAATGTTAGGATTTACTCTTTTACATTCTGTAATTGAAAACAAAAAACAAATTTGTAATTATAACTAAATTCTGAAGTTAATATACATGTTCTTCGGAGAAAAAGACTAATTAAAAATTTGGCATATGAACGTAGTGTGCTGTCCTAATTTCTTCTCTACCTACGTTACATCACTGTTCTTTTTCTATACCCAATTAATTCGGTTCTCTCCGATACGCATGAGGAGTTAATCTAGCGTCAACTTTAGATTCTGGAAGTAATTAACATTTTACAATGTAACAAACGGCATTAACTTTTTTCTAGTTTCAGTTGTGCTGAAAATAATAACGGGTTTCCATTAAAAAACATAGGTTTGTGATGAAAATGATACTTCCGCGCATTTTAATGGATTGTGTTACACCAGCCCCAGTCCTCACTTTCGGTATGTGGAATTAATTATTCAGTATGTGTTGTATTTTACGAAATATTTCCGGTGGTAATGTTACTCGCCCTGTATTTTGGAGTAAAAACTTGTGCTAGTTGTCCTGGTAAACAATAATACACCCGTTTTAGACCTATAACTTCTTCAGACTTTTATATTTGCTATAAATTATTAAATTTTACGCAGTCGCTATTTCTGAAATAATCTCAGAAACCAGTGTAATAGTTCTCAGTAGGGGAAATTTTAAAAGAATATTTGCTCATCTGTTTCTGTTATTCAAGGATATAAATTTCAACTGCAATAGGGAGAGATTCAAATAAGACCTAGTTAAGTATAGGAGATTGGTTTTGTTCTTGCAACTAAAAGCCTAAATGTAGCTTGAGAGTTATATACAAGAGTACAAATTATAAAGTCATATGCTATAGTAACGACAGTCGCTTCCATCCCAAAGAAGTCGTCAGTGTTTTGAAGGCTTTGATATTAGCGATGTATTGAAGCCTCACAACTGGACCACTTGGCATACTTGGAGAAGTGAAAGCGTGTCAACGAATTAACTGCTCAACCCTCTTAGCCCATCATAATATATTCCCGGAACTAAAAGCTTTAGTCTGCCTTAGGCAGAGGGGGCGAAGTAAGCTGCTTACTCCTTGTTGGTTTCTTGCCCCAGACTGCGAAGTGATCCTCACCACGTATTACGGAAAACCGGGGCAAGCCAGATCTGACGGAATTACTGGCGACGACTACACGCCCTCAAAGGAAACAAGGAGTAAACGTTTTTCAAGTTTCTTTAAACTGCTAAATCCGTTTCCAAAGTCAAGCCGCTCTGTTATTTGTTGTTTCTTAAACTTCCGATGCAACAAGCACAACATCTGTACCTGTTTATATGCACACAATCCAATATTACACAAAAATGAAGGCTCGGAGGTAAAAAGCAGTTTTAGAAATGCCGTATAGTCTGTGATAACTTCATTGAAACACGAAGTGAAAAAGTAATAGCCGCCGTTTGCAACATCCACGGTCTGCTAATATGGCAGCCGATAAAACACGCGGTGTCTGCTGAACCTTGGAAGGCGTGACGGTTAGGGTTTAATACCGCGTTGACTATTGGCGATGGAACACAAGCTCAGTCGGGGAGAATGAGAGAGAAATGGTCCGTGGCCTTGTTTAAGGAGCTATCTTTCCATTCACCGAATGTTTTTTTTTTTTTCTTTTTAGGAATAAGGTGGAAACTTAGAAACTAAATACCAGGATGCAGATTTGGCCTTACTCGTTACGAATATGAATCCAGGAACGCGGACAGCGTCTTCCCGGCATGACTCTTTGCTGAACACCAGCATTCTGAAAGACCAGTATGCCGAACTGTGTCCGGTCATTTGATTAAAGCTTTTGGAAATACTACCTGCTAGCATTCGTCAATACCCTCAGTTAACTTAAATAACATCACATACAGGCCGCGTCTACGGAAAGTATTAACAACAGCCGCGGTGGAGTAGCCGAGCGGTCTAAAGCGTCTCGCTGCGGAGTGCGCGGTTGCTCGCCGTGGAGGTTCGAGTCCTCCCTGGGGCATGAGTGTGTGTTTTGTCCTTAGGTTAGTTTACCTAGGTTTAAGTAGTTTGTAAGCTACGGACTGATGACCACACAGTTTGGTCCGATAGATTTACAAACATTTGAACATTTTGATATTAACAACAATAATTGACCGTTTCTAGATTATTAACCACTATAAGCATTTGTCACGCGTATATCGCTATCCGTTAAATAACTTTCCTGTGGAAATTACCAACTCTGATACGTAACAGACAGCTCTACTCCGAACTACAAGACGTCACTCAAGTGACGATGAAAAAGTGGAGAATCAGATAAAAGGCAACAAGTGGTATCAAACGACTTCTGACGTGGCGATGCCTGTCTGGGGAAGGAAAGAAGGGAGATTAGGATTTGTTGTCCCGTCGACATCGTGGTCATTGGAGACGGATCACACGCTCGGACTTAATTTTGGTAAGGATGGGGAAGAAAATCGGCCGTGCCCTTTGAAAGAAACCATTCCTTAGCTCAGGGTGCTGTAATTTTAACAAATACTTGTGTACGACTATATTCCCGTATCACATATGATCTGTTAAATGAAAATCAATGTCCGAGAACCATTAGACGTGCACCAACAGATGAGTAAAATGTTTGTATAGTCTATGGGACTTAACTACGGCCGGCCGCGGTGGCCGAGGAGACTGAGGCGCTCCAGTCACGGTCTGCACGGCCACTACGGTCGGGGGGTCGAATCCCCCCTCGGGCATGGATATTTGTGCCGTCCTTAGTATAAGGTAGTTGAGAAGTAGTTTGTAAGTTTAGGGACTGATGACCCCATAGTTAAGTCCCATAAGCTTAACAAACATTTGAACATTTTGAACTTAACTACGGGGTCATCAGTCCCTAAACTTACAAACTACTTATGAACTAACTAAGACTAAGGACGGCAAAAATATACATGCCCGAGGGGGGATTCGAACCCCCGACTGTAGTGGCCGTGCAGACCGCGACTGAAGCGCCTCAGTCCCCGCGGCCACCGCGGCCGGCACAGATGAGTAAATCGCGTACACACAAAGCCAGAAAATCGGTCAATTTTTGTACGTGATTTTTTTGCTTTGTTCGCGACTGCAATGAAACAACGTTTTATACTCGGTAATCGCATATAGTCTGTCTAAAAGAATATACTACGCACACCAAAAAATGTGACGCCTCACCATAATTGTGCCCTACCTGGCTGCACTTGCTGGCTGGCCAGACTGTGTCCTCTGTGAATGGCACTGGTGCCCGCTGGCCCTCGTGTACCGCGCTGCATGCTGTCAAAGCTGGTTCTCGCCTCGGACGTTGTGAGAGAAGTCATGTCATGTAGCCTATTACGACGTCCTGTAGCTGTAGGAATATCATTATTCAGCGCGGTGGCGCTCCTCTCGTGGTTTCCCCGAGCTGAATTACGTAAGCGGCGGTCATCAGCTGCTGTTGCAGTCCTTGTGCGGCCAGAGAGAGGCAAGTTATTGACAGTTCCTGTACGTCCTCCGTTTCCGAACAAAATTAGTTTTGTTCACTTCAAATGTTCAAATGTTTGTAGAGCTTATGGGACTTGACTACGGGGTCATCAGTCCCTAAACTTACAAACTACTTATGAACTAGCTACAACTAAGGACGGCACAAATATCCATGCCCGAGCGGGGATTCGAACCCCCGACCGTAGTGGCCGTGCAGACCGTGACTGAAGCGCCTCAGTCCCCTCGGCCACCGCGGCCGGCAGTTTGGTTCACTCCGATTCTGGAAACGTCCCTTGCAGAAAGTCTCACCTGACACAAAGTAACAATGCGGATACTACCAAACTTCGGAATCGACGTTGTAGGCATGGCAGAAAACACAAGCAGTGTACTCCCTTTGTTCTGTAATTTATGGCCGCGGCGGAGTGGCCAAGCACAGTGAGGCGCTATGCTCCGATGGCGAGGCCGTTCCGCGTCGGGGGTTCGAACCCCACTCGGGTATGAATGTTTGTGCTATTTTTAGTATAAGTTAGTTGATGGTTAGGGACTGATGACCGGCAGTTAGATCCCTTGAATGGAGCTACTCGGCCGCCTTACCCCCTCCTTGGCACTGACATTGCTCATGCCTGGTTGTTTACATCTTTGTCAGTGTTCAGCAGACGTTGGAACCAAGGCGATGACACAAGCCGCGCTGAAGTGTCCGAGCGGTCTGGAGCGCCACGTTGCGGATCGCGCGGCCTCCCGCGTCGGAGGTTCGAATACTCCCTCGGACATGGATGTTTTGTGTTTAGTATAAGTTAGTTCGTAGGTAGTTTGTAAGTTTAGGGACTGATGACCCCGCACTTAAGTCCCATAAGCTTAACAAACATTTTTGATGAAACAATTTTGTTGATGTGTGTATGTACAATAATTTGTTCGAGCGTTATAAACATTATCAAAATACGGCTCTAGCATACGCTTAAGACAAAATTAAATTGGTATGCAAACACGAAAGCTTTCTATGTTGAAAGCTATACAAATGAACTAAAATGAAATTTTCGGTTTTCAGCTTATATTTGTGCTTACGTAAATAGTCGTAACAACGTGTACCAATCTCACAAGTGGTGGTTGTCGTAAATTTAGAAGTATCTGTTACATATCAGTGGAAGCAAACAATATAATGCCCAATATTATCGCACAGCTGAATGTCATATGTATACGAATAGATGGAAAATAGTAAATAAACTGTCAGTTATTTCAAAACTAATCGTCATACTTGTTAATATAGTCATCGTGAGAGAAGATGGTCATACCTTCCTGGTTAATTGGTTCCTTTTCCCTGCAGAAACATGATTTACAATACTCAGGCCTACACCTTCGCGAGCGAAGAAATCGACGGTTTCGTCCCAAGGAAAACGATGATCATGAATGCCTTTCTTTAGAGCTAAAATATATGAAAATAGCAGAGGGAGAGATAGGGGCTTCGTAGAGGATGTGTAAGAACATCCCAGCGAAGCTTCTGCAACGAAGGCGTACCCACGTCGTTACGCAGCAGGATAAAATGTTGCCAAGGTGTCACAACCGTGCTTCACGCGTTTCGCTGGGACGCCCGCTCTGACACTTTCAGCCCCAATCTCTCCATATTTTTTGATCTCTCTAGAAACTGGGGATCCAACAGTGTTGTCATATTGTGCAGATAACCGCACTCAGAGCGTATCAGCGCGGTCGTGTTGATTGTCCCATGCGGACTTAGGCTCAATGTTTACTGTCAAACAGTGTACGTGTCACCTGCCATAGATGTATCAGGGGTCCCATATCACGTTCGCCACACCATTACAGAGCCTGCACCAGCTGGGTACTGGGTTCATGTGGTTGTCTGAATAACCGTACACGCCCATCCGCTCGATACAGCTGGAAACAAGACCAGGCAACATGTATCGACAGTCCAGTGGCGGTGTTGACGGGCCCACACGGCCGTAAAGCCTTGCGTCGTGCAGTCAGCAAGGGTAAACGAGTCTGCTTTCAGCTACGAAAGCCCATATTCATGACTTTTCGTCGAATGGTGCGCATGCCGACACTTGTTGCAGGCCCAGTATTGAAGTCCGCAGAAATTTGCGGAAGGGTTGCACTTCAGTAACGGTGTACGATCCCCTTGAGCCGTCGTCGGTCCCGTTCTTCAGGATACTTTTGTGGCTGTCAGAGATGTCAGAGATTTTATGTTTTACCGGGTTCCCGATTTCACTATATACTCGCGAAATGGTCGTACGGGAAAATCCCCATCGGATCGCTACCTTAGAGATGCAACTGCAAAGCGATTTAGACAAAATTTCTGCATGGTGCGAAAATTGGCAACTGACACTAAATAAAGAAAAGAGTGAAGTAATACACATGACCACTAAAAGAAATCCGCTGAACTTTAATTACGCGATAAATCAGTCAAACCTTAAGGTCGTAGATTCTACCAAATACCTAGGAGTTACAATTACGAACAACTTTGACTGGAGAGAACACATAGAAAATATTGTGTGGAAGGCGAACCAAAGGTTACGTTTCATCGGCAGAACGCTTCGAAGATGCACCAGTTCCACCAAAGAGACTGCCTACATCACACTTGTGCGTCCTCTCCTGGAGTACTGTTGCCCCTTGTGGGACCCTCACCAGGTGGGACTGACGGAAGACATTGAGAAGGTTCAGAGAAGGGCAGCTCGTTTTGTTTTATCACGTTACGGGGGGGGGGGGGGGAGCGTCACGGAAATGTTGCAAGAATTTGGGTGGAAATCGTTAAAAGAAAGACGTTATTCATTGCGGCGTGATCTGTTAGCGAAGTTTCAATCACCGACTCTTAGTTCTGAATGTGAAAATATTTTGCTAGCACCCACCTAATTAGGGAGACATGACCATCCCAATAAAATAAGAGAAATCAGATCGAAACCGGAACGATTTAGGTGTTCTTTCTTCCTGCGCGCTGTTAGAGAATGGAACTGTAGAGAAAAGTTATGAAAGTGGTTAATGAACCCTCTGCCAGGCACTTGAATGTGATTTGCAGAGTATCTTTGTAGATGTAGATGCTGTGCTCCATCTCTCGTGCGCCGACTAAACACGACGTCCCGTCTCACTTAAATCGCGCTAACCTGCCGTTGTAGCGGCAGTGACACCCGATGTCTTACGTAGGCATTGCCGAAGCACCACCGTCCTCTGAGTGTTTACATTGTACACCAGTTCCTTGGCTCAGCCTGGTTGCTGTCGCTCCTTACGAGAGGATTTAGCCGTGTGTACAGCAGATAAGAGTGGTTATCGAGCGATACCAGCTGGGCGATTAAGGCGGCGGCTGCGTTATTGCTGGCAGCGCTCCTTAAGCCGACCCGCACCACGCTAATTAAAAGCAACTTTCCCAGCCCGGCCGACACAGTTACTGCCGTCGCCGCAGCTCTTCTCCTACTTGACGGCCTTACATTGTTACTTCCTCTTACTGTCAGCTGCTCGAGCTGTTAACAGCGCTAATTACCAGTGTGTTTCCCAGTATCCGCATTCGATTAGTTGGCCGTTTCTCCTCGCTTACTTATTCTACACTCCAACCCCGCAAAATACGAGAGTCGTTCGAAAAGTAATGTCTCAACAGCATCCGAGTCTCGAAAGCGTTCGCCACGTAGTCCATCTTTCACAGGCCGAAAGAGATGGAAAGCTGAAGGCGCTAAATAGGGATTGTACGGAGAATGTGGTAAAACAGTCCAGAGAATTTAGCAATGAGAGTCTGGCCGAAAAACCGGCGTGGGCCTTGGTGTTACGATATCGGAGGTGATAGCTGGCCTTCCTGTCTGGCCGTACCGTGTAAATTCTGGCTTTCAGCTTGTGCAGTGTTTTCTTGTAGCGTGTTCGACTGACAGTTCTTCAGGACATCGCAATGAACGAGCCGCGGTAGAGTAGCCGAGCGTCACGCTGCGGAGGTTCGAGTCCTTCCTGGGGCATGGGTGTGTGTGTTTGTCCTTAGGCCGGCCGCCCTCGGGCATGGATATTTATGCCGTCCTCAGTATAAGGTAGTTGATAAGTAGTTTGTAAGTTTAGGGACTGATGACCCCGTAGTTAAGTCCCATAAGCTTAACAAACATTTGAACATTTTGTTTGTCCTTAGATTAGCTTACCTAGGTTTAAGTAGTTTGTAAGCTACGGACTGATGACCACGCAGTTTGGTCCGATAGATTTACAAACATTTGAGCCGGCCGCGGTGGCCGAGGAGACTGAGGCGCTTCAGTCACGGTCTGCACGGCCACTGCGGTCGGGGGTTCGAATCCCCCCTCGGGCATGGATATTTGTGCCGTCCTAGTTCGTAAGTAGTTCATAAGTAGTTTGTAAGTTTAGGGACTGATGACCCCGTAGTCAAGTCCCGTAAGCTTTACAAACATTTGAACATTTGAACAAACACTTGAATTTGCAATGAACCACACCCTCACCATCGCAGTAGACCGTGGACTTGATTTTGCCTACAGACGGCTGTCTCGAATTTCTCCTCGACGAAGATTTAGTATCTCGCCATTCCGTGAACTGTATTTTGGATTCCCAATCGTAGTGATGACATCACGCTTCATCTCCGCTGACGATGCTGTTCAAAAAAGTTTCACGTTCTGTATCATATTTGTCCAGTATGTCCCGACAAATTTCCATTCGATAAGTCTTTTGTTTCTCAGCGAGTATCCACGGGACCCGTTTCGCACAGACTTTGCAATAACCGAGATGTTCCAACATTCCAGAATGAAATTTTCAGTCTGCGGCGGACTGTGCGCTGATATGAAACTTCCTGTCAGATTAAAATTGTGTGGAGGAACCGGGATTCGAACCTGACACTTTTGCCTTTCGTGGGCAAGCGCTCTACCGTCTGATCTGTCCCGGCTTGCTACACACAACTTCACTTCTGCCAGTACCTCGCTTCCTACTTCGCAAACTTCACGGAAGTTCTCCTTCGAAAGTAGGAGGTGAGGTACTGGCAGAAGTGAAGTTGGGAGGACGGACCGTGTAGCGTGCCGGGATAGCTCAGACAGTAGAGCGCTTTCCCGCGAACGGCAAAAGTCCCAGGTTCGAATCCCGGTTCCTCCACACAATTGTAATGAACCAGGATGTTTCTTGTTCCAAAATTGTTTCCGAGACATTACAGCCGACATTCAGGTTTGCACACAATTGTCTGGTAGTTAGCCGCCGATCAACACGCATGAGTTGATCGAGACGCCCTTCATTGCGAGGGATGATAGATTTCCAGCGTCGACTGCATCGTAGCTTGTCATGCACACAATTTTCATCGCCTTGAAAATGCCGTGCACCTCTCCTCACGTTCTGGCGTCTACTGTTAGGTTTGTATATAACTTTAGAAAGCGTCGACGGATTTAAATCGGCGAAATTTCTTCATCAGTGAGGAATTCAAGCACTCATCACTGTTTTAAACGCGCATCCATATCAAACTCCACTTTGGAACACTCATCTGCTGGCGCCCACTACCGCAGAACAACGGAATCACTTGAAAATGACAGAGGAAGGGTCAAGCATTTGTACTACACTCAAGAGGACATACAAAGTCAGCACAAAAAGTAGTAGGAGGCTTTACTTTCGGAACGATCCTGTTTGGCCACTTATCACATGCAATTCCTTCTATTTTTACAATTCAAAGGCTCTTTGCAGATACCAAACTTCACAACTTTTCCACCTCCTATCTCTCTATAGTTGTTTTTCTACTGGACCCCCTCTCTCTCTTTTTGTAACCGACCCCGTCTCTTCCTATCTGTCCCAGTTACCCCACTTAAGACAGACAGATGATTTAGATCAGAAGAATTAGAACGTACCGTCACTTCCAAGCTATTCTTCCTTTCTGATTTTTCTGAGGAATCATTCTGCTTTTTGTATCATATAAATAGTTTAATAAAACTACCTATTGTCCCTTTTCATAGAGTCACAATGCAAGAAGAAACCAGTGATTTGAAATCCTCTCCTCGCGATACCTGCCCAGTGGCTTTATTATTGCGACACACGTATCACCAGTTCGAGCACAGTTACTTTATTTTGACTTATGAGTTTCGTGTTTCTTATCTTTCACACAGTTACTTCTATCAGGGAGAAAAGGCATCGACCTTTATTTAACAGAGAAACTGAATGCTTCTCTACTCCATCTTTCCTGTTTGTGTGTACAACGCTGAGGTGTTTTCTCATATAGATACAGTCTTCGTTGCACATAACTTGTCTCCACTGCAAATGAAGATATCGGAAAATTACAAATTGTAATCACGAATTCGAAATATTTAAAAATTTCTACCGCTTCTGGACACAGAAATAAATCCAATGGCAAAGTTGAACATTTGTGCTGGAACCCGCAAAATTCCCGCTTGGGACCAGAGGTCGCCTTTACCAGTTAGGCTCTCCAGACACGCTTGCCTTGCTACGCAGATTCTCAGCTTATAGCACACTGCAATGCTAGTGCCCCCTGCTCGTAGCCATTTTGTATTTCACAGTTAATTGTGCTCTTCACAATATTAACTTGCTCATGCGCTCGCTTGAACGTTCAAGGAGTACTGTAGTAAATGTGTGACAAGGCTTTATAATAAGTGCATATACGCGAAAAGTGAAGCATCAGCAACAAATCTGCGATGGAGGACCTCACAATGCACATGTCGATCTTGTGCAGTCAGTTCCATGGACTCCAGTTTCCATGGACTCCTCGATACCAAAGGAAATTCTCCCACCACTTTTTGGTTCTTCCAACTGGATGGGTACCATAAGAACGGTTTTTGCCCGTGAGGTGTCTGGTCTCCTAGCAATGTGGCCTGCAACACTTATTCTCTGTGCTTTCAGTTTTTGTACGATCTTGGGTTGCCTCATTAGTTCATACAGTTCTTGGTTCTTTCTCCGTGTCCTTGAGTTCTCTTCACGACCTATCCCAAAAACCTTTCTCGTGATTTTTCTTTCGAAAACGAACTAGTGAATTGAGTACAAACAGCAAATACGTTTGAGTCTGTTCCATTTCGCAACCAACTAATGATGCTACTCGACGCCATGGCAATGTGTGTGTGAGACTCACTGATCGTGGTCTATGTCTCACAAGTATTAGTTCTTTTTCCGTGCTTACTCTCACATACATGTTGTCCAATAGAATGCGTATTTGTTATGTAATGGACACACACAGCGAACACCTGATAACAATGTAGCAGGTGTTAATTGTAGAAAGCGACACGCACTAGTCTCTATTTACATGTTGGCTGTTTGCTGTGAGGACAGTCCCCATGCCACACACATCGGTGTCCACCAACAACAGTTCTCTGTTAACCTGTAGTAGGGCATGTCCAAGTGACCTTACTGCCTGCGTCTCTGTTTGAGCGAGTTGCCTGGCGTTGGTGCTAGATGTGCTACACCTTGTCCTTTGTGATAGTAAGTGGTTGCAGCCCACTTCGATGAATGTCCGGAGCACCTTAACAACACGTACCCTCATCGTGGGACTGGAAGAGGAGGCCGGACTCTGATCTTTCTTCTCTGGGGTTTCGTCAAGTCGTTGCTATATGAAACCCCGTAGAAATGGATGCCGAGCGGTCTAAAGCCTCTCGCTGCGGAGCGCGCCGTTGCTCGCCGTGGAGGTTCGAGTCCTCCCTGGGGCATGGATGTGTGTGTTCGTCCTTAGGTTAGTTTACCTAGGTTTAAGTATTTTGTAAGCTACGGACTGATGACCACGCAGTTTGGGCCGATAGATTTACAAACATTTGACCATTTGAGAAATGGATAAAGACATGCTTGTTACGATCCAGTCCAGAACTTGATTTGGCCGTTCCAATCTATTCACTCGTTCCATTACGTCCGTGACTTTGTTGTACGTCTAATCTCAACTGCTCTCTATCTGCCTTACTTTTTGTAGCCCAGTTTTGATCTTTCCATTCCTCTTTGGATTACCATTAGTTTCCCAACAATGAACTCATTTAATGCCCATACTTCGCAGCCGTAAGTTATTACTGGAAGTATAGATTGGTCAAAAGTTGTTTTCTTCAGCTCATTGTGTCCGTAACACAGTAAATATGCATATTTTACCAGTTAGTTTCCTATCTCAATATAATCGGTTGTAAACCAACTTGCACCTGTTTCAATTTGATCCAAAAGGTTTCAAAACCATGTATATAGTAAGATTACCTACGTGTATATTGGAACATTCTGTTACTAGCTCAATAATCCCTATGTTGTACAAAATCACAGCTTCTAAAATATATCTTTATATCTTCACTCTATGAGTCTAGATGTAAAGTGCCCCATCGCATAAAGATTTACCAAATTTTAATTATTTTATAGCCATTGTGTAATTCCATTTACAAATATGTTTCGTAACCGGTCGACTTTATTTCGATAGTTAGAAAAAATATTATTTGTATGTTATTGTTATGAGGGGCGTATGTAACATGGGAGGCAAGGGGATCCAAACGCGCTCCCCACACGAAGCCACATACATGACCCCCCCCCCCTCCACAGAAGAACAAAATATCGTCGCCCTCGATTATTATTATCTAAGTACTTGCATTTGTTTAGAAAAAAAAATGTTTGAAGCCTCAGACGAATTAAGCATGAATGTTATAAGTTACTGCATTGCAGCAACGACGTGCTTTCTATTTTTTCTGTTTCTTGTGAACATTTCTGATAATTTGTAATAAACTGACACTTCTGACAAACATGAGTCGACATACGACATCACGCGTCAGATAAATGACAGGAATTTATGTCTTTCCTTTCAGTTCACAGCTTGCTGTCAGATAATGAACACTTTACGTTGAGATATATGACACACTTAGACAGCTGACTGTGACATGTGATATCTCCATATCTCGTCACTCTATCTCAGAAATGTAGAATATTTTGCATTCTTTAAGCAAATGTAAAGTGAACTTCTCAGAAAATTCTAATTATGTACAGCACCACGTCTCCAAGTTGGAGTTTTTCTTTCGTGAACAACACAGTTACGTCGGATTAATTATAAGTCCTTACTCTTCATTAACTGAATGTTACTAGTGTACCGTATTGATATGCTTAAAATGGTACTAAAATAGCAAATTAGCAAATGTTATAAAATTCTACACGAGCTCTTTAGACCAAATTTTATTTCAGGTTTTTGTGACAGTAGGCCAAATATTTCCCTTAATATTTATTATCGACAATATTTTGAAGTTGCTGTTGTCGTGGTCTTCAGTCCGAAGACTGGTTTGATGCAGCTCTTTTCGCTACGGTTTCCTCTACGACCCTCTTCATCTCCGAATAACTACTGCAGCGAAGTAATAGGTATAATTTCTTGCTCATGAATTTAATTTTGTGCGATAACAAGTATCAGGGCACAGAATTCTTAGAAGATGTCAGGACGCATAATTGTAGAATGGGTTTTCGATCACTGCGTTTTACCTGTAACTTCAAAATCCGTAAAAACAGCCTACTTATCTAATTTTGAAAATCAGAATTACTTCAACAAAGAAGCTCCTAATTCAAAAAGTAAAAAATGAATTAGCGGTACGAGAACATCTTTGAAGTAAATTGCTCGTGAAGACGGTCACGTTCCTTGTGCATTGATTTCTACATAAGGTTATGAAAATTCTTGTGTGTAAACAATTTTCATATTTTTTTAGCATAAAAATTACCCACCTGCATTGTACGTGATGTAGTTCTGAAGTGTTTGTTAAACTGATAGAAGCTTAAATGCAAATGTTGTCACCCCCACCCCCGCCCGCCGCCTCAGCGACTATCTAAGGATGTCGAACATCCATTGCTGACTGCATAAGACTTGGGTGCTCACTAAGATGCACTTGAAAAATAATGGACATAACTTGACCACAATTAGTATTTTATTTATGCCTTATGCGTGATCATTTTCAAAGGCTACCAAGACACTGGTATCAGCATTCCGCCAGACTTTTTGTTACAACGTCATGAATAATGACGCATAAATAACGTTACACTTACCAAAACTTTGTTAAAAAGTATCCCCCACTATTGAAAACACTTGGTATCATGCATAGGGGAAGCACGGAATTAAAAAGAACCGCAACATCCAAAATATGACACGTAGTTTTAGTGACACATCCCCGACCATTTATTTCCCACAAAGTGAAGTGCACCATGACATCTGAGCCTGCCACCAGATGGCGCTGGCCTCAATGTCTTCTTCTTGTTTTTCTTTTCTATATAAATAAATTGCTAAAAACAAGTAGGGAATCAGGTGAGATATCATACACAATATACATATGGTAACGTATTTTTCCAGTTATTGGTTACAGTTGTAATAAGTGTGAGATACAGTACGATATTTAGCCGTTTCAGCTCTTTACTTGAGGTTTACATGGCCATCGCGGCCGGCGATAACGGTCGTTTCTTGCTGATATTACCCGTGAACGGCCTTGACCTGGCCTCTTAACGTTTCCTATTGTTTGAAATAGCGTCCAAGTCCTGGAAATTACAGTTTGGGACACTCCAATAGCTGCAGCCACTTCCCTCTGTGTCTGTCCCGCTTCCAACTTCCCTATTGCTTGGGGTTAAAAATGAAATGTTCAAATTTTGTATAGCTTATGGGACTTAACTACGGGGCCATCAGTCCCTAAACTTACAAACTACGGCACAAATATCCATGCCCGACGGGGGGATTCGAACCCCCGACCGTAGTGGCCGTGCAGACCGTGACTGGAGCGCCTCAGTCCCCTCGGCCACAGCGGCCGGCTCTTGGGGTTAATGTTCAAAAAATGTTCAAACGTTTGTATAGGTTATGGGACTGAACTACGAGGTCATCAGTCCCTGAACTTACAAACTACTTATGAACTAGCGAATCCTAAGGACGGCACAAATATCCATGCCCGAGGGGGGATTCGAATCTCCGACCGTAGTGGCCGTGCAGACCGTGACTGGAGCGTCTTGGGGTTAGTCTCGCTGTTGTTGCATTGCACTAGGTGAACCCAACTGCTTGGGTAATTGGTTTGGTAGAGTGAACACAAGGCAACCCTCCCAGCGTATTACTTGTCCATGGCAGGGTGGACGCGTGGCCGTGCGCAGGTCGCCACCTCTTTCTTACACCGACACTACACGATAGACAGGCGTCGCGCCAGTTTCTACTCACGTTGCAAGTATTCTTTGCACTGTCATAATACTACATTATGAGAAAGCAATGAATACTTACGATGAAGTATAACATTTGTTTGGTATTTAAGAAACTATTGCCTTAAAGACAGAGGTGCCATGGAATGAATATGTTATTTCACCTTATAAGAATTCTGTTCGATAGAGGCACAGCACATCGTTAAAAAACTATAAAAATATTTTCGTTTCTGTGATGCCGTGATTAGTACAGCAGCGTCCTGCATTTGGGATCCTGTGCGATCATCAATAGAAGGTATGTTTACATGTTCCTCCGATGTGAATGTTTCCTTAAATGTTAAATTTAAAACTTCGGCCTTCACTTTGCTGTCTTATATCAACACCCCCCTCCCTTCCGAATGATTAACAAATAACTGGATAGTCGCCTTTGATTCCCTCTCCGACGTTACTTAGGACCAGAGTTTTTTCGGATTCTCGTCAAGATCTTTTGCTAAGGTATGACGGTTAAACATATTGTATGCTCCACCCATCGATCTTTTTATAGACGCGCGAATTTCTACTGACTTTTGCCTGAATTGATTTGCTTGGCCTTTTTTGAACCGAGAGTGCAACTGCCTTTGCTTTCTCAGCATTTTTCGAAAATTATTATTAAACCACGGAGGGTCTTTCCCATCCTTAATCCACTTTGTCGTCTCATTTTCTGCAGCGCTTTATTTACAATTAATTTAAGTTTTGCCCATAATTCCTCTACATTCACCAAAATCAAATGTTTGTATAGTATAAGGGACTTAACTACGTGGTCATCAGGCCCTAAACTTACAAACTACTTATGAACTACTTACGAACTAGGACGGCACAAATATCCATGCCCGAGGGGGGATTCGAACCTCCGACCGTAGTGGCCGTGTAGACCGTGACTGGAGCGCCTTAGTCTCCTCGGCCACCGCGGCCGGCCTACATTCACCGTTCTTGACCTAAACAATGTCCATTCATTCCTTAAGTGGAACTGTAACATTTAATTTCCTGCTCTTTCTAGTACACACCCTCTCATACTCTTCTTGACGGATTTATTAACTTTGGTGGCCATTGTTCTATGACATCAGGATCACCAGTCCCTGTCCCTACAGTGGCATCATAGACAAGAAATGGCCTGTTTGTAGATCCAGTGTCTAAAATATTTTCATTGCCTGAGGGCTGATGATTTATCTGCTCAAAGCAACGTTCTGACTACGTGTTCAACAGATGCTATTGAGCCTCTTGCAGGCTCCAATACGACTTGAATGTCATGCACTACGTTACAAAGACTGTGCGATTGAACGACTTTTGCTCTGAAGGACGGGCTATTTCCTCAGAACGTTAACTGCAGCTGTTACGGAATGTACGCATTTATGTTTAGTACGTGACATGGTTACTGCCCCAGTGCTTCGATTAATTGCATTTGCCCGTCATTCAGAAGCGCTTGTCAATGCAGTATTCCTATACAACGTCTTAAGAGACCTTTCGTTTTTCATCATTTTCATTTTCTATTCATCTACAGTCCTCCAGTACTTAATAATATTCGATGTGGACAATATTGGCTGCGCGGTCTGAGGCGTCATGTCGGATGGCGCGGTCGCTCCCGTCGGAGGTTCGAGTCCTCCTACGGGCATGGGCATATATATATATATGTGTGTGTGTGTGTGTATGTGTGTGTGTTTTGTCCTTAGCATAAGTTAATTTAATTAAGTTTCGTTTTTTGTCTGTAAGGATCGCCCTTGAGCAAAACACTGGTTTTTTTTGTTTTTATACCCAAATATGTTTCGCTACAGTTGTCAGAGGGTCTTTTCATGTTGTAGTAGTTACAGCTTTCCTAAATTTTATGTGTAGGTCCTTCTTTACAGCTTGTCATCAGCAAAGCTGTTGGTGAGATTACTGGAGGAATGGTGAAGGAAAAATCAATATTTAAGTTTTCTCTGTCACTGTTTATGAATTGTGGAAACAAGATATCGGGTGGAGTACAGTAGACATCTGTCAAAAAAACAGACGCCGCAATTCTTAATAGTTTGTAAGTCTGTTGACCGATGACCTCAGCAGTTAGGTCCCTTCAGATTACAAGCATTTAAACATTTGGATAATGTCGTCGTTTCTAAGATTATTTTTCAATATCCATTGCCATAAGAAAATTGGCAGTACTTCCACGTCGCTAGCGCTTGAAAGAGGACTAGGAACTTATGAAAAGGTAGTTCTGGAATATCTAGTAACTATTCCTAAGAATGATATGAAGTGATTATTGTTACTTGACCCACTGCGAACAGATTCCTGTATTCATTCTAATGCGAATGTCTATACTAGCCGCGGCGAATGGCCGAGGTGTTATGCTCCGATGGGTGAGGCTGTTCCCCGTCGGAGGTTCGAATCCTCCCTCGGGCATGGATGTTTGTATTGTCTTTAGTATAGGTTAGTTTATAAGTAGTTTGTAAGTTTATGGACTGATGACCCCACCGTCAAATCCCATAAGCTTAACAAACATTTGAAACATTTTGTCCATACTCGTGCAAAACAGTTTACCAATTTCTGACGTATTGAACATGGTGTTCGTCGAAAATATTATACTGAAGGAAGTGAAAAAGTGTTTTCGTAGAAGCTTGGTGCAAGCGCTTCCTGTCGTGGAGGAAGAGTATGCAGTACGTCAGTATCTCGATATTAATCTCTTGATAGTATCTCGTCTCCGTATCGGTAACTTGCTAATAAAATACTTATTGTTGGAATAAATTTTATCGGGTAGGGATCCGATCGGGTTCTCCGTAGCTGTTCTTCATTATACGCCAATGATAACGCTGAAAGGCTATCTGTATCTAAACTCCCGATGATTCACGACAACAGCCTGCGAAACTCTGCAGACTTAATGCCAGATTATGACTTGATAAGAAACGTTTGCGTCAACAACCTGCTCCTACGTCTTTTTGTCAGTGATAGGAATTTCTTTCCTTTCTGAAAGAAGAAGAGCGGACGCCCTTTTTCCACTCTGTTAAGTCTTATATGTTTATAGTTTACTATGATGGTAAGGTTTTCTAAACTTGCAAATGAATTCAGGTGATGTGGTACTGACCACGTGTGAACCCTGTTTCATCTCGAGTGGTAAAACTCGAGAAAAAACATCCTCTACCGCAGAAACCCATTCTCGCTGTGGAAATTAACTGGTAGGTGTATCGGTGAGTCCTGTTACCAGTCGAGTCATACCTCTCAAGGGAGAACGGAAGCAAGAGCACGACTTTTTAGCTGTGCTGGGTGTAAGAGCTACACTATTAGGCAGTGGAGCAGCCGTAGTATGCTACTGGACATCCAAATGCAAAATCGAGAAGGCCGGAGAGATGATAGCAAACTATATTTGGCAGATAACACGTTGTACAAAGATCTCATGACTGAAAATAAATACATCCCAGTGTAAAGTGAGGTAGATGATGAAATCTGTACTGAGTGTTGTCGTCATTGCTTGCTGTAACCACTACTACACACCTCAGAGACTCTGTATATGTTGGGGGGGGGGGGGGGGTTATAGCAGTCCATGGTGCATCAACGTATTACCATAGATGATCTGTGCAACAGTGAGTGATGTTCCCCGGGCCAATCGTTCAGCAGTCATACACCAGGCGTTTTCGTCAGGCGACAGTACGGGAGAACAGGAAGCCCAAGGCATCAATGATATCCTGCGTGCGACGAAGACGTCTGGGACACTGCGTGCCACGTATGTAGCGCATTATGCTGCTGAATTGTGGGCGTCGGCAAACGCCGCAGGTATGAGAGGACAACAGTTGAGAGAAGTAACGCTGGCTGGTTGGGTGTGGGAGGACAATCCAATTCCACTCCAAACCGTAATACCGGTGCAGGACCACTCCCCTAACCATGCCTTATGTTTTGTTATCCTACCACACCTACCGACGACCACATTGCAACGGAAACATGCGCGACCACACGTAGCACGAAATGTGTTCATTCCGTCTTCGTGTTAGGTTATGGGTGAGAACTTAGTCTTAAACCATTCCCCATTAAAGAAATTACACAGCTATATGCAGTTAACGTCTTTTGTGCAAGGAAAAGAAAAGTGTAAGTGTTCATCAGAGACGAGTGTATCGTCAGCCGTGCCCGAGGGGAGTGTGATAGGACCGCTATTATTTTCTGTCTATATAAATGATCTGATGGACAGAGTAAGTTGTAATTTGCGGCTGTTTGCTGATGATGCTGTGGTGTATGGGAGGGTGTCGTCTTTAACTGACTGTAATAGCATACAGGATGACTTAGACAAAATTTCTAGTTGATGCGAAGAATGGCAACTAGCTCTGAATGTAAACAAATGTAAGGTGATGAGCATGAGTAGGAGAAACAATCCCATAATGTTCTAATACAGCATTAGTAATGAGCTTCTTGATGCAGTCGTGTCGTTAAAATATCTAGGCGTAACATTGCAGAGCGATATGAAATAGAACGAACATGTAAGGACAGTTGTGAGTAAGCCCACTTCGGTTTATTGGGAGAATTTTGGGAAGATGTACTTCATCTGTAAAGGAGACCGCTTATAAAACGCTTGTACGACCACGTCTTGAGTATTGCTCAAGTGTTTGGGACCAATGCGCGAGTGTCACGGAAATGCTCCGGCGACTCAATTGGGGATCGCTGGAGGAAAGACGACGTTCTTTTCGTGAATTTCTGTTGAGGAAATTTCGAGGGCCGTGATTTGAAGCTGAGTGTAGTACGACCTTGCTGCCACCTACTAACATTTCTCGTAGTGATCACAAAGACAAGAGAAATTGGGCCTCGTACGGAGGCATATAGGCATTCATTTTTTACTCGTTCTATTTGAAGTGGAATAGGAAAGGGAAGTAGTGGTACAGTGTACCCTCCGCCACGCACCTTACGGTGGATTGCGGAGTATGTATGTAGATGCAGATGGAAGTGGAAGAGATCGAAGCCAAAAAAAAAAAAAAAAAAAAAAAAAAAGGAGAAGAGATCGAAGCCAAAAAAAAAAAAAAAAGGAAACTCGAGTATACTGCTATGACAACTGCTTCAAAGGAAGTAGATCAGTTGCAGATTGGAAAAGGAGAGGCTATTGCAAATGTCCAAGCATGATTCACATGTGCCTTTAAACACAGAGTATAACTGGAGACGTTAAGATAAAAACATTTACAGTTGACATGTGCCAGGTGGTCATATGTTGGAGTACTCATCGAAGATGGTGGATTCAAGCAAGTGTGCTATATTAAGGGGTATCAAAAAAATATGAATTTAAAGGTCCTTTCCCACACTGATCAGCTTAAAAAGGATGGTTACATTACGTCTAATAGCCGTAGACTGGATGTTATACGTTTAGCATTGGAGGAGCCATTAAGAGTTTAAGACTGCTGGAAAAACTACATATAAAGACCATCGATTTGCAAAAACTGTAAATTTAAAATTCCACACAGAAATTCCACAGGAGTGCGGTCTAGAAGAGCAGGTAGTGTGCATTCAAGAAGATGTGGAATATTTTAACAGTTGTGTTATGTAGGAAATAAAATGTAAAATTAAGCTACCCGAATACTCTCGGCTATAAGAAATGCCGGATGGATAGAACTGATTATTAAAGCCGGTCTGATAAATGTTATAGACTTGGAACATTTCGTAAAGAATCGTTTGCAGTGTTTGATGTCTCCTGATGACAGAGCATGTGTACTTTCCCTTTGTGCTGGTTTTGTTTCAACAAGATGGTTATACGCAAGAAGATGTCTATTGCTTTAGCATTTGCCTTATATAGGAAATAATAGACAAAATTAAACTACCCGAATTCTCTTGTCTAGAAGAATTGATGGAAGGCACAGAACTGGATATTATAGCCATAAAAGAGGTGGATTACAGGAAGACATTGCGATACATATTGGCGTTCGAAAACGTACCTTCCCTCTGTACCTGTCCAAATACTGGTTGGGAGGAGGAAATAGAAGACTCCGGTGTCGGTCTAAGGAAATGTTGTAAAGACTTGGTGCATTTCGAAAAGAATTGTCTACAGTGTCTAATATTGTAACAAGGCATGGTCACTGAAGTGAGAGAGAGTATTAAATTTCAGTACTTGATAGTTTTGTCTTAATAGCGGCAACAAAGTGCGGCTGGTGTGATATCTCAGAGAGCGCGGGTTGTTGTTAGTGTGTGTATACACTGGAGCAGGCTGCAGCGTGTGGAGGCGTCTGCGTTTGGTCTGCCTGGCCCAGCGCTTTTAAATAAATGCAATGCGCCCTATCCCCGTCCAATTGTAGTCCGCATAGGCGTTTTTCAAAAAAAAAAAAAAAAAAATAAATAAATAAATAAAATAAAATCCGAACTTCTAATCTAGATCCTCTGTTGCTTGTGATTACATATTACCCGTTTCCGTGGTGTCTATCACACGTATCAAGAGAAATTGATTAAAATAAAAAAATCTTCTGCGGTTCTTGTTGTGTCACAAATCTGGACATCGAAAGAATGTTTGTTAAGATAGACACACATGTTCGTTTTCTGCGCTGTTGCATTCGTTACCGTCACATGCCATTTATTATTAATGTGCGCTATTTTATTTTATTTTCAACAAATCTGTTGGCTATTGCAGACTTCGTCTATACGACCACAGTAGTATAAGTTTATATGCCAACTAGCTCTGCCGATGATGAGGAGATAGAGGAAATGTATTAGTTGATAAGAGGAATTATTCAGACAGTTATGGGAGAGGAAAACGTGGCTGTGATGGGGGCCAGGAACTCGGCAGTAGGAAAGGGAAGAGAAGGAAATGTGGTAGGTGAATATGGGCTGGAGAACAGGAATGAAAGAGGAGATCGCCTGGTAGAATTTTGTGCAGAACACAATTTAATCATCACAAACACTTGGTTTAATCATCATGAGAGGTTATATACGTGGAACTGACCAGGAGACACTGGGAGGTACTAGATTGACTTTATAGTGGTAAGGGATGGGTTTAGAAACGAGTTTTTAAACTATAAAACATATCCCGGGACAAATATAGGCTCTGACCATAACTTACTAGTTATTAACTGCATATTGAAAGTTAAGAGACTGCTAAAAGGTAGGAAGTTAAGGATATGGTACCTGGACAAATTGAAGGAACCAGAGGTGGTGGAGAACTTCAAAAGGAGCGTTAGGCAATGATTGGCTGTAATGGGGGGAAAGTAATACAGTAGAAGAAGAATGAGTACCTCTGAGAGACAGTGTAGTGAAGGTCACAGATAATCATATAGGCAAAAGGACAACGCCTAGTAGAAATACCTGGATAACACAGGAAGTACTTAATTGATGAACGGATAAAATATAAAAATGCAGTAAGTCAAGCAGGTAAAGGGGAGTACAGACGTTTGAGAAATGAGGTTGACGGGAAGTGAGGAGTAGTTAAGCAGGAGTGGGTGGAGGACAAATGCAAGACCATAGAAGAATGTATAACTAGGAGAAAGATAGATATCCCTACAGGAAAATAAAAGTAGATGATAATCTGTCTAAACTGCTGATATCGTTGGGACAGTCAGTCATGAATAAATTGTTCCACCTTGTATGCAAGCTGTATGAAATAGGGGAAATATCCTCCGACTTCAAGAAGAATGTAGTTATTCCAATTCCAAAGAAAGCAAGTGCAGGCAAATGTGAAAATTACAGAACAGTCAGTTCAATGTGTTACGGTTGCGAAATACTGACATGAATTACTTACACACGAATGGAAAAATAGGTTGAATCAGACCTTTCGGAAGATCAGTTTGGATTTAGGAGAAATGTAGGAACACGTGAGGCAATACTCACATTACGACTTATCTTAGCAGATAGATTAAGGAAATGGAAACCTGCTTGTTTAGTATTTGTAGACCTGGAAATAGCTTTTGGCAATGTCGACTGGAATACAGTGTTTCAAATTATGAAGGTATCAGAAGTGAAATATAGGGATCGAAGAGTTATACTGAATTTGTACAAAAGCCAGGCAGCAGTTATTGGAGTCGAAGGGCATGAAGGGGACGCTGTGGTTGGAAAGAAAGTAAGAGTTGTAGCGTTTCCGAAATGTTGTTCACTCTGCGAAGGAATGCAAGGAGATATTGGAGAGGGAATTAAATTTCAGGGAGAAGAAATAAAAACTTTGCGGTTTTCCTATGATACAGTAATTCTGTCAGAGACAGCGAAGGATCTGGAAGCGCAACTGAACACAACCGACAGCGTCTTCAAAAGGAGGGTATAACATGAGGGTAATGGAATGTAGTGTCAGAAAATGAGGCAATGCTGAAGGAATTAGATTAGATAATGAGACAATAAAAGTAGTAGATGAGCTTTGTTGTTTAGATAGCAACATAACTTCCGATGACCGAAGTAAAGAAGATATAAAATGCAGCATGGATATGGGAAGAAAAGCGTTTCTGAAGAAGCAAAATTTGTTGACAGCCAATATAAATTAAAATGTTAGGAAGTCCTTCCTTAATACATTTTTCTGGAGTGTAGCATTGTATGGGAGTGACACGTGGACGATAACGAGATCAGACAAAATGATGTTAGAATCTTTACAAATGTGGTGCTACAGTCGAATGATTAAGATTAGATGGGTAGATAACGTAACTAATGAGAAGGTGCTCAACAGAATTGGGGAGAAATGGAGTTTCTGGCATATCCTAACTAAGAGAACGAAATGTTCAAATGTTTGTTAAGCTTATGGGACTTAACTACGGGGTCATCAGTCCCTAAACTTACAAACTAGTTATGAACTACCTTATACTAAAGACGGCACAAATATCCATGCCCGAGGGGGGATTCGAACCCCCGACCGTAGTGGCCGTGCAGACCGTGACTGAAGCGCCTCAGTCCCCTCGGCCACCGCGGCCGGTCTAAGAGAACGGATAGGTTGGCGAGACATCAAGAAATCGTCAACTTAGCATTAGAAGGAAGTGTGTGGGGTAAAAGTCGTAGAGGGAGACCGAGGGACGAATACATTAAGCAGATTCAAAAGGATGTAGGTTGACGTTCTCATTCTCAGATGAAGAGGCTTGCACAGGACAGGGTAGCGTGGAGAGTTGCATCAAACCAGTCTGCGGACTGAAAACCAGAACACAACAACATAGACAGATAAAGATATAAAAACGACAGATTTTAAGAAGTAGTTCGCCTTCGGCAGTGCGACATTTTTGATGTGTGTGTTTGCGCGTATTCAAAAGTAGACGTAACGCTGGTAAAGGTGATATCAATGGCACAGCAAAAGCCCGAAACTAAAGCATCGGTTGTAGCACAGAGACTCGGTTTCCGGCGGAGGCTTCCGGGCCATTCTGGCCACGGCGCCTTCGCACTGCGACGCTTGCCGCACACCAATGACCGCTAGCCGAAGACGGAAGCGCTTGCGGTAGCACCTGCACCAGCAGCTAATGCCGAGGGGCAAGGCCAGCGGCCTTCCAGTCCAGCGATACTCTGTCTGCTCAAACAACGCGACGATCATTCGCAACTTGCCACTAACCTTTGACGGAGTTTATCAGTGATCAGAATCCTCGTAGCTAAGTTGTACTTGGCTGAGTGTTTGACTAATAGAAGCCAGATGTACTGCGATGTGAATTTTCGACGTCGAATAGACCACAAGGAAGCGGAGAGAAACCTCTAGTGTTATCTACATAAGCTCGTCGTACGAAATATTCGTCACCCCCATACATACCATTGCATGCATCGTTTAATACCATGTAATTCGTGTGGACTCGGTTTGTTGTTGTGGTCTTCAGTCCAAGACTGATTTGATACAGCTCTCTATTCCAACTTAGTGTCTTGTCCATCGTCTTCATCTCTACCATACGATAAATAAATAAATAATCCTCGTAGCTAAGTTGTACTTGGCTGAGTGTTTGACTAATAGAAGCCAGATGTACTGCGATGTGAATTTTCGACGTCGAATAGACCACAACGAAGCGGAGAGAAACCTCTAGTGTTATCTACATAAGCTCTTCGGACGAAAGATTCGTCACCCCCCCCCCATACATACCATTGCATGTATCGTTTAATACCGTGTAATTCGTGTGGACTCGGTTTGTTGTTGTGGTCTTCAGTCCAATACTGGTTTGATACAGCTCTCTATTCCACCTTAGTGTCTTGTCCATCGTCTTCATCTCTGAATAACAACGGTCACTTGCCCTCCTTTTAACCTGCCTACAGTTATCGTCTCTCGTTCTCCCTCTGTTTTAGGTGTAAGAAGAAAGTCGCTAGGAGCGAGACTATACGGAGGATGATCAAACACGGCCCAGTGAAATTCCCATAAGGGTTGTTTGGTCACATTCGCCTTGTGAGGTCGGGCGGCAACGTGAAGAGAAGAAGAAGATTCCTTTCATCTCTTGTTACACCTAAAATCTGTCCTTGGTCTTCAACACTTCAAGGATGATGAGCTGAAAGAACATGTTTGCCACACGGTTGAATACACAGGCGGCAACCTTCTATGAAGAAGGCACACAAAAACTTGTCCCACGCTATGCACGCTATGACAAGTGCCTACAAAATTTCGGATGTTACATAGAAAAGCAGTTGAACAGCTGCAGATTTTTATACAATAAATATTTTTTCTGTATCTGTTCACGTTTGGTTTATATACCGAAACGGAACTTACTTTGTGGACATGCCTCGTACAAAGTGTGTCAGAATCCTCTAGTCACTCGGGAATGGCGGCATGCTCTAAGACGTCATGCCTGCCGCCGGAGGTTCGAGTCCTCTCTCGGGATCTCGGGAATGGGTGTGTGTTGTCCTAGGCACGAATTAGTTAAAGTAGTTTGTAAATCGACGGAAGATGACCTTAGCACTTTGGTCCGTTTGTACTACAAAAATTTGGACTTTTGAATCCTCTGGTTGATATCTTACAGAATTTTTGAAAGAGTTAAGTGTGAAAACACTAGTGAAACGCGACGTGTGTCATCTGATTAATTTGCTCTTTGTTTAACCTGTTATGGTATAGGACGTGGAGGATGCTAAAACGGCAGTAATGAGTGATTGGTGATGCGCGCTGGCTGTTGGACGGCTCCGTATAGCGAGAGGCTGTTCAGTATGGGCGGCAGGACGCGCACTTGGCCGTCAGCGTCAGCGGCGAGACAATGACCGCTGGCCTTGCTGCCTCTGCAAAGCTGCCACCGCGCGCTCCTTCAACAGCCTTATCACACTTTCCATACGTTTTACAAAAATTTACAAATGTTTGTAAAGCTTATGGGACTTAACTGCGGGGTCATCAGTCCCTAAATTTACAAACTACTTATGAACTAACTTATACTAAAGACAACACAAACATCCATGCCCGTTGGAGGATTCGAACCTGCAATGGGTGTGGTGTCGCACAAGTCTAAAGTGCGCGCCACCTACATTCGCCGCGCGCCGCCATGCCCGGACGGCGCGGCGTTCTTACGACGTCGGCCACGAGCGCCCTCTGCTACAACTCCGCTCGTGGCCACCACTGAACGACATCGTTCACTTGGGACTGAGATAGGAACCAGTTAACACTTCGGAATCAGATAGGCACCAGTGAAGACTTGGCTATCGGATAGGCACTAGGCAGGCCTTTAGCTCAACTATGTATCAGCATTCTGAAGTACTGAGCTATGTAAAAGTTAAGTATTACTAAGTCTCTAAGAAATATATATCTCGTTACTAATTTACTCTAGTGTTTCTAGTTTCTGCTGTCCCACTGACTGGTCACCTCCGTACCTGCACATGCGTGCATCCTTTATCCCTGTGTCGGTTTCCTTCTACTAGGCCACCGACACCTACGACGGAAACGAGACACAAAAGTGGCGACGAGGCTGGGACACAAAAATGGGGATCGGCCTCGCGCATCGGAGCATAGCGCCTCAATCAGCTCGGCCACCCGCCGTGGCTAGTTTTTACAGAAATCTCGTTAGATGGCACAGTTGCTTCAGAGTGAGGTTTATGCATGATCCTGTTTAGAGGTTGCATGCCGTTGCCTTACTCCGACCTTTAACCCTTTGTTCCACAGTGATAGTCTCACAATACCACTATTTTATAAGCTTCTCCGCCTTTTAATGTCTTAGTGGTATTGTGCGAATACCACCCGTAATTTTGTAATTATGTGAAACAAATATTTGAAAATAAATTTACATATAAACATTACTGGTCTCTTTTGTTACTTTGTGTGGAACAATTGCCGATTTTGAGGAAAATTTAATTTGATGTGCAGCAAAGGGTTAAACTAACTCGTGCAGCCACTTTTAAGTGGACCTACACTTTAACGTGGATTCCGAACCGTAGTGCAAGTCTGCATTTTTCACATCAACAACACTGCTAGAGGTGAAAGAATGAAAAGGGATAAAAAATCCTATGACGGGGATCGAACCTGCCACCTTTGGATTTACAGTTTGTCACTGTGCCACCTAGGTTAATGTGGATATTCACAAGAGCCCAGGAGAGGCGATCCCGTTCTGTTAGCTGCCGTGGCCTACTGCGCACTGTCTCGCATTGATTTCTGCGTTATTTCACGCCATTTATCTTGCCCGTCAGTACTGCCAACGAACTGCAGAAATGATCCGACCATTTAACTATGGCCGGCCGCGGTGGCCGAGGGGACTAGGCGCTTCAGTCACGGTCTGCATGGCCACTACGTCGGGGGTTCGAATCCCCCCTCGGGCATGGATATTTGTGCCGTCCTTAGTCTTAGCTAGTTCACAAGTAGTTTGTCCCATAAACTATACAAACATTTGAACATTTAACTATGCTTCGGCCAGTCAGGTTTCAGTCACGTGGTTGAGTTCGTATGTGCCTGGACTCTCGGTGTATTGTAGGAATTCGTGTTTCCGTGATCATATCGATATTCGTGTAGAATTCTTTGGATGCCTCGCAATAGGCGAGTTTCGTGTAGTACAGCGTATTAAGAAGCAGCCAAAGACTTCTACACGAATAGCGATATGATCACGGAAACACGAATTCCTACAATACACCAAGAGTCCAGGCACATACGAACTCAACCACGTGACCGTAACCTGAGGGGCCGAAGCTTAGTTAAATGGTCGGCTCATTTATGCAGTCAGTCGGCAGTACTGGCGGGCAAGATACATGGCGTGAAATAACGCAGACATCAATGTGAGACGTACATATCTCAGGACAGTGCGTACAAGTCTGGACTGTAGCAGCAGACGCCGTAGCTAACAGGTCGACAGAGCCTCTCTTGGGCACGTTTCTCTGCCAGTTGAAACCTAGACAGCCGATTCCATTTGCATGAGCTGATGGTAGGGTTAGAGTGTGGTGCAGATCTTACGAAGCAATACAGCTACATCTACATCTACATACATACTCCGCAGTTCACCGTAAGGTGCGTGGCGGAGGGTACACTGTACCACTACTAGGTATTTTCTTTCCTATTGCACTCCCAAATCGAACGAGGAAAAAAAGAATGCCTATATGCCTCCGTACGAGCCCTAATTTCTCTTATCTTCTCTTTGTGATCTTTACGCGAAATGTAAGTAGGCGGCAATAAGATCGTACTACACTCAGCTTCAAATTCCGGCCCTCTAAATTTACTTAACAGAAATTTACGAAAAGAACGTCGTCTTTCTTCCAGCTATCCCCAATTGAGTTGCCGGAGCATTTCCATGACACTCGCGCATTGGTCGAACCTACCGGTAACAAATCTAGCTGCTCACCTCTGAACCGCCTCTATGTCTTCTTTTAAACTGATCGACTGCGGGTCCCAAACACTTGAGCAATACTCAAGACGTGGTCGTACAAGCGTTTTATACGCGGTCTCCTTTACAGGTGAAGAACATCTTCCCAAATTCCTCCCAATAAACCGAAGTCGGCTGTCCGCCTTACTCACAACTGTCCTTACATGCTCGTTCCATTTCATATCGCTCTGCAGTGTTACGCCTAGATATTTGAACGATGCGACAGCATCAAGAAGCTCACTACTAATGCTGTATTCGAACATTATGGGATTGCTTTTTCTACTCATGCGCTTCACGTTACATTTTTCTACATTGAGAGCTAGCTGCCATTCTTCGCACCAACTAGAAATTTTGTCTAAGTCATCCAGTATGCTATTACAGTCAGTTACAGACGACACCATCCCATACACCATAGCATCATCAGCAAACAGCCGCAAATTACAAATTACTCTGTCCATCAGATCTTTGATATAGATAGAAAATAATAGCGGTCCTATCACACTCCCCTGGGGCACGCCTGACGATACACTCGTCTCTGATGAACACTCGCCGTCGAGAACAACTTCGAGAGCTAAGTTGTCAACAAGGCAGTGGTAGAGGTTCCATAATGGCGTGGCCGGTTTCCACGTGGTATTCTGGTTCCTCTGGTGCAAATGAACCGATCACGGACTGGAAGCCGGTCGCGGTGGCCGAGGGGACTGCGGCGCGTTAGTCACGGTCTGCACGGCCACTACGGTCGGGTGTTCGATTCCCCCCTCGGGCATGGATATTTGTGCCGTCTTTAGTGTTAACTAGTTCATAAG
Organism: Locusta migratoria; assembly: GCA_026315105.1. NCBI lineage: Eukaryota > Metazoa > Arthropoda > Insecta > Orthoptera > Acrididae > Locusta > Locusta migratoria. Next base: position 789,409,183 of record CM048755.1, on the reverse strand, counting down.
TAGCTTGTAAGTTTAGGGACTGACGACCCCATAGTTAAGTCCCATAAGCTATACAAATATTTGATTTGAACTGACTGGAAGTGGCTGTGTTCGGCTGCCCGGAAACCTCTCGTAGGCATTGGTGGACTTCATGTTCACTAATAACGATGTAACTTTTACGGATGGCTATACGCCATGTCACCGGGACGCAATTGCTCTGGTTGGTTTGAAGAGCGTTCATTACAGTTCCAGCAAATGATTTGGACACCCAGATCGACTGACATGACTCACATCGTACAATTATGGGACATAATCGACAGGTAAACTTGTGCCCAGGTAGCTCTGGACGGTTATAGAGGCAGGGTGCTCAGTAGTCCTGCAGGGGACTTGGGAGACCGTGCCACGTCTAGTGGCTGCGACACACACCCCTGCATATTTGTCACGTCTCTGTGGAAGACGCAACGGCCCTTCTATTTCCAGATATTCAAACGAGAATTTCGACCAATGACGGTGCTGTTGGTTTTATCTGCTAATGAGTCAAAACTCTTGAATCAATTGAGATACTGAAGCAATTATTTTTAATGGAACCGTACACTTTTCATGAGTGCATTCAGTAGCTTTGAGAAGACAATTACAGTGGCATATCGCTTGTTAATATTGAAGATTAAATATTTAGCAAAAAATTTCAGAAATGTAATAAAAAAGGAAAGCAATGTGGCCGGAGTCGGCTGCTGACATGTAAAAGTGCCTTTCCTAAAGCCGATCTGATGGTCGTAACATAGCTTATGCCCTATCCATAGACAACAGAAAAAAATCATAGCTCATCCTGCATTATGACGGATAGGAAATGAGCTTTTATTCTAATTACATAGCCCTAGCTTGCTGCGTGTGGCGTAACACCTCTGCTTGGCGGTATTTGCACGGTAATAACCGACTCCAGCTGCATTGCTGTCCAAGTTTACTACATTTTCTCCAAAAAGTTTCAAAATCAACATTAACAAGCGCAATATCACTGGTAATTGTTGTTCGAAGAGCTATTGAATGATATTATTAGAAGTATATGGTGTAGTGTGACCGTCTTCTTGTCTCCTTTAGTCCCACCACATAATTTTTGTAGAATTCTTTAGACGTACTTCAAAGACAAAAATTCATATACTAGAGGACCAGCTACGCTGTTCCTCCAAACTGCGATGTACTATTCTTGATTGTACAGTCAGACTTCTTCTCCTTACTAAAATTACTATACAAAAAAGAGAGAAATGCTTCTTAATATGTAGGCATTAACTACTAAATAACTGTAGCCCAGAATTTCAGTTTAATGAAATACAATGGGTTTTATTTCCCGCAAGTACAGTTAGGCACTTCATACATCCGTGTCTTGTTGAACTTCTACAGCAAATCTAACAGTAATGACAAAAGCCAATCAACTTAACATAGAAATTATAACATAAAGATTCCATGATTCTTTTTCTTCTATATACATTGTCCATGCAGCGTCTATGATTCAAATACAATCGCTGCGAGTTGCTACTGACAGGCTGACCAATACCTGAACAGGAAAGAGATCTGGGGCAGTATTTGACCTCTCACCTACTAATTATCTTTTGGTCATCTGGCATCGATAAAGGCAGATATGTAGTGTAAATGGCTACACTACAACGGTCCATTGCAAACATATTTTTAAGAATACCGATACACGAGTTATGACTCTTTCTCACATACCAAAGTACAATCATTTGCCGAAAACCTCGTTTCGTTATCTGGACGAAAGTCTTTGATGACTCACTTTGTATACAGTACTTCACCATATACCATAATTATCTAACTCCAAGCGGGGATCGTCGCGCTTGCTCTGGCGTTATCTCATGGATTGCGAGGCCACTCCCGGCAGAGGTTCGAGTCCTCCCTCGGGCATGTGTGCATGTATTGTCCTTAGAGTAACTTAGTTTCAGTGGTGTGTAAGTTTAAGGAACCGACGACCTGGGCAGTTTCGTCTCTTGGGAGGGGGGGGGGGATTGCATCAGTTTTCGACTGGTGCTAGTTCTACCACAACACAACGAGCTCGTCGCCGCGGCGCATTAGCCGTGCGCATTGCGCGCGGCAGTTCCCCGTCGAGGTTTCGAGTCCCCCCGCGGGCAGGGGTGTTTGTGTTGTCCTTAGGTTAGTTTAAATAGTTTGTAAGCTACGGACTAATAACCCCGCAGTTGAGTCCGATAGATTAGCAAACATTTGAACGAGCTCGTCTTCCAGACGTTGAAGGCCTAGGAGAAGCTTGCCGGCCGTCTTTCTTATATTCTAATCCCGCGGCTCTTCAGTTGGTAGAGCCGACACTACTCGGTCAAGTAGGTCCTCAGTTTACATTACTAGGATTAGTGCACTGTGTGCCAAGGAAAAATCTTGGCAGCACCGGGAGTCGAAAATGTTGCTACGATTGTATATATGACTGTTGCCTCTCCCAAACGAATTTAGTAAAAGAGAATTGCTTAATATTTGAAACTTAGTGGGAATAAAAGTTATAGGATTTTGAAGCAAATGAACGACGGCTGAACGTCTTCAGTTGCTCTCAGTTACTCTGAATAACACCAGATGAAAAGTCGACATATGTGTCAAAATGGTTATGAAACTAGTTTCACATTCTGGAGGAGTAGGTTTCAAATCTCCGCCTATGTATCCATTTTTTTTTTCACTAAATCTTTGCGGAGTTAATGCACTGCCTCTTACGCCTTAGTTGTCATCAGTTGTTGATAGCTAACAGGAACAGTTCCAAACAAGAATCATGTTCGTGAAAGCATCGTGGACAAGTGAGTGGTATAAAGCGGAGTTGACTGGAGAAGCATCTGCTCGTCGGCAGTGAAGTTGTTTGTGTAACACACTTGCGTTAAGCCACGTGTCCGTTTTAAGTGAGGCCTGCCGGAATGCTGACACAGGCTGCGTTATCTTCGCAGTATTGCCCTACAAGGCCCAACAGAAACTAAGGACTAAGTAAGTGCCAAATGTAGGTCAAATCTGCCACAGCTGCTAGCTTCATTCATGCATTTGAGGTTAGTCTTCCACGTCCATCTCAGATACCGAATGTCGCAGCGGAACGGCCGAACGCTGTAGGGCGCCGTGCTGCGATGCGCAAGGCCGTTCCCCGTCGGGGGTTCGAATCCCCCCTCGGACATGGATTTTTGTGCTATCTTTAGTATAAGGTAGTTCATAAGTAGTTTGTAAGTTTACTGATTGATGACCCCGCAGTTAGTCCCATAAGCTTCACAAACATTTGAACAGATACCGAATAAGCAAATATATAAAATTCATAATTACGGATTCATTATGTAGAGGACAAATATAATGCAGACTTTCTCCTTACTGAAATAAGATACCAGATTTAGGATGATGATGATCGCGTGTGGGCGCTCTGAACGGAAAAAATACACAAAATGACGATGTTTACAATTAAACACATCTTCCTTCTATACTTTTCATAGATTACGCATCTAATCTGTTGTACAGGAGGGTCAAAAACTGTCTGTAAGGATATTGAAATGTAGGTTGTATTGAGAAATAAAGGAAGGGAGGAAGCTTAGGACTTAACGTCCCGTAAACGTCGTAGTCATTAGAGACAGAACACATAGTTTCTGTCAGGTATGAGGAAGTAAAAACCGTGATCTTTGAAAAGATTCACCCCCCGGCATTTTCCGGAGTGAGTGATGAAAAAGACGGGGAACCTAAATCAGGATGACTGGAGGCGTTTTTAAACCGCAGTTCTCCCGATGAGAGTCCAGTCTGTTACAACCTCACTTTGTATATTCTGAAATTGTTAAGAAAAAGGCTGATGCGTTGCAGCATTTCCTATTTAATTAGCACTGAAGTCATCCAATCAGGTCGTTGTGCGTGCGAATTCAGACAGCCTGTTAGTGAAGGTGTGGCCAACGAGTTATTTGTTTGGCTTCCTACAACCGAAAAGGAGAACGATACAAAAACTGGATATTACATAGTGGTAGGCTCTGAATGCGTCAGCACTCTCGTACGCTACAATTTTTCTTGTTTCTTGAGTTCGCCTAAACAAACGAAGAACACGTTTGGCAACAGCGCCTCTATGAGACTGCGTGAATGTGCATGCTTCTCGTGATGGGCTAACGTCAATGTTAATTAAATCACAAACTAAGAAACGTATCAGGTGATTTTTTTTAATCATTGTTTCTCAGCACAACTTACCGCGAAACACCCATACAAGTTCTTCAGATTGTTTCTGATCACCTTGTAGAGCCGGCCGCGGTGGCCGAGGGGACTGAGGCGCTTCATTCACGGTCTGCACGGCCACTACGGTCGGGGGTTCGAATCCCCCCTCGGGCATGGATATTTGTGCCGTCCTAGTTCGTAAGCAGTTCATAAGTAGTTTGTAAGTTTAGGGACTGATGACCCCGTAGTTGAGTCCCATAGGCCTTACAAACATTTGAATCTGATCACCTTGTAGAATGAGATGGGATGGGTTTAACGTGCTCATTGTGTGGTTAAAGACCCTTTCCCAATATCTATATAAAACTACATACATACTATGCAAGCCACCGCAAGGTACGTGACGGTGACTACAATGTACAACTACTACCCATTTTCTTTTCTGTTGCCCTCCCAAATAGAACGAGGCAAAAGCCATGACTGTATGCCTCTGTACGAGCCGTAACTTCTCTTATCGATGTGGTCTTTACGTGAAATGTAAAATAGAGCCAGTAGATTCGTTCTGCGGTCAGTTTCGAATTCTGCCTCTCCATACTTCCTCAACAGTTTTTCTCGAAAAGAAAGTCGCCTTCCCTCCAGAGATTCCCATTTGAGTTACCGATCATCCCTGTAACACTCGCGCATTGATCGACCCTACCAGTAACAAAAACCTAGTAGTCCGTCTCTGAATTAATTGTGTATCTTCCTTTAAACCAATGTGTTGGGGATCCCAAACACTTGAGGAATACAGAACACACGGTTGCACAAGAGTCTTACCGATGAACCATATATTCCCAAAATTCTCCCAATAAATCAAAGCCGACTCTCCGACCTCCCCCACTTCCCATTTCATATAGCTCTGCAACGTTACATCTAGATATTTGACGCAACTGTGTCTGGCGGCACACTACTAATGTATTGGAACATTATGGGATTGTTTTTGCTACTCATCTGCATGATCTTATTTTTTTCTGCATTTAGCGCTGGCTGCCATACCTGACATCAACCATAAATTTTGTGCAAGCATCCATTTACTAAACTTTATAAAGGAGCACGTAAATTAGGACTCGCAGAATTCATTTTGAACCAAACTCTTCACAGCTTGTGTCTAGTACCGTAAAAACCTTCACCATTTCCCTGTGGAATAAAGAGGAAGATTGTGAGACGGGGGCTGTAATTAGTCTATTTTTCATACTAACCTTGTGTTACTGTATCTTTCTCTTTACACCGGCAGCGGTGGCCGAGGAGACTGAGGCTCTTCAGTCACGGTCTGCACGGCCATTACGGTCGGGGGTTCGAATTCCCCCTCGGGCATGGATATTTGTGCCGTCCTAGTTCCTAAGTAGTTCATAAGTAGTTTGTAAGTTTAGGGACTGATGACCCCGCAGGTAAGTCCCATAAGCTTTACAAACATTTGAACATTTTTCTCTTTACACTAATTATTGAAATAAGTAACATTTTTCTCTGTAGATCTTTCTTTATTTTGATTTCTGTGCCTTTGGGGACACATCAGGGGTGATGGGCTCCTGGAATTGTAGTACATTCTATGTTTATATAAAAATATGCGCGTCACCTTACATTTTTCGACATTGAGACTAGCTGCCATTCTTCGCACCAACTAGAAATTTTGTCTAAGTCATCTCGTATGCTATTACAGTCAGTTAAAGAGAGGCTGCCTTGTGGACTGTGACTGGCGCGCCGCAGACCGGTCGGCCGCTGCGGCCGGCTCCTCTAAGTCGTTTATAAAAATAAGGAACAGTAGGGGCCCTATAAAACTTCCCTGGGGAGCGCAAGATATCACTTCAGTTCTACTCGATGACTTAGAATTAGAACGTACTGTGTCGTTTCTGACAGGAAATCACGAATACAATCGCCCTATTGTAGCGATATTTCATAAACACGCAGTTTGATTAGATGACGCTTGTGAGGCAAAGTGTCACAAGCCTTCCGGAACTCTAGACATACGGAATCTATTTGACATCCCTTGTCGATAGCACTCATTACATCATGTGAGTAAAGCTGTGTTTCACAAGAATGATACTTTTTGAACCTGCTTTGACTATGGGTCAATAGGTCGTTCTCTTCGAGGTAGTTCTTAATATTTGAGGAAACTATATGTTCTAAAATCCTGCTGCATACCGACGTCAATGATATACGCCTGTAATTTTCGGGTCACTCCTATTGCCTTTGTTGAATGTTTAAGAAACGTTCAAATCTTTGTAAATCTATCGGACTAAACTGCGTGGTCATCAGTACGTAGCTTACAAAGTACTTAAACTAAGGTAAACTAACCTAAGGACAAATAGACACACACACCCACACCCATACCCCAGGGAGGACTCGAACCTCCGACGGCGAGCAACCGCGCGCTCCGCAACGAGGCGCCTTAGACCTCTCGGGTACTTCACCACGGCTTTCTCGAATGCATCGGGACGGTTTCAAAAAGCATCTTTTGTATGAAACTCACTTTGTCCTATTCTCACATCATAGCTTGTGCGCCTTGGAGGAAGGGCAACAGCCACACTCGGTATGCCGCGGTGGAGTAGCCAAGTGGTCTAAAGCATCTCGCTGCGGAGCGCGCGATTGCTCGCCGTGGAGGTTCGAGTCCTCCCTGGTGCATGGGTGGGTGTGTTGTCCTTAGGTTAGTTTACCTATGTTTAAGTAGTTTGTAAGCTACGGACTGATGACCACGCAGTTTGGTCCGATAGATTTACGAACAAATGAACATATGAGCCGTCAGATCACTTGGAAGATGGACTGCCGGCACGGGGGTGACAGTCATTTGCGTAGACTCGGCAGCTGCTGTTTCGTAGAGTGCATTCGTCCGAGACACACTGGCGCCTCATGGTCTGAGCTGCGATGGGCTATAACTTGAGTTCATTGATGTTTGTGGAGAGAATGCTGACCAGCACTCGGTAAGTGCAGATTGTCTTACGAGCCGTTCTTTTGCCACTGTCGCAACAGCGTGGCGATGTGTTGTGCTCAGTCGCCCACATGCTGTGCGACCTCCCCAGCCGGCACCTCTGCAGTGTGTGATACCACAGAGTAACATATACAGAGAAGCAGCCACCCCTAAACCACTGTCCTACGCTGTCCTAGTAGTTCCGTAAGATGCTAGCAGGTGTCAGGCGGATCGCTGGCTTAGGGTGCCTCTCGCACGTCAGAGGGTAGCGTGGAGGGGAGACTGAGGGAGAGCTTGTGCCGCCTGCCACGAGGCCATGGCTGTAGTCAGGTGTGCCGGCGTTTGAGGGGAGGTGATGGTGGGGACAGCCGCCACCTGCCGCCTGCTCTGGCCAGTTTAAAGGGCTGCTTCTGACCGCAGCGCCATCATGGGACATCTTACGGAACTGCTGGAAAACCTCCCTCCCCGCACCCCTGAGCGTAGGACCGGGCCCTTACGGAGGTTTCCCGTCTGTATATATTTGTCTGTGGTGATACGATGGCACCACGGCTGACACCTGCCACTCGCCAACCCACAACAAGCGCGGAATAATGCACCTGTAGCCAGAATTGGTGCCTGGGGGCTGCACCGAGTGCTAATATGGATATTTCAGCACGGATCGACAGCTTGAGCTGATGAACTGTAAATGGAGTCATATACACCGTGTCAGCGATAAATATTGAGTGAACTGGAAAACGTGGAGATGCTGTACTAATGTTTATTTCCGGCAGCGTAAGGAGAAGAAACGTAAGAGAAACTGGCACAGCAACAGATGTACCCTCTGTAGTTGCACTAGGTATCCGAGATCGTATGCTGTAATGGAAATTTCGTTCACGCTCGGTTGCTACCTAGTGCATAGTTTTGCTATCTTTTTTGGCTAACTGAAAGAAAATCTCGGGGGAAAGAGATTTATCAACGGAGAGGACTTTTCCTCGCTGGTCGCGGTGGCTGAGGAGACTGAGGCGCTTCAATCACGGTCTGCACGGCCACTATGGTCGGGGGTTCGAATCCCCCCTCGGGCATGGATATTTGTGCCGTATTTTGTATAAGGTAGTTCATAAGTAGTTTGTAAGTTTAGAGACTGATGACCCCGTAGTTAAGTCCCATAAGCTTAACAAACATTTGAACATTTGGCTTTCCCTCATCGGTTACCGAGGAGCGTATTTTTACAGTCGAGGAACTAAACTAATCGTGGATTTTTTAGGGAGACATGGTGAGTATGTTGGAAAACTGCCATTATCTGTGTCACGTTCAAGTGTGGTACAACTTCGACAAAAATTACTCGAATCGAGACACAACGGAATTTACAACGTTTGGATGCTAGTGGGCTTTGAATCAAATCAATAGGGAAAGTCGAATATTTGTGCCAGACCGGGATTCGAACCCGGATCTTGTCAGTCGAACTGACGACTACGCTACCTGGACACGGAGCCACGCGACTGCACGGCCTACCCCAGCTGTCAAGTTTTCCGCCTCTGCCCCTCGCCCTCGCGGCATTTTACCCATTCCCTGCAGTCTCCCCTGTTACCTGGTCTAGATAATGGCGTCTAAGTCAGTTCAAGTCGCACACTGACATCGGAGTGTGGCTTGACCTGTGAGTGAGCTTCTCACGGTCACATTGGCACGTGTACCGCTTATGCTGGTGGATTCTCCCACTCCTAATGAAGCAGCTGTCGCAAGTCGCAACAACGCCGCCCACCGATCCTCCCAATTTACGAAGCATTCACTGCTGCAGCAGCTATATCTACCCCACTAGGCCTGTCAATACTGTGTTGTGCGGCCATCACAAAGAGGAAACTGTCCTGCACGAAGTCCTGAAATTCATCAAGAGCTTTTCAGTTGATTGTCAATGTGCTGAATGAGAGTAGTAGTTTGGGTCCTGTTAGTCGCCACGGGAGCACTGCTAACCCAGCTACCTAATTTGCGTAGCATTCACTGCAGTAACGGGCTAGATTTGCTCGTTTCGTAGACTAAATGGGCAACTTCTTATGCAACACATCGATAGTAACAAGCTGTGCAGCTAACGAAATAATGGACTATCACCGATAAAATCCCTCCCCCCTTCCGTTTTCTTACTACGTTATATTTGAACGAAACACCAAAATTTCAGCACTTCTATCTAATTCTTCAGGAACAAGAAAATGAATATTAAATAAATGTTTTTTTCCTTTTGATTAGTAAGTAATATACATCTCATTAGGAAAATGAATCGCTTTGCGAATTATACAATGCGATCACTGAAACAGAAAAACACAATACTGTTAGGGATAAATTCAATATCGACTACTTTACACCATAATGAAGGTTATAACTCGACATGATGGAACAAAATCTGTAGATTAACAGTGAGATACCTGCTTTTGGAAAAGACGAAAACGGTGTACTTAGAGAGCTTGAGATTTTATTTAATGTGTCTAAGTAAAAAAACAATGATTTTTTTTATCCATAGATTTTGCAGGTACAGGGGCTGAACAAATCACCTAAAACAGGTACATTGTGTAAGGAGTTCACCCACCGACCGAGCGATCTGGAGCACCACGTTGCAGATCTCGCGGCCTCCCGCGTCGGAGGTTCGAATCCTCCCTCTGGCCTGGATGTGTGTGTTTGTCCTTAGGTTAGCTTAACTTAGTTTAAGTAGTTTGTAAGCTAGGGACTAATAACCAAGCATAGAATTACAATCATTTGAACATTTGACCCACCGTTCCTTCTGAGAACAGCAGAAACCCTTGGAGGAACAGATTCGTGAAGTGTCTTTGTAGTTTGCAACAGAATAGTTTTCATTCTTGTGCCAAACCATGCATTAATTACTCCAGGATCATCGCTCTCTTCTCTGAAACTTTCCATAACCGTTCAGTTATGTTGTGACATGGTTATTTTTTGTTTGATAATTTTCTGATGTACAAATCACGCACGAACCGCTTTGGCTGTGTGGTTGGCCACATTATCATTCTGGATTTGGAATTTTCAAATGTAGGCAAACCTATGGGACCAAACTGCTGAGCTCATCGGTCCCTAGACTTCCAAACCACTGAAGCTAACATACGCTAAGAACAACACCCACATCCATTCCCGAGGGAGGATTTGCAACTCAGACGGGGAGTGGCAGCGCAGTCTCTATGTTGTAATTATTTTTAAAGTTTTCATACGAAAAGGAAAAACTCATGGAAATACTCGGGAGAAATGAAGTGCACAGGATCCACTCCATTGGACATCGCTAATTCTTTTTGTAAATAGTAAATTTCAATAAAGTGTTGTATGTTGTGATAAGACATTTTTGTTTACTATATAAACCCTGTTACAATGTTTTTATCATTTATTCAAAATGTTCAAATGTTTGTAGAGCTTATGGTACATAACTACGGGGTCATCAGTCCCTAAACCTACAAACTACTTATGATCTACCTAATACTAAGGACGGCACAAATATCCATGCCCGAGGGGGGATTCGAACCCCCGACCGTAGTGGCCATGCAGTGCGCCTCAGTCCCCTCGGCCATCGCGGCCGAATATCATTTATTAACAGTACATAAATCGGAGGGTAAAGCACTGCTGCGCGGAAACGGCCGTGCGGTCTAAGGCGCCTTGCTGCCGAATGCGCGGCTGCTCTCCATCGGAGGTTCGAGTCCTCCCTTGGAGGGAAGGTGTGTGTGCTGACCTTAACGTAAGCTACTATAAGTAGTTTGTAAGTCTAGCAGTGGCGTATGCTGTGTTTGTAACTGGGGCTATCACTACTATCTCCCTTTCTAAGGTTGTACAGAGAAAGAAGAGGTAAGAAAAAAAATCGATATCTTGCGCTGTTTCCGAGATATTGATAGTGACCATTGATAGTGTCAAATATCTCAAGAAATTAGCAACAAACGAAGAAACGGTTTCCGGCAAATGTTAAAGCGTTGAGGGGGACATCCAATGACACTTGACAATACACTCACCACCCCTCCCCCCACCTCCTACCGAATCCTATGATATAATAGGTGATGGGAGACAACTTCAAAATCTTTTATAGAAACGCCTACTTTTTACTGCAGATTTGGATTATTCGTGAAAAAATATGTAACTTTCGTATGAAACTATTTTTTTCGTTTCATGATATATGGCGCTGTATCGGCAAAAATGAAAGTGTAGCATACCTGTGACCAGCTTCTTCAGCATTTCTGTGGGCCTCATAGTACCAGGAAATATCTGCTCTCTCTCTCACTGCAATTGTTAACATCGGGGGAAATAATTGCATATAGGTGAGTACAGTCCGAATCATTGAAATACAACAAATTTTCTGGCCGCGGACTGATAGCATTTTCATAGTATGTGTTTCCTTCGATTGTGGGAGATGTCACGAGGTAGCATTAATAGAAACATGAAAAACTGTACTCTGATTTTTCTGATCTGATGTATATTTTGAAGAATTACCACTAAGAACTGTCAAAGTACACTGCACACTATGAAATAAATAACACCAATACGGCCGTTGTGAAACGTAACAAACACACAAACACGCTCTTTGTTGTTTAAACTGATGCGGTGTTCGCAAAGAGCGAGTCGTGTCCGTTCGGTACATATCGGAAGCACTCGTGCTTGTATTGCGAAGAGGGATTGCAATGACTTAGCCGCACTACCCCATGCCACCCTACCCTACCCCTCGGCATAGCGAAGGCTGCGGCATTGAGCGTCCCAAGCTCTGTTCTCCCACTGTTGGAATCAAGCAAACGAGACATATTCCACACTACGCGCTAATTCTTCACGACGGAAACTGGTTTCTATTGCCATTTTTGTTAATTTCTGGTTTGCTTTAGATATGTGCTTCGGTGATAGCTTTGATAGCCCACAATATACGCCACTGCAGTCTAGGGGCCGCGGTGGAGTAGCCGAGCGGTCTAAAGCGTCTCGCTGTGGAGCGCGCGGTTGCTCGCCGTGGAAGTTCGAGTCCTCCCTGGGGCAGTTTGGTCCGATAGATTTACAAACATTTGAACATTTTTTGAAGTCTAGGGACTAATGACTAAAGCAGTTTCGTCCCGTTTACAAACATTTGAAAGGAATCGAACTCCTGTGCAAATAAGTAAATACATAAATAAATTAAAATAAAAGAAACAAAACGCTGTCTTCAAACGTCGGATAATTGTGTAAATGAGTTAATTTCACTTTAAGAAAGTAAGCGAGGAAAACATAAGTAAATATTTGAAATTGCGGGCAAAGTGATGAAGCACTAGACGAATATAGTCTGGGTAATTTTCACTACATTACAAGCAAATGGTAGTTTTTCATACATATCAGTGTTAATGACGTCATTCCTCAAGGACTGAGCTTGGAACAGTGATAATCATTTTGCAGCAACATGATAACTGTAGGTGCGGTGTGCGATATGAGCTCCAAATAGATCTAGTAGTAAAGCAGTAATAAATTGAAGTCGTACTGATCAACTGAAAACACGTAGTAAGTGCTAAACTTATTTGCATTTGGCCCTTTCGTTTTGTGTGTGTGAGGGGGCCATGGAGAAAGGCTCCGTAAAGATTTGTTGGAAGTCGCTAAATGCTCTCATTCTCAAATATTGAGTGAATGAATTGCAGGTATTTGTGCACCACTAATTACACTGTCTCAAAACAAACACCCAGTTTTTACCTGCGGTACATAAGATTATACGTTTTAACGTGGAGATTATGACACCTTTCATTAATCGTGCGTGACATTGAAAATCAAATTTTTGGTACCCCGAGACGCCGTTAGATATGTAACTCAAATGTTCAAATGTTTGTAAAGCTTATGGGACTTAACTGCGGAGTCATCAGTCCATAAACTTACAAACTACTTGTGAACTAGCTCATACTAAAGACGGCACAAGCATCCATACCCGATGGGGGATTCGAACCTCCGACGAGGAACGGCCTCGCGCATCGTAGCATAGCGCCTCAATGCGCTCTGCCGCTCCGCCATGGCAGATATGTAACTGGGGTTGGATTTAGTAACATAGCGTGTGTCAATGAGCTCACCAGTCAGAACATTAGTGACTGCTTAAGACATCATTTGAAGCACCATTTAATACCGTGATTTTTCAGGGCAATCTAGATTATTTCTTTATTTTGGGCCTGCTGCATAATACACGTCAGAGAATGACATTATTAATAATAGGTCCAAAATAGCTGCTTTGTAATCGTTGGTTTTGTTACGAGAGGCCCATTTCGGCTTTTTTATGTATTGGTGAGATTACTTCAATGCATACTTTACGTGTTGCAAATATTTGAGTAACTTTTTTTTATTTCCGTGGAGAAGAATTTGATGTCCATGACAAAAATACTACACTGCCATGTAAATGTTACTGCTTGATTGTTGGTAGAACTATTATGTAAAGTTATCAGACGTGAAATAGTTCGACAGTATTTTGACATATAACATATAGTAATTAACTGTCAAAATACTATCAAACTCTTCCACGTCTCGTAACTTTGTGTTCAAATGTTTGTTATGCTCATGGGACTTAGGTGCGGGCTCATTAGTCCTTAAACTTACAAACTATTTATGAACTAACTTATACTAAACACAGCACAAACATCCACACCCGAGGGAGGATTCTAACCCCCGACGAGGAACGGCCTCACGCATCGAAGCATAGCGCCTCAATGCACTCGGCCTCTCCGCCGCGACTAACTTTATGTACTAATTTTAGCAGCAACCAAGCAGTAATACATGAAACTACTATTGAAGTCATATGGACGTCAGATTCATCTAGCTGTAAGTAAAAATCTGTGATTAGTCAAATACGCAATTCTTACAATATGTATTCAAGTAGGCTGTTTACGCAGGTCACTTGCAACATGCAACAAACGCTGTAACAGGCCTGCCGTAATGAAACTAATAATTACACAGCAGATATTTGGACCCGTTATCAACAATCTAAATGTAATAGTGTTGAGACAACCAGTCACATATTCTTCCAGTCCGAGCGTAAAGCTTGTCGTCTTGAAAAATAGTGGTACTGTAACAGTAGCAGAATCATTATGCAGAATTTGACTGAAAGGCGACACTTGATTATTCAGAATGTTTATCTACAAATTGTAGTCAGGTCAGTGAGAGGTACCAATTCACGATACGAAAAACAAAACCACCACAGACTGTCATATATTGATTTTACTGTTGGAATTGTTGAGAGGTTGTGTGAGCTACAGAGACGCACTCCAGGCTGAGAAATAGAGACCATTGCAGATAACAGGCTAAAACAGACACGTATATCTTACGAGATGTAGGCACTAGAGAAATCTCCTAGCGAACTGCTGATGCCCTCGGCCACCGTCCCAGGGTGGAGGTTACCTTTCGGAGAAGATGGGCGTAACTTCATATAGCGTCTAGACGCTGTTTAAGACGTTACATTAGTACTTGGTGGCCAACAGGCACGTTTTAATGTACGTAGCAAAGTTGATACCAGTCACTTGGGAACAGCAATGTCAGTGGTTTTGCGAGGCTAGAGTGAGAAGGTAAGGAAGAAAAACTGCAAGTTAACAGCTCCCCTGAGACGTGGCCTAAGGCGGAGCGTAAGGCGTGGCCGACTGACGTAAAACATTGTTGTTGTTGCCCATATTGGGTAGCGTCCTGACGTTTTAATTTCAGCTGAACAATGTTGCTACCAAGTATGGATTTTGTTAGTGCACAAACAAGCCACCTCCTCACCCGGGGAATGGCAGAAGGGACAGGGCTGAAACGTGGTTCGCTAGAGGACTCAGAGAGAGGGCAAGCCACAATTTAGATTGATTGAACCAAGCAGCGGCCAATAGGAAATTGTTAACTGTCGGAAAGTGGGGAAAAGAGGTGCGCTCACACCGGCCGTTAAAACCCCCGGTTTTTGGATCAAGAAGGGAGTTTCCAGTCAGACGAGTCGGGCGCCAGCCCGTGACGATCGCCGTCGGCCTCAGGGTGCTCCACGACAGTCTGTTTCTCGCGGGGAGTGCGTCTGTCTAGGGGATGCTGCTAGGGAACGTAATTACTGCCTTCTGTTGTGGCAAACGATTTATACTTCTTGTTTTTTGAGTAACTAACCCCAATGTAGTAGACTTAGTATGGGATGCAATAAATTAAATGCAAGGTACCTAGGAGTTCCATAAAGTTTCCTAAACAAGTATCCTCTCGAGTCCCGAAATCCGCATCTCTAGTAGATGCCTTTACTGTCTCTCTGCAATCACTCCTCTTCGCTCGGGATATGCAGACTGACTTGCTACCTCTTCCCTCTTTCCTATGTAGGACACGACAAGACTCAACCCGGCTTTCATTTGACCCTGATCACTTTCAGGATGAAAGTGCATCATTTGAATAAACGCAAAACCGTGATTCGTGAGGAGACATAACGTTCCGCCAGTGACACCACCGGCAACGTTAGATGATTTGTCGGCCGCGCAGCATTACGTGCCGTCAGCCAGTCTTAGGATGGGCCTTCTTTCACTGCCTGCAGGAATACCTGTAGGGTTTGGAAGTGATTTTGCTGCACAAGCTTTGAAATGGGTCTCCGGTCCCTTTCAGTCACTCCGATGACGATGACGTGTTTGTGGCCACGCGTGCTACACCGCGTTCATCAGGCACCTGTGAAACATCCATCAACTTGTGTACTTATTACCGGGGAAGGTATTATGTGGCATGCATATTATTCGACCAACTTTCCCGCTTCGATGGCGGAAGTTGCAACCCTCTGCCGGTAGAGGGCTCCGGTGTTTGACGTAAGTACGTCGACGCATGACAAACAGCGGACTGTAACAGAGTTGCTACCTGTAGAACTGAAAACCGGGCTCAGAGAGGACTGCTCAACAGTTTACTAACCAACCGAAATAACTGGTGCAAAATGTGTATTACTGTCTCTGGTATCGATTTTTGTTGGGTGTGTGCCCTGTGTCAAACAAACGTTAATTGTACCTTCGTGTGGTGGAGTATCTAGTATATTTCGTTATAACTGTACACTAATCAGCTAGAAAGTACGATCACCTACGTAAGAGCCGGTACGTCCAGCTTTGGCACGAATAACAGCCGCATCGCATCTTTGACGAAAGCACTGAAGCTCCGGTGGGAACCAGCACCACATCTCCGAGGAGAGGGGGGAGGGTCAGCCTTGCCACCGCGTCCAGTCACACATCGGATCCGGCGAATTAGCGTGTCGCCACGGTCACAGAGTAACATATACAGAGAAGCAGCCCACCCTAAACCACTGTCCTACGCTCCCCTCGTAGTTCCGTAAGATGCTAGCAGGTGTCAGGCGGTTCCCTGGATTAGGGTGCCTCTCACACGTCAGAGGGTAGCGTGGAGGGGAGGCTGAGGGGAGAGCTCGTGCCGCCTGCCACGAGGCCACGGCTGTGTCCGGTGAGCCGGCGTTTGAGGGGAGGTGGTGGTGGGGACGGCCGCTACCTGCCGCCAGTTTAAAGAGCTGCTTCTGACCACAGCGCCCATCATGGGGCATCTTACGGAACTGCTGGAAACCCTCCCTCCCCGCACCCCGGAGCGTAGGACCGGGCCCTTACGGAGGTTTCCGTCTGTATATATTTGTCTGTGCCACGGTGTTCCTCTAACCACTCCATCACACTCGTGGCGTCGTTTCGTGGCGCATTATCTCGATGAAAACCGCCGTTGCCATTGGGAAAAATGATGGCCGCGAACGGGTGCGCCGGCCGCGGTGGCCGAGGTGACTGAGGCGCTCCAGTCACGGTCAGCACGGCCACTACGGTCGGGGGTTCGAATCCCCCCTCGGGCATGGATATTTGTGCCGTCCTAGTTCGTAAGTAGTTCATAAGTAGTTTGTAAGTTTAGGGACTGATGACCCCGTAGTTAAGTCCCATAAGCTTAACAAACGTTTGCGAAGGGGTGCCAGCAGAGCGCGTTTCTTGACGCTCTTCCTCAGAGCCGCCGCCAGCTTCTCCCGTACCGCAGTATAGCCTCGAGCAGCTGTTCCCCTGGTAAGCAACGTATTCGCATCCTCACAACGGCACAATGAAAAAGTTGCCGGGATGCCACTGCGGTACCGTCCAGTGACGATGGTCGCGTTAACACTGCATGGGCTGCAAGCTGTGCACACCCTACCCAGCCAAGTCTCACGCCGGTGTCTGCCCAGCATACGACGTCCGACTTCTGTAATGAGGTATACTCGCCCACCCCTTCGACTACTGACAGCACCCCCTATAGAAGAAAGCCTGCGCACGACGTCACAACATGGCGGCGGTGAGAGGCTTAGAGTCCTCTGAAAGATTGTGAACATTAACAGTGCACGCTGTTTATATTGCATTCTTTCGTTCAGGAGTGTATGTATTACGTAAATTGCTGTTGTGTACGGTGTGATCGCTACGCTGGACAATTTGTGTGTGCGGGAACAACGTCTGATCTCTTTTTTACTGACAAAATGCCGTTTGGCTGTTCTGTGCCGAAATGTAGAGGAAATTACGACTGTGGCCCAAAAGTTACCGTCTTTAAACGTCCGGAGAAGAATAAGCTAATGTGGGTGGTTGCGTAAATAAAATGAATCGCAATATCCAACGGTAAACACTAGTGACTTAAAACTCTTTTATAAGGTTAAACAAAAACGAAAATTTACTCATTAACTGGAAGAAGGAGCCAAGTTATCCATTTCTTCTTCTCCGGACGTTTAAAGACGCTAACATTTGGTCCACAATCGTAATTTCCTCTACATTTCGGCACAGAACAGCCAAACCGCATTTTGTCAGTAAAAAAGAGATCACGCGTTGTTCCCGCACACACAAATCGTCCAGCGTAGCGATCACACCGTACACAACAGCAATTTACGTAATACATACACTCCTGAACGAAAGAATGCACTATAAACAGCGTGCACTGTTAATGTTCACAATCTTTCAGGGGACTCTAAGCCTCTCACGGCCGCCATGTTGTGACGTCGTGCGCAGGCTTTCTTCTATAGGGGGTGCTGCTACTGATCATTCATCACAGCTCTGAGTCCCCTCGTGCAGTTTCCGAAATGCTCGTGCCGACCTCCGGACCTCCGTTCCCACGCTCACTGATGCTGGCCAGCAGGCGTTCCTCGTCAGGAGTTGCTGGTAGGTAGGAGGTCGTACACCTCTGACCCGCATGAACTGCGCACTATTTCCGAGTTGTTTCCAGCGGTGTGTGGTGTGTTGCAGCACGTGACGTACCACATGATCAAGCGGTCCATCTTCATCCTGTGGGCGGTGGTGCTGGTGCTGGTGTGCCTGCCGCTCACCGGCTTCGGCATCTACTTCGAGGACGGCAAGTGCGTGCGCCTGAGGAAGGCCCGGGCGCCGCAGGACGTCGCCTACGCCTACCTCTACTTCACTTTCGGTGAGCATTCCGTTATTCTTACACTCCTTACTGTACGTTATGCACCCACACACGGGGCAGCTGACTCCCTGTCGAGTCGGATTTTGTGCTCCGCACCTCATAGTTCAGCCGTCGACGGGGTGGCATACTCTGAAATTCCTTTCTTCTTCTGTAAGATTTTCGTGTAAGAAAATGTCAGAGCACACATTATTTTGCATAAAGGTCGTAGCACAAAAAACTGAGCGAAGGAGGCAGTGTTTCAGACATTCGGGACGACCCACAGTCCAAAATTAAAATTCCTTATATAGTAAAGGAAAAAAATGAGGGAAGGTTGGGGTTTAACGTCCCATCGATACGTAGATAGGAACTGAGAAAAAGGGTCGAGCGCCAGTCATCCGCTGGAGCGACACGCCCAAAACTTGTGTCTCGTGTCCCGGCTCTACCCGTTTGTAAGCTGCAACAGCCAGAATTCAGGGGTACAGATGTTCAAAATGTTCAAATGTTTGTAAAGATTATGGGACTTAACTACGGGGTCATCAGTCCCTAAACTTACAAACTACTTATCAACTAGCTTATCCTAAGGACGGCACAAATAGCCATGCCCGAGGGGGGATTCGAACCCCCGACCGTAGTGGCCGTGCAGACCCTGACTGGAGCGCCTCAGTCCCCTCGGCCACCGCGGCCGGCTTCAGGGGTACAGCAAAGTAACATCCACACCTGAAAATGTGCTCCACAACCGACGGCGAAACAAAAAAAATTACAGGACAACGATACAATAGATCAGAAAATTTCGATATTGCTGTCTATCACAGTTCTGTTGTACTTAATTGTAATCGATTTTACTTCTTATGCTGTCCGTAATTCAGTGCAATAAATTTCTACACCAGAGACGTTTTGCTTTTTATTTACAAAGCGTCCTCTGCTGTTGTGTAAATACGGATACACAAATTTGTACATATAAAAAACAACACTGTGTATGCCGGAGCGTACATAACGGGGTGTTCAACTCCACGCCCGCCCCTTCCTCCCGAGAGAAGAGCCATGCCCTTGCAGCTCGTGCCGACAGGAATCACTGACGCAAGAGTCATTGTATAAGGTAGGGAAATTGGAACTGTATTGAATAACTGACGCTGTGCCTATTACAGAATAATTTTACATGAGTGATCCACTTTGTGCTAGATTTGTACAGAAATGAGTATCGAATTCGATGAATGCCGTCTCTAATGATCATGCTGTCGATGGGACGTTAAACCCTAATCTTTCTTCCTTTTCATTAGTTGAACGCTGATCCTAGAAGGGGCGTAGTCGATTTCATCTGCTAAAAAGATGGTGGTCAGTGTTCTCTGATGTGGATAAAAGTCTAGTCTATTGAATGCCTTGCATATACTACGCATGACTTTTAGAACAAATAGGTTCGAAAATAGTCAGAAAATGTGTGTTTTATAAAATAAAAAACATTAATATTTTATCTGGCCAACCAAAAAACCTTACTTTGATAGTGAAAAAAAGTGAAGATATGAATAACAAATTTTTGAAACATCCAATGTGGTCCTTAAATTTCTCTCTCCCATATGTCCACCTATTTTCATGTAATAGGACATGTCCAAAGTGTGAATTATTTCCGTTCCAATTAAGCGTTTCATGTAATAGGACATGTCCAAAGTGTGAATTATTTCCGTTCCAATTAAGCGTTTCTATTAGGAGTTGGTAGATCCTTCCAAGACCTTACAGAATAGCACTTTAGTTACGAAAACTAAACGCCGAATGCTGTTTTTTTTTTTTTTTTTTTTTTTTTTTTTTTTTTTTTTTTTTTTTTTTCTCAATGCACAATTCAAATTATACATACAGTCTTTCCTTGCAAGGCCGGGAACTTTTAATCTTTGCCTCCTAAATCTAAATCTATATCTGTAAATGTGAATGTCTGTTCGGTGTACTTTTATCACGTCTGAACCACAAGACATAAAGAGCTAAAAATTTGTACAGTTACTAATGTCTACCCGGGGAAGGCTTTAGGAAGGGTTTTATGGCGATCAGAAAGCTATTTATCTATATACATATATTAATATTAATGTGAATTTCTGTTCGGTGTACGCTTATCACGTTCGAACGACAAGACGCAGAGACTTAAATATTTGTACAGTTATTAATTTATACCTGAGAAAGGTTTAGGCACGGTTTTATAGCGATCTGATGGATATTTAGTAATTTGAAGAATATAACGCGAAATGCGGAACAATAATTACGCTTTGAAAATTATATTTACTCTTTGAAAATGGTTTTATTGGTTGCATTGTTGCTTGAGGGTTGATAATGATAAAAGGGTGGAGTATATTGGAATGGAAAGTTATCGGTGTATATAATTTCTACGTGTGTGTGTGTTAATATTTCGCTCTGCAGGAAAACTACAGAACGCAAACGAATGGTCTGTGTGTAATTGTTGTCCGAAGCCTCCCGTTGTACACCATTGCCGTTCCATGCAGATAGCTATAAGGGGATGGAAGATATGGTGGTTGAAAGTTGTCAAATTATAAAAAATTTCGGATTGTAGTCCAACGATTACGTTTGCGACTGTATAGCAAGGAGGTTACAAACAGCGAAACGTGATGCCACAGACCATATCTTTGGTCTATGCGTGCTACAATGTCTTCAGTTCTTTCTCTGTAAGGATAAGCAAACGAATAAGGAAATATAAGAATAAATAAATAAAGCAGTAAAAATATTTTTTTAATACATCACGTTAAAAAAATCGATTTGACGTTTTGCGCATTACATCAAGTGATCGATATGTGGTATTTTACAATCATTATTGTTGAACTTCGTGATTGGATTCTTCGAAACGAGTGCATTTTTACGTGTGATTTGATCTACACTACTTACTTTCCTGATAAACAGTAAGTGCATAGACTTCTGCAATCTGATAGGAATATTTTTCAGTTTTTCAAATCCAGTCTCATAGCACACTACTGAAAGATAGCTTATCTAGCATAATCAACCAACGCGAGCGGGGCCGCGGGTTCAAGCTAGTATCATATATCAATGAACTGGTCTTCGTAAGGGACTTTGAGCAATGTTTTTCGGACTTGAAGGACGTAGATAATTATCACAATGGGTCGTACCGTTTTGGTATTACCAAGAAAATGGGCACAGAGTACGGCAGGCTCCACTTCCCGGTGGGTTTCCTTTAAAAAACTCTTTGGTACCTACATATGGTGCGGCTCGTATAGCCAAGCTGAGTCCCTCAGAAGGTGAGCAACAGGAATAATAAGGGGCGGACCTGTTGACGGATTATCTCCTCCTAATGCTGCGCTCACTGGCCAGCAGACAGAACCGGTTGTTGGCCACAGGCAGCCATTTCTTAAAGCCGTCCACCGTGCGGAAATTTTATTGTTAGGGCGAAGAAGGGAAGGAGCAAAATTTTAACCGCAAATTCAGAATGTTTCTACAAAGTAGGCTTTCAATTTCGAAATATTCAAAATCTCGACTGTTACAGGGCATTGAAATAAATACAATGACGAAGTGGTTTCGCTGGACGGGCCGCCGACCGCTGTCGCTAGCTAGGCCATCCACACGCGCTACCTGTTCTGCAAATCACTTCGTCTCTCTCGCAGCTTTGACTGTATTCTCGCAAGCAATCGGGCTTATTTGTGCATCCGCACAGACATTGCCATTTGCCTCAGCAACAAAGAAGAAGTTTAAATGCTTGGAAACCTAAGGGACCACACTGCTTCCAGACTACTATAACTTACGCTAAAGACAACACACACGCACGCACGAACGCACACGCGCGCGCGCGCGCGCCCGAGGGAGGACTCGACCTTCCGATGGGGTGCAACCACGCGCACCGCAGCAAGGCGCCTTAGATCGCTCGGCCTTTCCACCGCGGTTCCTTTCCCTCTGCTGGATGCAGTTTCAGTCTTCGTTTTATGTGGCTGTTAATATTTCCGAGCGTTAGTATTTTCACTTAATACTATTTGTCCTCAGAGATGTAGTAGTACAATGTAACAGAAAACTGCTTTGCATGGTACTCAATTATTGAAAATTGTATGAAACATTGTGAAGTTATTAGAATATTATGTAAAAGACAGGGAAAAAAGAGTGAGAGTAAGAAATGCAGAAACTAACGCCATCTGGCGGGAGCCTCCACGTAGTTATTGGATGTCAGTACGCACTTGTCTTTGTACCAAACAAGTCGTCTGGAGATACGTATTTTAAAGACCAGTTTTATATGTCTGTGACACTAATTGTTTTAAGTGGGGAATAATTTTTTTTAACAAAGCTTCAATAAGTGTAACGTTATTTGTAAGGTGTTTATGCTGTCTTAACAAAATGTGTGATGGAATACTGATGCTAGTGTCCTGTTGTAGCTTTTGAAAATTACTAAAGACGAAACGCTTACGGTATAAATATTTTGTGGCGAAGACATTTAAGTGCATCTAGTAGTCAGTTTCAAATTGTATTACATATGGCTGTTCGGGATTACATAATCCAATTGCATCACCTGAGACCTAAGTACTATATTATAAATACGAAAGTAACTCTGTCACAGTTTCACGTCTGAATCTTTGAATCGATTTTCATGACATTTGGCACCGAAATACCTTGAACTCTGAGAAAGGACATAGGCTGCTTTAAAACGTGTGTAGTTTAAGATATTTATTTATTTGAAAAATATAACTCGAATATGGAATAATTCTTTGAGAAAGCTATTTACTCTTACGATTTCAACATATCTGTGAAAATGCTTTTATAGTTTGATACGTCCTACATAATGTGATTCGACGTAGTTAATGGAATGTTTTCACAGTTCTTGCACAATTGCTGAATACTATGAGTCACAGGCCCGTTGCATTTTATCCCTAGAGGGTCAGGCGCGACAGCTTCCGAGACACTTGAGGACTCACACCGATGATGCGATATGAATCACGGTAGACACGCGAGGCCAGCTAACGTTGTACTTACAAATACTTCAAACTTTCCACTGCACCAAACTGAAAGTATTTATTTACTTTCTTTGTCCGCTGATCGCTATTTAAATATTTTTGGCAATTTAACATTTAACGTTAGTATCGTCACTGTAGGTCCCACACGTGAATAACTCGTAGTTATGTGGTTAAGGTTGTGGACCCTTAATCAAACGTTCGCAGGTTCGATACCCTGCAAGGTTACAATTTTTCCCAGGTCGCCACTAAATGTGTGTGGCGTCGTCATCACTACTTTTTCGTCATCGACTTGCAAGTCACCGAAATTAGACTTGCAGCAAGCGTCAGAACATGTGTGGGCCAGTAAAGCCATGTGCCTATTTTGTTTTAGCTGCGGCTGACGGCTGGTAACACTTTACTTTCCTAGCACATAATGGCTGATGACGATGACGAGTCTTGCCCCTCAAATGTCACAAGGTGTCGGGCTCCATCTCCTACTAATTTCTTTCCTATCATCTTCCTTCTATTAAATACAAATTTTTGATATACTTACACTTTCCTTAAGCTATTAAATGGGGGGGGGGGGGGGTAGGTCAAAATATGTGGCAATAAGTAGAAAATAAATCTAGGTAGTGGGATCCTTAGCTCAAATCACTGTATTTGTGTCTATTCTTTACTTCTTCTTAAATGGAAGAATCTTGATATATATACCCTGACTAATGTATGCCATAAATTTGTCATATGTCATAATCTTTATCTTCTAATTTCTTTTATTTCTGTTTTCCATATAAATTGTTAAAATTAAATTTTTATAATTGTTACGTATACTTTTGTTCTTCAGTTGATTAAGCTGTTTGTTCTGAAACTGAATTAGATATAAGAAAAAAATTATTCTGTGTACAAAGGAAGTTAACAATGACAATAGTACCTGTCTTAGCATCCAGATGGCAGGTCATTGTAAATGTCAGCAAATAAATAAAAAGTAACATATCAAAATGAAATTGCGGTTGGACAACCATCATGACATCAGCGATGAAATAAGCTCCTACTGCCGGCCGCGGTGGCCGAGGGGACTGAGGCGCTCCAGTCATGGTCTGCACCGCCAGTACGGTCGGGGGTTCGAATCTCCCCTCGGGCATGGATATTTGTGCCGTCCTTAGTCTTAGCTAGTTCATAGGTAGTTTGTAAGCTTAGTTAAGTCCCATAAGTTCTACAAACATTTGAACATTTTTTAAGCTTCTACTGTGAAGGAAAGGAAGATGAGGGGCCGCGTGGTCTAAGGCGTCATGCTACGGACTGGGCGGCCGCTCCCTTTTGAGGTTCGCTCCTCCCTCGGGCATGGGTGTGTGTGTGATGTCCTCAGGTTACTAATTCTAGCGAATGATGCCCATAGCAGTTTGTTCCTGTAGGTTTTCAAACATCTGAACATTTGAATTTGAAGATTATGGTTCAACGTCCCGTCGACAGCGATGTCATTAGAGTCGGAGCACCAGATGGGATAGTTTTTCTCAGGAATGAGGAACTTAGCCTTAAGGTCCTCGGAAAGCCATCAGTTTTGACGCCTCTGAAGGTTGCCCCTAGACAGGGAGGGGCACAGACAGCACGTTGGGAGCTGTCTGGTGCCACCTGGGCCCTAGCCAGAACAGATCCATCGTCCAGGTCAGCTTCTCACCTCCCCTCGAAATTACGATCAGCTTCTAGCTTACCTCCTTTTCCCTTCGACTGAGCAAACACTATCACTCTATGAATGCCCCTGAAAAAGCCTCTGACTTATTATGGTCTCCTCTCTGAACATTATACCGATGCATTTCCAAACAAACGTATCAGCCTCATAAATTGCTTTCGACCCACTGCTCATCTTTTGTCACCATCAGCTATCTTCTTCTTTCAGTAAAT
The DNA here is from genome assembly GCA_026315105.1 of Locusta migratoria. Classification (NCBI taxonomy): domain Eukaryota; kingdom Metazoa; phylum Arthropoda; class Insecta; order Orthoptera; family Acrididae; genus Locusta; species Locusta migratoria. The sequence goes on along the minus strand of CM048755.1, from coordinate 789,383,986 downwards.
GTTTTCAGATTATATCGACTGGACAGCCGTCATGTCTTTTTCTCCTGGGTATCCTCCTTCGATTGCGTGTAACTGCTTCCTATCTTCACGTCTCTTAACGTACCAAACCTACTTCTTACTCTCTTACTTTTTCCTTCTACTTTTCTCTCCCTTACCCTCTGCAGCAGACAGTTCCTGCGTAATATGTGTCCCACTCGAGATGGTTTCCTCTTCTGCATAATCATCATGAAGTTCCTTTCCTCTCTTATTCTCCGTAACAGCTCATTTCTCATTCTGTCGGTCCATTTAACTTTCTTCATAGCCACGTTTCAATACTTTCCAAGTATTTTTGTTCTTTCTGTCTGATTGTCCACGTTAGGAACAATAAGACACCACGCTCCAAATAAAATATTTGGCGAACCTCTTCCGGAGGTTAATGGGGATACTCCTGGCAGTCAGTAAATCTTTCACTCTCCCAAATGTATATTTTGCGTCTCACATCTTCTGCACAACTTCCATTGGAAGTTATCGATCTTCCCAAACATTAGAATGATTGAACCTGTCGTAGGTTTCCTCCATCTAGTAATATATTGATTGTATAGCCTTCTTTTCCGATTATCACTTTGGTTTTATCGATCCTCACTTTCATTTCTAATACTTTTCCCACCCTTACAATATTCTTCATCATTACCTACAGCTCTTCTTCTGTTTCTGCTAGTACAGTCATATTATCTACATACCTGATAGTTTTTACTCTGTCTCCTCCCTCTACAAGTCCTTTCCCTTTCTTGATTAGTTTTTCAGGATATAGATTAAAAAAAGCTGATGACATACAACAACCGTGTCTCATACCTCTTCCAATACCTACATCTTAAGTTTCATCTTTCTCTATTCGAAACACCACTTTCTGTCCCACATAGAGTTGTTTTATCAGCCTTCTATCCTTCCATTCAGTACCTGTATCTTTCAGAATCATCAACATCATAAACCAGCCAATTCTGTCAAATGCTTCTTTCCAGTCGAAAATCAAACATATATTTCTCTGTTCAGTTTTAAAAATCTTTCTGCTAACATCTTCAGACACCCATTGGATCTACATCTACATAGATACTCTGCAAATCACATTAAAGTGCCTGGCAGAGGGTTCATTAACAACTTTCATAACTTTTCTCTACCGTTCCATTCTCTTATAGCGCGCGGGAAGAATGAACACCTAAATCGTTCCGTTTTCGATCTCATTTCTCTTATTTTATTGGGATGGTCATGTTTCCCTAAGTAGGTGGGTGCTAGCAAAATATTTTCACATTCAGAAGTAAAAGTCGGTGATTGAAACTTCGCAAACAGATCACGCCGCAATGAATAACGTCTTTCTTTTAATGATTTCCACCGCAATTCTTGCAACATTTCCGTGACACTTTCCCCCCCGTAACGTGGTCGCTCTTCCTGTTCTAAATCCAAACTCATCTAATTCTATATTCTCCTCTATTTTCCTGTCTGTTCTTCTCAGCCCTAGTCTGATCACAGCTTTGCTAACATTGCATTGAAAACCAACTGTCAACTATACCCAGTTGCGTAACTCTCATACATAGGGTCGTCCAGGAGAAATGTCATTGTAAGGTGATTCTTCGTGAGAAAATCGAAAAAGTCCTATGGACACGTGTGAGATGTTCTATCGTTACATACCGGAAACAGACTGAAGACTGCACACATGCACCGAAATGCTACCTAGCCGCTATGGTGGTCTGATCTATGCCCAGCCGGTAAGCTTCGTGATTTGCAGCGTCGCTTTCCGGGACGAGAAGGTATGCATGCCCACCCTATTAGAATCTGCCTGGCGGGATATGGGTCTGTGTGCCAGCTAGCCTGGCTGTGGTTTTTAGGCGGCTTTCCACATTCCACTAGGTGAATACCGGGCTGGTACCCAACTCGTGCTTCAGTTACATGATTCGCAAACATTTCGCAGGTGTGACACTCTACACAGACAGTGGGCTTTTCCTCGCAGGGGTAAAGGAGTGGCGGCACGATATCCGGACACCCCTCAGATTACTCGTGCCACATCCGCATTAACAGCGCCGATCTGCGCATGCGAAGAGAAGAAGACTGATCCATCCTACCGTTATAAAAAAGCTGACTTCGTTAATCATTAATTCGTTACTAAAAAAGTTAACTTCGTTGAAAGTTAAAGCGTTACTCTGCGGACCATTTAACGGAAGTTAACGTTAATCGGTAATAGTTAACACGTAACAGTATTGTACAGCTACGAAAAATCGCCTTCAGTCCCCGAATTTATATATTTACGTCATATTACTGACGGCCGCCGTGGCCGAGGGGACTGAGGCGCTTCAGTCACGGTCTGCACGGCCACTACGGTCGGGGGTTCGAATCCCCCCTCGGGCATGGATATTTGTGCCGTCCTAGTTCGTAAGTAGTTCATAAGTAGTTTGTAAGTTTAGGGACTGATGACCCCGTAGTTAAGTCCCATAAGATTTACAAACATTTGAACATTTTGAACTGAAATCAGCAATTTAAAAAACTTATTTCCCTACGTGAGATATTAAGAAAAATGTTTTGGATACGCAAGTTTAAATAGGGCTTGGAGTATAAATAAAAACAAATATTACTCAGCCACCCTAACGTGGCAGTCGGCCGTGAGCGTAAACAAATAATGTCTAATCACATGCTACAGTGTAAAATAGCCCCAGCAAGAGTAATTTGCTTTGGGAGAAAAGTCGCAGTTTTCCCTCAGTTGGAGCATGCTTACACTAAGTTGTGGGTTTCCCCTGGGCCCTCATTTCAGCTGTTCGGGTCTATGCGGCAAAATTCTATAGATCAACCACGCGCTTTCAGGGAGTGATTCAACCCATAGCCTGGGTGTAGCTGCAGACAGAAGGGAACTGCGCTAAATGAGCATAATTTACGCGGGAAGACTTTTGTCATAAGAAGTAGAATTAACGGACTCACGGGAAATTAACGGAAGTTAGAGAGACCGTTAACGTTTTTTTTTTTTAAATTAACTTAAAAGTTAATCCGTTACCCAAAAAGTTAATTTCCGATTATTAACGGATTAACGGACTCGTGCCCAGCTCTGCGAACGTACACAGTGTGCAGTCTGTCTTTTTGGATGGCTCATCTCTAATATTCGCATTTGTCTTCATATTCGTTCATGGATGGTTCCGTAACGATCGAAATTCAGACACATGTTCATAGCACTTTTTCGCTTGTTTTTCTTATACAGTATAGAATCACCCCACAAATTGGCATTCCTCCCTCTTATATGTAGGACATCTCCGAGGATGATTCTGTCTTGAAGCCTGCATTTTATAAAACAGTGACCTGCAGAAGGCCGACGACATTGCATTCGTTTCGCTCCACTCACCTGCCAGGAATCACAACAATCCCGTCCCTTCAGATTCACCTCGGCGCCCACTGGTATAAACAACGACGCATCGACTCCTACTGCGCCTTCATTGAAATGTAAAATGCGGACAACTCTTTCCTGGAAAATATCGTCACGCCTCAGAGAATGCTTGTTATGAGTGCCTACTCGTCACAGAATGATAATGTGCAGATATGCACATAAAGAACCAACACTATTGAAGGCAATGTTAAGAGCGTGTTGAACAACATAAAAAATCAGTAGCCTCATTTCTGATGGTTTCACATAGTTTTATGGACTTTCTTTCGGTAATATCGAAGTGTGGAGGAGACATGTAGAACACCTGATGCCTTAAAAACTTAACTTTTCTCATTATTTTTATTAGTTCAGTTATGAAATGTTTTGAACTAAGTATACCATCATCGTGAAACATACTATTTTCTCTCACTGCAGCTTCGATCATTTCGTCTTCTTCGATTTATTAACTCCAGGTCAGAGAATTTTATGCATGTATTACAGAACTTTTAGGGTGCTGATTACCAAGAACTTACCAGGAAACCATCGGTACCTGTGTTTTTAATAGAAGAAGCATAAGGAATTGTACTGTAATCCCGCTTCTTCATTTTTTTTTTTTTCAAACTGTACATCAGCGATGTGATTTTCTTTTCTTTCATTGTTTAGGATTGAGAGCATCAATATACCTGTTTTCAATTTTCCGCTCCTCAACAAAGGTAGAATTAAGTGAACAATAAAGAAAGAAAAATAGTCATTGGATTAATTTGCTGAAATGGTTCGGCGCAGTACTAACTTTACACTCTTCAAGTTGAAGAATTGACATTTCGGTTGTGTTTATAGATTTGAGAAAGCCTACAGGTGGGTCAGACCATTTTATAATTACTGTCTAACGAAAAGAGGAAAGCACTCACAAGGAGAGGAAGAAACCAAATGAAACTAATGTCAATGCTTGTAAAGCTTGTGGGACTGAACTGCGGGGTTATCAGTCTCTATACTTACAAACTACTTATGAACTAGATTATACTAAAGTCGGCACAGACAACCATGCCCGAGCGGTGATTCGAACCACCGACGGGGAACGGCCTCGCGCATCGTAGGGTAGCGCCTCAATGCGCTCGTCCGCTCCGCCGCGGCCCAAATTCAAATGTTCAAATGTTTGTAAAGCTTATGCCACTTAACTACGGGGTCATCAGTCCCTAAACTTACAAACTACTTATGAACTACTTACGAACTAGGACGGCACAAATATCCATGCCCGAGGGGGGATTCAAACCCCCGACCGTAGTGGCCGTGCAGACCGTGACTGAAGCGCCTCAGTCTCCTCGGCCACCGCGCCGCGGCCCAAATGAAACCTCAGCGGTTGAAGGAAGATAGAAGACAGTTTAGGATTTGACTTCTACATCTACATCTATATCTACACTCACACTCCGCCGGCGGGTACTTTGCGTACCATTGCCACCTCCTCCTATTGCAGTCACGTATATTCTCGCAAAAAATTATTGCCATTTTGCCTCTGTGTGAGCCCTACTCTCTCAGAACCTATCCCTGTCGTCGCTTCGCGAGATATACGTAGGGGGAAGCTGATTAACAGAAATCTGATCCAGTATGCAAAATTAATGGGTACAATGCTAAAATGCAATTACATTTTGCCAAATGCAAGCTCCATCTCTGTATAGCAAGAGGAAGCAACTGCTTTCCGCAATTCCAAGAAAAGTAATTCTTTTATGGGGATATGCATCAATTGTATTTTCTTTCAATTATGTAGGAATTTTTAAATAAATTTTCATATGTATTTTAAAAATATATTATTTATATATTCCATAATTTTAAATATAATGTAACAGATCAAAAGTATACAACAAAATTTCTGAAAATTATACCTTTCAGTGACTGTGTCCACAGTTGTCGACGATACTTTTGTTGAATTCGGATACTCCAGTTTTGATTTTTACTGTATGAAAAAATATCAAAAAATAATTTCTGCTAGGATACTGAAACAAAATTTTACTGGAATGACAAACAGTGACTGAAATAGTTAAAGAAACTTACAAAGGAATCTCTCCATGTCAGCCCCTCGGGATTTAGTGGCAAATTGGCGCAGTGGGTAACAGAACAGATCGATCATGAAAACAGGAAGAATTACAAGGAGCTGTCAAGAAAGACGAAAAGTGTAAACAAGCGAATGGTGTGCATCATGGAGGGAGTACCAGAAGTCATATCGTGTCGGTTATGTGGACATGGTGCATGTGCATGGTGGAGATCCGTGTTCAACACTCCGTCACAAATTATCAACTGTTCGTGTCTGTGTTGTGGTCTAAAGTACGGAGTCGCAATCGTTTGATGACACGTGTCCAGTGGGAAACACGTCTGATTATAAACAACATTTGTGATAGTAGGTGCGTCATAGGGTAGGAATCGCTTATCGCCTAATAGAGTGATATATGCCTCATTGTCCGATTTCTGCGTTCGTATGATCAACTGTTTGTATAGCTTATGGGACTTAACTACGGGGTCATCTGTCCCCACACTTACAAACTACTTACGAACTAGCTACTACTAAGGAAGGCACAAATATCCATGCCCGAGGGGGGATTCGAACCCCCGACCGTAGTGGCCGCGCAGACCCTGACTGGCGCGCTGCATTCCCCTCGGCCACCGCGGCCGGCTATGCGTTCGTATGATGCGACTGTGATCATCACCAGATGAACCCAACAGATTCACAATCACACACTTTTCTCTGTGCGCTGTCAAAACATACGTTTTAACTTTTTTGCAATTTTTGACGAGCACACCGTCGAATTAGCGTACATCCGAAAAAAAAAAAAAATGTTCAAATGTTTGTTAAGCTTAAGAGACTTAACTACGGGGTCATCAGTCCCAAAACTTACAAACTACTTATAAACTACCTACAACGAAGGACGGCACAAATATCCATGCCCGAGGGGGGATTCGAACGCCCGACCGTAGTGGCCGTGCAGACCGTGACTGAAGCGCCTCAGTCCCTTCGGCCACCGCGGCCGGCCGTACATCCGAGCTTATCAGAGCTGGTCCTGTAATTTCTGAGAGCGAAGTTGATTACGCTCATTATATTTTATTTTCATTTGTGTGAGAGATTTCGTCTGCTCTCTTTATCAACACATTTACTTGCGACGGTAATGCCGGCCGCGGTGGCCGAGGGGACTGAGGCGCTCCAGTCACGGTCTGCACGGCCACTACGGTCGGGGATTCGAATCCCCCCTCGGGCATGGATATTTGTGGCGTCCTTAGTCTTAGGTAGTTCATAAGTAGTTTGTAAGCTTAGGGACTGATGACCCCGTAGTTAAGTCCCATAAGTTCTACAAACATTTGAACATTTTTTGCGACGGTAATATATACTTACGCCGACACTTTTGCGAGAAACAAAAAGTAATAATACACAAAGACGGACCTCCAGCATGACAGCATCAGCGCCCACCTATAAGAGGCCGCTAGCTGACGCTGGCCCCGGCAGTCTGCCTCGGACAGTGTTTGCTGAGCGGGCTTGTGTCGCAGGCACGGTGCTGTGCCTGTGCATCGTGGTGTGCAACCTGGCGGTGATCCGCGCGCTCTGCCAGCTGGGCTGCCGCGGCCGCCGCCGGAGGCTCGGGGTTCGAGTCCTGCGCCACGCCAGCCGCCACGGCGAGCCGGGCGCCGCCTCCGAGATCATGTACAACGCCGCCACCACCGAGGAGGTCGCCTTCGCCCGCCTCATGGCCGTCCTCTGCATCATGTTCGTCGTCTGCTGGGTGCCGCAGCTGGTACGCTCTCTCTTTACTGCTTTCTCTTCTTCTACATTTACATATTTACTCTGCATGACAGAGGGTTTATCCAACCGCTTGCATAATATTTCTCTACCTTTCCATTCCATAATGGCACGTGGAAGAAACCATCATCTAAATTTTCATTTTTTTATCCGATTTTCTCTTATTATGATGATCATATATCCCTGCGTAGGTGGGTGCTAACAACAGATTTTCGCATTCCGAGGACAAACTTAGTGAAAGAAATGTCGCAAACAGGTCTCTCTGCAACGAATAACCCCTGTCTTTTGACGATTTCCATCCCAGCTCGTGACATAACAAGACAACTCTGCAGTAATAAATAATGTATGAAGAGGTGCTATTAAGAAAGTTCAACGTTCAACTGTTTGTATAGCTTATGGGACTTAACTACGGGGTCATCAGTCCCTAAACTTACAAACTACTTATGAACTAACTGAGACTAAGGACGGCACAAATATCCATGCCCGAGGGGGGATTCGAACCCCCGACCGTAGTGGCCGTGCAGACCATGACTGGAGCGCCGCAGTCCCCTCGGCCACCGCGGCCGGCCACAAAGAAAGAAAACATGTTATGTGGACATGTGTCCGGAAACGCTTAATTTCCATGTAAGAGCTCATTTTAGTATTTACGGATGAGGCTTCATTCCAACGTGATCAAATTGTAAATTTTCACAATCAACATGTGTGGGGTGACGAGAATCCGCACGCAATTGTGCAATCACGTCATCAACACAGATTTTCTGTGAACGTTTGGGCAGGAATTGGTGACGTCTTGATTGGGCCTCATGTTCTTCCACCTACGCTCACTGGAGCACGTTATCATGATTTCATACTGGATACTCTACCTGTGCTGCTAGAACATGTGCCTTTACAAGTACGACACAACATGTGGTTCATGCACGATGGAGCTCCTGCACATTTCAGTCGACGTGTTCGTACGCTTCTCAACAACAGATTCGGTGACCGATGGATTGGTAGAGGCGGACCAATTCCATGGCCTCCACGCTCTCCTGACCTCAACCCTCTTGACTTTCATTTATGGGGGCATTTGAAAGCTCTTGTCTACACATTCGCGGTACCAAATGTAGAGACTCTTCGTGCTCGTATTGTGGACGGCTGTGATACGTCATTTTCCAGGGCTGCATCACCGCTGCGACGGAGGGTGGATGCATGTATCCTCGCTAACGGAGGACGTTTTGAACATTTCCTGTAACAAAGTGTTTGAAGTTACGCTGGTACATTCTGTTGCTGTGTGTTTCCATTCCATGTTTAATGTGATTTGAAGAGAAGTAATAAAATGAGCTGTAACATGGAAATTAAAAGTTTCCGGACACGTGTACACGTAACATATTTTCTTTCTTTGTGTGTGAGGAATGTTTCCTGAAAGTTTGGCCGTACCTTTTTGTAACACCCTGTATATAAAAATGAATGTCTGTATGTCCTCTATGTGTTGATAAACCATTCATTCGATTGCAATGAAACTTTGGTGAGCTGTTCACCGTACGCCCACGAAGGTTTCTGACCCAAGAACAACAGAGCACGACACATAGTTCAGGAGATATGACGTCATAAATAATGAGAGGCCACCGAGTCATAATATCCAGATTTATGCGTCAATTATTGGGAAAATAAAGACTGGTTTGATGCAGCTCTCCACGCTACCCTAACTTGCGCAAGCTGCTTCATCTCTGTATAAGAACGACAGCCTACATCCTTTTGAACCTGCTTATGCCACACACTGCCCTCCAATGCTTAATGGACGATTTGTTGAATCTCATAATATGTTCTACCAATCGATACCTTCATTTTCTGAAGATATACCAGAAACTTCTCCGCAATTCTGTTCAGTATCTCCTCATTACTTTTGCGATCTACCTATCCAATCTTCAGAATTGTCCTGTAGCACAAAATTAAAATAGCTTCTATAATCGTTTTGTCTGAACTCCTTATTGTCCATATTTCACTCTCATACAATGCTACACTCCATAGAAATGCTTTCAGAAATGACGTCTTAACATTTAAATTAACATTGTATCTCAAAAAGTGTCTCTTTTTCAGAAATGCTCTTCTTCCCATGGCCATTATGTAAAAACATAAACAACAACAAATTTATGGTAAGCATGCCCCCTAAAATGCAAACCTTAAAAGCTATGAACACTTGTTCAGTAGAAGATTCGTTTCACGGTATGGAAGATGACCAAGGCATGCATTTTAGAGGCAGTTTTTACCAGTTTCGTTATCGTTTTTGGCCCATCACCTCTCGAAATATGGAAGGTAAAGACGTTGCACAAGAAGAGACTTCTTTCGCAGTGTAGAAGCTGAACCAATGACCATACCTCGTTTTAGAGCCTAGTTCATTTTGGCTTGAAATGCTCGTACAAATGATATGCTTAATTACTGTGCAGCACCCCTAGCAGCTCATGTTAGTCCAGTGAGTCTTCGAAGCACGCTTCTCTCAAAGGCAACTAGTACGCCATCATCCTTTTGTGTCAGTGGCCAAGATTCCGAGGTAAATGTAAGCACTCGTCAGACAACTTCTGCCAATATAGTTCGGTGAATAGTCCTGTAACATTAACGTACAACTCCAAATGTTTGTATAGCTTATGGGACTTAACTACGGGGTCATCAGTCCCTAAACTTACAAACTACTTATGAACTACCTTATACTAAGGACGGAAAAAATATCCATGCCCGAGGAGGGATTCGAACCCCCGACCGTAGTGGCCGTGCAGACCGTGACTGGAGCGCCTCAGTCCTCTCGGCCACCACGGCCGGCACATTAACGTAGATGGACTGTGTATTACAGTTACCTTACTGTCCTTGGAAACAGTCACCTCCCATAACTATGCATCGCTTAGCTCTGCGATACATGTCCTGGAAACTTTGCACGAAATCTTCCTTTCGGGTGGTGTTCAAAAGCACCGACACGTTTCATTGGATGTCAGGAATATCGTCAAACTTCTTTCCTTTCAAAGCGAGTCTGAGGCGAGGGAATGGGTAGAAGTCCGGAGGATTGAGAGCCGGCTAGTGTGATGGATAATGCTGGCCCACACACAGCTCCTGGTGAAAGAAGGGCTGGTGCAGCCCGAACACCAGCCCAAAGGAAGACTTCTTGCCAAGTTTCTAGGACATGTATCGCGGAGGTCAGCGGTGCATAGTTCCCGGAGGCGACTATTTCGGAGGCCGGTAAGGTAACTGTAGTTCATAGTTTATCTACGTTAATGTTTCAGGACTATTCACCGAACTTTATTGGCAGAGGTTGTAATATATATCGTTAATTCAGTGAGACGAGTTAAAATTCTCGAACAAAAGTTTTCTTAACGCACAACAGACTAGGTTGTCTGCTATTAGTCTCCACTGATTTATTTATAACTAGCTGTAAACCCGGCGTTGCTCGGGTTTTTATTTATCCTACACTCTCGTAGTCCACATCCCCTTCTCCCCTCTCTTTGGATCCACCTCTTTCTCTCCCATCTCTCTGTTGCCGCCTTTCCCTTTCTCGGCAAAGTTTTCTGCAAGGTACCCTCTGTCATGTACCATTAAAACATGTATGTACTTCGTGATGTTCCTCTTGGTTTAAAGGTCATATGTGCAAAAATTCATAAAGATTGGAGCATACCTATGCATTTTGTAAAATTCCGTAAGTTCAGTACCCTCCACCAACCACCGAACGAAATTTTAGAGAGACAGTGACATTCCTCTTGTTTTTAAGGCAGAGTGTGCAACATTTCATCAATATAGGAACAAAACTATAGATTTCTATGCAATAGGAACGTAGGATCATATTGAAAAAAGAACTTTGTTGTTCTTAAATATTCCAGTTTTATTTCATACAACCGTTGTTCTAAGAATTAAAAAGGATCTGTGAAATCGGTCGAGCCGTTCTCAAGTTATGGCGCAACCAAGGTATTTAGGGATCCATTTCTATGTTGCAAAGTACCCTCCCACATGCACCGTATGAAACTTAAGGTAGACGGTGACCTTCTTCTTGTTTTGAAGGTCAAGCGTGCGCAATTTCGTAAAGATGGGAATGAAACTGTGGGTTTCGTGAGTCTGTAGAAGTATGCTCCGCCATGCACCTATCACAAAATACTTTCTTACCTGACATTTTCTCCCTATAAACTACATTCCTGCCAAATTTCAGTTTCATAGGTGAAATAGTTTTCGAGATTTCGTTTTTAGTCAGTGAGTGAGTGTCATTTTGCTTTTATATAGATTGAGATTAAGAAAACACATTGCTTAATTTTGGGTACAAGAGAATTAAGGGAGACTTGCAGATAAAAATAAATAGTAACATGCAGATCTGTAATGCTAACTTTATTTGATACAAGGTCATGCCAGATGCGACAATTTTACGGCATCTACAGCGAAACTGTTGTGATCGGTAGACTTCTTTTCGTTTCATCATTTTGTGGGGGGTCAGCTACAAAACGCTTCGTAAACGTCCGAAATTTCATGCAAACTTTGTTGCAGGTCCCTAACTACTCCCATTTTCCAATAATTAACGTTTCATTTGTTTTCTCTCACACAATGATATTCGTGTTATATAAATACATATCTACTTCCTTTAATTTTAAATCTTTTGTGGTAAAAAATCTGCTTTACGAGGCATATTATAATTTTTTTTAAAAAGGAGGAATTATAATCTTGACGATTAGTTGTTGGTGGTTGCGGCAGTACTAACAATATAATTACAAATATTGTGTGTGTTCTTTCGGACAAGCCCAAAAGACCATGTATCATTTATTAACATCAACAGCTGTAAATTTACGAATTTGAAATCTTCGGACATTTCGTCTGTTGCAGGGCACTGAAATAAATTCAGTGGCGAAGTTGAAAGTTTGTGCTCTATCTGGATTCGTTTTTACCTTGAGGCCAGCGGTCGCCTGAACTTATTTAGTCATTAGTTGTATGAGACACCGCGCCAGATACCATTTAGTTGTCCAGACACGTTTCCCAAAGTCTCAGCTTACAATTGTGGTGTCCCTGGGCATTACTTCCCCTTGCTCATAGCTTTAACTGTACTCCCGAAAGGAATCGGACGTATTTGTGTATCCGCAAGGAAATTCTCATTTGCCTTATGGTTTATGAGATTTGGTAATTTTTTTTTTAAAATTTCGTTGTAACTCGAGGGTAGGTCTGTGTACGCAGCTAAATTTCTACAGTTTAAAATTACTGAACAATTTGTAACTTAAATGAATGTCTCAATACTATATTCCTTTAAAGTTTGACGGGACCATACAGCATCAGCAAGCCCAAAATCGAAGTAATAAATGGACGTGAGTCGTACATATAGTTCCCCGTTTATTAACAATTTAATTTAATTTTGGTGATTTCTAATGTACCATCTACTACTGAAATCTATTGGTAATAGGTGATATACCCGAAGTAAACGATAAGAACAAAGTCAAAAATCGTGGACCCAGTGGTTGCAATATCACGTATAAGGCACAGAAAAGATATTGAAAGATAAGTCGAAAATTTGCCAGATCTTACAACCTTGAGCGTCCTTGTCAGTTTTATGATAACGTTTTTGATAGGAACGTTTCAGGGTGTCACAAATATTGTTACGGTGTCTCGCGTGGGATGATCAAAAGGGGTTGATTCGCAGCAGCGCCACGGAAGTTGGTTTCATTAAAGTCGCAGCTGAAGATCGCCGAGACGTCAATATCGCTCGTTAGGACCGGACTTGTGGCGTAATAAAAGCAGAATTACATACCCATTGAGGTGGGGGTCCATCAATTTTAAACCAAACCCCTCATTGCCGTTCCAGAATCACCGCAATTTTATTAGAAGGAAATCTCTCTTAATGAGAACCTTTTTCAGCTGATATAATGTGACATACCTAAGCGTTTGTGAGAAGTGTTTTTGCTCTGGTGTGCAGGCACGAAACTGTGATCAAGTTAACGGTTCGACTCTCGATAGAGAACTTACATTTCTTGTACTACAAGTGTAATACACATGAAACATTTCGGCGTTTTGTGCTGTCCTAACAGCATTTTGTTTCGAATTATATCAATGAAAATATAGGACTACCGTTTTCGGTTCCAATATATGTCTATTTAAGCCTGACACATTCCGGAGCTACAAGTTCACTTTCAAGAACAACTTTATCCTTTTTATAGGGGGAGGGGATGGTTGGGGAGAAAAGAGTGATTATCGTTCACTAAGGCGGACACAATCATAATTGTAGCAAAGCTCTCAGTAACGTTGTGAAAATAAGAATATTTTTCTCCCTCATAATGAGAGTCAGAAACTAAACAACGGTAGTCGCCAAAAACCGACGCATCATGCGTTACGTCAATAGGACTTCCACTATCTGTGATTGAGGGAACATTTAGCGACTTGCAGAAAACTTTACACATAATTTCAAAACTTTTTCTCGCTGACAATACCCCCCTCTCACTCCGAGAAAATTAAAGATGTTACTGTTCACTACATTTTCGCCGTTCATGTAATAAAAGTACTGCATCCGGTAATGAGGTTACAATTTCTTATTTCTACTCTACTACCCCCATGAACCACAGACATTGCCGAGGTGGGGTGGCTTGCGTGCCTCAACGATACAGATACCCGTACCATAGGTGCAACCATACCGGAGAGGTATCTGTGGGTAGGCCAGACAAACGTGTGGTTCCTGAAGAGGGGCAGCAGCCTTTTCAGTAGTTACAGGGGCAACAATCTGGATGATTGACTGAGCTGGCCTTGTAAAATCAGCTAACATGGCTTTGCGTGGAATGTTAGATCCCTTAATCGGGTAAGGAAGTTAGAACAATTAAAAAGGGAAACAGATGGGCTGAAATTAGATATAGTGGGGATCAGCGAAGTTCAGTGGAAAGAGGAACAAGATTTCTGGTCAGGCGAGTACAGGATTATTAATACAAAATAAATTTGGGGTATTACAGGAGTAGGTCTGATAATGAATAAGAAAATAGGAATGTGAGTAAACTACTATGAGCAACGCAGCGATCGCATTATCATAGTCAAGATAGATACAAAGCCAACACCGACCACAGTAGTACAAGTTTATATTCCCGCTAACTCTGCCGATGATGATGAGATCGAAAAAATGTATGAGGAAGGAAAGGAAATTATTCAGGCAATTCTGGGAGAGGAAAACTTAATTGTGATGGGAGACTAGAATTCGGTACTGGGAAAAGGAATGGAAGGAAAAATATTAGGTGAATATGGACTGGGCAAAAGGAATGAAAGAGGAGATCGCACGGAACATAATTTTATCATAACAAACACTTGGTTTAAGAATCATTAAAGAAGGTTTATACGTGGAAGAGACCAGGAGACACTGGAAGGTACCAGATAGATTTTATAATGGTAAGCCATAGATTTCGGAACCAGGTTTTAAATTGTAAGACATACCCGGGGCAGTTATAGACTCTGACCATAACTTGTTGGTCATGAACTGTAGGCTGAAACTGAAAAAACTGCAAAAAGGTAGGGAAATAAGGAGATGGGACCTGGATAAATAGAAGGAACCTGAAGTTCCTGAGAATTTCAGAGGAAACTTTAGGCAACAATTCACAGAAAGGGGGGGGGGAGGGGGGGTAATAAAAAAGTAGAAGAAGAATGGGTGGCATTGAGAAATGAAATATTGAAGGCAGCAGAGGACAAAAAAATGTTCAAAAATGTTTGGACAGCTTATGGGACTTAACTAAGGGGTCATCAGTTCCTAAACTTAAAAACTACTTATGAACTAGCTAATAACTAAGGACGGCACAAATATCCATGCTCGAGGGGGGATTCGAACCCCCAACCGTAGTGGCCGTGTAGACCGTGACTGGCGCGCCTCAGTCCCCTCGGCCACCGCGGCCGGTAGTGAAACATGAACGATGAACAGTGCGGACAGGAAGAAGATAGAGGCTTTTGAAATGTTGTACTAAAGAAGAATGCTGATGATTAGGTGGGTGGATTGCTTAATTAATGAAGAGGTACTGAACAGAATTGGGGAGAAAAGGACTTTCTGGCATACCTTGAGTAAAAGAAGGGATCATTTGGTGGGACACATTCATAGATATCAAGGAATTGTGAATTTAGCGTTGGAGGGAAGTGTGTGGGGTAAAAATCGCAGAGGGGGACCAAGAGATGAATATAGTAAGCAAATTCAAATGGATGTAGGTTGCCGTTCTTATGAGGAGATGAAGAGGCTTGCTGAGGATAGAGTAGGGTGGAGAGCTGCATCAAACCAGTCTCCAGACTGAAGACCACAGCAAAACACTCTATTAATCGCATTCACGAGACATTTTACAGGCAGTATGCGCCTGTACCTCTAAATAATAATCTCATAGTCCTACACATGGTTCAGGAGATACGACGTTATAAACGATGAGATACGTGAAAAACCTCCCCATCAGGCAAGATATTCATTTTATTACGTCTTTACTTCCAGCTCTATTTGTAGCACATTTCGTACACAGTTTCTTAATACTCGGAAAAATATGTTGTTACAGGACATACTATTCATGATATACCTGATAAGAGTTGGGCAGATAGTGGAGCCGGACAGAAGCAGGTGGAGTAGCATAAGAAAGGAGTGTACATACCGGGGACTAAACTGTTACACAGCCTTCATATTATCGTCGTTTCACATGCCTTGAAGAAGAAATGTTTAATGGAACCAACTCTGAAAACTTGAAGTGGAATCAAGTGTTGCTAGACAGAATGCTTGTGTTGTTGACGGCGATGAGTGAAACAGAGACACCATCATCACTCCAATTCCCTTACAATACAGAGAGGTTGGAATTTAGTGCTTAGGAACTGCGACCCCTTTTTAGATGTACCCGGGCCCGAGCAGTTCGTCTGCAGAGCCGGGGACCATCTGCGAGATTCACGATTAATGCGCTACACCTCAAGTACGAAATCCAAGGCTGGGCTTCAGACAGCATACCGAAGGAACACAATGCCTCAGCGTCGCAGTCGTGTTTTCTACCAGAATAATGCAATTAGTCGCGTTGGAGTAGCCGAGCGGTCTAAAGCGCCTCGCTGCGGAGCGCGCGGTTGCTCGCCGTGGCGGTTCGAGTCCTCCCTGGGGCATGGGTGTGTGTGTTTGTCCTTAGGTTAGTTTACCTAGGTTTAAGTAGTTTGTAACCTACGGACTGATGACCACGCAGTTTGGTCCGATAGATTTACAAACATTTGAACATTTAATGCAATTAGAAGCTCGAGTGAGTTCGAAGTGGGCTCGTTACTTAAGCCAAAAGTGCAGTTGATCAGTTAAAACGTTACAATAGGAGTTAAATGCAGCCAGGTCAATCATACTGATGTGGACACATCAACGAATCAATGAACCTATCAGTCCGCTAGGTAGACCTAAGATGTTGACTAACGGGACGCTAAACCTAATTGTAAGATCAGCTCACCAGATATCCGTATTACGTATTTCATTTCAGGAACAGATATCGGCGCGATTGAACTACAAGAACGAAATCGCATAACCGCATAGAATCGTTCATTCAATACCGCCTTAAATCGGTAGGTCCATGGGAGACGTTTTAATAAGAGTATGCGACGGTGTATGCCTCCCTGGTGGATGAACTAGGACTGTTGCACTTTGTTTGGGTCAGCTCATGGATTTGCTGGACTGTACAGTTCACAATCGTGTACGAAGTAGACCGTTGATTTCATGGCAGATCAGAAATCTACTAACTGGATAACAACTTGTCATCAGATTCATGGCTAATGCAAACAAAGTCCGCTTTCTGTTTCCCAGAATATAGTGAAAAGTCGTCCTCTACCATTAAATTTTATGATGGTGTCAAAAGAAGGCTCACAGGCTATTACTTCCCTGGCTGGAAACTTTGGGACATCATTGAACATCAGGAGACTTTTAACCGTGTAGCGTATCTCGATGAATGGTACAATTACGAGATTCGTAGGAAAACACCGACAGGCGTAATTTAAAGCTTTTTTTTCTCTCTTATGCAGCCCGTTTCGGTGCCCCAATGACAGGATCTTGAGGACTCCACACACGAACCACCCCATCAGTTGTGTTTATAATTAGCAGCCGCAATGCTTACTGTATTCTGTAGATATTTTGATGCGCATGGGGCCACACATCAACCAACAGCTTAACACTCAAGTATTCATACTGCTTGCATCAGTGAATAAATCCTTTTAATTGCTGTTTTTGGAGATTTCCTGCTGCACTAAAGATGCAGTTAATGTAACGAAGTGCCATGCGTAGAGTGCCTGTGTCAAGGTGCACTGCATGTATAGACATCACCCAGCAATACACTCACCTTCCCTGGGTAAGATTTAGTGTTTTCAATTCTCCGTCACTTCTACACCACATCCATTGACGCAAGCCATGTCCTCAGTTTCGCAGAAATCTCGCGAATGGAACTACCCAATTATCCTCTCTTTCATCCAGCCGTACTCCTCTCTCATTCCTCTTAAACTAAGGCAAATTAACCTAAGGACAACACAAACAGCCATGCCCGAGTGGGGACTCGAACCCCCGACCACGCCGCAGCACGGCACGGCTGATCCGGCGCCGCACTCCGCTCTCACTGCAGTTCTGAACCTGGAAAACAATTCCAGCGATTATGCACAGCCTTATTTGGGATTATGATGCGCTCCAGTGGTGTATGACATCAACCTGCTTTCCTTTCACGGGGTGCCTCACAATGAATGACAATATAGTGTATTATTAATCTGAAATTATGCTGTACACACTCGAGGAGATGCTAATCGAGTGGAAGAAAACCAAACTCCTCGGCGCTACACATCATATAGGGTCTTCGCCTGCGTTATCATATACATGGGCGACACTTGGTAGTCTCAAGACGTGAGCCTTGACCGTTATGCGGGCTTAAGACACCATTCGCAGTACATGCAACTTGTCTCTACGAAGCAGTCTACCGCTCATCAGTTATCGTCTATGCCTTCTTAAATCGACACGCGGTCTGAGGCGCATGTCACGGTTTGAGCGGACGCTCCCGCCTAAGGTTCGAGTCCTCCCTCGGGCATGTTGTGTGTGTGTGTGTGTGTGTGTGTGTGTGTGTGTGTGTGTAAGTTAGTTTAAGTAGTTTGTAAGTCTAGCAATGACAATAGCAGTTTGGTACAATAAGATTACAAACATTTTAACATGTTTCTAAATTTATACATGGACGTAGCATAATGGTGAAAACCTTGTGGTGATGAAGTTTGAAAGGCTAAGCAACATATATATCACTGTGAAGATACGGGGCAAGATAGGTGCTCTCAGGGGTGTTACTACTGGTGATTCTGGACAAGAAACGTCTCATAAGCATAAACCCTTTTCCGGGTAAACCAATGAAAACAACTAGGAACAGTAAAAGTGCAGGAGACATTAAATTAAGATACTGCTATGTTATGGTTTTTTAATTGTGTAAGTTGCGTCACAGGAAATGTTCAAGCAGTTCACCATCAACTTCAATGCATTTTGCTGCTCTTGTGTTGCCGTACGGAGCTTAGTTGTGTGCTCCTATACTTGAGCACAAGCGAGTAGTCCCTCTCTGACGTACACGTGGTTCTTTAGCCACCCCCACAAACAGTAATCCTGTGGGCTAAGACCGGCTGACCTGGGTGTCCACACAATGAATTCGCGACGACCGATCCAACGTCCAGGATATGTGTCACTGGCTGTACGGAATGTTTAGGAGCTTCGTCGTGTAGAAAGTACATACAAGCTCGTGTTGGCAAAGGGATATCCTCCTCGTATTCTGGTACTGCATTTTGAAGAAAAATAAGATACCGTATCCCATTTAAGTATTTAAGTGGTTGTCTAAAACAACTGGACTCGCCAGTAACACCGCACCACACGTAGACTGAGAAGCGTCGTTGAAAATGCGTTTCCACAGTTGTGTGGACATTTCTATATGCCCATACTAGAGAGTTGCGTTTGTTGCTGATTTCGTTGCAGGTACATGTAGACTTATCAGTGAACACAATACGTTGAATTAATCGATCATTGGCAATGATCTATTGACAGAATTCTTGCTGGGTGGCATCATCTCCTGCATGCAAATGTTGTACTCTCTGCCGATGAAATGGATACAGACCTTGCTCTTGTACTGTGTTTGTAGAATACCAATTGGGCAGTAATTCTTCTATAGCTAGTAGTTGGGATGCATTCAACTACTTGCAGAATGTTCTCAACTATTCGATTGTGATCTACCTTCGGACAGGTTTTCATATTTGAAAAGAAAAGAAAAGAAAAAGAATATTTGTAATTTCATTGAAGTCTGGAGCATACAAAAGTGAAAGGCTGTTATTTTGAAATGAAATGAGAAAATACATTAAACATTTAGTGTAGGGCAAGAAAATGTTCAAATGTCTGTAAATCTATCGGACCAAACTGCGTGGTCATCAGTTCGTAGCTTACAAGCTACTTAAACCTAGGTAAACTAACCTAAGGACAAACACACACACCCATGACCCAGGGAGGACTCGAACCTCTACGGCGAGCAACCGCGCGCTCCGCAGCGAGACGCTTTAGACCGCTCGGCTACTCCACCGCGGTAGTGTAGGGCTAGAGGCGAAAGTAATTTCCCCAGCAAAGTAATTTTCAATAACTGATGCGAACTCCGACAGAAAGGGCTAATGAAGATACGTTCGGAAATGCCTGTCACGTTTTCTTTGTTTGCTATACTTTCATCTCTCTCGGCCTACGCGAGGAGGGGGGGGTGATAGCGACGCCCCTCCCCTCTTCAGCTATACTGATTATTTAACACTATATAAAAGGGATTGAAAAAGTTTTAACAATGTCAAATGACTTAAGGTGAGATCCGACCCCCTATGCCGACAATGCTAATTTCTGCCCACACTTAACCCATTAACAAAGGCTCGACCTCGCTACGCCTCAGTCCATATAAGAGGTACTGGAAAGACGCGGCGCCGTCGAGAGAGATAGACGAGTGCCAAGTGACCGCGCCGCTTCTGCCAGCCGTCACTCGGCCGACAAGAGCTGCCCTTCACCGCCCACGCTCCACTGACCCCGTTCCCGAAAAAAAAAAAAAAAGGAAAAAAGCTTACTTTGACAGACAACATCAATAACCGCAAGCTCTTCTCTCGTTTCGGGTGTCGCTTCTCATTGGTCTTCGCATTTCCTATTACAGGCTTTTAAGGGTGGCGTGTGTATGGAGGAGGGGGATTTAGTAGATAAAGTTTTGATAAAGAACCGATGTGCTTTGGACATAAAATATTTGTGGGATGCTTTGAAACCCCTCATTTTACGTACGCACACAATCTAACAAGTAACACTACCCAAGTGCCACTCGCTGATTCCGTTTCTTTTCCAAAGTATTGCGGGGCAGCTCACAATATGAGACACGTAATATTTTTGACCCGGCCGTTGAATGGTGAAATTCCTCCCCAAGAAACCGCGGTTATCTTTCTGGACATCAACAGTCGGAGATGTTAAAGAGAAAAATGTTCCAATGGTTGCTACTGTACTTTACAACTGTGCAGTCGCATCTTTAAGCATTTCATATGTTTCCAAATCCTCCCCTTAAGCTCAGAATTTTGTGTGTGGTAAATGTAATAGTATGTTTAATAACAAATTCAGCCATATATGACGAAGTTGCTTCAGTTAAATCCTTCAGGAGCCCGCCTCCGCCTCTTCTGGTTGCACTCAGCACTATCGCTGTGTATGGCGAAGAGAGCTCGCGCTTAGCAGTGTACTGGGCTACTTCCAAATTATATCTGCGTCTTCGTGATGTAACCTCATCGAACAACGTACAGTTTGTTGTTAAATGTACTATTACATATACTACAACATAAAATTTTTCTCGTTTAAAAAATTCTGAAGCAAGGGAAGCATTTTCAAAAGATTGCACAGAGTAGCAACCATGATAATTATGTTTCAACTTTTTCTCCCCCCAGGGGGCTCACGGTTCTTTCGTGAGTACGTGCGTGGCGAGCACGGGGCCCCGAGCTGATGCAGTCTTCCTTCCTTCTTTCCTTCCCGGACTGCATTTCCTTTCCCCCTCCCCTTCCTTTCCCCCCTCTCCCAACCAAACAACATACCCTAACCAACAGTTTTCTATGTATCCGTTTCGACGAAATGTGCCCAGATAGATAGAAACCGCCTTTTCGACCGTATAGAAAAATACTTCTCTCATATTTTGACCGAGACTACAAGATATTCCAAGTGTACCGGATTCGGCGACGGCGTATCATTAGTTAATGGTAGCGGCCCCTTGTTTTCAAAGAACCCCTGGAGAAAATTTCCTTTCTTCGGGGCCCGCAGCGCGTAGTATGTTTTTGCCGATGACAGTAAGAAAAATCCCTACTAACAATATGAACGCCACACGTCAAAAATATCAAATCAAATTATCGACCAATAAAAATATTACGTAAAGGTTGATAAATAAGATACGAAAATAAAATCCTAACGCAGAATACGAACCAAAATCATGTATGTTAAACTTAGTGCTAAAACAAAAAAGAATCTCCATACGCCACTTCTCACCATTGGTAACTATGTAATCATATAAGCCAGCCGCGGTGACCGAGGGGACTGAGGCGCTCCAGTCACGGTCTGCACGGCCACTACGGTCGGGGGTTCGAATCCCCCCTCGGGCAAGGATATTTGTGCCGTCTTTAGTATAAGGTAGTTGATAAGTAGTTTGTAAGTTTAGGGACTGATGACCCCGTAGTTAAGTCCCATAAGCTTAACAAACATTTGAACATTTTTTAATCATATAACGTCTCTGATTCATTGTGACTCAAACTGTCAAATGCGCTGATACAAAAGCATAAAAACTGTCATAGCCTAATGTAACCTGCCAAATTGCCAAACATTTAGAGCAAATAAAGAACGGAAGCGAGAACAACGATATTACACGTAAGTTCAAAACTAGTATACAACAACTCCTCTAATTCTAGTCGCCACTTGTATATTACCTGTTATGGATTTACAGGAAACCTGCCGCATGGGAGTAGCCCCGTGGTCTAAGGCATACTTGCCGGAAATCGAGTCCTACTTGTGGCATGTGTGTGTGTGTGTGTGTGTGTGTGTGTGTGTGTGTGTGTTTTATCCTTAGTGTAAGTTAGTTTAATTAATTTGTAAATCTAGGGACTTGGTCCAATAGGTTTAAAAACATACGAACATTTTAACAGAAGAACTTGATGATTACTATTACGCCGAAATGAGCTCACCGTCAATAATTAAATAATATAAAGCATTGTAACGAACATAAAATTCTAATAGCCAACAAAAAAATTGATCGTCAAATTATAAATGTATTTAAGCCCTAATTCGTCGTTCTTATCTCCATTTTGCCGATATGCAAGACTTGACACAGCACGCTGCCTAGGCCCTGCCGCGTTGCACAGCGTTTCTCTTTGGGGTAGCCTGTATCCCACAACAGCAGTAAACGAGTGATAGATTATGTTGAATGAATATAAGCTATTCCCAAGCAGAGAGCAATTGAGGATCCTTCGATTATGTGTCGTTTTAGGTTTGCTTTGTTCGAAGAAAGTGACAGGAAACTGCATATGAGCAGTTAAAGCTCTTCTCGAATTAAAAAAAGAATTACGACACTACATCAGTGTTGTAACATTTAAGCACTCCGTTTCACCGCTACTGCACAATGATGATCAATCAAATGCCCATCGTTTTGTCGTATTTAGTAAAAATGTTTCGGAAAGGCTTTTGACACTGCTAATAAAAAGATTTCTGGAAAGCTTTTGACGCTATACCTCACAAGTGACTTCTAGACCAGTTGAGTGCTTATGGAATATCGTCTCATTTGTGCAATTGGATTCGTGATCACCTACACAGAACGTAGTAACTGACGGAAAATCATCGAGTAAAACAGAAGTAATACTGGCGTTTTCCAGGAAAGTATTATAGGACCCCTACTGTTCCTTTTGTTTATAAACGACTAGCTGAAAGCCCGGCGTTTCCCGGGTGTTCATTTATCCTACACTCTCATAGTCCACATCCCCTTCCTCCCTCTCTCTGCATTGACCTCTTTCTCTCCCATCTCTCCGTTTGTTTCCACCTATCCCTCTCTCGATAAAGTTTTCTGCAAGGTACCCTCTGCCATGTACCATACCAACATTTATGTACCACAGTGATCTTCCTCTTGGTTGAAAGATCATGTGTACAAAAATTCATGAAGATTGGAACAAAACTATGCATTTTGTAAAATTCCGTAAGTTAAGTACCCTCCACCATGCAACGAACGAGATTTTATACAGACAGTGACATTCCTCTTGTTTTTACGGTAGAATGTGCAAAATTTCATCAATATCGGAACAAAACTATAGATTTCTATGCAATAGAAACGGAGGGTCACATTGAAAAACGCCCTTTGTTGTTCTCAAATATTCCAGTTTTATTTGTTACAATCCCTGTTCTGAGAATAACGAAAACAACAAAAAAAGGATCTGTGAAATCGGACGAGCCGTTCTCAAGTTATGGCGCGAACAAGGTATTTAAGAATCCATTTTTATGTTGCGAAGTAACCTGCCCCATGCACCGTATGAAACTTGAGGTAGATGGTGACCCTCCTGTTTTCAAGGTCAAGCGTGTGAATTTTCGTGAAGATCGGAATGAAACTGTAGATTTCGTGAGGCTGTAGGAGAAGTATGCTCCGCCATGCAGCTATCATAAAATACTTTCTCAGCTTACGTTTTCTACCTATAAACTACATTCCTGCCAAATTTCAGCTTCATAGGTGAAGTAGTTTTCGAGATTTCGTGTTTAATAAGTGAGTGAGTGTCCTTTCGCCTTTATATAGATAGAGATTAAGAAAACAGATTGCTTAACTTTGGATGCAAGAGAATTAAGGGAGACTTGCAGACAAAAATAAATAGTAACATGCAAATCTGTAATGCTAACTTTATTTGATACAAGGTCATGCCTGATGCTACAGTTTTACGGCATCTACAGCGAAGCTGTTGTGATCGGTAGACTTCTTTTCGTTTCATAATTTTGTGGGGGATCAGTTACAAAACGTTTCATAAACGTCCTAAATTACATGAAAACTTTGTTGCAGGTCCGTAACTACTCTCACTTTTCAATCATTGACGCATAAATCTGGATATTCTCACGCGGTGACCTCTATTTATGACGTCATATCTCCTGAGCTATGTGACGTGCTCTTTTATTTTTAGGTCAGCAACCTTAGTGGGCGTACGGTGAACAGTTCGCCAAAGGTTCATTGCAATCGAATGAATGGTTTATGAACACACAGATGACATTTAGACAAACATTTATAGCAGCTCTCTTAGACTGTTCGCGGATGATGTTGACGTTTATCGGTTAGTAAAGTCACTAGAAGATCAAAAGCAACTGCAAATGGATTTAGATATCTGCATGGTACGAACATTGGCAATTGATCCCAAATAATGAAAAGCATGAACTCATACATATGAGGGCTAAAGGGAATCCGTTACATTTCATTTTCACGATAAATCATTCAGATGTACAGGGCGTAAATCCAATTAAATACTTATGAATGACAATTGAGATTAACTTTATTGTAGAGGAAGCGAACCAAGGGCTACGTTTCATTGGCAGAACACTTAAAAAATGCAGCTAACAAAACTGCCTACACTACACTCGTTCGTCTTATTTTGAAATATTGTTGGACACTGTGCGATCCTCACCAAGTGGTACTGACGGAAGATATAGAGAAGGTTCAGAAGAAGACAGCTCGTTTTATATAGGGTGTTACAAAAAGATACGGCCAAACTTTCAGGGAACATTCCACACACACAAAGAAAGAAAATATGTTATGTGGACATGTGTTCGGAAACGCTTAATTTCCATGTTAGAGCTCATTTTAGTATTTCTCTTTAAATGTACGTAAATTGAAATAATTTGTGCAGACAATTGTCAAAATACCCTATTGTTTCGCTAGTATGTACTGTACTTCCTCGATTCACCGCCAGTTGGCCCAATTGAAGGAAGGTAATGTTGACTTCAGTGCTTGTGTTGGCATGCGACTCATTGCTCTACAGTACTAGCATCAAGCACATCAGTACGTAGCATCAACTGGTTAGTGTTCATCACGAACGTGGTTTTGCAGTCAGTGCAATGTTTACAAATGCGGAGTTGGCAAATGCCCATTTGACAATAGTCTGCACGAATCATTTCAATTTACATTTAAAGAGAAGTACTAAAATGAGCTCCAATATGGAAATTAAGCGTTTCCGGACACATGTCCACAAAACATATTTTCTTTCTTTGTGTGTGATGAATGTTTCCTGAAAGTTTGGCCGTACCTTTTTGTAACACCCTGTATTATCACGATACGAGGGAGAGAGTGTCACGGAAATTGTGCTTGAGTTGGGCAGAAAGGGAGGAAGATTAAATGTGTAACGTCCCTTAAAGACGGAGCTCACCCAGGGATTCAGATTTGGTGAGGATGGGGAAGAAAACCTGTCGTACCCTTTTAAAGGAACCATCCCGACATTTGCCTGGAGTGATTTAGGAAAATCACGGAAAACCTGTCTGCATAGCCGAAGATATTTCAACCACCGTCTTCCCGAATGCGATTCCAGTGATTTATCAGCCACCTCGCTCTGTACGCGTTGGGTTGAACATTTCCGAAATTTTTGTTCACCAACTTTCTGCTCCGAATGCAAACGTATTTTGTTAGCAGCCACCTATATGCGGCGACATGATCATAATAATAAGAGAAATGAAAGATTCAGGTGTTCCTTTTTCCCGTGCGCTGTTAGAAAATGGAACAGTAGAGAAATACTTTGAAAGTCATTCGATAAACCTTCTGCTAGGTAGGGGAGACCGGGCCACGTTGCCCATAGGGGCAGGATGGCCCAGTCGAATTAGTTCATACAGTAGCCGCTAGATCGTCCTAGGAATCAATCAGAAAGTAGGTAGCACTGTCCCTCTCCTTATACAGGCCCAATATCGCAGGCGGCGAAGTTTTGGATGAGCTGTAGTCCTTTATTGTTTTTGTGCGTGTTTCAGTAACATTCTACTCGTCGGTTAATGTGTGTTATTTAACTTTTGCTTGCTTTAGGCGCAACGGGGCGAGTAGTATAATAAAAGGTCGTACGTTAAGGAATATTTCTGTATGACATACGGACGTAATTGCTTCAGTGAGATTTCCAAAGCCCAGAATTTATTGTAAAGATGACGATGGGGCAGGTTGGCCCAGTGAGGACGGGGCACGATGGCCAGCCGAGACAACCTGTCACGTCACATAGAAGCTGTACTTCTGTAAACTCGATAAAAGGTTTGTTACTTTTAATGATAACAACGTTTATAATTCTTAGAGTTTATTAAATTATTAAAATAATTGTCGTAGTTAAACACATTTTGATACGATCCAGAGGTCAGAAGATCGTCATATTCACGAGATAAAAAGCGTTGAATATACGCCAACCAGTACATTTTATTTTAATCTTAAACAGTGATCGGAGAAGTCAGAATCTCGTTCATTTCCTTGTTTTCAAAACATGAGTTACGGCTCTGATTTAATCCTTTGTTTTATTTGTAGTATCATAAAAATGATCCGAAATTATAAAAGAATGAAAGGCGAATGATTTCTGGAGATACGATGCTAAGAGCAGTCTTAGAAGTAAAAGAAAAGGAAAGATCTGTGGGGACTGTTAGCGAAGACTTTGGGATTCCGAGAAAATCGTACTGGACGTATTGTTTTAAGTACAGACAGACCTCATGTCAGTTTGCACAGGTAACTGAAACTCAGGAAACTAAAATTGAATTTCAACCGTTCCCATTGAACCAAAGCATGGGAAAGAAGTACTGTAGAAAAATTAGATCACAGTCTAGAAAAGCCCTTTTTTCAAAAAGGAAAGATGGTGATAATGATGACTATGGGGAAGAGTCAGTGCCTTACTGAAACAGTTAACTGGAGAACAAGGAATTCAGTTCACGAACTGTAAGCGTTGGGCCCATCAGAGATGCGTGAAAATGAAATCCGTGGACTATTTCATAAGTGTTGAAACTGTGCTGATCAATTGGAGCTGGACACTGATTGAAGTTGACTAGTTTGTATTAAGACACTATAAATCGTAATAAGTTTAACCTGTCCTGTTATCATAGTCCTCCATGTTAAGCATTTAACTCAATATTCAGCTGGATATTATGAACATTAAAGTATATTTCTTGATAACTGTTAGTTTTATTTTGGTTTCCTAGTTATACTTACCAAAAGACTACATGGGTGAACGTGCCCCAGCCTCTGGGCCAACTTACCCCGAGGTAGGGGCAGATTGGCCCACTTGACATATGTTCAGTAATTAATTTTTTCTTAATACTTTAACTGATATTTTCAAGCTTAATAACTGTCATCCAGATTCAGTAAAGACCTATCTAACATTTAACAACAATTTCATAAATTTAAATATGTTAAATAAATTAATATTAACAAAAATAAAAAATATGGCCAATGTTCCCCGGTCTCCCCTACTTAAATATAATTTTCAGCATAAATATGTAGATGTATAATGATATTTGCAGGAACAGTCTTTACATAGTATAGTCGCTAATGGAGACAGAGGTGTTACATCGAAGTGATTGGGTAGTCGATAGCGTTGTGAGCAGTGAAGCCAAAGCTAGCAGTGCGGTGTTCACCTGTTTCCACTTTTTTGTTTCATCATCTTATTTTCTGAAAGATTCGCCACGAAAAAGGAAAGCAAGCTAGGAGATTCAACCCCAGGAACCTTGCGAGGCTTATTTTTAGTTTTGTAGCTAAGATTTATTTTAAGTAATGTATAAAACTGAATAGTTTGAAAGGGCAAATTGCATAATGAATAAAAAGTAGTGAAGACCACTGACTTTAGACAGCGGTCGCACCCTCACATACCAATTTCGTCCGACTACAACACCGGTAGCAGCCGCAGATGTGACGCAGTTATGACATACTGAACTCGAAGGTTTAAACTCACGTCCGATCATCCATTTAGATTTACCGTCATTTCCTTAAATCGCTGCAGGGAAATGTAGGAACAGTTCCTTTGGAAGGCCACGGCCTGTTTCTGTCACCATCCTTGAATCAATCAGAGCTTGTGCCCCGCCTCTAACAACCACTATGTCGACGGGACGCTAGACCCTATCTCTCTTCTTTTTTACACCAACGCCTGAGAAATACTGGATTGACTTTTGTGCTCCGTGAAGGCCCCAACTCTAAAACATTTAAAGACGATGTCTATCATGGCGTAGCACAATACCCGAAGCTGCGCGGGACGGCCGCTTGGGCTGAGGCGTCATGCACGGACGGGGCGCTGTTCACGCCGTTCCCTCCCTCGGTCATGGCTGTGTGTTATCCTTAGTCTAGGGACTGTTAACCATAACAGTTTGGTGCAGTAGGTTTACAAACATTTGAACATTTTGAACAAAACTCGAAGTCGAATGCTCGAAACTTTACCCATATCATTTCCTCGACAACAGCTAGCAGCTTGTAACAGAAATTATGAAACAATCACTATGGTAAGTTCAGCAAAAACATACCTACATCTTTTTCTTTTTTGTAACATTCGCAACTTTTTAAACATGTATGTCTCGTAATACATGCATTCATGAAACATCTTGTTGCAGCCCACTAGCGAATCCAGGACTTTAGTCCGAGGAGGTGAGAAATTTTGTGTCACCGTGGCATCTGCAAATTTTCCAGAGTAAAGCGAAGGTGTTTTCTTAATCTACCATAGTGGCACATACGATTATCGAAACTCTTAAGTCTGATTACTCAGCCACTCAGTCCTGATTAAGAGGAAACAGATCGTAGAGGGAGCCTGCCCCTAGATTCTCCGATTTTGAAACCAGAGCATCGTCGATTGCCATGAATGTTTCCGTGATGCATTTGATTGATTTGAATCAAGGATTATATACAGGGTGTTTCACTAAGTGTGTTTGCCTCTGTAACTTATAAAATAATAGGTGACGGAAAATTTTAATGCGGTAGGTCAACACAAGAAATGTTACACTTTCTGCGGAGCTATGAACATACTTTATTGTATCATTTTCCAAAGAGTTACAGCACAAAGATATAATTTTTTAAATGGAACAAAAGTTTTTTCTATCGTGCATTGGAATCGTTGAAACCAGCTGAGTCCAAATCAATTTAAACTACATTCCTATCAATGTTAGTTTGGGAGCTACAACCCTTCAAAGTTTCAGGGACAGATACCACACGCTGCCACACATGGCTGTGTGGTGGGTGATGGATGTTATGGCGGTGGGAAGTTGATTTACATGAGATGTTCAAATGTGTGTCCATGTTCCTCAATGCATAATGCAATGCGTCCTCGATGCGCCGTTTTAGATCATCTGGGTATGTGGGCTCAGTGACATAAACACGATCCTTTAGATATCCCCACAAAAAGAAATCTACTGGTGTTAAATCGGGCGACCTTACGGGCCATGAATGAGGACCATGGCGCCCCAATCATCTTCCTGCAAACCTGTTGTTTAGTTCTTCCACAACAGCACGTGCAGAATGGGCTGGGTGGCCATCGTGCTGCATCCACATATGGACTCTCGTGTGTAGACACACATGTTCAAGGAGACCACCCAAATAGTCGGCTATAAAAGCGCGATATAACTCACCTGTCAGTGTACCTGGGAAGTAGTGTGGACCAATGATTTCATCCCCAAGGATTCCACACCACATGTTAATAGAACACCTACGTTGACGGTCGACAGGTCGTACCCACCAAAGATTGTCTGCGGCACAGTAGTGCATGTTATGGAGATTCACTGCATCATAATTTGTGAAAGTGGACTCACCAGAGAACATAACACTTTGTAAAGACTCCAGCGTGAAATTACGCATGGACCACTCACAGAATGTTACTCTTGCACGGAAATCGTTCCCATGCAGCTCCTGGGTCAGTGACAGGCGGTACGGGTGAAACCTGTGGCCGTGTACTATACGCCACACAGATGTGAGACTGACACCAGCGACTGCAGCAACGGCTCGTAAGCTGACATGAGTATCGTGGTGTAATGCAGCTAAAACAAACACCAACACCAGTCTAGTTCGCCGGCCGCGGTGGCCGAGGAGACTGAGGCGCTCCAGTCACGGTCTGCACGGCCACTACGATCGGGGGTTCGAATCCGCCCTCGGGCATGAATATTTGTGCCGTCCTAGTTCGTAAGTAGTTCATAAGTAGTTTGTAAGTTTAGGGACTGATGACCCCGTAGTTAAGTCCCTTAAGCTTAACAAACATTTGAACATTTGAAAAAACAAACAACAAATGTTTGTAAAACTATTGGAACATAGTACTATGGTCATCAGTCCCTAGACTTAAGAACTACTTAAACTAACTTACTCTAACGACAACGCACACACACACACACACACACACACACACACACACAGACAGAATGATCTCATTGGAGAATTAAACTCTAGGCAGTACTTTTGCCAAGGATACGCAGATGATCTTGTCATAGTAATACTTGGCAAATTTGTTGACACAGTCAAGAATATGGCACAAGGTGCGTTGGACATTGTGCAAGACTGGTGCAGAAAACAGGATCGCGCACGTATGCCCGTGGGAGGACTCGAACATCGCGAGAATGGCCGCCCAAGCATAGCATGACACCTTACACCACACGGCCATTGTAAACCTTCTTTGCTTCTGCCATCAGAAGTTATTTTGCTACTCAAATAACCAAACTCATCAACTACTTTCATTGTGTCATTACCAAATATAATTCCTTCAGCATCGCCTGAGTCATTCCCTTACCCTTGTTTTTTTCTTGTTAATGTTCATCTTATATCCTCCTTTGAAGACACTCCCAGTATTGTGTCTGCAATTTCATCTTCCCCTACTTCCACTTCCTTTTATACAATACTGCCTTGAATTTCATTTCCCTTATACAGGCCCTGTACATATTCCGTCCACCTTTCAGCTTTCCCTTCTTTCCTTAGTACTGGTTTTTCATATGACTTCTTCATATTCATGCAGCTACTTTCCTTGTCTCCAAACGCTAACTTTCCCCTAGTTATACATTATTCTACGGTCTTGCATTTGTCCTCTAACCACTCATGCTTAGCCAGTCTGCACTCCCTGTCAACCTCATATTTTAGCTGTCTGTACTCCCTTTTGGCTGCTTCACTTTCTACATTTTATATTTTCTCCTTTCGTCATTCAAGTTCAGTATCTCTTGTGTTATCCAAGGATTTCTATTAGGTCATGGCCTTCTACCTATATGACCCCCTCGCTATTTATTGCTTTGTCTCTCAAAGCTACCCGTCTTCTTCTAGTGTTTTACGTTCCTCCGTTTCCGTCAATCCTTGCCTAATGCTCTCTTTGAAACTCTCGACAACCTCTGGTTCCTTCAATTTATCCAGGTTCCATCTTCTAACTTTTGTACCTTTGTGCAGATTCTTCAGCTTTAGTCTACAGGTAAATTATGACCAGAGCCTGTACGTCCCGCCTGGATATGTCTTATAGTTTAAAACCTGGTTTCTGAACCTGTGTCTTAGCATTATGAAATCAGTCTGGTACCTACGAGTGTCTCCTGGTCTCTTTCACATGCTTCTTTCGTGAAGATTAAACCAAGTGTTTGTGATGATTTAATTGTGCTCTGCACAAAATTATACCACGTGACCTCCACTTTTATTCCTTATACCCACTCCATATTCAGCTATTACTTCTCTTCCTTTTCCTACTAGTGAGTTCCAGTCTCCCATCACAATCCAGTTTTCCTTTCCCTTAACTGTCTCAATAATTTTTTTTATGTTTTCGTACATTTCTTGGATCTCCTCATCATCGGTAGAGATAATTCGCTTATAAACTTGTACTACTGTGGCCGGTATTGGCTTCGTGTCTGTCTTTCCTACGATAATACGTTTATTATGTTGTTCATAGTAACTTACCCGCATTCCTCCCCCAATCGATTTTGTAATTATAACCCCGTACTTAGTAAGCATGTAGAATTCAAAGCCACAGTTTGAGGCCGGCGTAGGCAGGGTGTGAGATTTCAATATAGCTTCTGCCACTTCTGCTTAAGTTGTATGTTCATGCAGAAGTTCGAAAATCTTCCATGCTATTTGCTTTTCTTCTTGCAGGCGTGGAGACTAAATAAAAGTTCCCTCGCCTGCTTGACCGTAAGTTCCATTCACGATCTGGACTTAAAATAGCCAGAAGCACAAAATGCCATTTTGGACTAATCCGGAGAAAATGACATTCAAAAATTATCGACGTTGTACATAACAGATAATATGTTTATATTATATTTTAGTATTGGTGGCGCAGGCATAACTTAGTCCTAGGATGGAGCCCATATCATCAGTCAGTTTAGTTTTCAACATGCACTCATTTGCATGAGATGGGAATTTGTAATCTTTAAATTTTACATTGTAAAATACTTCCGCGTTAGAGGAAAAAAAAAAAAAAATGGAAAATTGATCGGCAGCTGGCGAGTCGTTCACTCATGGTGGGCCATAAAGTCGATCGCTCGTCAGAATTCTAAGTCCGGCGACATGCACGATCTGGCAACACTGTAGGATGCGAAAGTGTCTGCAGAAGTGGCGTCTCCTTCTGGAGCGCCTAGCGAGCTGTACGAGTTTGTGGTTAGCGGTGTGTAGTTCAGTGTAGGGTCGCGAGTTCGAATCGACTTACACCGAATATTTGTCACTGCGTTTCGCCGACTACTTATGTTATCTGTCTAAGGAAACATGGACTACTTGCTAATCCACCAGTAACAGCGAAACCTTCCAGAAATAATTCCTCACCTCAGCCACCTACCGACCAGGTGATGTCGGCGCCGCGCTGCCAGTCTGTTAGTTCCTTGCTCCAAGTTCCAGTAATTACATGAATCCCATTTATATATTGGATGTTGGATCTCGAAATCTTTATGCTGTATTTGATGATTGCTTTTGGGCAAAAGAATAAAGATGTAGGAAAATGATTCTCTTCTTTCGACAATCGTCGATTTCACACGATGTATTTACTACAGTCAAGTAGTCTCGATAAGGTACGTTTACACTGGTATTTGTATCGGCACGTGTATGCGGGACATGTACATGCGACTTCGTGACATGTACAACGTCTTGTATGAGCTGACAAGTGGCGACCTCATACATGTATGATGGCTCGTTTACACCTGTTAATTTCTATCAGTTCACGATGACTTTCCACAACGATGTCAAAAATTACATTTTTATGTGCCGGTGGGCTTGCTCTTTTGTATGTTGAAAGGGGAGAAAGACGGAGAAACCGTAGATGGTGGCAACGACATTTTCTTTGCAAACATGCTACTCACGGAGCTGACGCAATAATTGGTCAAGAATTTACTCGAACTCGTCGTGTATTTCAAAAAATTACGTTAGGTTGACCATGGAAGATTTCTGTAGTTCGCTGTTTCTCGTGAAAACTGTCTTGTCTAGAAAGAACAGAAAATTTCGGAAAACAATTACAACAGAGGATCAGACACATTAATTTTTGATCACGGGGATTCCTTTTCCAGGTTAATATATTTGCGTATAATTTCAGAAAGCTCGATCTGCAGTATCATGCTTCGGGTTTGTGAGGACATTGCGCAAGTGTTATCCCAATTTGCGATAAGAATATATAGCCTAATGCAGTATTTAATTCTTTATCTTATTCTTATCAATTGTCAGGAAGCTGCCACATATACCCTGCACTATAAATTTCTGAAATGCATTTAAATATACGATACTTTTTAGCGTTTTGGAACGATTGGCATGCTTCAGTCATTAATACTTTAATGCAGGGATGATTGCATTTTGTTGTGTTTCGACCACGAACTCATTTTTATTTAATTAACAAAAAATCGGCTCTGACTACATAACACAGTACACCGGTGAACAATGCAATAGACGTGAAGAGACTGATACTGCTGCTTGTCAAAATAGCGGAAGAAGACGCGCCGAAGTACTTGTACTGCGCATGCGAAAGTTCTGCGAAATGTCGCGTATATGACGGAAAAGTGATATACAAAATGTATGCGCGGAAAGGTCCTCATACACGTTCGTGAACTTTTGTATGAGGTGATGTATGGCGACATGTCGCTCATATAAGCTGTGATACATGTATCCCAGTGTAAACGTAGTACGTACCTCAACAGGCACACGTGATGAACTGTGAACATTTAACTGCCGTGTGATATTTGCATTCACTAGTCAAGCTCCAAAAATGAAAGTGGAGACTATAATTCCAATTTTTCTTGAACGTCATCAATTTACTCCTTAGGCATTCCTACTCACCACTGTTGCTGGTGACGAGTAATGATGCCTTTATTCTTTAAAAAAATTATGTACTCGATCACACCACCGTCATGAACCACAGACATTGTCGAGGTGGGGTGACTTGCGTGCCTCAACGATATAAATAGACGTACTTTTTTTCAAATGAATGCAACCTTTGGGCTTTCGCGATATTCATATGATAATTGTTGCATTTGCCGGCCGCGGTGGCCGAGGAGACTGCGGCGCGCCAGTCACGGTCTGCACGGCCACTACGGTCGGGGGCTCGAATCCCCCCTCGGGCATGGATATTTGTGCCGTTCTTAGTGTTAGCTAGTTCATAAGTAGTTTGTAAGTTTAGGGACTAATGACCCCGTAGTTAAGTCTCATAAGATAGACAAACTTTTGGACATTTTTGAATTGTCGGATTGTAATGTGTCAACTCACATGAAGAAATAGTTCTAAGTTTTGCAAATACTTTCCATATGCTGCTGATAAATAATGCCATATTATGTACTTCGTTAGATTATAGTTCGAGGTGAATACTAACATTCACTTGGTCAAATGTGACAGAAAATTAAAACTGTGGATGTATAGAATGAGAATACTACATTAGAGTATTAAGGTTTACAAGTTTCTTGTTTTTGCCACCAACCTATGTTAAAATTATAGTAAAGGGTGCCAATAATGGTATAATAAAATGTTGGTACACTATATAAACAAATATGTAATGGGAACATCTTATTCCAGTGAAAAAAATTTTCATACATATATTAATGAAGGTTATCATTATAGAATACTCAATGTGGAGAAATGTGTGTGTGTGTGTGTGTGTGTGTGTGTGTGTGTGTGTGTGTGAGGAGAGGGAAAGAGGAGGATATGAGAGAAACAGGAATGAGATGGGGGAGGGGCATAGTGGAAAATTGCTCTATTGTGAATTATTCATATGGTAATGTGTTGTATAAATTACAATTAACAGATGTTTAAATGTGAATATGAATTATACAGTCTATTATGATAAGGTATTATATTTGAACAAGAATGCAAATGACATACTAAGGTACATATCTTAACAAATCAAAGATGATAATGCATGAACATAATCCAGTGGTTGTCAACCACTTACATCTAGATCGGGTAGACCAAAATGAGACTTTGTACAGAAGGGCAGTGATGAGAAATTAAATGGAGTACACTTAAAACATATTTTGGTAGTTAATAGGTGTTGAGAATTAAGATAAAAAATATCATTAATGGCATAGTGTAAAAAGTATCTTTAAGTGAGATTATAATCTGTTTATTTACATGTAGCATTACGGAACTTAATATCTGACCAGTATTATTCTTAATATAAGAAACAACGTTGAAATAGTTTACCAAAAATCATAGTAGTACAAATATTAGCATATGTGTGTGGCAGATATATTAAAAGTTTTTAATGACTATATCACATAGTAGCCAATATAGGAATACTAATGAAGTAACAATAAGTGCCATGGCAGAAATGCTAAAAGTTACAGAAAGATGACAGGTTAAAAACCATGAATTAAATTGAGGTTCCATAGATGAGTCGGTGTACTGTCAACATACAGTTCGGTATATGTATATGTAAGTATTTTTTTCTATTTTGTATTAATTGTCATTTGCAGAGTGCCAGCAACCCGCCACTCGTGTGTTGCAGATGTCGATCCCGATGACGCAGATGGTGTCGAGTGGGCGGTACAAGATGTTCTTTGACGTGGCGGAGTGCCTGCTAGCGCTGCACTTCATGCTGGACCCGTACGTGTACGTCCTGCTGCGCCACCGCCGGCGCGGCTCGTGTGTGCCCGGGCTGCTTAAGCGCGTCTTCCGGCGCTGCTCCACGAGCACGGCCACAGCTAGTGCATCACTCGCACTCACAGAGCACGACCAGGAGCGCGACCGTGACCGTGTCTCCGCTTCAGCATCGGCGAGCAGTGGGGCCCGGCCCCCCACCGCCGCCACTGCCCCCGCACTGCCCCCGCCGCCACCGCCCCCGCTGCCACTTCCGATGCCACAGCCCACAGCCGTCTAAACCTCTGTGGTAGTGGCACCTCCTGCGAGCTCACACCGGTCCGAGCTACTGCAATTTTTTGTGACACCCGTTAGCAGTGTGCGGCTTTTTCTTGCCCTTCGTTTTCTGCAAATCCGGGAGTGAAAAGCTACTTCTATTTCCCCACAATTATTGCTTGTACCAGATGGGAGCACAGCGTCCTGTTCTCTCATCACGACGCTTTAGGTCGCGCACCATCGATAGCAGTAATGCAGTAATGCCTCCCGAGTACTACGGCTACCGACAGTGTAGCTTTGCTCGACTTTGCAGTATTGCATGTACTCCCGCCATTGCGTCACATAGTGTTTTACTTAATATACCTTTGACGTGTCAGAAACGGGGTCCCACTCCGTGCAAAAATGTGTCCCGAGACATTGGAGCACTCCGAAGTGCGAGTCGTCTGGCGGAGAGTCCGAAACGCCGGTTCGGCGACTTTCGCTTCCGAGTGCTTCGGTTAAAAGTCGGTGTAATGTGTGTGACTCTCGTGTGTCCTGTTGTTGCTAATCCCTGTACATTGTCCCATCCTCATTATTTTCACCAGTTCTTTCAGTACACATTCACAAATTTCTGAGGGCTCGTATTGGGAAGACGAAGTGACATTCATAGGATCATTCTGAAACTAGTTAAGAAAGCGAACTGTGGTATTCGTTACAAGAAACGTATATAGAATAGAAGATCTGCAGCTCTGTTAGCACTAGTAGGACATACTTTTAGCTAGACTACAAATTTTTTAATCGTCCAGTTTTCCTCGTGACACTTTTCGGCAATTGCTGTCGCTGTACCTTCATAAGAGAGGTAGACATGGGAGGACTGTGCCGATTAGAAAGGTACAACATGTGAAGGTGGTTAGCACTCGGGATACCGTAATGGAGAAATGAGAATGATGCATGAAATATCTTTCATCTAAGTGTACCGTACACTGCAGAGAAAAGTGCCCGATCTAACTAAGATAATGAGTTGCGGCCGAGTGATTCCGTAGTGGCATTACAGTTTACAGAGCCATTTGACCATTAAAAGAAGCATTATAGTTTACAAAACCAGTTGATCATTAAAATAAAAGCTTAATTATAAAGTAAAATGATACAAAAGGATTAAACTATTATCTTTACATCCCTGTATTTTGTCATTAAATATATTTATTCAATAGTCAACTGGTTTTCTAATATTTAATGTGACTATAGGGTGATTTTTTAGTTCAAGCAGATGTCACAATTTTCACTACAGGTAAGTACTGTGTGCTGCTTTGTATGATACAATTTGGCAAGACAGTTACATGCATATTTTTGTTTCTCTTGTATTGTTCTCATGAAGTAACGAGATAAGTAATCTTGTAAGTTACATAATTTTCTATTGATCTGTTACACTCATATATAGTTATGATGATGAGTACCAATATGTGTCACAGAACAAATGGAAAATTCTGTGTCTTAGAGATAGAAGTAAAATTAGTTTCTGTGGAATAGTTCGATGATGCAATTAAATCAATGGGATAGGTAAAACAGATTTTCGGCTTTGGACCTGTTAAGTATCAGTGAAAAGGATGAGACGTTAAATGAAATTTGACCCAGAAACTGGGTTTAATGCCTGCCATAATGATACCACAAAGGAGAGAATGAGAAAGTAGAGTAGCTTTGTGCTCTGTGTTTGTAGTCCATTAGCCAGTTTATTACTAGTAAGAGCACCAGACTGTGTCTGACAACATAGTGTGTCTTTCTGCAAGGGAACATTGTTGTTGAAAAATATCTATATCCCACTACTTAATATTATGACAATTTGTAACATTAATTTTTGCTCTACCAATATTGTCTCAGTGCTGACACAAATAAAAACTAACTGAGTACCATACAGAATTTTTCCCGTATATAACATAGATTACCTAGTCTGGATTTAAAAGTAGACCCATATCATTCCTTCCTTCATAAGTGTTACACAAAGAAAGTGAAACTAAACTTGTTCATTACAATATTGCTTTTTGTCCTTTGTGGTTATCACTACACAATTCTTAGCACAGTTCTTCCACTTCACTTTTCCATTCGCTCAGTTTTGCTGAATCTTTACAGGACACTAGAGAAGTTATAAATATTTTACAATGTCAGTTACCAGCCATATCCATTATTACCCAATTTATTTCATAATTGGTTTCAAGCAATCACTGTTTATTTACAGATGATTGAAACTTTTGTGTTGTTTCATGTGCACACTCTAAATGAAGTAAACATGCAAAAATTTATAGTGTGTTCATAATTTAATAATCAAAGCACTTATATAATTTTGTTTTACTTACTTTATAAACAGAGCCATCCATAATGTTCTTCTTTTAGTAAATTAGAAACAATTTCAGAATTTTGTGCCTTTTAATAGGCTACATAAGAACAGAACAAGAACTGATGATCTATAGATGAGCATTGACTACTGGGTACTGGTTTGGATTAATTAAATACAATGAAATAGTACCAGTACATATGGCTAAATAAATCGCTGTTTGTTGCCAGCTGTAAAATAACAGTTTTCCATAACAAATTCGGAATTCCTTGTCTGCACAAATAATATTTTTGACTATACAATATTTCTTTTTAACTTTGAACAAAATCACACATGTCACTCAGTCACTCAAGCTGCATATTGTTTTCTGATACTACCATATTTTGCTTTTTTCATCTGCAATGAAGCCAAAACTAAGAAATGAATTCTTGCACCCAATATGCTGCACGTTCCATGGGTTAATATGGCTACAGTAGGCCCTGTCTTTCTGTATTTGTTCACTATAGTGCTCCAGCTAAGCAGAACACCTTTTCAATAACTACCTATAAACTTCTGGTTAAATCATACACATTTTACTGTTTTCTTCTGATATGTAACCATCCAGTGGTCAACTGGTCATTCAGTCATTGAGAGTAACTAACATAGAGATAGATCTCAGTTATTATCTCATGGATTATGTGAAGCACCCTGTCCAGACATCCATTTCTATATTGGAAAACCTGCACTTCCTGTGGCTTGATCTACTTGAGGATAGGCTTAATTAAGGTT
The DNA here is from genome assembly GCA_026315105.1 of Locusta migratoria. Lineage (NCBI taxonomy): Eukaryota > Metazoa > Arthropoda > Insecta > Orthoptera > Acrididae > Locusta > Locusta migratoria. The sequence continues at coordinate 789,344,579 of CM048755.1, read as the reverse complement.
CACTGTAGAAAACAGGTCCTTTTTTTTATTGGGGAGGGGGAGCATGCTTGAGGCTTGAGCCCCTTAGCCCTCCCCTTCTTCTACATCTCCTACTGCCCTGTTGATTTAACCAGTGCTTAATTTCTAATTTTTTATGTGTACCTCTTCAACCATACAATTCCCCCCCCCCTACTTACAACCCTTTCCTCAGCCATAACAAATGACTATTTTAGGGTTTTACTAACATTAACCGGTACAAATATAGTTCCAAATTAATGTTACAGACATTTTGTTTTAGTTTGTCTGGTACTGACTTGATCCAGTAAGTTCAAAAATCCCTGGGAGGTGTCAGAACAATGTTGCTTCATGAACTGTCTGAAATTAAACACTTGAGTCAACCAACAATTGATTAATAAATAATGCAGTTAGTTCTTGCTTTATGAAAAGACCTGGAACTGAAATAATAAGAAAGTGATAGTAAAGAAGCATATGACTGAACAATACTTAAGACGTTCCCTTAACAATGTACAATGGCCGACAAAATTTTAATTTTTGAGTAGCATATGCATTTAATAAGCAAGCTAGATAGGTTTCCTGGTGCTATCTCTCAGTAATTCACAAGTCAAAAGTCAACATTACTGTTTGAACAGATACTTTTTTATATAAAATGACAGCTGTATACCTTTGGTTCTTGTATTTTTTATATCAAACCAGATTTGCCATATTTATGACTTGGGTATAATTAAACTGTTACTGTATAATAGCGATAGCTTGTTCGATGCTCTGAAAGTCGAATGCTATTATACCTGTTACCTGATTCTTTGTCTTTCACTACAGTCAATGGTGGAGTGACTCCTCAACCATGATTTCTCTAAATCACTCTGGGTAAATGCTGGGATGGTTTCTTTGAAAGGGCACAACCGATTTCCTTCCACTTCCTTATCCAAACACTCTGAGCATAAGATCGATCTCTAATGACCATGCTGTTGACAGGATGTTAAATTCCTACATTCCTTCCTTCCTCCATGATCAAAACAATGTGAACAACTTATTTTCCTTTGAGTTGTCAAAACCATCTCTGGTCATCCTTATTTAGATTTTCTGTGGTTTCACTTTCAATTGGCATAGCTGATTTCCTTTCCCATACCTGACAAAAACTATCCAAGGGTTTGTTCCACCTCTAATGACCACAATGTCGATGGAACATTAAACCTTTAGCTTCCTTCTTTCTTTCTTGAGTTGCTATTCTTAATTTAGTCAGTCAAAATTAGAAATATCTCTTACCTCCGAACAACACTGCAATACCCATGACATTCTCTCCCGAGTTAACAGTAACATAACCTGGCTGCAAGTTCACCATCAAGCATTTTCTTCAATTTAGCCATGTGCTAGACAGTACAAGGGCAGTATAGTGATCTCTGACCACTGGAATTCATTTCTAAATATCAGTTGTGGAACATCAGATCCATTGATTTTGCCACTAACATTGGCAATCTTTTTACTTTTTCTGTATTCACTTTTTTGTTTATGAATCATTGAGATATGATAGCTTCAACTTATTTGTACAGTAATTCATGCATAGTGCAGAAGATTAGTGAAGATGAACAAAATTCATGTACTTCTTTACGAATGACATGAACTGCTTCAAAACACAATAATTAGATTATTTATATATTTTTAGTTATATAAGATATGATGTGTTTGTCATTGTGTAGAATGACATTTAAAGTGCAATTACTAATGACTAAGTTACGTTCATTGATGGTAAACAATGTACAAACTCTTCAGCTCATGGAATGGAACAAAAGTGACCATATTCTATCCATATTTGCAGTAGCATTACTTGGATATTCACTGTGTGGATAACTTGTATTATCCTGTGTGCATCCTGGTAATCTGAGAAAGCAATCACCACAGCTAACTTTCTCTTATTGTTACTTAGGCACTACAAAGCAGATGTTGGGGTGATGATGTCAGCTGGATTAAATAGGTAATGAAGGCAGGAATCAAGGCATGGCACATCACACAAGTCTGCAGCAGACAGACAAACCTATTAAAAATGAAATAATGCCATTTTTCTGAAATTAAATGAGGCATACATATGCTAGAAATGAAAAGCCACCTTTTGACTAGAAAAGAATTCAGTGATTAAAGTACTGGTATACAGTGTTAATATTTACGGAGTATTTGAAAGTGCGAGCAATTTTGTGCTGTTATTTAGTTTTATGGATAGGGATACAATAAAAACTGTGGCCAAATGTGATCAGGAGTAAATAGACAATGTAATAATCAGTAAACATTGCAATACTTCCAATGTTATGCCATATAAATTACTCGTATGCTACATGCAAACTGATTCTGAAAGCGTTATTCTCTCTTCAAGGCTGTGCTTACTAAAATGAATTTCCCATTTTGATTTTAAATATCTTATACAGAAAATTATTCATTACAGGTGAAAGGACCATATTTTATGGTTCTTCATTTTTTATGGAGGGTTCATCTGCCTACAGATACTGTAACACTGTTACTCTTGAAGTCATTCTAGTATAGCATACATTACAAAAAATATGACATTTGTGTTATTAAAACCTGTATTAATATTTTCACATATGTTCAACTTATAATGTTGTAAAATCGTTTGCTTTGTTTCTTGTGACCAACAAGGAAACAGTAGTTAGATTTGTTATATCAATTCCAAACATTCTTCGATTTTTAGTGTAAAGTTACATCAGAAAATTTTTCCAATCTGATAATAATTGGTTTGATAAGTACATAAAGCTTACTTAACACGCAACAAGCAAGTAAACCTTTACAAAACTAAATTTTGCCAGATGTAACACAGTTTCCATTAAGTGAAATAATCTTACTTGGTATACATGTTAATGTACATAATAGTGCACTAGCTTCCATTATGCATCATGAGAGAGAGAGAGAGAGAGAGAGAGAGAGAGAGAGAGAGAGAGAGAGAGAGAGAGCATTTGTTAAAAATGCCTCATACTTAGTAGCTTGATTTTAAGCAATTTCACTTTCTAGACACTGCTTGTTTTGTGTTGTATACATCAAACCTACCAAAGTTGAGCGTGGAATTCAGTCTGCAAAATATTTGTTACTTTCAGCATCTGTAAATGTTATTATAAATACTTGTTTTTATATGACTTAATCAGATCATTTGTGAAAATGCTATGGTTGTGTCAGTTTCTTATATATCAGCACTCTTTTCACACATTACATCATTTTCAGTTGCTTAAAAACTATCTTGCCTATTATGGAATATAACATTCTACACTTGGAATTAATACTCATGTATTTCTCACTACAGTAACTTGATGACTCATTTAATCTTCCAAAAAAACTGACATTTTTCTCAAAGAATGCAGTAAACTAACATGTTGATCTAAGAAATTAGCCTCTCAATGGATATTGTGAAGTAACAATGCATTAATAAGCACAAAATACAAATAACAATATTAAACTGGCTATAATGAACAGAAATAGTATAAATTCCTTATGTTTATGTTCTTGCCTTAGGGCCTGATCCTATTGACAAAAGTAGTCACACAACTTATTTATATGCAGGAGATGTATAAAAAAATCATCTCAGTCTGAATAATGATGACATATGGTACTTTCCATGCTACCTGATAATATTCATCCATTGATGTAAGAATGTTATTGTTTTGTGCATTGTAACATATCTGTGGCAACATATTAAGATAAATTGTGAGTAGTGTATGTAGAAGAAGCTTAGAAACCAGAATGTTATTAACAAGGAGTGATTAAATTCATAAATGGAGATTAATGAATTGATATGTTGGAGGAAGTTTAGTACAAAATTAGCTGTTCTGTAAATGCATAACATAAGCTTATTTGACTGTATTGCTTTTTACATTGTGGTACCTTAATAAAATAAACCACCTACTGTTGTTATATCAACTTGTGATTTCAGTTAATCTTACAGTATCTGTGTTTTTGTCATTAAATACTCACATTATTACTATCCCTGTGGTTTCCTGTCATTTTTATACCATACATGACGGTTTTTGTGGAAAGTACAGTAACTATAATCTGTTCCAATTTTCTACATACCGGCATGAGATATGTATTTGTGAAGTAAAGATTATTAGCTTTAAACATGATTGACAACAATTATATTAAACACAATTAAATGAGTGCATTAAAAGGTAAATAGTCTATTACTGATGTAAGGATACGTGAATTAATTGCAAGCCAGATCCACTTTAAAGAAGGAGGTGGGGGGGGGGGGGAGGGAGGAAAAAGAAAAAGATGTTTGTTAATTCTCACATGAAAACTTTGATTGTATTTGAAATGGACTCTCTCTTAATCTAGTATTTTGTTACAGAACAGGATTGTCAGTGATTGTGATAACATATTTTAAACCAATGTGCAATGCTAATTCTTATTACTCTGCAGAAAACCTGTACCACATACATGCTCAACTGCATTTACCTTTCTTTCTACATTACTAAGAAACCAGTACAGCCATGTTCAAGGCATGTTATGTCTTGTATGTGACTAATGTGGTAAATAATGTATTTGGGCATTTAAACACAGTTAAATTTTTTGATGTAATGAATGTGAGGGAATCTGATTTCCTGGACATTTTTCTCCCTTCATTCTTTCCTTAATAAGATGAGAATATAATATTTGGCACAAGCTTTTCTCACTTTAATGTAGGTAGTGCAAGTAGTCTACCAGTTTATACTGTAGAACTCATGTTATGAAAGTATTACATCTTTTTTAGTTTTCTTGTATTTCGTCATGTTGATACACAATAAATTAAATTCTGCAGTAAAAATAATGTAATATGACACAAAAATAATGTAATAAGATTCAATTTTAATCTTCACAGCATAGAGATTTCTCTCCTTTGCTATGTCTGATATCTGCTCATCTGCCTCTACCCCTTTCCAAATTCTCTTCTCTTTAATATTACCACCTGTTCCAAAATAGGTGTGAAATATTTTATTCTTTATACTGTTAACAATATAAGAAAAACAAGATATTCACTGAACAAAAGAAAATTAATGTTGTTAACCATTTACAGTACAACTATATTAAATCTATATCATGCATTGTTTAGGAATAAGTATAAAGCTATCTGTGACACTGTGTATTTTCTAGGGTTATCAGTTTTAACTATTGTTCTCATTTGTCAGCAGCATTCCAGTCTGATAACTATGTAGTAAAAAAAAATCTAGTCTTTAGAATAGCCATGTTGTGAGAAATAGACATAACGTAGCTGAATGCTGAAACCTTTCTAACTGTACAATATCCAGTTGTAATCACCACTCCCACAATTTAAATCATATGTCGCTTGACCTTATATATACATATAATAATGATAATATGTATTAATATTATTCTGCTATTGCATTTCATTTTGTTTCAAATCAATATGTGCCATTTTGTAACCAAAGATAAATACTGTAATTTAAGAATGCACATTATATAAAGGCAATATTATTATTAAAATTTACTCTTTCATCTTCTTTACTTTTCCATTGCTCTTTCATATACAAATTGTATAATCTGAGTTATACATTACACTTGTGCTATTTATTTCTTATGATTCCCGAGTCATTCTAGTCAGTTGTGCAGACTTTTCTGCTGTTTTATCAGAGACATCTATATCCAGATGTGAAAATTACATTTGTAATGTGTACAATAAAATAACAGGGGCATTAGCTTCTTGTGTTATTGTATGTGGTTCTATTTTTAACGACTGTTGCAAAAATATAACTAGGTAGAAATTATTCATATAAGTTAGGTAAATGTTTTGTAACTCAACACAATTTATTTGGATCATGACAATGTATTATTATCATTATTATTTTTTGTACTTTGAGTCATATATTATGCATTTTTCTGTGAGAATGACATGTCTATTATACCAAATATTTACCAAACTAGCACTCTGTTAAAGCATTGGAACTATTATTTCACCATTGCTGTAACAGAAATAAAAAATGAACAAAATTCTATATTATTATCTTAATACCCCTTTATGTACCCTAGAAATTGACTTGAAAATATGGAAAAGATATGACATACAGTCCAAGTCATATGTGTACAGCTATATACTTATGGCAGCTAATTCTTGAACATAATACAGGTTGTGTGAATAACAAATCTATCAGGAGACTTTATGTTTAAGATTACACACTTCACTCTGGGTATATGGACTTTGTCAGTCACTTGGAAACACTATTATTTTTCTGCATTCAAATAAACTACTACCGCAGTTATAATGTAGACTGTACCAAAAATTTAAAAATGTGTGTCTCATAAGTGTTACAATGGCTTAACTGTAGCTGATATTGGTTTCACAATACATCCATTAATAGATACATCACTACCATACCAGAATTTAATATCAGTATTTTTATTTCAGAATAGTAATTGTGGATTGTTCTTTAATTTACAACTGGAATTATAATGATCATTCATAGATAACTTGCGCACTGAATCTTCAAACTGCAAAACATTGAAAATGTTGTTTATCAATTATGAAACAGTCAGATATTGGGAGAATACTTCAAAGAACTCCTGAACTGCGAAGCACCAGCTGATACATTCAGCTACAATGACACAGAACCTAACCCTGACTCAGAACCACCTACTACAGAAGAGATTAAGAACATCATAAATACCCTGAAGAATAACAAAGCTCCAGGGGAAGACGGGATCATTGCAGAACTCTTCAAGTATGCCAATCAGAATGTTATCATTGAAACAAATTATAAATAACATTTGGGAAGAAGAGAAGCTTCCAGAAGGCTGGTCATCAGCACTAGTACATTCCATTCACAAAAAGGAGATAAACAGATCCTGGGAACTACAGGGGAATATCGTTAATACCTGTAGCCTATAAAGTATTTTCAAAAGCATTGCTAAACAGAGTGGAAAAACAACTAAACCCACAGATTGATGAGTACCAGTGAGGCATCAGAAAGGGTAGATCATGTGCAGAACAAATTTTGAATCTTAAAATGATAATGGCATATCAAAAACAGAGGTGCAAGAAATTTGTGCTTCATTCGTAGACTTTAAAAAAGCATATGATTCAGTAGACAGGCAAACACTCTTCCCAATTTTAAAGAAGATGAAATTAGATAGAAAATCCAGTGAACTAGTGAGACAGACCCTAAACAATACAACATCCAAAGTCAAGTTCAGAGGAAAACTGTCAGAGTCCTTCAAGATTACTACCGGAGTGAGACAGGGAGATGGACTATCCCCTATGCTTTTCAACTGTGTACTCGACAAGGTGATCAGGGAGTGGCAACAAGGAATGAATGGTGTGGGCGGGATACAACTGGGGTGCAAGAAAAAAGGAATATTAGTAAATTGCCTTGCATTCACGGATGATAAGTAGAAAAAATATCCAATATCATTAAGAAACGAAGGTGTGAGTTCTTTGGACACATTTGCAGAATGGACCAGGGGAGGTTAACACAGTAAAATTCACAATTCTTGTTGTACAAGAAAAGCAAAATACAATGGATCCAAGAAGTACAAAGGGATCTGGAAGAATTGGGAATACGGGATCAAGAAATACACAAAAGGGTGATTTTTAAATAAAAAATTCAGGCATTTGCAGGATTTGAGAACAGAACTAGACTGAGAACGAAATCATCGTGGACAGAAGAGCAAAGAAAGATGCAAAGTATGAGAATGAAAGAATACTTGAAGAGGAGGAAGAACGGAGGAAAGTAAGCTGATGTGAATTAACATGGTCCAAAGATGGCCGAAACGAAAGAACGAGAAAAAAAGAAGAAACCAACACTTGCTTCAGTTGAATTCATAAGAACCTAGAACATTTTATTTGAATAACCAAAGGGCAGTGTGTAGTGCAGATACTGTTGATCAAAGGTATCATTATGTCTGTGTACATTGTTCTGGACTGCTATTGTTTTAGCAGGACTTCAGGAGGATTAATATTGTGTAAGACATTCAGTAACAAGCACTGTTCATTAATGTCTGCCTAATAATGTTACTATTGGTTAAATAAAAGCGTAATAAGGCAATGAAAGCAGATGGTACCTCATATGCAATAAGAGGCAAAAAGGTTGCCCAGCCTGAATAATTCATATCCCAAGAAAAGAGCATTACACATGTCCAAGTTCCGAAGTGCCAGTGTTCCCAACTGTAGTGCTCAGTAGAGCTACATCTGGGTGTTTATATTATCAAATAGAAGCAATATAATAGTTAGGGTACAGTATGTGGTGATTCATTGCATTTTAACTCATCATATCACTCCTGTTAAAAATAATTATTCAAGCACGTAGAAATGGGTGTAATATGAGGGCTACATGTCGGAACAATGAGCTTTTCTTGTTTGCTTCTGGACAGATTGACTTTTATGAACATAAAGGATGAATCTAATTAGAGTCAACTGTCTGGTTTTTATTTACTTATATTTGTGCGGGTAATATATCAAACATTATTTTGCTACATATTGTGTAGTTAACTAGACTATTTTGAAACTTTATCATTTGAAATGATGTGGAACCTAGAAAAGCCTATAACTATAAAATTTGGACTGAACTAAGGTTTAAAATCTTATCTGATAGGTCTAAATGATTAAAAAATTGACTTGAGACTCCCGTTATATCTGAACACTCATGTTTTACGTTCATAAACCGTCAGCCTCTCCACTTGGGCACTAAAGCAAATGTGAAACACTTTGTTGTAGTTATTCTGCTGATATGGAGTTCTTGTATTTCAACCATTTCTACATGCTGGAATAATGATTTTCTAAAGAAATGATACAGTGAGTTAAACTGCAATGAATCTTGACATGTACTGTATCCTAAATATTATATATATCGGTTCTATTTGCCGATGTAAAGACCAAGCTGAAGCTCCACTGACTGCTGGAGATAGGAACACTGGCACTTCTAAACTTGGGCATGCACAATCCTCTGTTATTGGAATCTTAATTATTCAGCTCTGGTAATCTTTTGTCTTTCATTGCACTTACTGTAGTCCTCACAACACTGTATGTGGCACAACCACCAACACTCTTTGAATGAACTACATTAGTTCTCCCATTAAAAACATAAATAATTTAAAACAGGATTCATACAGAAAGGAAAATCCATCATAAAATACAAAGCATAATGTTACACGTGATCGCCTGATATCTGGTATACTTTACCTTTAAAAAAAGTAGTCTAACCTTCTGAGACTCTTCATGAAAATGCACATCAGAGAAAAATTAAAAAAAAAAAAAATACTGCTTTATGCAATTTTACTCAGATAACTCTGTTGGCTAGGCACATACAAAATAAGGTTGTAGTTTGCTACTGTTCAAAAGAATAACTTATTGAAGAAATTACCAGTGGTTAGGTAATTTCAAAGAGATATAAATGTTCAGTCAACACCCATACAGTGAAGTGTGCTGAAAATGTGAAGTAGTAAACAACAAGCAGTGCAGCAGCTTAGTATAATCCCTACAAAATAAAGATGCAGAACATCTTCAATGGTTACAACAATCCACATTTTTCAGTGAGTAGCAGCATGTAAGAATGGAGTAATGAAATGTTTGCCAAACATGTGACTATGGTAAAACCATATTAGTAGTGGGTTTACGCAATGTTATTAAATGCAGTTGTTGGTACAAAACATATCTGCATTCACAGTTTAGAAACAGTACATGTTAATGTAGATATCACACTCACTATTGGTACTTGCGTTATCACAGTTCTTATCAAAAGGCAGATACCTCCTTATCCATTTCTCTGATATTTTGATAATTTCTGACATGCCAAAAGAAGTGATGTCACAGGCAGTCAGTGTACCTGTGTTCCTTGTGACCATCTTGTAACTTAAGAGTTAAACAATTCTGTTGTGTACTGTTAGTTCAGAGTCTCATCTGCAAACACTACTTACTGCAGGGCCTTAGTCTACAACCAGAAGCTCAATGGTAAGTGTTTTACCAAAGCTATATCATCCATCTGTCATTAATGTAATGGTCTTCAAAGAAATGCCTTTCATGAAGAATAATTGCAAAAAACCTAGTATTTTTTTTTCATGTAAGACAAAAAGGCTTTCATGAAGAATAATTGCTAAAAACCTAGTATTTTTTCATGTAAGACAAAAAGGAAAATGAATCTATCAGCCAAGAGTAGCTCCAGTGCTGATGATTTAGCTAAATATAAAGAATACTGTAAAATATTTTAAAAAGTAATTCAGACATCTAAACATATACACTATGAGAAGAACACAGCAATATCAGGCAACAAAATAAAAAAAATGGAATATAGTAAAAGAGGAGAGTGGTAAAGTAGAAATCAACAGGAGCAGATAGCATTACGAGTAGATGATACAGTAGTATCTGATGGGCATAAGGTGGCAAATTTATGTAACAAGTACTTTATATCTGCTACTGATAGTATGGAATTGTCAGGGTCAGTAAATAATGATTTTGAATATCTGAAACTAGCATTTACAAGTAATGTCAGGTACATAAATTTTACCACAAGAAATAACTTCCACAATAAAATATTTAAAAACAAAGCATTCTAGAGGTTATGATGAAATATCAACAAAGTCAATTAAAGTGTGTTCTTGTGAATTTAGCACAATTTTAAATTATTTCTGTAACCAGTCTATTATAACTGAAACATTTCCTGATTGACTACAATATGTGGACATTAAATCTCTATTCAAGAAAGGGAATGAAAAGATACCACCAAACCACAGACAGATTTCACTTTTTCCACCATTCTTGAAAATTCTAGAAAAGGTAATGTACGAGCAGCTCTTCAACCACCTGACATATTGTCCAGAACACAGTTTAGATTTCTGAAAGGTTATGTTATCAAGAAGGTCATTTATACCAACAGTAAGAATGTACTTAAGTCATAAGATAATAAATTACAGGCATCAGTTATTTTCTGTGAATTGTCAAAGGTATTTGATTGTGTGAACCACAACATTATTTTAAGTAAATGAGAATTCCATAGTGCCATGGGCATTGCTGCAAAATGGTTCAAGTAGTACCTCTCTAACAGGAAACAAAGGTGTCAGTGTAAGGGACTAGTGAATTAAGCCATCAGTCATATCAGATTGGGACGAAATTATATGTGATGTCCCACAAGGATCCACCTTAGGGTCATTGATTTTTCTTGTATACATTAATGACCTCTGATCAGTTACACTGCCAGAAGCAGAGACGTTTTTGTATGCAGATGATACAAGTATTGTAATAAATAGCATGTCGAGCAAAGTTCTAGAAAGGTCTGCTAATAATATTTTCATGAACATTAATAAATGGTTTAAAGCCAATTAATTGACACTAAACTAAGAAAACACTCACTACATGCAGTTCGGAACATGTTAGAGGTTTCCATCCACAATATGACTAAAGTATGAAGAAGAACAGATAGAAGAGGTTTACAGTATTAAATTCCTGGGATTACAGCTTAATAATGAATTCAGATGGGAGGAGCACACCACATAACTTCAGAAATGACTTAAAAATCTCTATTTGCAGTAAAAGTGTATCATAGAAGACGTAAAAATAAATTCCATGATATTATGGGTGAAATTTGATCCTGCAAGACAACAGATTAATCTTGTGAGAAACTGTCAGCAAATGTTGTCTCATGGTGCCTAGATTTCATTACCTGAGTAATCTGATAAATGTAATTCTCATTATTTTGCTCAGTCCCATCTAAATATCAATTTAATTGAAGACTAGTCAATAATTGTGTCTAGTTTATCCATTAATATATTCCCTACACCATTAAGAATTTTCATTTTCAGTAAATGTCTGTGAAATAACTCTATGAAATAATAATAATAAACAGTTCATTCACTTATGCAGAAAGATGTCACTTATACAAGTAAAATATATGTAAATTCAAATGCCCAAATTCTTGGATGACCATTCTTTTAGGAACTTGAAGTATGCAGCTCCCTAAATGTTTAAGTAACTTTTCTACATTTGATATCTGATTTTTGTGATGAAAGCATAGAAAAAAATCTATTTACTTTCAATAATGTACATCTATTCAGTTCCACATTGAATAATATTCTGGATAGATTCCACACTTTTACACAAAGCCTTATTCAAAATACAGGGCAATGTTTGGTATGCCTCTTCAGATCTCACTTAAGGAACTATTAAAACAAACATAACACTTGGTAGATTAAAAATCATGATTACATTTATTCTGTTGTGCTTTTGTGTGTGTTCAAAATAAGTTATGATTTCATAAATAAAGCACAAGCAACAAATGAGGCCTCAGCTAGACACAATTTACACTTACTCTTGCACAAAATGTGCAGCTATAAAATATCTGCATTAAAGATACTGTTAGACAATGATCAGTTCTTTTAAAGTCACTTGAAATCATTTCTGCTCAACAATTCTCACTCTTTAAAAGAAACTTCAAAATATATACTGAAACTGCTTTGGTTGTTGCTGGGTATTAAGTACAAGGTGTGTCTGAAAACTCCAGTGAATGGTCTCAGGAAATAAGAGCTACAAACAAAATACCTTTACTGGCCTTCAAAGTAATCACCATTGGCTAGAATACACTTCTGACAACAGTTGTACAGCTGTTGGATACCGTCAGCAAACACTTCTTGTGTAATCACTCGAAGCATTGAGGTCATGCATTGTTGGATCTCCACAACTGTTGATGATCTTCAGCTTGTCTGCTATCATTCTCAAAGACAGTCACTGATCATCTGCAAGCATCCATCTCACTTGTTCAATGTTGTCTGGAACTGTGATTGTGGATGGTTGACCCGAATTTGACTGATCCTTGACATCTTCCTTTCTGTCTCTAAAGCATTTAAGCCACTCAAACTCACAATTTTCACTCACTGTTTCAACACCATACACTTGCACTAACATCCCACGGGTCTCCAATGCCTTTCTGCTTAATTTGAAACAAAACTTGATGTTAACGAGTTGCTTCATTTTGCCCTCCATTTTTGAATGACACTAGTTCTCATACTGACCCTGTTAGCTGGATCATAGTATGTACCACAGCTTCACTGCACTGCTTTGCATGATAGGGGGCACTTTTAGAAATGGCCTCAATGTGTACACGTGGCCACCTCATCCTCACCAGTGTAGTTGCACCATTCACCAAACTTTTCAGACACAACTTGTATAAGTGTAGATTTATGTTGATATAAAATCCACTCATGTGTCTATTCAACATGCAGCAAAGTACATAAATTGTCACTGTTATGTGACTTGTATACATCAGTATCAGCCATCTTTAATATAGGTGTAACTGCCTTTTCAGTAGTTTGGGATGCAACCAGCTGAAGGGGAGTGATCTGGCCTTGAAGCATTGGCCAAAATTACCTCCATATGTTGGTTGATACTGTGAATTTGTGAAAGCATGGGGAAATGATGGTCGTAAAATTTCACAGGGGCATGGAACTATGCTATATAGTTTAATGGTGATGCAATTCTCTAGAGTAAAATTTCCTGGAGGTAAAATAGTGTCTCTTGGAGAAAGAGAAAAAAAATCAATGTTCTCCATCTTACAAGGAAAGTACTTGGGCTCGAACAAAAACATATACACCAAAATTGTATGAGAGATAATGTAAAGGTCCCTTATTACACTAGTGCAAATCTCTGCAATCGTCCATTAGAGGCCTCTCTGTGTGCCATGCCACATTGCACTATGACCTGTCGGTTCGCCAGTAGGGACGGTGCAATGTGCCTCCAAAGTTGCGTTTTATGACGTTATTTGTGTGGTGAAGTGTCAGTTGGGGTGGCAATTGATAATCAGTCCTGCTAATGTATTGCGATTGATTGAGATGAAGTTACGAAGAACCCTTCTTTGTGAAGATGGTATTAGTGTAGAAGATGAATCATTCACATGCTTTCTCGTATCTGTTATGGTACAGAAATATGAGCGTAAGTTAAATACTGTTGTAACACTAACACATAATGATGATAATAGGGATGATAATGACAAACAACTCATTGCAAGCGGTAGTGATACAGTAAGTGTGGGCAGAGGCGATGGAAGCAGTGCTAGTGAATACCAACAATCTTCCAAGAAGAAGGTTAAAGTTGCAACTATCATCACGGCTTTTAATGACAATATGCTAGAGAACATGTACGATAATTATTACATAAGTTGTAGTTAAGATATCTGCATTACATATGGCATCTACAGTTACATCTACAGTACTATCTGGAGCATGATTGCAGAGTTTTGCATAAAAACGACACCCACCAACACATTGAGGTGTACATAGAGATCCTGTAAGCAAACCTTCATACAGATATGTTTGTTCGAGCCCATGTACTTTTCTTGTTAATGTGTGTAATGTTTACCCATTAGTTAGGTAGACAGATCAGCAGCTGTATGAATACAAAAAGCTTCGATAGTATATCAGTTTGAAGCAAATAAGGGAAGGCTGAAAGGTGGAAAGAATGTATGAAAAGACTTTTAAAGGAAATGAGCTTGAAGACAACATTATTGAAATGGTAGAGGAAGTAGATAAATATGAAATAGGACATATGCCAGCATGAGAATCAATGAAATAACAGTATTTGTGAAACCTTAGGAGAGCATACTATTGCAACATTACTTATTCCACATAATAAACAAGATACATGAGGTGAGAGAAATACAACAGGCTTCAAGAAGAATGCAGTAAACACAATTCAAAGCATAGTAGGTGTTGACCAATGTGAATATTACAAAACAATGTGTTTAATATACTAGAACTTTAAGGTACACATTATTTGTAAAATACTGTAATAGAAAGACTTGTAGAACTAGACCTTGGGAAAGCTCAACAGTTTCACAGAATGGTATGAGCACTCGACGAAATACTGCCCCTGTGAATTATTTTAGAAGACATACTAATGAAAGGCCAGCTTTTATTCATACTACTTGTAGATTTAGAGAAAGCTTATACTTTGTGGACTGGAATACTAAAACTGAAATTTATAGGAGACACCCTCAGGATCTCAAGGAATAGTCAATTTGGTAATGGTGTGAACTTGAGAAAAAGGGGGATGGGGGCAGTGACTGCAGTAAGCACACTCAAGTGGAGGTACAATGCACTAGTTATGCACAGATGAAGCATTTTGCAGAAGAGGGCTTAGCATGGAGAGCAACATCAATCCAGAATTAGAATGAAGATCATATCAAAAAAATACTATTCTGACATATTACATATTAAAGCAATATTTCAATCTTTGGAATGCACATATAGCTGAACTGAACATCAGATACCAAAATCAGTACCATCTGAAAGTTACTGTTGGCAAAGATGCAACATTTGACAAAATATGTAATTAAATCAATCTCTATTTATCAACATAGTTTATTTGTTTCTGACGTTTTCTTTCGAACTATTAATTATGATGTATACACTTTACTTATTTATGGTCTTTTAGCAAGACAGATCACAATACAACTTTTTATTCAATTTCTTTGTAATACAAAATGTCTACATATTTGCTAAGTCAGGACTTTGACAAACTGGTTAACAGAATGTATGTAGGGAGTGGAAAATTTACTATTACCCTACCAAAGGCTAAAAAGAAATTTGTTTTGAGAACAGAATGGAAATTTATTGACTATAAACACACTCGTATAAAGACTCATAACATGCATACTTTGGGAACACTGCAAGTTACATACTACTCTTTCAAGATATTAGTTCACTGTTCACTTCACAGAATGTAGTCACCACAGTAGCTCCCCTTCTTTGAAAAGCTATAGAGGCTACAGCTTGGATCAATGACATGTGGCATCTCATCTTACTGTAAGGACTTTGGGAGAGTGTCAAATGTGCCTGTTCACCTAAGATAAAACATCACTGGACCATTTCTTGATGGTAGTTTGGGAAGCAGGGAGTCTGGCCACCAGTTTATCAGAGATTTGAGCCACCTGAACCACTTCCCTCCTGTTGGTGCAATAGCCTGGGGTCCCAGGAATGTGAGGGCAGTTACATTTTATTTGCCTCCCAGCATGAGTGAATACTATTGTAGGACGAATCAGACCAGAGGTGGCTGCAGAAGGTGGCATTTGTTACCCAGTGCAGAGGGACATAGCTGTGGTGGTCATCAAGAGACTGAGTTCATCTTGACAAGTATAAATGTAGGTTGGTTTCAGCTTTTCAACTGACACTGTTTCATTGCTGCCTCCATTGTGGATGATGAGAAGTGCTGGATCATCTTCAGATCACTTCCTATGGTCCAGAATATAGGAAAGTGAGAGGGGTATGAAGAACTTTATAACACAGCCATATACATGTGGATTTGTGTAATTTGTTGTAGATGACCTGAGCACTTTGCCCATGATGTTTGCGGGTTCTATGACTGTGTGCTGTTCTAGTTTTGGAGAAAGACAGGGTGATCTCTAGGTATCAGTACTGTTTACAGGTCAAGCAAGGACCATGGCAGTATATCAGTCCATGACTCTTTGTGGCACATGAGAAAAGATTTGAGAGATCAATGCATATTTTCAACCTGTCATTGCTGTCACTGTGGTAGCTTATGGTACAAACGTGATGACTACTGCACAAGATGAATAGCTGGTTAAATGGTGATCCATCGAACATATGACAATTGTCTGTTATGATGGTAAGAGAAATGGCATGGCAAGAGAACTTGGTCACCAAAAACAATTTTTGAAGTAATTTTTTTAATTATACTTACAAGATTGTTTTAAATTATTTAGAAGCTAGTTTTTTATTTTTGTAGTTCATAACTGATTATGAAAATTATGCTAGTAAAAACAAACATCATGTTTGCACGTGTAAAATTTTTCTAGTGATTAAGAGACAATAAACATGAAGCAGCAAAGAAGTATAGTAACATATATAGGCTATTGCTACTATTGGTGTCAGTTATGAATAAGTAACTGCAACAGAGTCACTAACACAAGTACATTATTACTAATTAAGCTAAACTCATCATATCACCTTAGGCCTTTTGTACTTATGGCTGTAGGAATGATACAGACTCTAGCATTTCAGTTATGTAAGATCATTTTCTTTGCAGTTTCATATTGTAGTATGGTACTGATTTTGATCTCACAACATACAGAGGGCTTTTTTCTTACTTTTACAACAAATACCACCATCATTAACTGAAAAAGAACAGATGATAGATAAATATTTGTATTTGACCTCTTATTGTGATTTCCTAATTCTTGATCAAAACAGGTATTAAGGCTTGTACAAATATTAGTAATTCACTAATTTTAGTAACATGTATGGATGTCATATTGAAAGTGTTCAACAAATGACACTAAAGAACTCTGGTAAACCAATCACAGTTCAGCTCTTTGTTGAAAATAGTAGAGAAACTAAAATTTTGTGACCTCATTTTGTAACTAGTCACTGAATCATTCTTGATGAAAATTTCAACACCTTATATTATCAAAATGTTTTCACTAGGAACAACAACACATAACTTGTAAATAAACTGAACCACACTTATTGCCTAGTTTCACAAAACTTTATTTTATTTTGCACAGGCTAGGTTGTGGGTTATGAGACCATTTTCTAGTAGCTCAACGTGCAACGTACTAGCAAATGTGCACATAACCCAAAAGCTAGGTTATGCAAAATAAAATAGTTTTATGGGGAACGGGATTATTGGTTAGGTACCGAATAACGTTCCACATTTAACTTTAGCAAAACACATGTATTAGGTAATGTATACATCAGTACAGTTAGAGCATAAAAACACAACTGAACATGGCACGGTGGCCGTTACAGGAAGTCCTGTCCAAAGAAGCTAAGCGGCAGATTCACTGTTCGGTGAAGGTCGACTTACGGGTCAATCTCTGCCACACAGCCCCCCCTTTGCAGTATGGAGTACTGCTAATGAGAGTGTGGAAGGGGGGGGCGGTGGTGGCGGTGTGGTGTCCTCGAGGTTAAGGACGTGCAGCTCCTCAGCATCAGGCAGCAGAGGATTGGTGCAGGTTGGTCGAGGGGGCCACCCTACCTCGTAGTCGGTGAAGTGATGTGGGTGACGGAGGCTAAGGCCGATGCGGGAGTGAGACGGTCAAGGAGCACACAGAAACCTGATTATAACCTTGCCTGATGGGCACACAAATGCCTTCACATGTTTGGCTGCCATCCCTTGAGGCAGTGAGAAACGTCACACAACCCATTGGAATGGGAGGGAGCTTCTGTCACACTCATACACTAACACCACGAAGACTGCACGCTGTTGCACCGTAACAGACACGTTTGTGATGTCCTCTGCTGGGACGTCAGTTGAGGCTGCCACACACGTCTCATCACACGTGAAAACCACTGGATCGTCTGCATCAGGGAAACCTAAGAGGGGGGAAGGTTCTGGCGACACTGCAGGAGTGTGAGCTAGCGTGGGAGTGGCAGATGCAAGCTGATTGCTGTGCTGGCTTGGGTTAGGGCGTTGGCTACCTGATGGACCACGTGAATTGAGGTTGGAAAGAGAGCTCAGGGATAAGGAGGGGGTCGGGAGCGGCTCGAGGAATGTGCTCGACTGGGAGCGGGAAGAGTTGAACCCTCGAAAAGGTGAGGCATCTGAAGTGTCAATTGACTGCCGGCCCAGGTTGTGTGCAAGGCTGTCGTCAGGGTGATGTGGAGGCAGTGGCGCGTCGTCGGTGGGCGATAATGGTGGTGGGTTGAGCTCCACGAATGCAGGTTTTATTCTGTGGTGGGAAACTGTGGTGACACAGTCATCAATCAGGATATCCATAGTTTGTTCCTTAGCCGATACCACCCGATAAGGGCCAGTGTATGGCACCTGGAGGGGGGGCTTGACAGTGTCGTCACGTAAGAAAACAAACTTGCAAGCCGCCAGGGTGCGAGGCTCGTATGTGCGGCGAGGGGTGTGACTAGCAGGAGGTCTGAGCAGTGGGTCCTCACTCTCTCTACCAGGTTAGGTAGTTCCTCGATGAGGGGGAGAGGGGAGGGCACGACAAGCTCACCGGGGAGCACCAGCTTCTGGCCAAAGATGAACCATTTAAATATTCCTTGAAAGTAGCTTGGAGTCCAAGCAGAATGAGTGGCAGAGCTCCTGTCCACATGTTGCCATGGCAACGAAGAGAGGCATTTAGGGATCTATGCCATCTCTCAACCAAACCATTGCTTTGAGGGTGTAGGCCATGGTGTGTACTTTATTAATGCCACACAGTTGGCATAGATGGGAGAACAAATTCGACTCAAACTGCTGACCCCGGTCTGTGGTAATAACAGCTGGACACCCGAACCTGGCAATCCAATAGGCTAGAAAAGTGCGTGCCACTGTTTCTGCTGTCATGTTTGTGATAGGGGCAGCTTCGACCCAGCGGGTAGTTCTGTCTATCATAGAGAGGATATAACGGAACTCGTCAGAGGGTGGGAGGGGGCCAACAATGTCCATGTGAATGTGCTGAAACCTACCCTTAGGCACGGGGAATGATTCAAGAGGGGGTGATGTGTGTCTATTGATTTTGCAGTGTTGGCATTGTAAATATGTTTTTGCCCATATCTGACAGTCCCGCCGGACATTGCGCCAAACGAAACATTCTGTTACCAGCCTAGTAGAGGCACGAATACCGGGGTGTGCAAGGTTGTGAAGGGAATTAAAGACATCACGATGTAGTGAATTGGATATGAATGGATGAAGGGTCTCCAATGACTCATCGCACCACACCTCTCCATTGACACCTGGGAAGGAGGCCCGCACTAGCTTAAGTGACGAACTATGGTCGGAGATAGAGGCCATTGTGTCTTCATCAGCTGACTGGAGGGTGGCAAGGTTTGAAAAATCGAGTAATGTGGAAACTGCACTGACGCGTGACAAAAAATGTGCAACCACATTGTCTGCACCCTTGATATATCGCACATCTGTTGTGAATTGTGATATGAAATCAAGGTGTCTGAAGCGCCGCGGCAGAGGGTCTGCAGGAGGGTTTTTTATTGCTGCTGCGAGTGGTTTGTGGTCAGTGAGTATATAAAAGTTTCTACTGTCTAGTTCCACTCTGAAACGTTTGATGGCTTTGTATACAGCCAATAATTCACGGTCAAAAGCGGAGTATTTTCTTTGTGCCCCATTCAGTTTTTTGGAGAAGAAACGAAGTGGGAAGGTGGTGGTGTTCACTGTCTGACTGAGAACTGCACCTACAGCTGTGTCACTAGCATCTGTGGTTATGAAAAGTTCTGCCTCAGAGTGAGGATGTGCAATCGTGACAGCGTTGGCGAGAAGTTCCTTAGGTTTGTGAAATGCTTCCTCCATGTCTGAGTTCCAAGGAACAGGGTGTGTACCAGAAGTATTTGGGCCTGTTAGAGCATCTGTGAGCGGGGCCTGAACTTGGGCAGCGGCCGGTAAATGGTTTCTGTAATTGTTAATTGTGTCTAAAAAAAAGGCGAAGCTCCTTGTACGTGGAGGGGCGTTGCATGTCCAGGACTGGGGTGACTTTGTCTTTCGGCGGGGAGATACCTGTCGCAGAAACGGTGAAGCCTAAAAAAACGACTGTCGGCTGGTGCAGCTGAAGTTTTTTTGAGTTCTGTTCAATGCTGGTCTTTCCGAGTGTCTCCACTACTACTTGCACATGTCTTTTATTATCTTCGAGTGAGGGGCTGAAGATTAAAATGTCATCAAGGTAACAAAGCAAAAGTCTAAATTAAAGAGTGTACCTGGTTAATAAACCTCTGCCAAGTTTGGGCGGCATTCTTTAATCCGAATGGCATGCATCGAAATTGAAACAGTCCGAAGTGGGTGGTAATTGCTGTTTTTTCCACGTCCTCTGGTGCCATAGGGATTTGGTGGTGTGCTCGCTTGCAGACGACTACTGAGAAGAATGTTGTGCCTGCCAGTGCATGCGTGAAATCCACAATGTTTGGTACCGGATATTTGTCCATAATGGTTTGTGCATTTAAACTTCTGTAGTCACCGCATCGAACCATCACTTATGGGCACGAAATGAATAGGTGTCAACCAGCAACCAGACGACGGTTCAAGTATGCCAATGTTCAAAAGTTCGTCTGTCTGCTCCCTCGCTATTTTCATGCATTCTGGCATAAGGCGGCATGGCTTACTGGAAGTCCTGTCCAAAGAAGCTAAGCGGCAGATTAACTGTTCGGTGAAGGTCGATTTATGGGTCGATCTCCACCACAGTTTCATGAAACAAGGCAATAAGTTTGGTTCAGTTTATTTCATTGAAATTGTTTCACCAAGAACTGATGGTGGAATCAATCAATATGAACATAGCTTGCAGTTAGATACAATGTCGTTGAGCAGTCAATATGTATCAGAAATTTGTATTATTCTCATGTAGACAGGACATGGCAACTTGGAAGACTACATGGATATGGCTCCTCTGTGTGAAAGTTTAAGGTGCCTGCACAACCTTTTTCTTTCTTGCACTTTACCACAATGTAATTCATTTGTCACATCTTTTTTGTAGTTGCTTCAGCACAAAAATATGGTTACATAGTTGATTTTTCATGTGATCATAATATTTATTAGTTATGGCTTCAACAATGAGAAATAAAAGAGAATGAGTTAAAAATTAAAAGAAATTACACATAAAGCAGAAAAGATTAACATTAAGGAATGTGGTAAGAAGAAGAGAAATTTAAATGGTATTAATGGGATATCCAAAGGAGAAACATTGGTAGAGGGTTTAAATCTTTACAGATGTAAATCTCACTTTATCATAATGTTTGTATTCAAAAGACTGTTGCATGTATGTGATGGACAGTGTAGCTGTACTGGTCCTATGGATACAGGAACTGACAGTCCATAAAATGCTGACATTTATCTTTATTTCTTTATTACAGAGATTTTAACTTATGTAGTGGTTTTTTTGCTCACACTGGTACCTTTCAAGTATTTTGTAGCTTTATAGTGAGTCAGTTGTTGTTCCATTGTATCTCACACATTCCCAATTGGAGACGAGTCCAGAGATTGTGCTGTCCTGGGAAGTTGCAGAGTTTCACATAATATGGAAGGGTGAGCATTATCCTCTCAGAACAACACATCATCTCCCTGCTGCGAGAATGGCAAAAGACAGGGACTTACTACCAATCTGCACGTATTGAGTGCGGTCAGCATTCCTACCGCAAACAGCGAAGGTGAACGAGGGTCATACCTTATCGAACCCTGGACCTGAAGGACCTGAGAAGGGCTGATGTGTCTCGGAAGAATGTACTCTACGAGCCAGAGGATATCGAGTATACGTCGTACATACGAACGACCGTCACTCATGTGTCGGCAGAATCTAACTTTGTCACTGAAGACCTCAGCCTGCCGGTCGATCTCCAAAGTGATCCTCTGACAACATCACTCGAGTTGTGCACGTCAATGCTGTGATGTGATTGCAGATGTGGTTCCACTGCTAGTTACTAGTTGGCAGCAGTTCGTGTTGACACTTCTGGGCTTACAAAGCACCTAACCTGTGCAGTATTATCTGTCACTGGTACCCTTAAATTACAACCAACTTGGCAGCAGTCTGTGCTGCGTGGACATCCAGTGGATCTGGGAATGTAAATGTGATTGTCACAGCTAGCATCACACGCAGCATGTCCACCTTGTGTGGCACGTCTCTGAGAGGACGTCCTGCCACTCGGAGGGACACAGTTAGACCCCTTTCAGTCTTGCTCAGTTGGCTGTGCATCTGTGTGGCATAGTGGTTTGACAGCTGTGTCATTACACTACCTGAAACTGTTATCAGTACATCTGCTATTGGCAAGTTACATCTACCATCGACTGATCAAAATTGATGGCTTTGTCTTTTTGTTTTCCTGCAGCATTTGTGATCCTGCAACTATTATCAATCAACACACAAGGGAATTTTTACAATTTTAGCTACCAGTGGCCATTGAAATAAATAAATGTGGAAAGTTGAAAATTTGTGCTTAGCTGTGATTACTAGGTAGACTATATAATGAAAAAATCTGATGCATTCTGAGTTTTGAGAAAATGCTCCTCATTTATTGAGGTGATGTGGACAGAATTTTTTTGCTAACAGCATTGTTGAATTTGGGCTTTTAAGACTGCTTTTATGAAAAATCATAAGTTAAGAAACAATATTTGTCATCCATAAATAAATCAAAACATCTGTAGATTGGGAGAACATGAAATTAATGTACTCTAAAAGAAAACATATATTTGAGGCTAGCTTTGTCAGTATAGTGTATCAGTAAAGGATACAATTCATATTGGTGTATTATCTTGTAAGCATTAATGTGATGGATGTTATAGATTTAATTTAAGCAGTAGGAGCACTGTTGTCACATCATATGAGAAGGTGGCCCTTTCAGCTGGTAAGGGAATGACGCTCATGTGTATGCAAAGGTTGCCTGTGACTTTTTTAAGATGCGATAAGGAATGTACAGTATATAATCACAGAAGTGACAAATGGAGAATTGTACTAAAGATCAGTTAGGGTGCAAATACAAAAATTCATTGACACAAGTGACTTTTATAAAGGGTGAATTGTTTTTAAGCAGCTTTTTACATGCTGCTGCATGGAGTATCCATGAAAACTGGTTTAATGTTAGTTAAACCCAAGTAAATAACTAGGTGTTAGACTTCTATGTCTACTCTGTAAACACAATAGACAGTGATAAGTGGCAGGTAAGATGACAGGGTACAATGATAGTGTAACCACAAGTGAGTTTCAGACACTGTTCAGTGCACAGTGCTAAAGTTGGGGTTCCATGGCACAATATTCCAGATAAGCAATAACGACTGCAGTAGGTAATGAATCATCAAGATTTGACTGTGTGTCAAATAATACATGTCACCTGGTCAGATGAATCATGTTACACCACATAGGTCATCACACCGGGATACACTGTAGTCGTTGTGAACAATTCCATGAAATATGTGCCACACGTTTGATACTGCCCAGTGGATAAAGAAAGAGGGATGCAATGTACTGGGTCATAGCTCATTGCCTCTTGAAGTTGTCGTAGATTGGCACTCTCAGTAATGACTGGCTGAAATTCAATGGGGCAAAACCAATCCATTACACATAATGTAGGTGACACATAGAGTTGCAGTTCATTGACACATTAAAGAATTATCAGTGCCCAGTTGTCCCCATTTATGGCCTACATACAAATCCTGTCAATAATAGTTACCACAACCCAGTATGCAAATCCACAAGTCAATAATACAAATTTTCACAGTTCGTGTGTGGAATACAGAAGTCCGAGGTTTACGTTTGAGTGTGACACAAATATGAAGGATTAATAACTGTAGATACACTTTCTACATGCTTAACATTGAAGAACTTTTACGTAATTGTTCAAAATTAAAGTTCAAAGTGTTGTGTCTCAAATATATATGTTACCACCCCTCCCCCTCCCAGGGAGCTCATGGTTCTTTCATGAGTATGTGTTTGGTGAGCATGGGCCCCCGAGCTAATGAAGTCTTTCTTCCTCCCTGGAATGACTTTCCTTCCCCTTCCCCTCCTTTCCTATCCTCACTCCTTCTCCTACCCACCAGAGTACGAATAACCTTAGCAGTTTGGTCCCCTTATCCCAAACAACCAACGAACATCATGTTAGATGACTGGACACAATAATCATTACTGGCGTGGATTGTGCTTCCTACCACAGATGTAAGAAGACTCATTTACATGGTGTGAAAGCATTCTATTTCTATCATCCAAACAATCACACTGAAAATTAGGTATTGTTAATTATGTACATTAAATTGATTATAATCGAAAAGTCCACCCCCATGAACCACAGACATTGCCGAGGTCAGGTGGCTTGCGTGCCTCAACGATGCAGATAGCCTTACCGTAAGTGCAACCATACCAGAGGGGTATCTGTGGAGAGGCCACACAAACGTGTGGTTCCTGAAGAGGGGCAGCAGCCTTTTCAGTAGTTACTGGGGCAACCGTCTGGATGATTGACTGAGCTGGCCTTGTAACATCAGCTAATGTGGCTAGGCCATGCAGTTACTGCGAACGGCTGAAAGCAAGGGGAAACTACAGCCGTTACTTTTCCCGAGGACATGCAGCTCTACTGTATGAAAATATGATGATGGCATCCTCTAGGGTAAAATATTCCAGAGGTCAAATAGTCCCCTATTCGGATCTCCGGGCGGGGACTACTCAGGAGGATGTTGTCATCAGGAAACACAATACTGGCATTCTACGGATCTGAGCGTGGAATGTTAGATCCCTTAATCGGGTAGGAAAATTAGAAAATTTCTCCCATGAACCACAGACATTGCCGAGGTGGGGTGGCTTGCGTGCCTCAACGATACAGATAGCCGTACTGTAGGTGCAACCACAGCGGAGGGGTATCTGTGGAGAGGCCAGACAAACGTGTGGTTCCTGAAGAGGGGCAGCAGCCTTTTCAGTAGTTACAGGGGCAACAGTCTGGATGATTGACTGAGCTTTGCCACACAGCTACTACGAACGGCTGAAAGCAAGGGAAACTACAGCCGTTACCTTTCCCGAGGACATGCAGCTCTACTGTATGAACATATGATGAAGGCATCCTCTCGGGTAAAATATTCCGGAGGTAAAATAGTCCCCCATTCAGATCTCCGGGCGGGGACTACTCAGGAGAATGTGATCATCAGGAAAGACAATACTGGCATTCTACGGGTTGGAGTGTGGAATGTTAGATCCCTTAATCGAGTAGGAAAATTAGAAAATTTAAAAAGGGAAATGGATAGGCTGAAGTTAGATATAGTGGGGATTAGTGAAGTTCGGTGGCAGGATGAACAGGATTTCTGGTCAGGTGAGTACAGGATTATAAATACAAAATCAATTGGGGGTATCACAGGAGTAGGATTGATAATGAATAAGAAAATAGGAATGCGGGTAAACTACTATGACCGGCACAGTGATCCCATTATCATTGTCAAGATAGATACGAAGCCAACACTGACAACAGTAGTACAGGTTTATATACCAACTAGCTCTGCTGATGATGAGGAAATCGAAGAAATATATGAGGCGCTACAGGAAATTATTCAGACAGTTAAGGGAGAGGAAAACTTAATTGTTATGGGAGACTGGAATTCGGTAGTAGGACAAGGAAGGGAAGGGAGGATAGTAGGTGAATATGGTCTGGGCAAAAGGAATGAAAGAGGAAGCCACCTGGTAGAATTTTGCGCAGAACATAATTTAGTTATAACAAACACGTGGTTCAAGAATCACAAAAGAAGGTTGTATACGTGGAAGAGACCAGGAGACACTGGAAGGTTTCAGATAGATTTTATAATGGTAAGACATAGATTTCGGAACCAGGTTCTACAGTGTAAGACATACCCAGGGGCAGATATAGACTCTGACCATAACTTGTTGGTTATGAACTGTAGGCTGAAACTAAAGAAATTACAAAAATAAGGAGATGGGACCTGGATAAATTGAAGGAACTTGAGGTTCTTAAGAATTTCAGAGGGAGCTTTAGGCAACAATTGACAGAAACAGGGGAAAATAAAACAGTAGAGGAGGAATGGGTAAAATTGAGAGATGAAATAGTGAAGGTAGCATAGGACAAAATAGGTAGGAAGGAAAGGCCTACAAAAAATCCTTGGATATCACAGGAGATACTAAATTTAATCGATGAAAGGAGAAAATATAAAAATGCAGTTAATGAAACAGGCAAAATGGAGTACAGACGACTAAGAAATGAGATTGACAGGAAGTGCAAAATGGCTAAGCAGGAGTGGCTAGAAGGCAAATGCAAGGATGTAGAAGAATGTATAAATAGGGGAAAAATAGATACAGCCTACAGGAAAATAATGAATATCAAGGACACTGATGGAAAACCAGTTCTCAGCAAAGAAGGGAAAGCTGAAAGGTGGAAAGAGTATATAGACGGGCTCTACAAAGGAAACAAACTTCGAGGCAATATTGTAGGAAGGGAAGAGGATGAAGATGACGATGAAATAGGAGATACTGTACTGAGAGAAGAATTTGACAGAGCCCTGAAAGGCCTAAGTTGCAACAAGGCCCCTGAAGTAGATGATATTCCCTCAGAGCTACTGAAGTCTCTGGGAGAACCAGCCATGACAAAATTGTTTCACCTGGTGTGTAAGATGTATGAGAGAGGTGAAATACCCTCAGACTTTAAGAAAAATGTTATAATCCCCATCCCTAAGAAAGCAGGTGCAGACAGGTGTGAAAACTACAGAACCATCAGTTTAAAAAGTCATGGTTGCAAAATATTAATGCGAATTATATACAGAAGGATGGAAAATCTGGTAGAAGCCGACCTCGGGGAAGATCAGTTTGGGTTCAGGAGAAATGTAGGAACTCCGGAAGCAATACTCACTTTACGGCTTATCCTAGAAGATAGATTAAGGAAAGGCAAACCTACATTTCTAGCTTTTGTAGATTTGGAGAAGGCTTTTGACAATGTTGATTGGAATAAACTCTTTCAAGTTCTGAAGCAAGCAGGAGTAAAATATAGGGAACGTAAGGTTATTTACAACTTGTACAAAAACCAGACAGCGGTTGTCAGAGTTGAAGGGCATGAAAGGGATGCAGTGGTTGGAAAGGGAGTAAGACAGGGTTGTAGTCTTTCTCCATTGTTGTTCAATTTGTACATTGAGCAAACTATAAAGGAAAGCAAGGAGAAATTTGGAGAAGGAATTAAAGTTCAGGGTGAAGAATTAAAAACATTGCGTTTTGCCGACAACATAGTAATTCTGTCAGATACAGCAAAGGACCTGGAAGAGCAATTGAACGGAATGGACAGTGTGCTGAAAGGTGCATATAAGATGAACATTAACAAGAGCAAAACTAGGGTAATGGAGTGCAGTGTAAGAAAATCAGGTGATGCTGAAGGAAATAGATTGGGAAACGAAGCAATAAAGGAGGTAGATGAGTTTTGTTACTTGGGCAGTAAAATAAAAAATGATGGTCGCAGTACAGTCCTACAACATCGTCTCTAAGTTCATTTCCTTTGTAGAGCTGCTCTATCTACTCTTTCCACCTTTCAGCTTTCCCTTCTTTGCTGAGAACTGGTTTCCCATCTGAGTTCTTGATATTCGTAGAGTAGCTTTTCTTGTCCCCAAATGTCTCTTTTATTTTCCTGTAGGCGGTATCTACTTTTCCCCTTCTTATACATTCTACAGATTTGCATTTGGCTTCTAGCCACTCCTGCTTAGCCATTTTGCACTTCCTGTCAATCTCATTTTTTAGTTGTCTGTACTCCATTTTGCCTGTTTCATTTACTGCATTTTTATATTTTCTCCTTTCATCAATTAAATTTAGTATTTCCTGTGATATCCAAGGATTTTTTGTAGGTCCTGCTTTTCTACCTATTTTGTCCTCTTCTGCCTTGACTATTTCATCTCTCAATGCTACCCATTTCTCTTCTACTGTTTTATTTCCCCCTGTTTCTGTCAATTGTTGCCTAAATCTCCCTCTGAAATTCTCCAGAACTTCACTTTCCTTCAATTTATCTAAGTCCCATCTTTTTATTTTCCTACCTTTCTGCAGTTTTTTCAGTTTCAGCCTACAGTTCATGACTAACAAGTTATGGTCAGAGTCTATATCTGCCCCTGGGTACGTCTTACAGTTTATCACCTGGTTCCAGAATCTATGTTTTACCATAGGTACTGAACAGAATTGGGGAGAAAAGGAATTTCTGGCATACCTTGACTAAAAGAAGGGACAGATTGGTAGGACACATTCTTAGACATCAAGGAATTGTGAATTTAGCGTTGGAGGGAAGTGTATGGGGAAAAAATCGCAGGGGAAGACCAAGAGATGGATACAGTAAGCAGATTCAGACAGATGTAGGTTGTCGCTCTTATGTGGAGATGAAGAGGCTTGCTCAGGATAGGGTATTGTGGAGAGCTGCATCAAACCAGTCTCCGGACTGAAGACTACAACACAAACACAAAAATGGAAATGGATAGGTTGAGGTTAGATATAGTGGGGATTAGTGAAGTTCGGTGGCAGGATGAACAGGATTTCTGGTCAGGTGAGTACAGGATTATAAATACAAAATCAGTTGGGGGTATCACAGGAGTAGGACTAATAATTAATAAGAAAATAGGAATGCGGGTAAACTACTATGAGCAGCACAGTGATCGCATTATCATTGTCAAGATAGATACGAAGCCAACACCAACAACAGTAGTACAGGTTTATATCCCAACTAGCTCTGCCGATGATGAGGAGATCGAAGAAATATATGAGTAGTTAAAGGAAATTATTCAGACAGTTACGGGAGAGGAAAACTTAATTGTGATGGGAGACTGGAATTCAGTAGTAGGAAAAGGAAGAGAAGGAAAAATAGTAGGTGAATATGGACTGGGCAGAAGGAATGAAAGAGGAAGTCGCCTGGTAGAATTTTGCATGGAACATGATTTAATCGTAACAAACACGTGGATTAAGAATCACAAAAGAAGGCTGTATACGTGGAAGAGACCAGGAGACACCAGAAGGTATCAGATAGATTTTATAATGGTACAACATAGATTCTGGAACCAGGTGATAAACTGTAAGACGTACCCAGGGGCAGATATAGACTCTGACCATAACTTGTTAGTCATGAACTGTAGGCTGAAACTGAAAAAACTGCAGAAAGGTAGGAAAATAAATAGATGGGATTAGATAAATTGAAGGAAAATGAAGTTCTGGAGAATTTCAGAGGGAGATTTAGGCAACAATTGACAGAAACAGGGGGAAATAAAACAGTAGAAGAGAAATGGGTAGCATTGAGAGATGAAATAGTCAAGGCAGAAGAGGACAAAATAGGTAGAAAAGCAGGACCTACAAAAAATCCTTGGATATCACAGGAAATACTAAATTTAATTGATGAAAGGAGGAAATATAAAAATGCAGTAAATGAAACAGGCAAAATGGAGTACAGACAACTAAAAAATGAGATTGACAGGAAGTGCAAAATGGCTAAGCAGGAGTGGCTAGAAGCCAAATGCAAATCTGTAGAATGTATAAGAAGGGGAAAAGTAGATACCGCCTACAGGAAAATAAAAGAGACATTTGGGGACAAGAAAAGCTACTCTACGAATATCAAGAACTCAGATGGGAAACCAGTTCTCAGCAAAGAAGGGAAAGCTGAAAGGTGGAAAGAGTAGATAGAGCAGCTCTACAAAGGAAATGAACTTAGAGACGATGTTGTAGGAAGGGAAGAGGAAGTAGATCAAGATGAAATAGGAGATACTATACTGAGAGATGAATTTGACAGAGCCCTGAAAGACCTAGGTCGGAACAAGGCCCCAGGAGTAGATAACATACCTTTAGAGCTACTAAAGTCTCTGGGAGAGCCAACCATGACAAAACTATTTGAACTGGTGTGTAGGATGTATGAGACAGGCGAAATACCCCCAGACTTTAAGAAAAATGTAATAATCCCGATTACAAAGAAAGCAGGCGCAGACAGGTGTGAAAAGTACAGAACCATCAGTTTGATAAGTCATGGTTGCAAAATTATAACACAAATTATCTACAGGAGAGTGGAAAAGCTGGTAGAAGCTGACCTTGGGGAAGATCAGTTTGGATTCAGGAGGAACGTAGGAACCCGAGAGGCAATACTCACTTTACGTCTTATCTTAGAAAATAGATTAAGAAAACCTACATTTTTAGCTTTTGTAGATTTGGAGAAAGCTTTTGACAATGTTGACTGGAATACACTCTTTCAAATTCTGAAGTCAGCAGGGGTAAAATACAGGGAGAATTTTTTACAACTTGTACAAAAGCCAGACCGCAGTTATTAGACTCAAAGGGCATGAAAGGGTAGCATCAGTTGGGAAGGGAGCAAGACAGGGTTGTAGCCTTTCTCCAATGTTGTTCAATTTGTACATTGAGCAAGCTATAAAGGAAAGCAAGGAGAAATTTTGTGCAGGAATTAAAGTTCAGGGGGAAGAATTAAAAACATTGCGTTTTGCCAAAGACATAGTAATTCTGTCAGATACAACAAAGGACCTGGAAGATCAATTGAACGGAATGGACAATGTGCTGAAAGGTGCTTGTAAGATGAACATTAACAAAAGCAAAACTAGGGTAATGGAGTGCAGTCTAAGAAAATCGGGTGATGCTGAAGGAATTAGATTAGGTAACGAAACAATAAAGGATGTAGATGAGTTTTGTTACTTGGACAGTAAAATAACAACTGATGGTCGCAGTACAGAGGATATAAAATGCAGAATGGCAATGGGAAGAAAAGCATTTTTGAAAAAGAGAAATTTGCTAACATCGAATATTAATTTTAGTGTAAGGAAGTCTTTTCTGAAGGCATTTGTATGGGAGTGAAACATCGACAATAAGCTGTGCAGACAGGAAGAGGATAGAGGCTTTTGAAATGTGGTGCTACAGAAGAATGCTGAAGATTGGGTGGGTAGATCGCATAACTAATGAAGAGGTACTGAACAGAAATGGTGAGAAAAGGAATTTTTGGCATACCCTGACTAAAAGAAGGGATTGCTTGGTAGGACACATTCTTAGACATCAAGGAATCGTAAATTTAGCATTGGAGGGAAGTGTGTGGGGTAAAAATCGTAGAGGGAGACTAAGAAATGCATATAGTAAACAGATTCAAGTGGGTGTGGGTTGTCGTTCTTATGAGGAGATGAAAAGGCTTGCTCAGGATAGGGTATTGTGGAGAGCTGCATCAAACCAGTCTCCGGACTGAAGACCATAACAACAACAATCAAAAAGTTAACAATTACACTTAATTGGATATAGCAAAAGATAGCATAAATAATACTGAGTATATTGATATAAGACTCTGTTATGTTAATAGTATTTCATATCAAAATATAATTTAACAATACTTTCATAATACATGGTAATTATACAGGAACTAATGAGGCCAGAACTTTCCTAATGTTAATTGTGAAACTTAATAATACGTAATTTAATATTATGAGAAAAGAATGTAATTAGTTTTATCAGAGATACCAATTAGCCTAATACATAATCTACAACCATACGCCTCATGCATGAACTAATTAATATTTGCAAATTAAACTGACTTCTGTGATGTCAAATACTAGAAAATAACATTCATCTAGTCATGTTAGAAAAAGAATAACAATAGTTTTGGAAAAGAAAATAATAATAGACTAATTACAGTCATACTTATTATCATTATCATTATTATTATTATTATTATTATTATGCAACACTGTTATCGGGAAGTGCAGTAATACAAGCAGATAGGAATAAATCCCAACATGCTTTGTTATAAGGTGGTCTTAAAAGTTCTTAGCTTGATGGTATAAATGGCAATTTAGGTTTTGAAAAATCATTTATTTTTCAACACAATCTCCTTTAAAATTAACACATTTCATCCAGTAATGTTCCAGAGCCATTATTTTGTTTCTATAGTGTCCTGCTGGAAGTGCTGAAATCATCAACCTACAGCTGCAATCACTTGTTGAATGGATGAAAAATGTTGACTAGTAAGGAATATTTTGAGTTTTAGAGAGAGCTGGAAGGATGAGGGATCCAAATACACAGAAAGGTGCAGCAGCTCTTTATAGTGCAAATCCTTCAATTTTTCAATCATCAAGACATTCCTTGGAGCAAGTGCTTTCTCTTGATGAAAACTGATTTTCTCTTCTGCAAGCCAGGTCTGTTTTCATTCAATTATGCCCACAGTTTCATTACAAGGTTAGAATAGAATTCTTGAGTTATTGCTTTATCTTTCTCAAGATAGTCAATCAGCAGAATTCCTTGTTTTAGCCATGGGCTGTTTCCAAGGCACTTCTGTGTGTGCTTGATGCAGTGGACCTCTGTTGAAGTTCAAATTTCTCTTATTGTGAAATGTTGGTCCTTTAAACTTTCTCAGTAATGTACCTTGGAAAGAATGTCACCTTCTTTACATGTATTACCATTTGAGTTCCGGTTCGGTCCCATAACTCACTCACTGACTACCATCCAGGGGCCCCGGATTCGATTTCCAGCAGGGGGGTGGGTGTTAGGTCGTCCTCATCATCATTGACACGCAAGTTGCCCAAGTGGCATCAAGTAAAAGGACTTGCACTTGGTGGCTGAACAATTCCAGATGGAATCTCCCAGCCAAAAATGCCATACAATCATTTCACTTCATTTGAGTTCCTGAAGCATATACACAATACTCACATGTTGATTGAATCTACTAGGCTTGTATTAGAATAGCTTCAATGTCTTCCATGAAACCAACTTGGTGGGGATCCCAAATATTCAAGCAGTACTGAAGAATAGGTTGCACTAGTGTTCAACACACAGTCCCTTTTACAGATGAACAACTCTTTCCTAAAGTTCTCCCAATAATTCAGAGTTGACCATTCATCATTCAACTTCCTTGCACTATCTATAAATACTAATTACATTTTGTAACCCCCCCCCCCTCCCCCCCGGGGGCTCACGGTTCTTTCATGAGTACGTATGTGGCAAGCATGGGGCCACTAGCTAAGGTAGTCTTTCTTCCTTCTTTCTTCCCTGGACTGCATTTCCTTTATCTTCCTGTCCTTTCCTATCCTCACTCCTTCTTCTCCCCACTGATGACCCTAGCAGTTTGGTCCCCTTGTCCCAAACAAACAAACAATAATCCATTGTGTATAACTCTGCAGTGTTATTTCTATATATTGAATCAATGTGACTGTGTAAGTAGCACACTACTAATGTCGTATTTGAATGTCATGGGATTCTTTTTCCTAGTCATTTGTAGTAATTTACATTTTTCTACAATTAGAGCTAGCTGCCATTCATAACATTGACTAGATAGTTTTGTAAGTCATCTTGTATCATGCTACAGTCACTCAATAATGACACCTTCCTGTACATCACAGCATCATCTGCAAACATCTGATCATTTATGTAGATAGCAAATAATAATGGACTTATCATACTTCCCTGGGGCACTCCTGGCAATACTGTTACTATGATGAATTCTCACCATTGGGGACAACATACTCAGTTCTATTATCTAAGAAATCTTCCAGCCACTTAAATATCTGTGAAGTTATCCCATATGCTCATACCCGTGTAATCAGTCTGTAGTGGGGCAGCATGCCAAATGGTTTTCAGAAATCAAGGACTATGAAGTCTGCCTCTTGCCCTGTATCCATGTCTCATAAGATATAATTTGAGAAAAGAGCAAACTGAGTTTCATATGAATGATGATTTTTAAAATAATGCTGATATATGTACAGATTTTCTGTCTCAATAGAATTTATTATACTCAAACTGAGAATATGTTCAATAATTCTGCAGAAGACCAACACTAAGGATATTGGTCTCTATTTTACTGGTCTGTTCTTTTACCCTTCTTATATACTGGAGTCACCTATGCTTTAGTCCAGTCACTTAGGAATTTGTGCTGGCCAAGAGATTCACAATATATGCAAGATAAGTGAGTGGCTTATGCTGTAGATTTCTGTTTGTAAAACTCAACTGGGATTGCATCCACACCCAGTCATTTATTTATTTTTTCAACTCTTACATCTGATTCTCTACACCAGATATACTTTTTACTTTACATAGATCTATGTATACATCTACATCCAAACCTCATGGTGTGTTTGTGTACCACCATAGGCAGATCCAACAGGTGGGGAGGAGGAGGGGGGGTGAAGGGTCATTCGTCCCTGCCCCCCCCCCCCCCCCACCAGCCCACCAGAAGCTTTTTTTAAATTTTTTTTTAAGACTGTGAAGCTAATGTGCTATCACTGTCTTCAAAACTGTGAGACTTTTGTTTGTTTGGGCATGGGTTGGAAAGAGGTGGCTGGTTCTAGAGTCTTTCTGCTGAGCCAGAGTTTAGCTGACAATGAAAAATTCTTTCACTGCCCCCCCCCCCCCCTTCCCCCTCCAGCAGGCCGTCCTAGATCCACCTCTGTCTGTGTACCACTGGCATTTTCTTCTGTCCCTATTCCAGTCATGTAGCCTCTGTGGGGGAAAAAAAAGAATGCAGGTATGCCTTCATGTGGGCTCTAATCTCTCCAATTTTATACTAATGGTCTTTTTGTGAGATATCCACCATTTTGGAATCTGTGAAACGATGTTTGTAGACTTTCTCTGTGTGAACAATTCCTCATGTGAAAAATTTAAACTTAACCTATTCTTTTGCTGTCTTCTATTGTAGCACCTTACTAATAAAAAAAAATAATAAAATAATAATAAAAAAAATAAAGACCAGTTAGGACCCTTAACCCTCTGTCACTCTTGCAATAATTCTTTGAACAGTGTATATGAATGATTTCATGATTTTATATTATATGTACATTTAATACACTTACATGATTAAATAAGTTCTAGGAATTTGTGGTAGAATTTAATGTCACATTTCTGGGTTGCAAAGTTACATCTGCTTTCCAAGTGTATGCTGAGGTACATATACATATCTAAACAATAAGAAATTTATTTTATTTCAGCACCTAGTTAATTAGCATGTACAGTAATTTAGGTGATAAAGTGCAACAAAATGGAGATAAGGATAACATTATTTGTTATACACCATCTACAAGTGGTTTCATGTCATGCTCTTCTACGAACTTTACCTCAAACTTCACTGGTGCAAATCATTTTGTGATAATGTATATTGTATTTTCACTTCAGAATACATCCAGAATTTCTGTTTCTGTCTTTGTTATACAAACTCCAATTTTGGATCTAGGTAAATGAGTAAATATATTACAAAACCTATTTGGGGAGGATACTTACTTTTTCTCCATTTAGCTGTACTGTATTTCCCTCACAGCAATAAAAAGGTCTTCATCTTGAATTATTTCTTCCTGTGATTCTCATTCCACTTTTTTCATATTCTTCTCATTCTGCTCCAGAATTGTGAGAGATTTCATGTACACAATGCTTGTCCTCTGAGTCAGAAGTATCACTGTCACGATCTTCATAACACAGCTCCGGTAACCATTCCAGTCATACATTATGGTCTCTACTGAACTCTGTCTGAGGTTTTATCCCTTTGAAATCACTTCCAAAAAGTAAAAGTAAAGATAATATTATGTAAACCTTCGATTAACTGTGATCAGTTTCAGCATGCCTAAAATTATGCACATTAAATGAGGATTGACTCTAGAAAAGCAACGAAGGCTCTCATACTTACTTCATTTGAGATTGTAAAAGCAGTGCTCACACAGATGACCAGTGTTCTCCAAGCTACAGTAATATTTGATAAACACTGTAACATGTGAAACCGAACATCAGTAATGGCTGAGGCTAACAGATGAAGTACTAATGGAAAGGTACATAAAATGGTGCAAACTCATTGCAGCCCACACAGATAAAATAGAGTGGAAGATTTATGTGGATGACAAGTGTCATCTATGTGAGTAATATCATGTAGGACTGGAATTCAGTTGGGTTCTCAGAAAGATCATCTACTAAGGTGTGACTGTTGTAGCTGTTATATGCTTTATGATTTATTTTTTTTTTTTTTTTTTTTTTTTTTTTTTTTTTTTTTTTTTTACATGACTGTCTTCTAAGTTTTGCATGTATTTATTTCCTCATCCTTGTTGAACCAAGAGTGTAACCATCATTGCTTGCTCATAAGTTTCAATTTTTTTATTAAACCATATTGGTTCTTTTTTATTCTTAATCTATTTACTGTGCATATACTTCTCCATTATGTGATACACAATACATTTAAACTTTGCCCATAAATCATGTGCATTCATCATACCAGAACTACAAATTGTCCATTCATTTTCTAAGTGGGACAGTAAGAACTCTTTTTCTCAATCTTGTGATTGATTTTATGTAGACTGACTCCTTTCCTGTGACAACCTTCTAAACTTACCACCTTTTCTGACCCAACTTAGCTACTACATCAGAATACCTCATTTTATGGAGGCATGCTCCATAAAATAGCCTGTAAACTAGTTGGTTAATTTATATGGGGAAAGCAATATTATAATGGACTTATCTTGTTGAAGACTGATCAGCTATTAACAAAAGTTCCGGGCATTTGATAGGATACATGAAGAGCAAAACGTTTCTTTATACCTCATTTCTCCCTACTTATTGATCATATCTGAGTGGTCACAACAAATGCTCTTTCATAATGAATACAAGATTTCAAGATACATACATATGAGTGGTCAAATCAAACAATATTTTATTAATGAATTTTGATCTACACATTTTACTATCACTTAGTGAGTGTTAACACACTTTATCAGTTCAATTAATTTATATTTTATATCTTCAGGATATATAACTAGTTCTGACCTTAAATATCTTTTTTAATACAGCCAGTTGCTGGACACTATCTTAACTTTGCTATAGTTACGTCAAATGAGAAACTTACATTTGTATTTTTTTTTATTCACAATGCTGTTATCTCAGCATGTAATAAAATCTCTATTTTAATGTTGCACTTTTTGAGTAACCAGTTTCTGATATTCAAATACTAATATAAAATTAATTATTTCACCTACAATCAGTTCGTCCGACTGCTTGTAGTGAGATATAAGGCTTTACTATTCATGATATTTTTTTAAATATTGACCAAAATTTGTGTCTATGCGTAAATGTTGTCCAATATGACATAATTTATATTTCTTCCCTCATTTCTGGTAAGATACTATTTAGGTAGATATTAAAGTGTATGACACATTTTGTAAGTGTTGTGGTATTGGTGTTTTGGACACTAGTTTACATGATAAACATGTATTTATAATCCAAGCTAAGTTTAAGTTTCAAATTCTGGTTTTAGTTAATGTTAACAAAGAGCTATATCTACATTAGACATTTATAAGGTATTGGTTTCTTTTTTTTTTTTTTTTTTTTTTTTTTTTTTTTCTTGAAATGTTGAAGTGATTGGTAAATTTTAGTATAGGTGTCGCAGTGTTGTTTGGGGTAGTGTTGCTACTACTGTTTTCATGTGGAGGTGAGCAACATACAAAATAGTTACAATCTCTTCAATTCAGGATAGCACTCGTCACTGGCGAGAGCTGTCCCAACTGAGGCTGTGGCCCAGTACACCGTGTGCTCACCGGGAGGTGACGGGGTTACACATCCACAGAGATGGCGCCATCCTGTGGCAGCCACGGCCATGGCACATATTTGATATGCCTGGCAGTAGCATCAAACAGTGCAGACAGAGGTCGCATTTCAATGTTGTCATCTAACTGTTTACTGTGTGGACACTCATCAGTAATGCCCTCCCACAGGCCTCTTCTCCAGGCACTTACGAAAGTGCAATTTCATTGTACACACAGTATGCTCCACCTCCCAACTAGTCTGGGGTGTAAGGGGGCAGGAACCAGTTATGTTGATATTGTCGAGATAGTTGCCTTCCAACAACTGTTGTAAGAAATACAAGAAAATTGTGGACACACTAGTAATGCCAAACAGCAGACATTTCTATCGGTACAACCCAAAGGGTGTTATCAGAACCATGAATTGTTGAGAGGTAGAACCTAAAGGAAGTAGGAGAAACACTTCTACCAATCAATTTTAGAGAAACAGTCACCCCCCCCCCCTGCTAGTTTTGCTTAAATGTTGTTTGGGAGGTGAAATGGAAAATAATTCCCTACCGAGTGTGAGGTGACCACAGACTTGAAATCACAGCACAAACAAAGGGCTTCTGTGTGTTTCTTTATGATCACAGAGGGGTCACCTACTGGCTGGAAGAAAGAAGTTCAATGATACCCAGACCTTGCAACCTATCCAACTCATCCTTCTCTGTTGGGCGCAATGCAAAAGGAGTAGGCCGAAGCATGGCAATATTTTGGAACCCCTGTGGGTTTGAGAGTGTTCTGAACCTCATAGCCCATAACTTTCCTCAAACCAGATGAAAAAAGCACTCAAAACACGTGGAAAAGTTGATGCAATTCACTGAAAAGAAGGTAATCCAACAGGAGGTGAACAGCATCTTGAACGCAGAAACCAAACACCGTGAACACTTCGAAGCCAAAAATATTTTCAGTAGCCATGCTTGTGACTGCCAAAAATGGGATTCCTCGCATGACATGTTGATACTCCATATCAATTGTAACCTGACCATGAACCAGAACTGCCTGATCACAATAGCCGACCAGACAATGAGATGTTTTAGTGAGAGGTGGCATTCCAATTGCCAAATACATGTCCAAATTGATGAGTGACTCAGAGGTCTCAGTGTCAATTTGAATACGTAATATGGAGTGTGATGTAGAGGAGAAAGATAACTGACTTCCATAAGTTCCTGGTCAGAATACAGAGGCTGACCATGCACAAAACTATGACAAACAGCTGCCACAAGGCCTTGTTTACGGCACAAAGTGTATTGCGCATGGCAGAGTGCATACATGCATACATGCAAAAACAATCAAGCAAGAGGGAAGAACGTTTTGGTGGAACTGAAATGGAGTGGGCAAAGCAGAACTCGCAATGACATTGTGAATTAACAAATCAGCATACAACTCATGACAATTTGCACAGACAAAACCACACTTACTACTCAAGCATCTGAGGTCTGCTACCCATAACTGATATGACTGATACTGTTTCTTTCTGCTGTGATGAAAATCCATATGGGAAAACACGACGTGCATTTATTCATGATAGTAATAGCTAACTAATTCTGACGTATAGGAAAAAGACAAATCTGTGGACAACATCAGTAGACAAAAAATATCAGGCTCTTTGATGACAAGAAAAAAGACTTTTGCGAATCAGGATCTATTCCCTCAAATGCTGCAAAATGCTACTGCATTTGCTGTGCAGTCTTCCTTAGACTCTTCAAAAGGCTGACAAGCACATGGCACTGAGGGGGGGGGGGGGTTGGGGAGAGAGAGGGTAGGCTTGCAGTGGCAGACAAGGAGCCACAGTGACCTGAGCAGATGCAACCAATTCCCTAAGCAAATCTAGTCATTGCTTCTATTGTTGAAATAACTTAACTGATGCTGAATCCATCATGACCGAAACCAAAACACACGTAAGAACGAACCTCATCACCAAATTACTATTGAATACAGAATTACTTTATTACTCGAGTATACAAAACATTAGCATGAACACACATAGAGAGAGTCCCACTTGTCATTGGTGAGAGCTGTCCCACGACTGAGGTGGTGGCCTGACACACACCTGCTCACCAGGAGGTGACGGCACTGCCTGTCTACAGAGATGGCGCCACCTCATGACAGACACAGTTGTGCCCCATATTTGATATGCTGTTGTTGCATAGGTTGCTTCTAGTGGCATGCTCCAACACTAACAGTCCTTCTAATTTTCAACATTCTTCAGTAGCACAACATCTCATCTACTGTGATTTTCTTCCATCCCAGTTTTCTCACTACCATACAAACGTACATTTCAAGAAATTTCTTTTACAAATTAAGTCAAATGTTTGATAGCAGGAGACTTCACATTTTCCTGTGCTTGCCTACTTTGTATGTCCTCCTAACATCATGCATTGCATGTTATTTTTCTTCCAAGATAGCAGAATTAATTAACTTTGTCTATGTCATTATCACCAGTTTTGGTGTTAAATTTCTTGTTATTTTCATTGCTGCTGCTTCAAATTTCCTTTGTCTTTTTGTGTTTTAATCTCAGCTTACATTTTGTACTCATTAGACCAATGGTTTTCAACCTGTGGGTCGCTAGCCCCAGGGGGGTCACAAAGTCTTGCTTCGGGGGTCGCCATCACAGGAGGAAGAACTTGCACCATAAAATAACCAGGGGTTCAGTAATACAAAGCATATGCCTAAGTCAAATTTATTTAATGTTAAAATTATGGAGTTCCTTGTGTAACATTAATTATGAATTGAATATATCACAGATTGTTCTGTAATACAGTGTGTTAATGATGAATAAGCGCAAAACCTGGAAACTGTTATCAGGAACCAATCGATACATAAAAGAACATGATACAGTTCTGGAAAATTTGAGGAAAAGATCTACTTCTTTAGAATGTTAAATTGGTTACCTTTATGCATGTTTTTCTCTAGAACTGTTATATAAAGTACTTTGAAATTTTGTCAGCTGTTTTCTGCATATGTTGTTAGCTCACTGAACTAAAACCAATATTTTCTTTTTCTTGCTATAATATTAATGAATTTTTTACCATTAAGCTGTTTTTATCAGAAAAAAAATTAACATAAATTTCCCTTTTTCAGTGAATAAGCCAGATTTTGTCTCAATTCTAGTTCAGTGACTTCTTTCAACTGTTATATAACATTTCTGAAAATCTGAATGTTATTGGTATACTGGTTTGTGATATAAAGGTACCCATAACACTAAAAATGTCAAATGCCAGAAAATGCGATTGAAGTAATTTATTATGAAAATTCACAAATATCTCTTATTATATTATTAAAAGAGACCCGCACAGTAATCAGGATCATCTTGTAGTTCTTCTTCTTCACCTAGAAGCTTTCTTTTCCTTGCTGCCACTCCTTTTTTGTATTAAATTCAGCTGCATACTGAGCCTTCCTTATTCACATGTTGTCCAGAACCCGAAGACTTCTGATGGTGTCGATACCAGGAACAATGCCAAGGCTGTACATGACCTTTAGCTTACCCATATGACCATCACTGAATGAAATAACAAAATCACTGATTCCCAGTTTCAAAGTTCTTATGCCAACAAATACATTCTTAGGTACATGAGTGCATACGAGATTGTTGAGTGACATATTTACATTGATCATCAACTTTTATTTGAATGACAATGGTACAAATGGAAAGTACAAAGATTCTACAACTGTAGAACAAAATCCACAGTCTTCTATATCTAATATATTTGGAAACGTGAAGATTTAAATGTATAAACATTGGTAGGTTGGTAATTTTCCTGGATGCATATATAATTTTGAAAAATGAAATAAAAATTCTTACTAATAGATTTTCTTAACAAATTTTGCACCATTTTAAGCTGAAAACTTCAAATTACTTTATAAGCTCTAAAATGGAAAATATGATTTTTAACATTTTGCGGCATTTCAACTCCCCTTAATGAGCATAATTCGCATCTGAGTCTTGCCTGAAATATGAAACAGTCGTTAAGAAAAAACATTTTTCTCTGTTTGAAATCATGCGAAAGTAGAATAATTCATTCCCATTTTTTTTTTTTTTTTTTTTTTTTTTTTTTTCAGATGACATAGTTTTGTAACCGTTTGTGAAAAAGTGGAGGAGGGTTGCCAGAATATTTTTACTTAGAAGGGGGTCACATATTAGAAAAGGTTGAAAAACACTGCATTAGACTATTCATCCCATTCAACAAATCCTGTAATAAATAATCACTTTCACCAAGGGTAGCAATGTTATTAATGAATCTCATCACTGATATCCTTACATACTGAAGTTTTGTCCCACCCTTGAACCTTTCTTTTATTTTTGTCATTGCTTCATTACTGTATGCATTGAACTGTAGGTGTGAAAGAATGCATTTCAATCTCACACTTTTTAATCCAAGTAATTTGTTCTTGTTTTACAGTCTTATTATTGCCTCTCAATTCTTATACACACTACACATGTCCTGTCTTTCCCTATAGCTTACTCATTTTTGTCAGAATTTCCAACATCTTGCATCATTTTACCAGTCAAATGTTTTTTTCCAGGTCAACAAATCCAATGAATGTGTCTCAGTCTTTCTTTCATTATCAAGCACCTCTCTGGTGCCTTTACATTGTCTAAAGTCAAACAGATAATCGTATAACAGATCTACAGTCTACATATTGCCAAGTGGTAATATGGATATTTTCTTTGAGAATTTTGAATTAATAATGAAAAATTGTTACATTCTAAAAGAAAAATCGCTATCTCTGGGGATTTAAATGTAGAAATGATAAGCAAGGCACAAAGTCATTTCTCAATCTCCTCAGAATATTTAATCTGTAGTCTAGCGGCAGAAAGACCACACACGATAAAGCTTGTATTGATAAAAATATCATTAACTTTGAAATGGATTATATACCATTAGTGATGTAGATAGCAGATTTGATTATCTTAGGCTCTACCAAAACAAAACTGAAGGACTCTCTCTAATGTTTGGGGAGAATATCAAAATGGTGTTTTGTCACCCACCTAACTTCCATAACATCCTAGTCCATCCCTATGCCACCCTCAACTTCAGCCCTTGCCACAGGGATCATGTCTTTGCTGAAACACCTGTTCAATTCATCTACTCAGCACTTCCTATTACAGTTCTATCACAGGCTTATCGTACCCAATCAAAGTCCAGGCCACCTGTTGAAGTAGCCATGTAATTTGTCAACTGTGCTGCAATCACTGCACAGATTTTTATATTGGCATTACCAATAAACAGCTGTCCATTAAAATGAATGGTCATTTCCAAATTATAGTCAAAAATAAGGTAGACCACTCTGGGGCATAGCATGCAGCTAATCAGATGCTTAATTTCAAACACTTCTTCACAGACTCAGCCATCTGGATCTTTTCACCACTACCAGAGTTTCTGAACAACACAGATAGCAGTTTTCTTACAGTATATTCTCCAACATCAAAATTAT
The DNA here is from genome assembly GCA_026315105.1 of Locusta migratoria. NCBI lineage: Eukaryota > Metazoa > Arthropoda > Insecta > Orthoptera > Acrididae > Locusta > Locusta migratoria. The sequence continues at coordinate 789,301,246 of CM048755.1, read as the reverse complement.
ACAGGTCACAAGCTACAATAACTCTTTGTTCCCTTCATGCCCAACAGTTCCTGCCCCCTCTATCCTACACCTATCCCATTTTGTGTGCTGTGTGTGTGGGCACAAACACCCACACGATCCTGCCATACGGCTGTAGCATCACAGGAGTATACTTCCACGTCCTGCCACCAAGCGGCAACACCATTGAAGTGAGACAAGCTGCACTTGTCATTGCATTCTGGCACATCCTCTATGGCTGCCTACCATCTACATCTGGGAGCCAGACTTTTCTGACTTCCTCGCGAGCTTTTGATTGAGGTACATCACTATGAACATAGTTGTTGTGACAGTCTAGTGCAGCTCTCAGTTGTGACTGTTTAGGGCACCTCCAATAGTGACAAGCTCAGTGTAGCATATTACCCAGATGAGACAGTGGATGTGTTACAATCTCACTCTGCTCATTTATTAGTTACATGTTCCATAACATCATACGGTATCGATCCCCACCACCATCTTGCAACCTCCCTGTCACCCTCCCCTCCCCTATCCTCCTATCCCCTCACCACAGAGTGTAATTCAAAATGCAGTGGCCAGTTATGATAATTGTGTGTATGTGTGTCTGTTGATTGTGTGAATGGTGTTTGACAGGATTGGGAGGTAGGTACTAAGAATTATGAATGTGGAAAGCTAGGCAGGTATACCAAAGATAGTCATCACTTGCTGGATAACAATTTTTATTACAGTTAAAATCCTTAAGAGAAGTATAAAATTCCTTTAAAAGATCTTAAAATGAGAAATAAATTGCACAAATTTATTGCAATTAAAATGCTTAAGAATAAAGTTCTTTAAACCTCCTAAAATGAAAAATTCAATTTACACATTTAACTGACAACTTATTTTCAACAACCTAGAGCTGAATAATGTGGCTTTGACCAACTACAAATTAAATACAAGAGCAGCTTCAGCCTCACACACAAAAAAGGAGATATCTCAACAGGCTGTAATTCCAAGTGCCAATAAATGGGAAGCTAATTTGAACATATTTGCTACTTTTAAAATTTTAAAGTCAGCGAAAGGAAAAGAATTAAGAGCACAATAAAATTATAAAATACACAGCAAGGTGAGGTAGGTAAAGCAATAAATTTCACACGAGTAGAATCACATATAATAATCACATTAAATCGGCAACCACAGTTTCCTTCAACCGTAAAGTTAACTCACAGACCCATTCATAAATGGGGGGGGGGGGGGGGGGGGGGGGGGAAGAGATACAGATGCTATGATGTAAGACTTCTGTCACCAAATCAAACAATATCCAGATCAGGCACATAAAGAAGTAGTTACACCTCAAGACAGCAAGGCTAATGTGCATATGTGTTAAGCAAACAAGAGGTGTAATCCACTCGAATAAATTAATTATACATCAATGCTTCCATGAGAAATACAACAAGGGAGCAATAAAAATTTTGTTTTCTTTCTTAAAACAATTCCAAGTACTTAGTAATGAACAATTTCACTCAGTTACATTAGGGGCCCCTCTAGCTTAGGTTTGAAGACACACATACTTGGAACTAATAAATAAAGCTGATTAAAATATCACTATAACAATAGCACTCAAAAAATGTATGAACAACCTGCATTACGATTTAAAAACAGTTCATAGTAACATTTGCTTAGGTGATACACATTCCAAGTTAACAAACATTACCAGTTTCTTAACATAAATCCAATCAGAATCTCATGTCACTTGACAGGTGGTTCATTATATCAGAAACTGAAGTAAATGCTAACAGCTCGGTAATAATCGCAGGAATGGAAAGGTTACAGGAAGAAGAATAGACAGAATAGAACACATGAAAATAAAATTATCAAAGGGACTGCCAAAATTACAACTACGTGTCAGCAGGAAACACTGCACAGAGAGAAAAACACACTTCCTGGAATAACACTTGTCCTCCAGACAGGTAATGAAGCAACAAGGGGGCACATACCAGATAATTCCCCAGTGAAGCTTACAAAGCATTAAATTGAATGAACAATAATTAGCTGAATAGAAGAAAGGTTCCACAACCTCTTACCATGACTATCAATAGCCAGTTTATAAACCATCAACCCAGCAAATATAACATAGACATTAGGCGATGCGAGCTGCTGGAGTTCAACCCCCAAGCCTCCCTAGAGACATAAACATGATACAAATTTCAGAATGGAGTGCAAGACTCCCAATAGCAGTCCAGGAGAGGTACACTCTCTTCTTCATATGATGACAAAGTGACACTTGCTCGCCAGAGCCACATTTGCCCTTCTCGCATCAAACTGAACTTGCTGTTTCCTCCTTCGGAGCTGCACTGGTGTTTGCTGCATCAATGTCAAGCTGCTGTATCTTACACATGCACCACCAGATATACTTGTTGACTGTGCTAACTATTGCAGGCAGGGAAACCAAATAACAATAAAAAAAAACTAACCGTGCCATCGACAATGAAGAGATATCGATACGCAAGTGTGTACGACTGCTGACACAGGTACATAGTTGAGAAGGCAACAAAAGATAGAGCTAGCATGGCTCAGTGTTTTTTCTGACAAAGGCTAATGGTTGAAAGCTTAAATCCTGTGTCTGTAAGTGTCTTTTTTATGTCAGAACTTTATACTGGTGACTACAGCTATTAAGTATTTTGAATAAGTCATTTTAAATCTTATGCTGTATGATATACCTCTTTATTATTCAATCCCATGACCAATCCTTTGTGTCCTCTATAATTAACTTCCTCACATTGAAACATTTACATGCTATTTAAGTAATTACAGTTTATTCTACCGATACTCAGCTTTTGAACATTATGTTGTATGGGGGTTCTGCTTGCTGCAACATTATTCTCCTGGGGCGTCGTGGTAGAAATAAATACTCGTACAATTTTTCACTTTTTCTTTAATTTGAATCAAACATCTTCTCCACCAAAACATTACAAAGTCAAAACATCCATAATACATCAGAACTTAGCTGGTAGTACTTCCATTTTCAAAACACAGAGTAACATAGCTTTCACAGCACATGACTAATGACTAAAATTCGAACTCCCCCACGCAAGGCGGTGAGGCAAATATATAACATTGACAATAATGGCATTACATTATCCATTGTTCATAACAATTGAATATATTGATTTACAATTACCGAACATACAAATAAAACATTTCATGTACACAAGAATAATCACAATATAAAATGAAAACTAAGCCTACAATAATTTTAGATGGCGCATGCATTTTTAAGATGAAATTTCCGATCTTTCTGTTGACAACAAAGTCCGATGTTAAATGTCAATTAATTTGTTAATGAGTACATCATACATGTTCCTAACATATATTGAACTATGAAATATATTATCCATTCTCAAAATACACTCCAAATCTTACGCCAGTCAATATATACAAAGAATCTCGACTATTCATTAATTAACACAATTAGATGGTCAGCACAACTTGTTTATGAGCCTAACATTTATACAATGCTATTTATTTTAATGTCTTTATGTAGATACAAAAGTTTTTACCATTCATCTGTCTATTTATTGAAATAACATACAATGACAAAACTATTGTTTATAAAACTGTCTGGAAATGTCTTATACAAATCTCTTAATTAATGAAATCTATCACTTGTTTTAATTACAGTATCACTGAGACACTGTCCTACACTGATTCCTAGGCTGGCTATATCGTTTTTAACTAACTTCACACACAACTTTTATCACTATTGAACCACACGATTCCGGATCCGACGCAGACGGTATTGTACGATAACATTGAGATGAGAGGGCCAGCAGTATCGTCACAATATCCAGAAAACTGCAATAAACAAAAATTACATAAACTACTATTTTTACTTATTTACCACTTTTGTTGTCAGAATGTTCCAGAGATGCATATGATGCTAGAATTCAAATTCATGTTTTTCTTGTCTATCAAATTATATGTAGTTCAGAAAGAGAAGGTTTCTAATGAGCAATGCTTCTTGCAGCTGTATATTGTATAGTGCTTAGATTTTACACAAATGCAAAATTGTATAATCTATGTTGTTGTTGTCATTGTTCATTGATAAATTCTGTTACATTTCCAGTAACAGAAAAATCTGGTTAAATTTAAAGGGAAAAAACTCTCTCTCATGACATTTGAGTGCCTATCAAAACCATCAAAAAATATCAGGATCATATTGTCTGAATTAATATCTTCTTATTTTAGGCTGCTGGTATGGAACTTTACATCGTTGCAGGAGTTTCAGGAGGTCTCTTTATTGCACTTTTTGTGATAGTCATCTACACATACTGGCAGCTCAGTAGGTAAGCAATGTGTAAATGTAAATTTTCACAAATAAGTTGAAATTATTATATGTAATGTTTTGAAATTTTCCATTTCATAATTTGTGTCCATATATAAATTTATAGTTTGTCCATTTGTCAATTTTCACTTGTTAGGAACATGTAATATTAGCAGATTAGATGTCTTACACCTCATCTGTAGGCTTTTGCATTTAAATTTGTTCTTATAAGTAGAATGTTTTCACAAGAAAACAAGATTAGCCTGTTGTTTATGAATAGAAATTTACATATGGATTGTTTCATATTACTGTAGACTATGAGTTTCAGCACATAATAGTTTGTAAATATCACTTCTGAGACAATAAAGACTGCTACTGGGACTCTACATCTATACAGCTACTCTGAAATTCACACTTAACTGCTTGATAGAAGGTCCACCAAACTGTTTTCAGACTATTTCTTTAGCATTCCATTCTCAAATAGTACACTGGAAAAAAGGAGAATTTAAAAACTTTCCATTTTAGATCAGTCTTCTCTTATTTTATGATGATCATATCTTGCTATGTTGGTGGGTGCCAAAAATATGTTGGGATTTAGAGGAGAAATCCAGTGAAAGAAATTTCGCAAATACATCTCATCACAATGAATAATGTCTTCCTTTTATTGATTTCCATCTCAGCTATGCATCATACCCATGACACACTTTCCAATGCACTGCAATAATACAAAACGAGCTGCACTTTTCTGAACATTTTCTATGTCCTCCAACAGTCCTAATTGGCAAGGATCCCACACTGCACACTCACATCTGTAAAGATGACTGATAAGTAGTCTCTTCAGTAGAACTGTTGCTTTCTCTGGGTGTTCTGGAAATAAAATGCAGCCTTTGGTTTGCCTTCTCCACAAAATTTTGTATTTGTTCTTTCAATTAGTTGTTCATGGTTGTAATTTCTAAGTATTTTGTTGAAATTACAGCCTTTATAGTTGCCAATATATAAAAGAGGTTTAACATATTTATTTTAGTGCTCATATGGAGGACCTCACACTTTTCATGATTTAGGACCAATTCTGATCTTGGTGCAAGAAGGAGACAGCTCTATATTTCAAAACTTTTCTTAAACAAAGGAAAACGTTTTTACTTTTATATTTTGTGTTATTTTACACTCTCTCAGCCATAAAACCAAATTCAATGATATTTTTTTAAAACACATTATTTGTCATTTAATATGGTTTATGTATTTGAGTTGTCCTGTTTTTGTTCAAAATACATATGATTTTATTGGTTTCCTTAGTAATAAATATGAGAGAAAAGTGTTAAAAAATCATATATTTTGAATATAGCACAATAGGTTACATGCTTGCTTCATGACAAAAACAATATGTATTTTGAGAATAATAAAAAAAGTTACTATCTTCTTTGTTTGACAGGATTTCTTTGTAGTCATCATAATCAACATTTTCTACATCACTTGTGTTATGTACAGCATCATCATCTTGAATCAGTTCATTGTAAAACTACAGCAATCTGAGGGAAAATATTTTTCAACCAACTCCTTCATATCTTTGAACTTCCAATTTTTAGTTTCAAAGATCCATGGTAATGAACATTATCACATTGTGATAGATAGAAAGTAATTTTTTTTTCTAGCAAGAAAGCATATTTTACTAAAGAGACTACTGCTTCCAAAGAACTGCACAACATGGTACCATTTTTATACTCCACAGACTCTACTTCAATATTGTCAACTTACTGCCTTCTTGTAATTTATTTTTTCCATTTACATTCTGACATTTAGCATACATTTTGAACTTGTCCTTAAAATGGACTATGAAGTATAAGAACTTACTTTGTTTGGCTTCTACAACAACAAACTTTTCTGATGTCTTTTTTTATCAAGTATTCATAATGTTAGTGAAGAAAAACACATTTTCTTTTCCATATCTCCTTTTCAATGATGCTAAAAGAATGGTAACAGGGTAAAAAAACTGTGTCCTGGCTCTGGATATCTGTGAACAATCTTATCAAATCCCCTATACCCCTTGAATGTATAAGTACTGTATTAGCGTGATATTCTTGTTTTGGGCTGAGCAGTTGTCAGAAAACAGATAAAGTTGTTTTATGTGGGGATTGTTGTCATTCATTACAAAATGGTTTATCAAACTTATAACTTCATTCTGACCTATTTTTCTGATACTTTCATTGTACATATAGCAGTATGATTTTCCAGTCACAGTTAACTAAATCACTGAAAGCACTCAAGACTAAAACACAAGAATAAATGATATCAACATGAGGTTAGAGTTGTACTGAAGTAAACAAAGGACAAGAGGTATTCACTGTTGACAACTCAAGTGCTTGTAGTGGCAGGCAGTGAACTATGTTTGATACAAGAATGGGACAGCTTCCCAGAGCTGTCCCATTCTTCCCTCAAAATAGAGACTGTTATAGCTCCTTTCCTTCAATATCTTATGGAATAGTAGTTGAAGCTGTATTATTCTTCCACACAAACAGAATATTTTTCATCATATATGTCAATAAAAACAGAAAACCAGCAAAAAGTGGAGCTGTCTCCTTTTTGCACTTATTGAAAATTCTTGTCACAGTCAACAAGTTGCTGATCTACTGCCTCTTTGATAGTAAAGTCCCAGAATCCATTTATCTGGCACAGAAACTTAGTCTTCTTACAATAATTCAGAATGGTGTGACATGACCTGAAACTTCAATGATGTCAGCTTCTTTGAAAGATAGTTCTTGAAAATATTCATGTACCGGCTTAGTAATCAGATCATAAAAATGTATTAAATATTGTCTCATAAATGTCTCCATTGTATAGAGTAATCTAGAATCTGACTTTGAGTTTTAGTATTACTTTATTTACAGGTTAATGAAGAAGTTTGAAAAGCTGCAGCAGAAGGACAATAATGTATACCATTACCTGAGCCCAAATATACTACCAGACGAGGAATTATCCAAGAGGGGCTTCTCCATGTACACAGGGTATTTATTATAGATTTCTTCATGTAACTTAATGTGAAGTCACAATAATTTCATACCATACGTACTAAGGCAGGCAACTCTTTGCTGTGGCTCAGTGTATTATGAATTGAAAGGGAAATAATTAAAAGTATTCTTGCAAACATTGCTTCACTGAGAACACACATCAATCAAATAAACAACATGCCTTGTGTTGTTGCAGCTATGTGAAATTAAAGGACATACACCACCCACCCACTCACCCACACACACACACACACACACACACACACACACACACACACACGCGCGCGCGACTGCCATCTCTGGCCGCTGTGGCCAGAGACAGTGGTCTTGTTTTTGTGAGTGTGTATGTTCCTGACACGTCTCTGTCAGTCTCCTACAGTTATTCTTCATCCACATCCTCTTCCTCCCCCTGTCCATTTTTTTCTTTCCCTCTCCTCTTTTCCATGCACTGTTCCCCTTCTTTCATCATTTTCCTCTTCCCTTCTACCTGTCCACCTCCTAACCAACCTCTAACCTGCATCACTTTAAATAATATGTGTATGAACTTTGGTAGAAATCAATCCACAGGCTTATCATGAGTAGTTGTACATAGTCATATGTCACATATAATACAAACATATTGCAACAAAGCAAGGTTAGCTCCTCCCATCTTATCTGCCTCATTATCTATGCCTTCAAGATTAAATTATTATTTCCAAAAGCTCATATATTCATTTGTAAACAAAGGCAGTATGCACAGTAGATACACTCAAAACAGCAACTATTTAAATAAGTCTTTTACAATATAATTTCATTATTCAGCATATGCTTTGTAACAATAGGAAGACATTGTGGTAGTAAAGTCAGGAACAGTATTAATTATGAAATATTATTAATTGAAGCTGTAATTACAACTCGCCTTATCATATTTTGGGTGCAGAAATTGGCATATTTAAATATAATGACCCATACCAGTGTATAGCTGGACACCTCTGCTTTATAGTAAGGTATCTGGAATCATCCAAAAATTGTTAACTTACATAATAGTTGAAATTAAAGCTTTGTACTGGCATTAACTTTCATGGCCATTTACTCCTTAACTATTATTAGATTCCAGACTTTGACTACACAGGGAAAAGGGCTGTACCTTGGGACATTTTTTACATTTTAATTTTTTTATATTGTAATTTTTTTAGAATCAATTTGATAATTTACCACATCACAGGCACTAATTTTAGGTAATGTTGAACAAACTGCAGTTTAGATTAGCTCAAATATTACACAATTACTCACCAATAAAGACTTGTGTGACCCTTGTCCCAAGGTACAACCTATGGTTTCACCTTGGGACAGTGGTGGTTTTACCTTGGGATAAGTGACGTATTTCAATTTCTTAGTTTTATGAATGAAAAAAATCATATTGCAATTAGGTAGTAAATGTTTATTTGTTAGTCCAAATACAAAAGTTATTTTACCTTAAAACAAGAGATGGTGGGAATAAAATATTAAATGAATGAAACCCATGAACACCACTGGAGCTTGTAGTTCTTTTACTATATTACTGTGATTAATAATGCCGATGTTCTCAACATTAGGGAGTACAAAATGGTCCTTTGCTTCCTTAAGAATTTCACAGTTGCATCTTGTTCTGTGTTTTCTAAAACTACTCCAGCTTAGTAAACATGAGATCTGCCACTTATGTCAAATCTTACCACGACCAAACTACCTTGAGAACAAGAATGTGTTACTTTTCTAGATGGAAAGAAGGATGAGAAATCCTCTTCTTCAGATGACAAATCAAATATGCTACCTCTGGAGCTACTGCCAAGCCTGGGAATTTCTTCATCAGAAGAAGAAGTGGAAGATGAAAACTCCTTTGTCCATCTAGTGGCTTCTTTGTTTGGGAAAGACTTCTTTTACTTGTTTTTTTTTTTTTTTTTTTTTCCTTTTCAATTCATTGTTTTCCTGGTGTATCAGTGACAATCGTACACCTTTCAGGTTTTCTTCCAGAGACACATGTTTGCACTGAAGAACTACTTGCTAAAGGGATTTCTTTTCTTGCTTCTTCTGTGTTGTTTTCAGTCTTGGATGGTGTATGTGGTGAATGAATTCTACAACCTCCTCCAGGATGTGGCCTGTTTGTCATATCTGCAGGTAAGAATTCATCATCTCTAAACATTTTTTCACTGAATGGCCAGATGCCAGTGACCCTGAAACCAGCAGTTATATTATTTGGTGTGAAAACCAAAGGAAATGCCCTGCCCACTAGTGCAGAAATACCATAAATAGAAATTGCCATTCTAGCATTGCTGAGCATCCCATCCTTGCATGCATTATTATACTGTGTCTTCATAGGACTGAAGACAGTCTTGTTCACTGATAGTAATTTGTGGCTCGTATGTGGAGGGAAAGTCAAAATGATGATGTCATTGCCCTTTGCAAGATTTATTGCTTCCATTGCACAGCCCTTACTATATAAGAAAGAAGTTCTTCCTCTTGCTCTGTGGTGAAGAGCTTTTGCGTAGCACTGCTGGCTCCATATTTGAAATGGGTTTGATATTGTGTTTTTGGATGGCCTAGCAAGAGTACTTTTCGACACTCCATATAATTTACCTGCTTCTCGAATAGATAGTTTCTGTCTAATAACCCCATTGGCAGCTGCCCCCCATGCATTCCACAACATTTTCTTTTCTCTCTTTTCATTCCCACCTTACTTCTACCCATCTAAAAAGATAAACAAACTTAAGCAAAACTGTAGACAAATGTTTGGTTGTACCTTGGCACATGTCCCAAGGTGCAACCAGAGAAGTGTCCCAAGGTAAAGCCAAATACACAGTAACATATAACAATATTCTAAACAAAGTACACATTTACATATTTATAATTTATGGTATCAATAGCTTACTTAAACACTGCCTTACAATATTGTATTTAAGAAATATCAATAATGATGGTTAGCTTTAATTTATATCTTCTAAGGATAGTGGCTAAATTTTACTTTCAAACACGAAAACTTGTAAAACTCCTCCTCAGACCTCAAACATCATCCTATTCCATATGAAAATAGGCCTGATAACTTTACTTCATACAGGGTGTCCAGAAAAAGATTCCCTGGTTTCAAAATTAAATATCTTGAAAACAAAGATCCATAGAGGAATGCAGTAAACGGTATGTTTATTGTGAAAGCTGTAAGAAGTTTATACAACAGTTTGAAATAACAGTTATTTTCCAATATTTAGATATTTTATAGCCTCAGAAACTGAAACAGAGCAACTTCAAACAGCTAATGTTAAAAACCAACTGTGAAAATGAAATATTCCATCAGATACTTAACTGTAAAATAGCATCTTACCTTTTGAATACAACAACCAGTTGCTTTTAACAACATGAAGTAAGCCACAACTTTTTCTTAACTAAGAGCATCTAACATTAGCATTACGGTATGTACCACGAATATTAGCATTTTTAATGCTGTAAGCCAAATACACACAGTAGTGTGAACTGCTCAAAGAGTCAGCAGCTGTTGCCATAGGGTTCAACTTCACAATCTGCATCCAGTATGACTGTGTCTTATTCCTATATGAAACTATACACAGTTCTGCAAAGTCCTTTCAGTTGTTATAACTACATGTAAAACAGATGACCATTAAATTCTGTATTACAAGTTGCTAATATTAATTTCATAAACAAAAATTCAAACTGCAGTGAGTTAACTGATCTCACGACCCCTATAGTTATTTTATACAATCATAAAATGAAACTTTTTGAACTTCCTGTCCACCAGTATCATGGGCGGATTCAGGGGGTGGGCACAGGGGCATGTGCACCCCTTACCACCCCCCCCCCCCAGACGGCCTTGACAAAAAATTAAAGAGAAAAGAGAGAGAGTAAGGGAGGGAGGGAAAGAATCTCAGCATTAGGATAATCAACTTTTACTTACTGGCAACATGTAATTGTGAGTTTAAAAATGCAAAATTCCTGTAATTAACATAACATAATTTAACTTTTTGTGTTGTGCTTCCATTTAATTTCTCTTTTTTGCGATAAAAATAAATAAAACTTGTTTATTGATTCTCGATTGTTTGGGAGATAAATGAGCTATTGTGTATGTTTTACTCATACCTAAATAAAGGGTTTAACTATGTGAAAAATTGTCAATTGCATGGGCTGCCTTCAAGTTGGCACATTCAGGTGTTTTCGGTAATCAGTTTATCTCTCAGGATTCTTTTCCTAGACACTAAGAGACAGTACTGCCACTCATTATAAACAGTTTGATTTGAAGCTACACATTTTGATTTTCCAGTTATTGGAGCAAATTAGAAATTTCAACGGCATTTTTCCACACATCAGATACAAAGGATTTTCATGGTAGCAGAAGCTCTTCTTGAAACACAGTCAAATATAATTTTCAGAATGAAATTTTGACTCTGCCATGCAGTGTGCACTGATATGTAACTTCCTGGCAGATTAAAATTGTGTACTGGAACTGGCATTCGAACCTACGACCTTTGCCTGTCGTGAGCAAGCGCTTTACAAGCTGAGCTATCCCAGCACACTTCACAGTTGTCCTCACAACTTTACTTCTGCCAGTACCTCACCTCCTACTTTCCAAACATCAAAGAAGTCCTCCTGCGAATCTTACAGGACTAACACTCCTGGAAGAAAAGATGTGGTAGAGACATGACTTAGCCACAGCCCAAGGGTTGATTCCAGAATGAGTACTAGTCCTCAAAGGTTCACTGTAGAACTTCTTAAGTTTGGAAAGTAGGAGGCTAGGTACTGGCAGAAGTAAAGTTGTGTGGACAGACTGTGAAGTATGCTGGGCTAGCTCAGATGGTAGAGTGCTTGCCCATGAAAGGCCAAAGTCCCAGGTTCGAATCCCATTTCTGGCACACAATTTTAATCTGCCAGGAAGTTTCAAGTGTAATTTTGTTGATCGTGAAAGCTTTTTTCAAAACTTTTCTCATTTTGCTTAGCAATTTTACAAAGTATAAAGAATAAATTGATTCAGTACAATGCAAACACAGGAAATCTGATTTTAGGTTTTGAGGGAATAACAAACTTAGCACAATATATTTGCCAGCTGTTTGCTTCTGATCTGTAATTGGGTGATCTTTTAGGAAATGCTGTTTTTCCAATGTCTTCATTGTTTGGTAATGACACAGCTACACCGGATACTCTACTTTTCGGCCACAGTAAATTGATGATTCAATCGGTGGCTGTTGATAGCAGTAGGAGGCATGTACCATGACTGCCAGTGGGCGAGCATCAGCAAGCAGAAGGCAGCATCGCAGTATTTGAAACTTTACCCATAACAATGTATACAGTAATATTTTGCATCTGGGGCAGCTTAACATGGGCAACACTCTGAAATAAATGGATGTCCTTCAAGTAGTGCAGATGTTTTTTGCTGCTGGCATCACCAGGTAAAATCGTCACCATCTAATTACCAATGCACTACTAGTTTGGCGACCTTTGGTGTCATTCTCAAGTTCCTATGATTGCAAAAAATATTACAAGATTGAACCACATTGAGCAGTGAAAAGTATAATAATTTACCAGAAAATAATAAAGAGTATCGGAACACTATATTTACCAAAATGACAATCAAACATGTGTGCCACATGGGAATGTGATCTGGGGCCAGTGATCACAAACATGTAAAATGTTTCCAGTTCTACTCCACTACTTCCATATCACTGAAGGTGTTAAAAGTAATTTATTGCATGTAACTGAATGTAACAATGAAATCTCCAGTACAGTGTCCGAGTGCGTATAGAGGGTGAACCACCTAACACTTGCACCGCAAATTTCGCAGAAACAGAAAGTGCGATTGGCCTGCGATTTTCAGAGAATGGATTGGTAGTCAACGACTCATATTGTTAGCCAATAAACAGATTGTAAAAATACCTACAAAATGTATATTTTTTATGCAAACATACAATTTTTCAAATGGAACAATGTTTGTTTCTATCATGTACTGGAGTTTTTGACACCAGCTGTGTACAAAGAATTTTGAACAACATTTTTATCACATTTAGTTTGGTCGCTACAACCATTCAAAGTTTTGGGTGTGGAGGTTATGACAGTGTAGCTGACTGGCTGGTGGTCATGAGACAGTGAGCCATGCCCCAGGAGCTTGCCACTTGGCCAGTCAGCCACACTATTGTAGCCTCCACCCCTGAAACTTTGAATGGTTGTAGCTGCAAAACTAAATGTGATAAAAATGTCATTCAAAATTCTTTGTACACAGATGGTGTCAAAAATTCCAGTGCATGACAGAAACAACCATTGTTCCATTTAAAAAACTGTATGTTCACATAAAAATACACTTTCTAATATTACAATCTGTTTGTTGGCTAAAAATACGAGCCCCTGACTACCAATCCATTCTGTGAAAACCGCACATCAATCGCACTTTCCGTTTTCGCAATATTTGTGGTGCAAGTGTTAGGTGATTCACCCTGTATAAAGTGTGTATGTCAGGTTCTTCAGTATGACTTGGCAGAAAAGTCCTTGATTTTGGTTCCTGGATTATGGCAACCCTATCCAGGTCAGTAGAATTACTACAATGATGAGTGATGAGTGTTTCACATTTGTTTCAGTGGCTCTGCAGATAAGCTGATGGTTTACAAATGTAACACAAGCGCTTGAATTTAACTAGAATCATAGAGGAAAAATTCCTAACAGGAAAAATATATGTAAAAAATAGATGAAGTCCACTTACCAGGCAAAGGAGCACAGGCAGTGATAGCAACAAATACACACACACACACACACACACACACACACACACACACACACACACACACACACACAAATGCTAGCTTTCGCAGCCTAGCTGCTTCGTCAGGCAGAAGGGAAGGAGAGGGAAAAGGAAATGATGAGGGTTTTAAGGGAGTGGGTAAGGAGTCATTCCAATCCTGGGACAGGAAAGACTTACCTTGGGGGGTAAATGTGTGGATGTGGGTGTCTTTGTTTACACTCCTTTTTTCCCCCCAAAGTAAGTCTTTCCTGTCCCGGGATTGGAATGACTCCTTACCCACTCCCTTAAAACCCTCATCATTTCCTTTTCCCTCTCCTTCCCTTCTGCCTAACGAAGCAGCTAGGCTGCAAAAGCTAGCGTTTTTGTGTGTGTGTGTGTGTGTGTGTGTGTGTGTGTGTGTGTGTGTGTGTGTGTGTTTATTTGTTGCTATCACTGCCTGTGCTCCTTCACCTGGTAAATGGACTTCCTCTATTTTTTACGTATATATATATATATATATATATATATATATATATATATATATATATATGTGCTGTATATATTAAACCTTAAAATTCTAGTAATTGTGTAGTTGTAGGTTTTTCTAGTTTCCACATTCTTTCAAAAGAATCAATTACATAATTTTATAAATATCTGATCTTCAGACAAATGAATACAGCAAAAATATTGAAAATTTGTGCATTTATTTGTAATTACTTCTACTGCCACCTGGTGTTCACAGTTTTATCTAAAAGAAATGTATCAGCTGCTTGGCTTATTGAGAATTTCTCTCAGATGATAATAAGAAAATGGGATCAGGTCCACATCATGCTCTTACAAAAGAACCATTGTCTGATGAACAATTGCTGGAAAATTTATTTGTAAGATGTGCAAATACTATGTTCATAAGCCAACATTCACTTTTTGTATTTATTACATACTTGACTAGTTTTGGGGTACTGCATTGTCATTTTCAATTCTTTATCTTTACAGCAAATACTGCAATGAATCAACATTACTGAACATTGAAACTTAAAATGGTATGAATGATTTATGAAACTCATTTTGTAATTTAGTATTTACCAATTTTTGACTTTCCATTTACCAAAAGTATCCAAAATTAACTAATGCATGTCAACAAGCTGTTATAAATTCATGTAGCTCAGCTAAATTGCTGAGCCAAGTTACTATGTACAAGATGATTGAGAAAAGGATTAGACTGTGTACATCCAAGGTGGTTAGTATGTAACAGATATAGTCAGGAGTTCACTTTAATTGTGACGAATACTGTTGTGGTGTTGCCATTCACCACAATGCTGGTGGTCTACGCATGTTGCCACGACACTTCCAAAAGAGGAAATAAATTGCCCCATTATACTTCAGCCGCCGGGGGTGCCTCCAGTAATCATTACCTCTCTGCCTTAATTCACAAACCAGCCAATCAGAAGAAGAGGGCTCGGCTAGATATGCCAGTGCACCACAGCCACGACAGTTCAGTGTACCCATCTACATCTAGTAGTCAGTAAAGCAGAGTACGAAGCAGTGCTATCAGTGCTACCATTCCAGGAGATCCACCTACAGAGAGAAGCCAGAACACTACTATTGACTGTAGCTAAGAAGAGATCATAGCAGGACTGGTTTGTAGCTCAGAAGAGTGTGTACCACCACCTCATGTGACGTTGAATATTACCTTAAATTGTAATGAAAGTATATGAGAACTAATCACTTCTTTCAGTTGCAGACCTTGTCCACAATCCTAGCTAGCCCTGACCCACCTTTCAAACCTAAGCATCCCGAGAACACAAAAAATATATCACCTAATTATTGTGAAGCAGCCACATAGATCAAGAGGGATACAATAAGCAGGAATTTAGCACCTGGGAGGCCACCAACAGTTTGTGGACATGATGACTATCAGAGGAGGAGGAGGAGGAGGAGGAGGGTGAGGAAATGTCTGATCTGGTCGAAGGCTGGCCAGAAAGAGGTAGATAAGCTCAGTCATGTGCCCCTCGCTGGCCCACTCTATGGCCCTCATGTGACTGCTCCTCACTCCATGAGCAGTGCGTACCCTCATCAGCTGAATTTACCATGGGTAGGCAAGTATGTGAAAGGAATATACTGATCCCAGATGGTGTGTAGGCAGTTTACATAATATAATAGCATTTTAAATACTGTCGTATGGTCATGTTACAGCTGGCCAGTAGCTTTAGGATGGTAGAGGTGGTTCTCCACTTTTTAATGTGTAACAACTTGCACGCTTAGACGAATAGGGCTGATAAGAAATTTGATACTTGGTCTGTCAGCATAGCATCGAGGCTTCCAAACGGGAGCACCAAGTCATTACTAAAAGGACTTGCTACTCTTTCTGCCATCATATCAGCAAGATGGACTACAATTAGGTGCCTAGAAAAGTGATCCATGATAGATAAGATATACATATTGTTCTGGGTTCTTTGGGGATATGTTCCTATTAAGTCAACGGACACATTTAGAAATGGGACAGTGGCTTCTGAGATAGCTGTTGTGGAACTTTTACCCATGGTTGGTGTGCTCTCTGAGCACAAAGAAAACAGTTTTGTATATATCTCTGAACTGTTGTATGTCTAATCTTCCAGCAATATCTTGCAGCTATTCTAGCATTAGTGGCTCATCAACCACAGTGACATGCCTGTAAACTGTCATGGTATTGTGCAGTTACACAATACTTTAATTCCATGTGGATTACAACTCCATTCCCTAAGGGGGTTTTGTGATACAATATGTCATCATCTAAAACAAAATCTGGTAGAGAAGCATACTGATTACACTATGCATCTCTTTCTGGTGCCTCTTTTAGCTCCTCAATGGAAACATTATCCGTTTGGAGCACTCTAACTTTGCAACTTAGTGTGTCAGAATTTTGATGCAAATGTCCCAATTTGTGGTGAACTTCATAATCGTATTCAGACAACTTCAAAACCCAGCATCTTAACTGACTTCTTGGTTCTTATAAGCTCATGGCAGTGTGGTCAGTGACCACAGTGAAATTTCGCCCATAAAGATAACATCTAAAATAGTTTAATCAAAACATAAGCACTAGAAACTCCTTCTCCATTGCACCAATGCAGGATTTGCAGGGGGTTGGGGGAGGTGGAATTCCCCCCTCTGCATTAACCATCCCCACCTCTGGCTATAAATTACCCATCCCAATTGGGGCTGATTGTTTCCCCCTCACTGGATATGTAAGATGACATTTAATTCAAATTTGTGTAGCCATACAAAGAAATTATTAATACACTACTAACATGTACGCTCATTCAGTGTTTAATTGTTGTTTTCATGTGATTTCTATCATCAGTTACTTGTGAACTTGTCAGGCTAGCAGTGTGGCAGATGTCCCACAGAGGTGCACGAGCTGGTGTTGAGGGGGGGGGGGGGGGGGGGCAGGCGCAGACCCTGGTGGTGCCACAGCTTAGCACAAGTGGCAAGTTACAGATAGAATACTTGTGTGCTGCTGTACTGTTATGTCAGATTTTGGCAACAGTGGACTGCAGATGAATGTGTCATCCACAAAAACCGAAAGCACTGTGAATTGAGCAGTGGTTCCCAGAAGACTGGATCCTACAGTCTTACTAAGCTAGTTGCAGAATACTTGGTTTGACCTTTAACGAGGTTCCTCGGAATCATGTTCAATGTATGCAAAATTAATTGGCAGTGTTTCGTTATTCTCTTCAGTTTGCAAGAGACACTACTATCTCCATAGCTTTCCACTTCAGTAGTGTTAGCGAGTTGACTGCATTGAAGCCTGCAAGAACTAGAGAATTTCAGCATGTCTTTCAAACAGTGCAAAATTTTGTTAGTGAGTTGACTGCATTGAAGTCTGCAAGAACTAGAGAATTTCAGCATGTCTTTCAAACAGTGCAAAATTTCGTTATTCCTCAAAAGCAGTGTAATATCAGATGCTATTGCAAACAATGACAATCAGGATCTAATGAGTGGTGCTAAGAGAGTTAAAATGCACGGTGAATCTAAGAAATGATAAGAGTGGTGTTAAAAAAGAGGAAGACAGTGAGTATTTGACAGTTCAAAACTGTGAGCAGTCTCAAGGTAGGAATGAGAAAAACAGCAGGGTTGAAATTATGGTAAGAAATTGTGTTGCTTTATCACATTTTCAAAACTGGCCAAAGACTAAGCCATGGTTAGCTGTAAATGACAGACACATAGTAATATATACAGTATGTTCAGAAATTCATGGTCATGCAAGGTGAAAATCACACAGTAAATGCTTGGAAATCAAACACATCAACGAAAAAGAAAATTTAGAAAAAATGTGTGAGTGAAAGTGAAAAGTTGTGGGGAAAGCAACATCAGGAAAAAGTAATCACAACTACTTTATTGTTCAGGTCTGCATATGTAGCAGCAAAACAGAAATTATCATTTAAAACAAGACTTTCGAATCTATAGGGAAAATCCTCAACACATGCCAATTTCAGTAAAAGAACTTGTGAAAGCAATAAAAATTATACCTATATCCACAGCTGAATGTGAATATGGATGTAGTGCCATCAATCTAAGACTGATTGATCATCGAAAACATTTACAATTTCCAACACTTTTTAATCTACTTTTTATTTAAATAAATGGACCTCCACTGTATTGCTTTGATCCAAAACATTTTCAGCAAATTGTATCATGCCTCAGCACCAAAGTGCCCTTGAAAAAATAATTGGCATACTATCAAATCTTCATTAGCAGTCTCATTCATCTTGCCTGTACAACTGAAGCCTATAATTTAAATGATATGTACTGTATATGATGCAATATGATTTTGTAAATACACATTACCTATGTTTTCATGGTTATATTATATTGTGAAGTCTGTGTGTTGCCCTTTATGTGGCAATGCACATAACACAATGCTTTTTATGCTTTCTCTCCATTCATCTTTGTACATTTGCAAAAATTCCAACCAACACAACTAAGCATCCATATTTATGTATGCCAATATGTAGGCCAGTACATACTTGGAAGCAGTGTGCAAGGCGCATTGCTTCCCGTCTTTTGGTGGGAGTCTGGTACATAATTTTAGCAGATGACAGGCACTTTTCATTATGAGAATATCAGGGGGTCATTTATAAGACATGATTCCACCCATTGGCTTTGACCTGTGGCATCAGTGTGTTATGCAGTAGGCAAAGTACTTTTGACAAGCTAGATAGTAGATGTCTGTTCTGACTGACAAAAGTACTTTAATATTTTTTATGAATATGTCATAATTTTAAAGAATGTGGTTAGGCAGGATAAGCAGGAACCTAAGAGTACAGCTTAACTTGTTGCGAGTAAACAAGCAACAATGGCACTACGATACTCACATGTTCAATATGTGCTGATAGTAGACCCCAACTGTGACAAGTAACACTTCTTCCAAATTACAAGAAAAATTTTAATGAGCCCTGTGATTTAATTAAAAACACAAATCAATTGAAACATTGATTATTTGTAGTTATCTACGAAAGAACTACATATTTTCTGACATGTTGATGATGTCAGTGGTCAAAACAGATGGGAGCATCACACAGTAAAATTATGCCATATCAAGTGCGCATACGTTCAATAATATTTCCATTTTGTCAATGTTAGAAATACTCAGGCAAATGAGTTGCTGGGCAGAAAAAATATTCTCAGTATTGACAGTCAATTTAAAACCTTTTGTTAGCTAGCTGTTTGGCTAGTTGTTTACTATTACCTTCCCTCTGTCGCTACTGTAGCTATTGCTCTTAGAAGTGTGATTATGTAAAGTCTGGGTGTCTTGCTTTGTAAACAGAGACATCAGTAATGCTCATATTTCAGCATTGTGGAAATACATCATAATTGTAAAATATAAGTTACATACAGTAACTTTATATGGACAGATGTGGAAAGAACGAGAATAAGACCAGTAATTTCCTATGAACAAATAAAGTTTTAAAAATAGATGTGACCTGATTTTCATAAATTGCTGTACTTACTTTTATCATAAATGTATCCATAAAATGGTCTTCCTTTTCATCAGTTCCAATATGTTGCTTTACACATTTTTGGTGCCTATATTAATTGTTTACGTGGTTGTGTATTTGCAAAGAACTATTTTGTCTCTGTTTAATTTCTTCTCATGATAATTACAGAAAGTTTTAAAAGTTAGTGACTAATAACATACTTGTTAATTAAGTAGACAGAAATATTACCCTTATGACTTTTCCCCAAACATGATTGTGTCTAATGTGATTTTTTCGCAAACAAAACTATTCATGCATAAAAGTTTTCAATGATATTCAATGACAACTACCTAGTTATTAATTGTTTTTAATGTGAAAAAGTTGTTCAGAAAACAAAACTATCAAAGCACAATAAATGCATTGACAGAGGTGAAATGACTTTTGCATTATGCTTGTCCACTATGATATGGTGCCTCATTGCAGAGAAATCTGCCACTCAGACCTTGGCAACCAGGAGGAGAGAGGGGTGTGGCTTTGCAAGGTTTGCAAATTTGTGAGCAATATTCACCAGCTGTGGCAGTGTAGCCAAGTGCATTAAGGTGCTATGCTATGATGTGCGAGGCTATTCCCTGTCAGGGGTTCGAATACCCCCTTGGGCATGGATGATTGTGCTGCCTTTAGTATAAGCTAGTTCATAAGTAGTTTGTAAGTTTACGGACTGATGAACCCGCAGTTAAGTCCCATAAGCTTTACAAACAATCAACATTTGAATATTTATCAGTTGCTATGTTACGCCCACTCTGCATGGTGAACGAAAGTGTACTAGAAAAATTTGAGTCTACTGTCACATCCCTAGCACGATAAACGCTAACTATAACTATTAACAGTGAGATGTTTATGTGGTTAACTTGCAAGCATTGTTGTTTATAGCTCTAATGACCTATACAATACGTCATAATGTTTATTCCATGATTATAACAGGTTTTATGTAATAGTGTGAAGATGTAGAATCAAGAATGATCAATGGCACCATAAATAATTTTCTTGAGTGTTCAAACAGAGAAATAGAACACAAATCTGCAATGAAAATTCAAATTTCATTTTTTCTTATTTTACTGTAGTATGGTATTCAGAATTGAAACTTAATACTTCAGTAGTTAACATATACGATTTATAGCAAACACACTTTCTTTCTTTTCTGGAAGCCATATTTCAGTGTCTTTGTGTGAGCTGCCTTGCCTCTAGCACTCCACTTTCCTGTGGATGTGTAGTGTACGTCTATGTGGAAGTCATGTAGGGTGGCATGCCCAAGAGGCCTTTGACCAATAATGCTGCTGGGAGCCGAGCAGTAGCTTCGCAGCCGTATGGCAGGGTGTGCCGAAGATATGTAGTGCAGCACCAGATGATGCTAATAAAACCAGTTACAATACAAGTTTATTCAGTTGTTACAAGATTTTGTGGTGTAGGCGCTAGCTAGATCAGTAGTTGAAATCACCTTTGGTGCATCATCTCACCATTTTGCTGTGTCTTCTATGTGGTGGCTGCCCTGAGCCACTGTGATGGGCAGTACCTGTTAAAGTTTTGTGTTTTGTATACAATTCAATTTAATAACTTGAATTTAAATTTCTGACACCAGATATTTGTTGTTCTATAATCTTCACTGCAAACAAATGTTTATTGCCAAATTATTATTATTATTATTATTATTATTATTATTATTATTATTATTATATTAGTGTAATGTTTGAGTAGGCCTACCACATAGTTAAAGAGATATATTAAACTGGAAACAACAGATACTGGAAGGCACATCCACTAACTAGTGTAAATCACTTGTAAGAACTTAGAAAAATATGCCAGTTTACCGATAGGTTTCTCTTAGCTGAAAACTATACATGCACCAGGTGGCAGTTGAAATAATTACAAATAAATTCAACCGTTTTCAATGTTTTTACCATGACAATAAAATGAAATCTTTTGAAAGAATTTGGAACCCAGAAAAGCATACAACTGCATAATTTTTAGCAAATTTCATTCAACAGTTTCTATGTGCTCAAATAAATGAATTTCGAAAGGAGTGCTACAGTAAGTTAAATTGCAAAGAATCTCAATGAATACTCTGTTGTAATTATTGTATTGCTTCTACTTGGTTATGTACACACCAAGCTGAGCTCCATATACTGCTGGAGATGGTAAAGTGGCACATGTGCAGTACTGTGTACTTGGTCTCTAAATTATTCAGGCTGGACAAACTTTTTGCCTCTCATTGTCTGTAGTTGTAGATGTAATTATAGGTATGTTATTAGTTTCCACTACCAGTGATCTCTATCTCCAATACTGTAGAAATATCTCAAATAAAGTAACTATAATTTATGAAAAGGAATTATTTCTATTCACTGCAAACTTTTGTGACTCGTCGACAGTGCTGAGACTAATTGTCAGTGATGTGACTCATCTCAAATACTAGAACAGTTTAGGCAGTGCACAGTTGTAATAGGTAGCTCAGATTCTGTCTACTGACAGCTTCTACTTACAGTACTTCATGGGAGCTGACACAGATACAAGTTTCTGAACAGTCTGTACATTTATTAGTATAACACACAAGTTCATATATGCAAAGAGGAATACTTAACTTTTTCTTGAGGACTGTGTACTAGTGAGTGTCAGTACTGTTTGCACATAATTTCTGAGAATACATACAACACATAAGTCTTAGCACTATCACAGTGTCCAGAATAACAGATGAATACTGACTGACATAATTCTTGCACACAACATAACTGTCTGCCACCATAGATGACTCCATATCATAGACTCCCCTGAGTTCATGGCATGGTGCCCTTTTAGAGATACTTTGCACACATTGTGATCGTTGGCCATGCCCCTGTAGTGCATTCATGTAGTGGATCGCCATGACAACAATGCTGGTGGATGAAGTGCACAAGGTATGACTTATCACATGCGTTCAACTTGACTTTCGCTTTTCGCTGTCATGTTTTGATATATAATGCAGTTATAGTGGAAAAAGCATAACCATATAGGTAAAAGAAAACACCTTCAAAAACACATGCACATTCATACAACTATTGCATACATGACCACTGTCTCTGGCCTCAGCCCTGGCTAAAACAGCATGAAACAGTTTACTTGTGTATGAGAGTTGTGTGAATTTCTTTAACTCTTCTGATAGTTCATGCGTGACAGTTTTCTCGTCATGCCTTTCTTTCACTCCATCGTCTTTGTACTGAGTAACACTCTAGCCTCTCCATAATATTGTTTGTATTCTAACCTTGTTCTTTCATTACAGATAAAGAAAGATAGCTTGCAACAAAAATGTGTTTATTAATTGTAATCATGTTAATTTTATGAATGCATAGTTTTACGGCGAGTTAAGTGGTTTGGTAACCACTAGCTTTTGACTGAGATCTCCTTGTCAAGTGGTGATTGTTGAGACATTGCTGCCGCCATCCTTATATATCTACACAGCTTTCTGTGACAACACTGGAGCTCACCGCATCACTGTATATGGCAGTGTTTTGGTCACGTGCCTATCACACTCGCTTCAACTGCCCGATGGCCAAACCCCAAGCTGCGCTTAGCTGCAAGCTGACCACGATATCCTCTTCTTCAAGATGCAAGGATTTGATTCTGCTTACAAAATTGGTATTCTTCATATGATGCATACAGTGACCGACATGTGGAGTAAAGAGGGTGGCCAGATGTTTCCAAGGCCTCCCTCCTTACTCCACATGTCGGTCACTTTGTGTATCATATCATGAATATGGCCAACTTCATCAGCAGAATCAGATCCTTGCATCTTGGAGAAGGGGATATGATGGTCTGCTCTGATTTGATGTCATTATTCACAAATGTTCCCATCAAAGACTCTATAGACCCGCTCACCCAATTCTTTGACAACATTGTTGTGGATTTATTCAAGCATAATCTGATATCATTGTATTTTTTTATGTGGTGGAGACTATTTTAATTAGGTTGACAGTGCCATGATGGGAAGCCAATTAGCTCCAGTTATAGCCAATCTGTTTATGGAGTACTAAAAGGACATCACCCTTGACATGGCTTCTGAAAAACTAGCCATTTTTATCGTTATGTTGATGATACATTTGTTGTATGGCCTCATTGATGTGAAAAACAGGATGAATTCTTGGATCACATCAACAACATCCATGACAAAATCAAATTCATGATGGAGGGAGAGTGAGATGGTGCCTTGCCATTTCTTGTCAAACATAAAGCAATGGGTGCCTGAGCCACAGTGTTTACCAGAATAAACCCACATGGACTGGTATCTGCATGCCGTGAGAAACCACCACCCATTGCAGAAATGACCTATTCTATGGACGTTGATACACTGAGCAGACATAATCTCAGACAATGAACATCTACAGGAGGAGTGCTTAAAAAATGGCTGCTGCAATTGGCAGATTTCACATGCTATCCATTTGAAGACACACAAGCAGGAGACCATTGAGGAGTAGACAAATAAGCTCTCATTTTTACCATTTTGTGGCTTGGTTATGGGAAAAATTAGTCGCCTCCTTAAAAGACGCAATATCAACTCAGTATTCAGGTCTCCTACAAAATTACAGCAGCTGATGAGACCTGTGAAAGATGATCTAGGCCTTAGAATGCCAAGAGTGTACAAGATACAATGTGGGTGTGGACAGTTTTATATTGGGCAGACAGTATGTAATATTGAACAGTACTGTGTTGAACATGAGACATGCTTCTGTTTACATTACACCAAGAAATCAGCAATTGCAAAGCATGCTCTAGAAAACAAACATCACATTGTGTTAATGAGACATCAGTCATTACCAGAACAAATACTTTCTAGGATAACATAATTGAAAAGAGGCGATCAAAATTAAAATATGTGGAAAAAACTGTTATAAAGACAATGTCTTGCAGCTAAGCACAGCTTGGGACGCAGCCATCAGACGGTCGAAGTGGGCGCAGTAGGCACACGACTAAAACACGGCCACTTACGTCGATGCGGTGAGCACCAGTGATGTGACAGGAAGCAGTGCAGCTATATAAGGACAGCAGCATCACTTGACAACAGCTGAGGAGATCTCAGCCAAATGCTCATCGGTATCAAGCAATTTGAATCTGGACGGAATTTTATCATGTTTATGATAAAAATTATTTCAATTATTGAAAAACTTGGTAAGTATATCTTTGAAAACAACATTTTACCACACTTTGGGTGTCAATACCTTCTCATGATGTGACAGTGTTTATTTGAAAAGTCATGGATTTATTCATTAAGTCATCAGCTGTTGCATAGTTGTCACTGCCTGCTATGCAGTGCAGGGCCTGCAGCATACCAATTCTGATCTTTCACGTGCCTACCAGTATTACAGATTAAGTTTTGAAGTTCTTTGTAGAACTGTCTGATCTGAGGGCATAAAAATTGAAATAATAATTCAAATATTGGGTGAATTGTGAGTTGTGTTAGTATCTTGGAATTCTGGAGTAGGGAAAGGTTTCTACACATACATTCAGATACATACTCTGCAATCCACTGTAAGGCGTGTGGCAGAGGGTACCTCATACCACTACTACCTATTAACTTTTCTGTCCAGCTCTCAAATAAAATAAGGGGAAAACAAATACCTGTATGCTTCTATAGAAACCCTAATTTATCTTATCCTTGCTGTCTTTATGAGAAATGTAAGTTAGCACCAGTAAAATCGTCCAGCAGTCAGATTCAGATTCCTCACACACTGATTGAACTTACCAATAACAATCCTTAGCATACTGCCTCTGAATTGCTACTGTTTCTATGAACTGATCTGGTGGAGAGAAGTACTCAAGACAGGGTCACACAAGCATTCTACAAGCAGGCTCCTTTATATCTTCCCAAATTCTCCCAATAAACTGAATTTCAACATTTGAATAACCCACTACTGTCTTTATATACTCATTCCACTTAATATCACTCTGCAACATTATGCCTAGATAATTAATGGGCGTGACTGTGTCAAACAGCACACTACTAATGCTGTATTTGAACATTATGGGATTGTTTCACCAACTTATCTGCATCACGATACATTTTCTACATTTAGAGGTAGCTGCCCATTCCTCACACTACGTCTTGGATGAAACAAATACTTAACTTTCCCGTATTGTGATGGTACAACTTGTCCTAGCTATTTTACAGTTCTGCTATTGTCTACTATGTTTACATCAGGCAATAGTACTGTAGGGAGCTTGCTTTAGTGTATGGTGCTCTTCTGTTGAATTTCTTGGAACTGTTGAACTTGTGGGTCTACATCATACTGACTGGAACTCCCATACTCTCTGTTATTGCTGTGGGGCACCGGCATACCTATCGGCTGGTGCATGAGGTGAGCAAAGAGGTACTGAGACTCCCCCCTCAAAAATCGATGGCAGAGGGAAAGTGTTGTGGCCTTGGGAGTAGTCGAGGAACCTGGGTTTGAATCTGTGCCCTGCGCTGAACCACCGCTCGCAACCCACGATACGGCCTGCACTTCACATGGAACACCAGGTGGGAAATGCACCAAAGGTCATGGTCCCACAGACAAGGGCACATAAGAACAGATGCAGGTCCAGGAGCAGGAGTGATGATCTTGATGACCAGTTCAGAGATGGCCCCCTGGTGGACTGCTGCATTGGGAGGACCCTCGACATGCGACGAAAAGCCCATGATGGTGGACATCAGTTGACCCACGTTATCCAATGGAGGATGGGTTATCAGATGTGGTGGTGCTGAAGGCGAAGCATCCAGCTCCATGGGCTTAGGACAGAGAAGGGAAGTTGACCGAATCCACGACGTTCAATGAGGTGTAGGTGCTACCATCTGAGGAGACAGTGAATCTGTTGACAAAAACTCAGTGGCAGCATCCTCTAGTACACTGGGGTTAATTTGGTTTCTATGACGATGCTGCATACCATCTGCACCCTGCAATAAAAACCTGTTAGCACCAAGCTGCCGAATGATACTGCCATGTTCCCAAAGCAATAGGACCTGAAAAAGACAGATGTGTTTTTGCATGATACTGTGCCAGATTCTTCAGCGTTTGTGGTGAGTGCATGAAATAGAGCAGACTGTGGTACCACCATCCGTGCAATAACTCTGGAGGTGACAGTCCATTGCGTGGCTGGGAGCAGTAGAAGGCGAGAAAATGTAGAAGAGCTTGTTCATGCGTGTGGTGGTACCTGAGCTTCGCCATCTGTGACTTGTATTTCTTACAAAACGTTCAGCTTCACCATTTGATTGAGGGTTGAACAGAGCACTGGTTAGATGGTGAATACCATTAGTTTGGCAAAACTGTTCAA
Organism: Locusta migratoria; assembly: GCA_026315105.1. Taxonomy (NCBI): domain Eukaryota; kingdom Metazoa; phylum Arthropoda; class Insecta; order Orthoptera; family Acrididae; genus Locusta; species Locusta migratoria. Next base: position 789,273,940 of record CM048755.1, on the reverse strand, counting down.
ATTCCCTTGACACAAACTGTAGAATGGTCCGTCACTATCATTTCTAGTAGACCCTTGATACAAAAAACAGACTGAAGTGCTTGGAGGGTGTCATGAGTAGCTGTAGAGTTCATGGAGACCATGAAAGGAAATTTACTGTAAGCATCCATAATGATCTTGTATTCCATAATGGACCAGCAAAATCTAAATGCACACATTCCCATGGCACAGTCGAGGCGGGCAATTCTGTGAACCATTGAGGAGGGGCGGGATGGTCTTCCACACAAGCTCACCAATGAGCCATCTTCCACTCTGTCTGCGTGTCCATACCAATCCATGTGCAATGTTTGGTGTGGACCACACCTCAATGACCTTGGTGCACCTGACATTGCAATAACTGAAGGATTGCCACATGAAACTGGATCTGTTGCATATGAAGCTAAATTACACCCTGTAACATTCATAAGTCATGTTGGCATGAATAGTAGCATCGAACCACTGGGCTAATAATCATCACTGTGTGAGGCCACCCAGTGTAGACATAGTGCATTATTTGAAGATCTGGGTCCACCACTGATGTTTGGACAACCTTCCAATGATTGAGAGGAAACTGATCAAGGATCTTTAGCATCTATGTGGCAATAGGAACCCTCTGAAGCACCAAAAGCAACATTTGTGCCAACAGAAAGACATGACAGCGTATCAGCATTAGCATGTTTTGACATTGACCAGTAGATAATTTGTTAAGTAGGAAAACAATACGAGTGCCCTACATTCCAGTTTCTGTGCTGTGCAACTAGGTATGGGCTTGGCAGGTTGGAACAAGGACTGAAGCAGATTGTGTCAGTTAGCAGGTAAAACTTGTGACCATATAGATATTTGTGGAACTTGGTAACACCAGATATGACTGCTAATACCTGTTAATAATTGACCTGGGCTTTGTTCAACAACTTCAAAGCAAAAGCTATAGGTCTGTCTGAAGAGCCAATGAAATGTGAGAGGACAGCTCCAATACCGTAGGCTGACCCATCAGTGGCTAACACAACAGGTTTGTCAGAATCAAAATGTACAAGACAATGATCACTCAGCAAAGCACGTTTTAACTTTTGAAAAGCAATGGCACACTCCCTTGACCAAACAAACTTCACATTCTTCCATCGTAGGCGATGCAGCAGTGCTGCTAGTTGTGCTGCATTAGGAATACATTTTATAAGATATGAGATTTTGCCGAGGAAAGATTGCAATTCTGTAATGTTTGTGGGAGCCTTGAGCTCATGAATAGCTTGGAAATGTGATTGCGATGGATGAACACCCTGTGAACTGATGACACGTCCTAAATATTCAGTTTCAGTGTGAATGAAAACACATTGTCCTTGTCACATTTGAGAGAATGTGAAAAGTGCAAATAAATTGTTGAAATGCATTTCAGCTGTGTGGCCAGAAACAACAATATTGTTTCAATATTTTAAGCAACAAGGCACTGCTTTTGTTAGTTGTTCAAGTATCTTTGAAAGACTGATGGACAACTGAACAGTAATCTGAGAAACCTGAAGAGGCCCAAGTGAATATTGATAACTAGAAATTTCTGTCATTGCTTGTTGACCGGAAGTTGCAGATATGCGTCCCAAAGATCTAGTTTTGAAAAATATTTTCCACCTCCTAATCTGTCCATACGCTCATGAGCTCATGAAGTTGAGGCAACGGAAATGTGTCAATCACTGTCTTAGGATTCACAGTGCTCTTAAAGTCCACTCAAATTCTGAATTTACCAGATGGTTGTTTGACAATAAATAGAGGAAAAGCCCACTGAAATGTGTGCAATAACACCTTGATTTTGCCACTGTGTGATTGCTTGCATAATGGAAAAGGAACAGGGTGTACCCAACAAAAATGTGGCTGCACGTCATCTTTTAATATCAAATGCATGGAAAAAATAGTTGTCTGTCCAAGTCTACCAAAAAAGAGTTCAGGAAATTCAGCTCACAGGTTAGTTATATGTTCACTTGGGTCAAATGACATCACTCGCAGAACATTCCCAGTGATGGTAAGACCAAACAAATTAAACAGATCCAAACCAAAAATACTTGCACTATCATAGGATTCAAGAACCAAAAGAGAAACTGTCTTGTGTATATCTCCACACACTGCAGGAAAGCAGCACTGGTATGTCTTGTCCTGTATATGCTGTAAACAAAGTGTGCACTGTTTGCATTTTTTTTTTTTTTTTTTTTTTTTTTTTCATAAATGACGCAATTTGTTAATGACACTGTGGCACCATATTAAGCAAAAATCACTCTGTTTTGCTAGCAATTTTCAAATGTACAAACAGTTTATTTGTGTAGCACTGCAAAGAAGTGTTGGAATCTTTCATGACTGGAAGACTAGAGTCTGTCTTAGTAGCAGCAGGCTTAGAATGAATATCAAAAACAGAATCTGCACATTGTGTGCATGAATTTTGCAAGTGCTTCTGCTGCAGAGCAGTTGTAAGTGACATACACCCACTTTGAACATGTCTTTGTTTGCCACAAGAAAAACAAATTGCCTTATGTGAAGAGCACTGATTTCATCTATGCTTAGAAATACACTTGGGACAGGACTTAGCTTCCTTGCCATGAGGCTGGTGCTGTGGCTGTTTACAGGTTATGGCACGGCTGCATGTGGCATGCATGCTGGTCAACAACAGGTGTATTTGGCTGAGACAGAACACTTTCCTTGTCTCGCGCTACAGCAAATGTATTGGCATCTTGAAAACTACTTGCTGCAAAGTCACATGTGTCCTGATACTCAATAATCTGAAGCACTTGTTCAAGTGAAGGATCAGAATACTTTAAGATTTGTTCACGAATGTGTGAGTCTGACATTCCTACTAATCACATTCCTTATCATTAAATCTGATACTTGTACTTGTACTTGTACTTGTCACAGTCACAATGAAATTTACACTTCCTAGTTAAACTTCGTAGTTCAGTTACCCACTGTCTATAATAGTGTCCTGCCTGCCTATGATAATTATGGAACTGAAATCTAGCTGCTGCTACATTCAATGTTTGTACATAATGGTTAGTAATCAACTGCATTAATTCCTCAAACAGCCTCCAGGCGAGTTGTGGGGTAGAGTTTGACACAGAGCTGATAAATGGTCACTCCCACTTGAGACAAGAAATAAGGGAAGAACACAGTATCTATTTCATTTGCCACTACGTGGCTCCTGAATTGTCCTTAGTATTTTGCCCAGTCCTCTATTTTGTCATCAGACTGCCAAAATGATGGTAATATTGCAGGCTGTGAGGCAGGCGATTGTGATGTGGTTGATTGCTATTGAGTGGTGGCTGCTGCAGCTTGATTTTGGCCTTCAATGAAAGCCATCATTACTTGTGTCAGCTGATTAATTGACTGCATCTCAGACTGAATAATTTGTGTTAGATCACTTGACAATGGAGACAGAAGCAATGGAGCAGCTGCAGTGCTTGGGTGGCAATAAGGATAGTCACGTGGGTGGCACAGCCATTATGCAAGCAAAACTAAGGCAATGCAAAACTCAATGTATCAGGCTAATGAAGAGCAACACCCAAAACAAAAATTTTCACAAGCACAGTAATAGCAAAATTCTTGCAAACTTGGGCCTCATCGCCAGTTGTTGTGACTTCGGGATGTGGCAGTAGAAAGAGGTGGACTCTGACAAGCAAGGATGTGGATGTAGGTCTGTAACTATAAGAAATGATTAGTCAAAATGAACTATTTATTAGATGAAACAAACACTTGACTTTGATGTTCTTGTGGTGGTCCAACTTACAGTTATGTTATGTGCTACTACGATAACATCACACAATAGTACTGTAGGCTGCTGGCTCTAGTAGATGGCGCTCCTCTTTTGAGCTTCCTGGAACTGTCGAACTCCTGGCTCTGCTTCGTACTGACTGGAACTCCTGTACTCTTTGTCATTGCTGTGGTGCACTGGTATATCTAGGCAAGCCCCTTTCTTCCTATTGGCTGGCACAGGAGATGAGCAAAGAGGTACTGAAACTGCATGCAGCCATGACAGCCAAAGTACTAGGGAGCAACTTACCACTCCTTCTTGAAGTTGTGTGGCAACTTGTGAAAACCGCTGGCATTGTGGCGAATAATGGCACCACAACATTATATATATATAGGGGATAGTAATGTCTTGGAACCTATTCTATGTGCTCATAGTAGTCTGCAGTGTGGCACCATGACCAATACCTTTCGGAAATCAAGAAATGTGCAGTTCACTCATGTCACATGAGAAAAGAGGTTGTTGTGATTCATGCAAATGACAGATTCTAAAGCCATACTGATGCACAGACAGAAGCTTCACAGTCTCAAGAAAATTTAAAATATTCAAAATGAGAAAATTTTCAAGAATTCCATAGCAAACTGGTGTTAATTAATCATGTGGGTCCATTCTTTTGCCTGTCTTATAAAAAGGAGTTGTCTGTGGTTATTTCCAGTCACTTGGTATTTTGAGTGGGATCAACAATTTGTGATAAATGCATATTAAGTAAGGGGCCAATGCTATAGAGTACACTCTGTAAAATGGAATTGGGATTCCATCTGAATTGGGTGACATTTGTTTTCAGATACTTCTTTACACTGGGGATGCCTATGACTATGCCGTCCATTTCAAAGTTTGGGTGACAATGAAGTGATGGTTTGTTTGCTCATCCAGCTTCAATGATTTTTTAAATGTTTAATTTAAAACTTCAGTTTTCCTTTTGCTCTTTTCTATCACCAACCAAGAATTATCAACAAATGACTGGTTAGTGACCTATGACCTACTTATTTATTTTACAGAGGATCAGAATTTTTCAGGTTCTCAGAAACGTATTATGGTGGTAATTATAGTATGCTAAGGTATTATGGTGGTAATTATAGTATGCTTTGCTCATCAATTTTTTATAGACACAAAAATTGCCACTAACTTTTGCCTGCATTGTTTTGCTTGTTCATTTTTAAACTGAGAATACAACTGCCTTTGCTTTCTCAGTATTTTTTGAATATTATCATGTTGAAATGGAAGCAGGCTTGACTTCGAAGGCAACTTAACACAGCACTTGTACTGAAAGCACGTTTATTATAAACTTAACATACACACAGCACTGACTGCCTCTCGGGCAGAGTGCTCTGCTATTTATACACAGACAGAATGTACCAGAAATTAGAAGAACAGTTAACATAAGAAACAAGTAGAATTTACAAGTGAACATAAGAAAGATGTAGAACATTCTGGAATTGTTAATTACAAAGAAATAAATTTTTTCCAGTGGGTGGTATTGAACCGGCAACCTTCAGCACCGCAGTCGGGACTCTATCCCCTGTGCCATGCCAGCAGTCAGTTTACATGGTGTCTCGTGACATTGCTCCCTCTCCTGGAAAAACACCGACCCGCTGTTATGTTCCCTGTAGAGCCAGCTGCAGTGTCCTGTATCTTGACCTTGTCATGGGTTCTTTGTATGGCAGTTCAAGAGAATCCTTCCCTTTTCCACAATTATCAATGACAGACGTTCCTCTCATGGCTTCATCAGTAACATTACCGTCCTTGAACAAGAAGCCATTGTCGCCTACCTGCTCTTCAGGATCGTAGTAAGGCTTCATGTGCAGGACGTGAACAATGTCTCTTCGTTTTTGTCATTTTGATGACGGTTCATAATCCTCAACTTCATATGTGACATCTGACAGGTGGCATATGACACAATACGGACCAAAGTATTGCTTCAATAACTTTTTGAACAGTCCAACCTTCCGTACAGGGGTAAAAATCCATTCCAGATCTCCTGGGCTCTACACAACAGGTCGGTGCTTGTTTTTATACCGCTGATGGACCTTCTCCTGGGCGTCCAGTGTCTGTATGTGAGCCAGCTGTCTTGCTTCTTTGACCCTGGTGATGAGCTGTTTAACATAGTCATCCTGAGTGTCGTCCGGTTGGAACGGGAACAGCGTAGCCATTGTCTTCATTGTCTTCTCAGCTTCACGGCCATGGAGCAGGAAAAACGGAGTGAAGCCTGTGGTGTCTTGTCTTGCAGTATTGTAAGCAAATGTCACAACTGGCAAAATTGAATCCCCATCCTTCTGCTGAACATCGGCGTACATCAACAGCATAGCGGCTAATGTCTTGTTAAAATGTTCCCTAAGACCATTTGTCTGAGGATGGTATGCATTTATCATTCTGTGGACAATGTCGCACACTCAGGATACTAGGTTTGACTGGAGTACTTTTCCACGATCAGATATCATGACACTTGGTGCTCCATGCTTCAAAATAATGTCTTCTACAAGGAATTTTGCAATCTCTGGAGCATCTGCAGTCAGCACAGGTTTGGTGACAGCGTAACGTGTGAGGTAGTCAGTGCAGTCTATTATCCATCAGTTACTGGTTGTCAACTTCGGGAGCCTCCCTAAAAGATCGATCCCAACTCTGTGGAATGGAGCTGCTGCCAGCAGAATCAGTACGAGATGCCCTGGAGGTAATTGCGGCACATTCTTCCGACGCTGGCACTCTTTACAGTGACTCACATAGGCCTTGACAGATCTGTAGAGACCTTTCCCGTAATACCTGCGTCTGATTCTGTCTAGGGTCTTCATGAATCCCTGATGACCGGATATTGGAGCATCGTGGAAATATTTGAGAATAGCTGGTTGGAGATGAGCTGGAATGACCAATAACCATTTAGGGCCCAGTGGATCATAGTTGCTCCTATACAATGTTCCGTTTATAAGTTGGAACTCTCCATTGGTCAGTTCTCCTTTCTCCAAGGCCTCTGTGGTTTTTAATAGTGCTGGATCTTCCCTATGTTCAACTGTAATGTCATCTAATTCAGTGAGGGATGAAATTTCATTCATGCTGTTGTGTTCCACTAATGGATTTCTCAAAAGGCAGTCGGCATCCATACCAATGTGACATCGTATTCTTGGAGTCTTATGAGCCCATCTTGCTAATCGACCTGATGGATCATTCAAGCTAGTCAGCCAACATAAATAATGGTGGTCTGTCACGGCAGTGAATGGTTTGCCAAATAAATAAGCCAAAACTTGTTGATAGCCCAGATAACTGCGAGAAATTCCTTCTCAGTTGTAGAGTAGGTTATCTCGGACTTTGAGAGTACTCTTGATGCATAGGCTATCACTTTTTCAGCACATTCCTGAACTTTTACAAGCACTGCACCAATCCCATAACCACTGGCGTCTGTATGAAGTTCCGTTTCCACATTCTCGTCATACAAGCCTAGCACTGGCGCGGATGTTAGAGCCTCCTTAAGTGCCCGGAAAGCTCTTTCTTTTGCATCATCCCAGAAAAACTTGGTGTCTCCCTGCAGAAGTTCTTGTAATGGACGTGCCTTGTTACCAAATCCTTTTATGAAACTTTGGTAGTATGAGCACAGCCCAAGAAAACTTCACACATCACGAATCTTCTGAGGAGTTGGAAAGTCTGTGACTGCCATTACTTTATCTGGATCAGGACGGACACCATCTCCATTGACTAGGTGCCCCAGTATTTTTCTCTCTTTGGTGATGAAGAGGCACTTCTTTGGATTGAGGCGGAGTCCTGCAGTCTGAAAACACTTCAACACAGTTGACAGGTGACTCAGATGTTCTTCAAATGTTTTCGAGAAAATGACAATGTCATCTGAATAGCAAAGACACGTCGTCCACTTAAGGTGTCGAAGCAAGTTGTCCATCATGTGTTCGAATGTGGCCGGAGCATTACATAATCCAAACGGCATTACTTTGAATTCATAGAGGCCGTCAGGTGTAATAAAAGCTGTCTTCTCCCTGTCAGCTTCGTCAACCTCGATTTGCCAGTAACCTGCCTGCATGTCCATAGTTGAGAAGTATGTAACTCCTTTCAAACAATCTAAGGTCTCGTCAATGCCCGGCAGTGGGTAGACATCTTTCTTTGTGGTTTTGTTCAGCTGCCGATAATCGACACAGAATCACCATGTGCCATCCTCCTCCTTTACAAGGACCACCGGAGATGAACAAGGACTCTCTGAAGGTTGAATAATGTCATCTTGCAACATCTTCTCCACTTCCTCCCGAATTACCCGTCTGTCAGCTGGCGACACTCTATACGAATGCTGGATAATTGGTCGATGATCCCCAGTATTATTACAGTGCTTTATCGTGGGCCGTTTCATCTGACTTTTCCCCTGCTGAGGTGTGAATGCACCCGAAAATTGATGTAGTATAGCTGACACCTGCTGGCGTTGTTCCTTTGTCAGTCCAAGCCCTATTGGCAGTTCCATGTTTGTTTCCCCAAGCGTGTTGTCTGTACTAACAGCAGAGCATGGGTCTTTGTTGATGACATTGAGCTCACCATCCTGGATTGGTTCAGCTGTCCCGATACACATCCCCTAGGGTATAAGTTGTGACTGCTCGTGACAATTGGTGATCCAAATCTCTCCTCAACCTCTGGTAATGCTTATGATAGTCGCTGGTATGTAAATGTCTTTGGTGAGCCTGATAAACTTTTTACTATCAACAAGCACTAAACAGTTTCATCGCTCATTTGTGTTTGTGACTGCAACTCTTCTCATTGTCAACGGCGGGATTGCCACATTGTCAATGGCAAATAACTTCCCAGAAAATTCTGTATGACGTGTATCCGTCAGAACAATTTCTTCAATTTGTAGCTCAGATCTTCCACAGTCAATGATAGCTTGGGATGCCTGAAGGAAGTCCCATCCAAGGATGACATTGTGACTACATTCTGTTAACACAACAAATTCAAATGGCTGGGTCCTGTTGTTGATGGTTATTCTTGCGACACAAGTTCCTGCTGTCTGGACATACTTTCCATTCACAACCTTCAGCACAGTTGCCCCCATATCACAGAACATTGTCTTCTTTAGTGTGTGGTGATAATTATCCGACAATACAGAAAAAGATGCTCCTGGCGGCTAGGGCAGGGACTGGTACCTCTGTACGGCGACGGTGAACAGCTGCGGTGCATCGGGGAGCGACCTCGTCTAGGGTACGGTGATGGGCTTCTTCCCATAGGTCGACTGAACTCATCAGTAGTTGACTGCCTGGGATGGAACTTGTCTGTTGGCTGACGTCTTGCGGCAAAATAATCATCGAATACTCACCTTCTCTCTCTGCAGTAGCGTACAACATGTCCAGGGCGCCCACAGTGGAAACACAGTGGTGTGTTGTCTTCTGTCCTCCAGACATCTGTTCTTCTGCGGGCCATCATAGTTGCCGGGAAAGTTGGTTGTGGTCGCGTCGGCTGCTTCATGGGCTGCCGTTTGCAGACTGCAGCATAAGTCATAGCAGGGTGACACCATTCTTCATATCATGTGCGATTGGCGGGGCAGACAGGAGCTATTGCCTGAAATACCTCTTCCTCAGCAGTGTCGGCTCTCTTGTCACTTACAGGGTTTAAATCCATGGCCATGATCTGATACTCGCTCGGTCTAATAGTCCCGGCTGGCATAAATTGTAATTCTTATCTCACAATTTGCCGTATGAGAGAAGCGAAGTCATACTGATCTTCCACAATGGCCATAGGTACTACATTGGGGAGTCTGTCATACTTCTTTTGTCCAACCCTCCTTTGTTGCATCTCTTCAATACGCTGGCACCACTTAATGAACTCTTCCGTCATAGCGACGTCTTTTATCAGAAGAGCTTGTTACATGTCTTCTTCAATACTCTTCATCAGGTGCGTGATTTTGTGGGCTTCAGTCATATTTAGATTCACTATGTTAACAGAGCCAAAACATTCTGTATGTATGACTATGGCGGCTCACCGTGTCGTTGGGCCCGGTTCTCCAGTTGTTGTTCTGCCATGTGGATTTGTCGCTGGCAGTCTCCAAACGTCTTCTTAAGTTCCTCCTGGAGTGTCTCCCAGTCATTCAACTTATCTCCATTGTTTTCAAACCATTGCTGGGCTGCTCCATCCGGGTAGAAGTAAAAGTTGGTCAAGCACATCGTATGATCCCACCTGTTGTACTTGGCGACTCGGTTTAACCCTTTTAGCCATTTGTTGGGGTCCTGTCTGGCATCTCCAGAGAACAGTGATGGGTGTCTGATGTGCAGCTGGCTGACTGCTGGTTTCATGTCCATGGTTCTTTGGATGATATGGACTTTTGGAAGGATGTACTCGGTAAATCCCTTGTATTACAGTTCCAGCCCATGTAAGTGACGGCTCTTAAATTGCCTAATCAGAGCCACAGTGATGCAGATGTTGCACAGGATACCTGGCACGTCCACCAAACAATGTCGGTTGAAATGGAAGCAGGTTTGACTTCGAAGGCAACTTAACACAGCACTTACACTGAAAGCACGTTTATTATGAACTTAACATACACGCAGCACTGACTGCCTCTCGGGCAGAGTGCTCTGCTATTTATACACAGACAGAATGCACCAGAAATTAGAAGAACAGTTAACATAAGAAACAAGTAGAATTTACAAGTGAACATAAGAAAGATGTAGAACATTCTGGAATTGTTAATTACAAAGAAATAAATTTTTGCCAGTGGGTGGGATTGAACCGGCGACCTTCAGCACTGCAGTCGGAGACGCTATCCCCTGCGCCATGCCGGCAGTTGGTTTACATGGTGTGTCATGGCAATATTATTATAAAATCATGGTGGATATTTTCCATCCATAATCCACTTTTTCAGCACATATTTCTCCAGTGATTTATTTACAATCTATTTAAATTTTAGTTTATAATTCTTTTATTTCCATCACACCAGATGTAAATGATGGTCATTCATTCTCCAAGTGGGAGGCTAATAATTGCTTATCAACTCTTTCTAATATAAACACTCACCTATCTTCTTGACTGATATATTTACTTTGCTAATCATTGATGTGATGATGACATCATCACTAACACCTGTTTCTACACTGACATCATGGGGAAGATCAAGTCTGTTTCTATCTACAATGTCTGAAATATTTCCATTCCATGATGCATGGTCTGATACCTTCACACTATTGAGCATAGACCTTTATTGAATGACTCTGGAACTGTGATGGTGAAACAAGGATGGCTGGTAAAAACACCCAATCATTAACTTATTTTCTCCTAGACATGTATAATATGTCCAGATAAACTGACAGCTTGTAACCTTCAACTCCTGCTGACTAACTAGGCTGTATTATTGGTTGTCTCCTAGTTTATGGAGATCTATAAAAATAAAAACACCTTTAACTGGTGAAGATGTCTTGATATGATATTGTATTGAATCAGTCGGTGGAGAAAGGAACTAAGTCACTTTTTGGTGATTTTCACTTTTTTACATAAATGCAGTAAACAGACCAAGATACACCTTACTGTGATGAAAGGGACTATGTTTGGCTTCTTCCTATGGAAACAACATGAGGTCGATTTTATATGTGCTGAGGAGAAAGGAATCAAGTCAGTGACTTAGTTCCTTTCTCCGTCGCACGTCGCATGCCATCAGTAGATTTTACTGTCAGCGAGCTTGTACTACACCAGCTACATGCTAGATGGCATTGGTCTGTGGCATGCAGGTGTAGAAAGCGCAACAAAACAGTAACTTGGCACCAACTTCGTCAGGTGTCAGCATTATTGTTGAGTTTTGATTGAATATCGTCTTTCTAAATGTCAAAAGGACATGGGTGGAAGAAATCCATGCATAATAAAAATTTTGGAAAATGTAATAAATTTGATAGTACCCAGTATCACATCTTTCTCACTCAAAGAAACTCACTATGCTGGGAAGGAAATGAAATAGCTAGATGCAAGTTTGGATCTTAAAACTTTGCACGAAATGTTCCATAAGAAGTATCCAGACGTAAATGTGAAATACGACTTCTATAGGAAACATTTTCAAGAAAATTACAAAGTGCGAATCAATATTAAAAAATTGAAACACATTCGTCGAGAAGACACAGATTTTTTATGAAGAGATTTTGAAATGGCTAACTTCAAGTGATGACTCACTGTGATATGACTATTCCGATCTTTGAATTCTATTAAATAGTTGTTTTCATGTTCAGCTGAAGATAGTTTACCAATAAATTTGAGATTTAATCCAGAAATGTGTATCTCTGAATGTATTATACTCTCAAAAAGTACTAATTTCTTCGTTGAATGGAGAAAGGAACTATGTTACAAATTTCAATTTTTTTTTCAGAAGATACTTTATAGAATATATAAAAAGTATTTTCAGTCACAGTATGTATGGTTAGAGTACAGCAAATGTCGAAAATTTCAATGCAATCTGTTAAATAGTTTAACAATAAAACAGTTTTTTGTCTCTCCTGAAAAGTACAAAAAAGTGACATAGTTCCTTTCTCCACCGACCGATTCTATTGTGACCAACACTTTTGCAATCCTGGTTTACTGTAAATTTTAGACATTAGATCCATTTAAAGGACAAGTCAGATGCTTCCAAATATTTCATTTTTTCTTTCTTTCTTTTTTTGTTGATCTGCTGGTTGTAGTTTCAGGTAATTTTACAGACATTTTCTAAGAGACATAATAACATGTCTCTTCACAGTGAAACCTGGTTAACTAGTGATATTAACGTGGCTACCTTTCCTAGAAGACCACAAGTACCATATTAATCAGTGAAACATTTTATTAATGACTTTTAGTTTAAACATTCAAGTTCTTTTCAGAGACAGCTAATTATTTAGTTATACAATATTTAATACTTTTAGTACATTATAACTCTTTCTGATATTAAATATTTATTTTTAATACGGTTGGCATTTCAGTATTGAATTTGACTACTTTCTTGGAAGTTTGAAAAGAGCAATTTAAAGTTATGGTTTCTTCATTCTTAACAGAATTAATTAAACCTACAATAAATCTTGTTATTAAAATATATCAGATTTTCTGAGCAAATATTTAAAAGTTTTCAAATGCTTTTTTACAGAACTTAGCTCATGATATTAAATCATCTATTTTGCAATAGGCCTATATTTGTCTATTATGTTGTTGTATACCAAACGAGTGAGTGTATCATGTTTTGTATGTTTGATTGCTTGTACAGTGACATAAATTATACTATTCATAATAATTTTTAAGCATCAACCAAAATTCTTGTCTCTGTGCAAATGTTGTTCAATACGGTATGACACAAAATATTTCATAACTATCTGTTTCAGCAATATTATACTTTGGCAGATATTAAGTTGTGTAACAAATAATGTAAATGTTTGTTTCTGTTCAGGACATTAGTTTACTTGGTATCTGTATATTTCAACTACAAGTTACGTTTTGGTTTCAACTTCAGTTTTTTGTTAATGTTAACAGTGACATATATCCACTTTAGATTTTCATATATAGGTACTAGTAGTTCGTTCATGCAGTGACTAATCAGTCTGGAGACTCATGCAATACACAGGTAGGAGCTAAATATTCAGTTACAATTCAAGAATCCTAATGCAGTTTCGGGATCATCCACCAAAACTTCGGAAGCCTAGGAAATACACATAATGATTTAGATGTCTTAGAATTTGTTAAGAAACCAGATGTTTTAGTTATTACTAAGCATTGGTACCCCGAAGATAAAATTTCTATTATGCACCCATTAATGATGAATATGTGCTCATCTTACAGTAGAATGATGAAGTCTAGTGGCGGTGTTACAATATTTGCAAAAAATGGTAGTAATTTTTGTGTCATAGATGTAAGTTCTTTAAGTGTTGAAGGAGTCATTGAACTGTCTGCTATAAACTATAGATGGGAAAGTCAACATATTATAATTGTTGGGGTTTACAGACCCCTCTCTGCAAATATAGATTTTTTCTGACTAATCCAAATCAATTGCGTGTAGAGATAGATAATAAATGCTCCAGAAAAAATGGCTGCATAAGTATAATAATAACTGGTGACATCAATATTGATACTCTGTCCAATAATTCCACCACAAAAAGATTACATCTCTTATTGCAAGAATTCAATTTAAATTTACTAATCAAGGAACCAACTAGAGAGGTAGGTGGTACAAGGATCTGTCTAGATAATATTATCACTATCATGGATAAATTTATGTAAAAAAAGCTTTACTCAAACTTGCTATTTCGAGACCATAATGCTGTGGAATTTCAGCATAAACCCTGCACCTGGTAAAATGGAAAGATATGAAACCAAAAGGACAATAAATGATGAGAACATTAGAAACCTTACCCATGTGTTACAAAGTGCAACATGGGCTGAAACAAATTGTTACTCTTACAAAAATTTTGCCAGTGATTTCTTTCACTATTTTGATCTGACATGCCCAATAAAATCAATAACTGTAAATAATAACAAAAAAATGCAGAAAAGTACCTGGATAGTTGCTGCAGTGACACAAGAAAGAAATATGTTGACTCTTTTCCAATGTGTGGTAATGCATGGTGTGTATGTTTGAATGGTGTGCCACCCATTACCAGGACTGACCACTGTGTGCCACTGGCTGGACTATCACGCTGCACCCTGCTGGCCACACAGCCATTTAAGAGGGGCGCTGGCCCAGCTGTGACCACTTCAACTTATCATGATTCTCGCCATGTGTCCTAACTTCTGTGCGCTTATTGACTGTACAGATAGCTGGGACAGGAGTGGTGACTGTTAGTACGGTATGTCCTCAGACCTAGATGAGACAACTAAGACTGGTGTTATTCGTGGCTTACATAGCGTTCATAGGTGTGTTATTAGTTATAACACAATTGGCAACGAGTGTGGTAATTGGATTGGCATGTGCTCTGTCGTGGACAATGGTGGAAAATGAGGGACTGGGCCCAGCGGATTTTCAGCTTCCCCCATGAGGCCAAATTCTCTAGCAATCTCTACAGACTGTGGTTGAGTCCATTCAACAGTTAACTAAGATCGTGTCAGATCAGGCGGAACGTTTTGATTCCATTGTGTCGCGGATGCCATAGGCTTCTCTGTTGGTGATTGATTACAGTTCTGTGACTACTGCTACGGCATTCCTGCCTCCTTTCTCTGGTTTTGATGATTCTTTAGTAGACTGGGACTCTTATGAAAACAGGCTGCACCAACATTTTCTTGCATTCAGGGTTTCCGACCCGGTTTTGTGTAAGGCTTTATTTCTCTCATGGGTCTCCCCTCACATCTATCAACTTTTGCATCAACTTGCCCCCCTGCAGGAACCAGTTACTTTGTCTTTCGATGAGATGTGTCATTTATTGTTGGCCTTGATGCTTTTAATGTTTTTGGCTTTACTATTGATGATTCTGGCAACCTTCTTTCAGATTCGGTGCCTTTCCTTGAGTTGGAAGCCCATTGTCGGGAATTTTCTTTGTTTTTGTTGTGACCTCATCACCTTTAGTTGTTTACTCATCCTGTTGTAGTTGTTAGGAAAGGGACTGGTGCAGGAATTGATGTAATCTTTAACAACTATTCAGATTAATAATACAAGTTTTATTGACTGAATTTTATGATACTCAACTTTAGAACGTAAGTCTGTTTCTTCTTGCTTCTTGTAGAGTTGTCCATATGATACTAGCTGCACTGTGCCTAGTTACTGCTAAGTTTGTAGCTGTATTGTAACTTAGAACTGTCCTAGTTCTGTCGTCGTAGCAGCCTAGTTACTGCCGAGTGCTCTCTAGTAACTGTTGTATTCCTGAATAGTAACTGCTGGGCATCCAGATGTATGTTGGGCTACATATAGCCACTTGTAGAGGGCACGCATCTTCAGTTACTCTCTCCAGGATGCGTGGCGCCTGCTTGCTATTGGTTTTCAGTCGATTGCTGCCTTCTCCATGATCGTTTTCTACATCTTGTGTGTGGCGCTGACTTTACACCACAACAGTTTTTTGGTGGGTTGGGTTGTGCCATAGGCTTTACTGCCCACATTATTATGAAACCAATGGCACACCCCAAGTTTTTTCATGTGCGCCAGGTACCTGTGGCCCTGCACGACCAAGTTAAGGCTGAATTGGACCACGTCCAAGAATTACAGGTCTTAACTCCTATTTCTTCCAGTGAATGGGCTACGCCACTAGTTATGGTAAAGAAACCTGCGGGGGTCTTTATGTATCTGTGGGGACTTTAAAGTTACAATTGATGCACAGTCTGTGGTTGACTCGTACCCCATGGCCCATACAGATGAACTCCTAGCTTTACTTTCTGGTTCACACTCTTTTTCTCACAAAGATTCGGTGGAAGCCTATCTTCAGCTTCCTTTGGACGATGATACAAAATGTCTCCTGGTCATCAACACTCCTTTTGGTTTGTACCAATATCAGTGACTTACCTTTGGGGTCGATAGTGCCCTGCTATTTTTCAGCATTATTTAAAACAGCTCCTCCACCCGGTTCCGGGCTGTGTTAACTACTTAGATGATATTGTTGTGACTGGGGCTTCACCCCACGAACATTTACAAAACCTACGGGTCCTTTTCTCTGTTTTCCAAGCAGCCGGCCTCCACTGCAATCTGGCCAAGTCTCATTTTTCCAACTTTCTATTCCTTATTTTGGGTTTGAAGTGTCTTCAGCGGGCATTCACCCTTTGCCAGATCGCATAGCCACAGTACAGTCTCTGCTGCATCCCGTATCTGTCAAAGATGTACAGGTTTTTTGGGCAACATTGCGTATTACCTCCAACTTTTACCAGGGGCTGCCTTGGTTGCACAACCCTTAAACTGTCTGCTTCACAAAGGTGTACCCTTTGTCCAGTCTTCTGAGAGTGAACATGTGTTTTGCACCCTAAAGCACTTATTGAGTTCTGCCCGTTGTTTGACGGCATATGTTCCTGGGAAACATTTGGTTCTGGCTACAGACACTTCTCAACATGGCATTGGTGCTGTTTTGGCTCATAAGTATTTTGAAAGTTCGGAATGCCCCATCGCATATGCATCTAAGTCATTGACAACTACCCAGCAGCAATACTCCCAAATTGAAAAAGAGGCTTTAGCCATTGTGTATGCTTTGAAGAAATTTCTCATTTACTTGTATGAGGTCAAATTCCATCTGATCATAAGCCTTTGGTCTCTCTATTTCTCCTACACTGGCGCTTCCCAACAAA
The DNA here is from genome assembly GCA_026315105.1 of Locusta migratoria. Classification (NCBI taxonomy): domain Eukaryota; kingdom Metazoa; phylum Arthropoda; class Insecta; order Orthoptera; family Acrididae; genus Locusta; species Locusta migratoria. The sequence goes on along the minus strand of CM048755.1, from coordinate 789,256,983 downwards.
TCAGGTCATCGATTGCAGCATTGGGCTCTCTTTCTTTCCTGTTATAATTATGAGATCCATTTCTGTCCGACCGCACAACATGCTAACGCGGACGCATTAGCTCGCCTCCCAGGTGCTGATCATGACTTTGATAGAGAAGAACTTTTGTACTTTTATCTGGATGAGGAAGCTCAGGCTACTGTTGATAGTTTTCCTATTACTGCACTGGTCTTGGCTAATGCAGTGACATCTGATTCAGCGCGTTCTTCATTACATTCATGTGGGCTGGCACATGAATTACATTCATGTGGCACGCCCCTCTGTGTAGGGCTTCAGATCCCCTCCTCAACTATTATTCTTTCCATTTTTGTCTGTCTGAATGGGATGGGGTTCTCCTTTTGCGTACAGATGGACAATCTCTGCAGGTACTGATTCCAGCAGAACTCCATTCAAAAGTACTTCAGATACTTCATGACTGGCACTGGGGAGTTTCCCGCATGAAAACATTGGCTCGCCGACATGTGTTTTGGCCCGGTATCGATGGTGAGATTACATGGCAGGTGGCTAAGTGCTTGTTGTGTGCTTTGTAAGAGGCGGTGACTCGGGCATATCTCTCACACGCCACACGCCCTACAGCCTTGGCAACGAGTGCATATGGATTACGTGGGACCCTTCCTTAACTCTTATTAGTTTTTTTTCTTGTGGATGCTTATTCAAACTTTCCATACATTTTTCGTTGTCATACCATGTCCACTGCTGTAACTATTCAGTCACTGTCTAAAGTTTTTGCCTTGGAGGGTTTTCCACATACACTTGTTTCGGATAATGGCACTTCATTCACTTCGTCTGTTTTTCAAGATTTTTGTATTTGTCTGGGCATTCACCACATTACAGCTCCTCCACTTCATACTCAGTCTAATGGTGAAGTGGAACATCTTTTGTGTACATTTAAAGTTCAAATGTGTAAATATGTGACCTCCTGTTCTGTGGATGATGCCATAATCCATTTATTGATGTCTCATCGACTCACACTGGTGACGAAATACAGCCCGGCATAACCACCAGGTCATTATGTTCCGGGTTCTCTTGTGTGAGCGTGAGGTTTTGGCTGGCATGCTCGTAAGGTGAAGGCATGTTTCGGCTGCCGTCTCTGCACTGTGGATACTACTGTGGGCACTCTTTGTCGTCACTGGGATCAGTTGCTCTCGCAACTCCTAGCAGATCCGCAAGTGCCACCTCTGGAGCCTGTTCCACCAACATGCTCTGGGCCGACATCTTTGGTTGTGCTGGCTCCTGCACTGAGCGCCATGCCCACCCGAGCACCTCAGCTGTACAGGTGCCTTCTCCTTCTCCTGCACCGGCACCGGTTCCAGCAGTCACACCCGGCAAGTAAGGTCAAGACATTATCAGCCTTATGGGTTAGTACCAGCCCAAAGCTAGCAGCCAGAGATGGACAAAGCATCCCCATGGACATAGCGTGGGTGCAGTTGGCACCCCTGGACATTACACCATGAAGGGGGAGGAATGTGGCAACGCATAGCACATATGTTTGAATGCAATAAATATGCTGAGTAAACACTGCAACAATACCGAAGTACTTTGGACTGCTTATCATGCATTGATGTAATCCAATATTAGCTGTGGAATAGAAGTATGGGACGCAACAACACAAGCCAACCTAAACAAAATGTTAACGTTACAGAAAAAGGCTGTAAGAATAATTTGTGGTGCAAAACCGAAAGACTCATGCCATTGTCTATTCCCTAAATCTGGGATATTAACTGTTGTTAATATGTATATTTTTAAATCAATTATGCTGATCTGTAAATTGAAGCTAAACTTGAACTTTGACGCACACAACTACAATACTAGAAATAAAGATAAGTTTCATCTCATAAGCCATAGGACTGCACTTTATGAAAGAAACCTGCTGTATGCAGGACTAAGGCTTGCTAATACTTTACCAAGTTACATAATGTCACTTCCCACTGAAATATTTAAAGTCACACTAAAAAGAATATTAATTATTAACCCACATTACTCTCTAGATAAGTATTTCTGTTTTGCGCAGAATAAAGACAATTTTATTGCAGATTCATTTTGAATATTTCATATCAGTTAATATAAACAATCATCTTTAGTGTGATGTTTCTTAAATAGATAATCAAAATTGAAAATATAAGTTTTGTTGTAAACATTGTACTATATACCTCACATGTATTCCACTTATAAATATTGTGCTATGTATCTCACATGTATTCCCTTATAACCAACTGAGGTATTCAGAAAAATGATACTTGTATCATTTGATGCTGAATAAAGTTTATTTATTTATTTAGTAACGTTGAAATAACTGGTGAATTCTAGTATAGGCCTCTATGCTTCACTGAATATTTCAGAGCTTCCTATGTTGGGATTCAGCAAGCCCTCAGTCTTGATGAATATCTGAGGACAAACCTCTTCTGCAATGCAATAAATTTGGAAATTTTGTTTCTGATAATTTGAAAAAAAGTGCACGCCACAAGTACTCATCCACCCAAATAGTTGCTTCCAATCCTATAATTCTCTACCCAGTGGCAAATATAGCATACATTTTTGGGAGGGGCCAAGAGAAACCTGAAGATAAGTAATTTTAAGTAGACAAGCCATGATATTTTGTATCAGTTTTTCTGCACACATTGAGGATAATTTGCACTGAAGCCCATTTTAATTTACTGAGATAAAGCTATTTTATGTTGACATTAAATCATAAAAAACAAACTTTAAACTACTAACACCCCACTCCCATCACTAATACACAGAAATATGACTGTCTACCATGGCGATGCCTTCATGGATCATTCATTAAAATAATTCAGATACAGTACTTTTTTTTCATTATATTCATTATTTCATGAGGCACCCAGGATCCCTTGGCCACCCCCTTATATATGCCACTATCTCCACCCAGTAATGCCAGTCCAGAAATTTGCAGCTATAATGGTCACACAGTCAACAAAGCTTTTAATTCAGATCCTTCTCTTGGCTCCAAACCAAAGAGCCTCTATCAGTTCTGCAAATAATGCTACAAACTGTAAGACCTGTTTGCGCCCCACATAAGAGGCTAACAGTCTTCACCAATTAAGCCAATTATTTGTATGAACTGTCCACTTGCAGGATGAATGATCATGGCCACATGGCCAGCCACCACATTGGCTGTCCACCTCAAGCAATGTGAATGCACCACAAATTGCCACTCACCCTGAAGTGGGGGGCAGATCAATTGCATCCAGTAGAAGTGAATGTATTACAGCAGTAGAGACCTAGGGCAAGACACAGGACAACTGATGTGTTCTATGTGATGTGCCAAACTCTCTGGCACTCCCTCAGCTGTTTGCAAACTGCAGCCAATTCCTGTGTCTGCACACAGCATGCACACACCTTATTCATCTCACCACAACTACTGTAATATCTGAATAGTGAGAACAATAAGATAATTATTCTACACTAGTGCTACACAAATGCTATACAAAAATACACAAGGGTTTTTAGAAGTAAGCAAAGTAGAACAGAAAGCCATGCAGACCTGATCTTGGTGTAATATTGCAGATTGATCTAAAATGAAATTAGAATTAAACCATGGTGAGACCACAAATTATCCTCAAACTATGGCAAAATATTTTGCCGCATAATGAATTTACTATTTATAAATGCAGGACAAGATTAATAAACTTACTGAAATGTTAAACACCTTCTGTTAATTCTAGATGTGACTTGGTGAAGAATTTCTAGCTAACAATGTTCAAATGATTCTATATAAAGTCACACATTCCATAAGAAATATGAGATTATAATTTTGATTCAGACTCTGGTGTAAGTATTCACACAATCACTATGCAAACATTATCTGTTTGTCTGTATATGTTTATAGAAACACTTAGGTCAAATGTAATAAGCAGACATTTTCCATTACTCCATAAACACAACATAATTTGCTCTACATAAATATTAACCGCATTTAAAAAGCATGAAAAAGGCTGAATATACACACAATTACAAAAATGAAAAAAATGTTAGAAAAACTCAGTAAATTATTTTGTCATTTTCAGGAGTAATGTGGATGCTGAAGCTGCACAGAGGCCTTATAGAAGACGTAGCAACTCTGAAGGTGACCGTTATGGCATATCAAACCTGGTGTTCGCACATGAAAGGTGATGAATTTTAGTTATAAAGTAGAACAAGTAGCACACATTTAGCTATATAGTCCTGGTACTACAGTTTGTCTGGAGTGGGGTGGTGAGAGAGTGGTGTGGTGTGAGAGCTAATAAAGAGCAACAAAACAGACACAGAGATTAGTGAACACAGAGTTGTTGTAGCAAAAATGAATATCGGATTTCCCAAATCTACCAAAAACAAAAGAAAAATATATCTATTCAAAAAGGCGGATAAAAATTCGATTAATGCTTTCCTGAGTGAGAATCTCCAGCCTTGCAAAACCAACAGTGTTAGTGTTTATCAGATGTGGCTTATATTCAAGGAAAGCCCCATTGACTCTAACTTTTGATCATATATACACGCGCCTTTCTAAGCAGTACTGTAAATGTAATTGTGTTATTGCTCTTAGACTTGAATTCTATCACTATCATAAGTAGCATCATCAGTCTTATCATGTCTGGGTGGCTAAAACGCACAAATTGAGTCACCATTTGTCATTTTATCACAGATTCTCACAAGGAGTGGTATGCAAAACAAATGTTGATAGATGCTATTATTCATTTGGCCCTAGACTGGGAGGTGCAAGAAAATACTCTTGAGAGTGCAACCTGTCCCTCAGTGGCATATTACAAATTGTGTGGCCTTTCTAAGTCTTGAGGACAGCAGGAAATCAGATTGAGGCATGGTGAGATGTGTCCACTATTCAACCCTTCCCTACTCATCCATTCAGACAGTTTGCCAGTGGATCGGACAGTTAATGTGGTATGCACAGGGTCCCAATGTACAATCAGCTGCCCTCATTCCCAGCTGCAGCTACAACAATGTAAACAGGTCAGTCACTAGTAACATGTGTCTTTGACACTCCCCATATCCAAAATGTTTTGCACATCATAATCAGCCCGACTGTCTTACTAATTGGGCAATAGTCTGCCATTGCAACAAGAAAAGTCACATTGCTTTTTCTCCAACAGAAAAAATTCAGCAACAGGTCTAGGATGAGGAAATGGATATAAATCTGGTTTCTACTATTTCAGTCTCCTGGCACAAATTTTTTCTTGATGTAGTTTTTCGTAAGGTGCTGTGTATGCAAGGTGAGAGCATCAGTCACTCTGATTAATCAACAGACTTATATGGACTTAGGTGCCTCCCCCCCCCTCACATCTCTCCCATACTGGTATCACAGAAGGCAGTCAGTTACATGAAGCAAAACATTCCTATTTTATGCCAATTCTCAACTCCTGTGGTCTACAAATCTGTAGTATGCCATCAGACTTACAATGCACATGCTAAATGTTTTCAGAGTAGATGAATTCACAGTGTTTGCGTTGTAACAACATGAACACTCAATAATCAACACGCATGACACTATCAAGATGAGAATAGGACGTCACACTTACGAGTCTGTATCTAAACTGCTGTTTCGCTACTGCCTTCAGTACTTCCACCACCAGCTAGCTAGGTGGCACTTGTGAACTTTCACACTCATACCAGAGCACCAACGGGCGTGGTGGAACATTTGAATTCACGCACTTGATATACAACAGTTTGATTTTACTATCTGGGATGAAGTCCACTTGGTTTCTGATCAAGTTCCATATTCACAGACTTGTACATTGTGTTCTGAGTTTTCTTCTTTGTTATCACATGTATTGTGGTGTGCAAGAAGTTTCCTTTCACATATTACTATAAAACCTACAGCCAGGCCCCAGGGTTTTTGGACCCACCTAATTCCTGTGCTGCTTTGTGAGCAAATGAAAGCAAAATTATACTGCCTCACAGAGTTGGGATTTTTCACCCTATTCCTTCAAGAAAGTAGTTCACTCCCTCAGTCATTGTCAACAAACCAACTGGTCACCTTGCAGCAACCAAAGTTTCAGTCAATGCTCAATCTATCATTGATCCTTGCACTTACCCTGAAGAGCTCTTTGCTAAGCTCCTAGGTGGCCAGTATTTTCCTAATACTGATTTATCTGAGACCTACCTACAACTTCCTCTACATTAAACTTTCTAGCACCTCCTAGTCATCAACATGCCTTTTGGCCTTTATCAATATTTGCTATTGTCTTTTGGAGTAGCAAGCACTCCATCTATATTTCAACATATTTTGGAGTAGGTTATGACAACAGTCCCAGGGTGTGCTAATTACTTGAATGATATCATTGCCTCTGGTGCTTCCACTGAGAAACACTTGCATAAATGGCAACTCTGTAATTCATTCTTTGCAGTCTTGTTATTTTCCACTATACTTAGTACCTGCAGCTCTCCCCATGTTCTGCAATTCTAATACTAGTGTCTTCTTAGAAGGAAATGTGCCTTATGCTTACAAATTTCTTTCTAGTCACACTTGGTTTTTCACATTGGTTGGTTCCAAGCAGCATGCAAATGTTTTCACTGAATGTTTAACAACTGTGTTTTATTTAAGGTCTTATGAGTTTTTACAAATAATTTAAAGTTATTATTATTATTATTCACACTATCATGACAATTATCTTTTACTAATGTCCATTTAAACATTCTGATATTGTTCTGAAGTAGGTTATACCTTCAACTACAAATGTTTTGATATGCCACACATGTTTACTATGTTTCAAATGTGTCCTACTAGATGTGTAATGAAATTAATGAAAGGTCCCACCATTTTCAGACAAAACAGAGGCCGAGGTACTAGAAGAGGGCAGAGTTCTTCCAGCAGTAGCAGTAATTCTGTGGAGGAAGAAAACAGCACCTCAAATTTAGTATTTGCTCATGACAGGTACTGAAGATTTGGTGTATTTTTTATTATATACATATGGTCCTACACGCATCCAGAATGTAGATTATTCAACAACAATTTGTCAACTTAAAGCTCAAACTGACTTCATTTTACTCTGAGATTTGTAAGCTGAAGTGATATTTATTGTAGTTGTGAAAAACTTGAGATAAGCACATGTAAAACACCTGTTCAGAGATTAAAACAAATATATACATATCCCATTTCAGTTTTTATAATTTACCATTCATCATACTGTCCAGCTAAATTAGATTATTATTATCATTATTATGTACTAAGGAACAACTAGAAGGATCTTGAAACATTAAAAAATGCATAATATTTGAGATTTATATGTTATTACGCATGATGTTTAGTAGAACAAAGTGTACCAATGGCAAATATAGAATATTAATATGTAACAGTGGAAAGTCCAGATTCAAATGTTAATTATACGACAAGAAGTAGCTTCTACATTGAACACAGGAATGTTGACCACTGTTGAAACTATTAGTGCGCAAGGATAGCATAATTGTATCAGATCATATGACTTTAGAGTTAGTGCAGCCTTTGCATTTTCAGTACAGTAAAGTTGTGTGTGTGTGAATGAGAGAGAGAGAGAGAGAGAGAGAGAGAGAGAGAGAGAGAGAGAGAGAGAGAGAGAGAGAGAGAGAGTGAGTGAGTATTAGTGATTAATTATGTGTCATACTTATATTCGTAAATGGTCTTGGTGGGTATGTACTATTACCCAGTTTCATTTCAGAAATTTTAATAATATAATCTGATCATTAAAGAAAATGATTCACACTAAACAGGATCAGTTGTAAAATATAGCCTGTAATATTGAAAATTTGGCAGTGTGATTAGCTCACGATTTAGGTTTTTAATTTGTATTCAATATTTATTGCATAAGAACAGAATTACTTAAATAATATGTTAATATTAATTATAATTAATGCACATTAAGTCATATAAATGTATATAGATAAGATAACTAAATGTATTTAATACTCAGACTGTATGTTCTTTTTTATTAAATTACACAGTATTATATTTTTCAATAGTATGTTTTCTTTTCATTATAAAATAAACGTAACCTCAGTAGCAACAAAATGTATCACTACTCTGAAGAGTGAAATATTATATGGAACTCAACACTGTAATGAGGGCAGATTGGAACTCACCATGAAGAAGATTGCTGAACCACAAAATCATACAAAAGTAAGGCTTCATACAGGCACAGATGCACAGCTTATATACTACACATGACAGGCATCTCTGGCCACTGAGATGAGGATGGTGAGCATATATATATATATATATATATATATATATATATATATATATATAATAGACAAAGATTACTCACCAGGTGAAGGAGCACAGGTGTGACAGCAGCACAAAAGAACAGAACACACTCTCAAACGCAAGCTTTCGCAGCCTAGCTGCTTCGTCAGGCAGAAGGGTAGGAGAGGGAAAAGGAAATGATGAGGGTTTTAAGGGAGTGGATAAGAACTTGAGTTCTACAGTATGTCTGCCTAAGTGTACTTGCGTCTGTGTAAATGTGTGGGTGCGTGTGTATTTGTTTACCCTCCTTTTTTCCCCCCAAGGTAAGTCTTTCCTGTCACGGGATTGGAATGACTCCTTATCCACTCCCTTAAAACCCTCATCATTTCCTTTTCCCTCTCCTTCCCTTCTGCCTGACGAAGCAGCTAGGCTGCGAAAGCTTGCGTTTGTGTGTATGAGAGTGTGTTCTGTTCATTTGTGCTGCTGTCACACCTGTGCTCCTTCGCCTGGTAAGTAATCTTTGTCTATTTTATACATATATTCTTTCCTGCTAGGAATTTTTCGTCTATATATATAAATAGAAAACGGATGACTTGGGTAAGTCATCCGTTTTCTATTTTTTATATTTGTTTATCCCACCAGGATAATTTCCTTCTATACTTTTCGTTTCATATATATATATATATATATATATATATATATAGAGAGAGAGAGAGAGAGAGAGAGAGAGAGAGAGAGAGAGAGAGAGAGAGAGAGATGTGGGGGAGAGAGGGGGGGAGGAGAGGGAGAGTTTTGTGGCTGTATAAATGTGTCTTTTTCTTTTACTGATGAAGCCTGCAGCATAAAGTTTTTATTGTGTGAGGGTGTTTTTCTTAACCACATATGAAGTTTGTGCAGGAAGTAATACCTGTTTGCACTGTATGAAACACTAGTGAGTAGAATAATCGCCATATAGTATCTAAGGATCTATACTCGGCTTCACGTAAGAAGGCGGCCCAGTTTTCAGCCATTCTGTGCATCCCCCTCCATTACCACAATGACAGTCAATAATGTTCATTCTGTAGGCGCGTGGCTGGCTGTGAGTTACACAATGTCTCTCCCACAGGAGCAACTGTTGACACTCAGCCGTAGTTCCTTCCCTCCACACTTACCCTATCACTCAGCCTCTATGTGCAGAAACACCTTCTTACATGACATCAGCTACGATCCTCCCAGTTGTTTGTTTGCTTTCTACATGTAACATTACAAGCCAATCACATTCACTATATTGTGACTGTTAGTGTTTACGGTGTTTAAAAAATAAATTTGGGGCTTTAATCTGGTTTCTTGGTGCAAGAAATGTGTGACTAACCCAAATTCATTGTCAATTGAAGAAGCTGTACAAAGACAATGTTATGGACAAGTTGTCTGTTAGGTGGTGGTGTCATAACTTAAACTTGGCAAGAGAGAACACTCACAATGGTAAGCATTTGGGGTGGCCATGTGTGATTACTGACGAACTGCTTGGTTCCGCTGATGAATTCATGAAGATTGATTGGCACATGACAATTGATGAAATTTGTGAATATTTCATTATGATGAAATTTAGCTAAACAAGCCCACCAATAAATTTAACTTTAAGATAGCTCTAAAAGTTTTAGTTTTAAAGCCCAACTTTAACAGCAACAATCAAGCATGATAACACAGAACAGCACACAATTGCATTAAAATCTGTATGTGCAACTTGGTCAAGGACAAAACCAATAGGGTGGGGTGGGCTCTCATAACTTTAACTCAACACAAGTGATGGGCCTACCTAGGGTGACAGCATGGTAAAACAAACCTGCCCCCAAACAGGTTAAATAGTAGCAGCTGCATGAACACACAGTATGGAAAGAAAAGGCTGTGGGACAACTTGCAGGAAACCAAACAACTGCCAAATTACGTTGATGGGGTGGGTGGGAACACACACTTGAAAGGACACTGCCTGTACAAATGCCTGAACCCCAGGCAGATAACAGTGAACAAACGGGCACTAGCCTGATAAAGACCCCAGACACACTCACTAATCAAATTTTGAAAAATATATTGAAATAGCCTTGAGGCAATTTTTATCAAAACCAGTGACAAGCACCGAAAAGGTTCATTTCATCCATTTAGGACACACAAATCATACAACACTGAGACAAACACTGTAGTCTTAGATATGTCACATTATGATAGCATACAGGGCGAACTGTAACAATTGTAACCACCCAGAAAACAATTACACTAGTAAAGGTGCACTTAACGATTCCATTTGGAAACAGAAATGTTCTTCCACAAGAGCTCAAACTAATGCATCTCCTCTGGTAGTGAGGCATGCAGCATCTGCAGAAGTTCATGAAACAAAGGTACACTGACAGGTGAAGTGAACTGATGTTAAAGTTGCACCTCCACTCTCACCGATACAAGCATGTGGCCTCATGTCACAAATGGCTAAAGACCCCTAGTGGATGTGGTCCAACATCTTCAAAGTACCAGCAAGTTGTAAGTAAAGTAAACGCTGCACTGATAGCAAGGCAAGCTGGACCCACACTTAGTTAACGCCTCACACTCTATGGCAGCCCCGTCATCCCTCTATCTCTGACAGCTGACCATTACTCCAGGCCTGCCAACTGTCTCTCTGCATCACGGCAGCACATTAGATCAAAAAACACTGGTCACACAAAGAGCATAGACCAAAAACAAGGGGTGTACTACATAGAAGCACCATGAACAGTGAAACTAGGAAGTACGATCAATAACAAGCAACATAGATTATGTCAAAATACTTGCACCAACACCACACAGTGAATTACAAGACAACAAGGCATAAGATTAATACAACCAAAATTTAAAAATATATAAATAAACAAATAAAAAAACACTTTGAGGTAAGTAATGAGAGTATAGAACAGGAAGGAGGAAAATAAAGGAGAAGAGAACTCCAAAGGAAAAGCAGTGAGTTAACATGGCTCAAACACTGGTAAACAACATAAGAATATTTTTGTTACAAAGGATGTGAATGCTGTTCTTAGCTAAGCTATAGTTACTGAATTTGAAAATGTAATCTTTTTTTAATGATTTTGGAAAACTTTTTCCTTTTGGAAAGACAGCAAACGGATAAAATGTTTTAATGAAAAAATCAGTCAAGTTTGCAGAAATTATATACTTTCTTTTTTTTTTTAAGAAAGGTGGCCATTTCTGATCTTGCATCACATCATCATGAGATCGATTTGTCTCAAATTGGTGCTGTGATAAATCGGTCTGATATTGCTCTGATTTAAGATAGAAATTGGTTACCTTTACAAAAATAAAGAAATAAACTGCAAACTTAACTGATTTTTTCATTAATTTTTTTATTTTTATTTTATTTGTGTATTTATTTATTTATTTTTACCTATCATGCTCAGTTTTCATGTACAGTATATATGAGGAATTCCACACATGGTCCTCAGTTCCTACTTTGCCGCCAGGATATGAAGTAGGCCATTGAATCACGCATGAGTTGCACCCCCATCATGTCTCTTTGTGTTTGCTGCATCAACTCACCCTCATTGGTGAAAGAGCTCTGACCAGAATTCCTGTATGTAAGTGAATGGTACTTATGGTTGCCATAGGTCACAGATTTTCACGATTTTATGCTGTAAGACAGGTGTCCTGGACAAAGAGGTAAATGTCTGCCAAAATTTTTTTAACTTTAGTTTACATTCACCCATCCACCTTCACAAGACCCATGATTTAATTGAAAAAACACTGATAATTTGAAATTTTGATTGTACATAATGCCAACTTCTGGGCAGAATACTGTGGCTAAGAAACGTGTCTAATGAAAAGTTTTATATTACGAGTTTCGTTTTGTGTTTTGGAATGTTGTTTTTTGCGTTTTTCCTGTTTAGTATCTCCCCATCCACGACATCGTGAGTAAAAAGCAGATGGGTGGTATCAGGTTCTTCACTAATGCGCATGTGGTTCCAGGTTCTTCAATATGACTTTGCAGAAAAGTCCTTGATTTTGGTTCCTGGATTATGACAACTCTAATGGTACTTTGCGTGATTTCAGAAGGAAAAAATGTCTCATACCCATATAAATAACAAAAATTCTTTTTTGATTTGAACTTTGAGTGGAAGGTTGGCAACCAAAACAAAAAATGGTCCCCCCAGATAAAGCTCGTTGACATGTGCTGCACTCCTAATGGAATCAACATTGGTGTAGCCAGAGGGTGATTCAACCCCCTCCTGAAATTGTCCCTCTTGTCTCAAAATGGGATAACTGTATTAATATTGCAACTTTCAAACAGTCAGCAGTTTACTTAATTTCTCCCACCAGATGTGTTTTAATTCCACTGCTACTTGTATATGATTGAAAGTTGCTGTTTTCAAATACTAGGAAAAATTCCTTGATCAAGTTACCCATGGTAAATTTTGGAAAGAGGGGAATAATTAGGTTGGGGATTCTGAGCAGACAATTCTCCAGCATCATGTTAACACCAACCCTTACCTCCTTCACCATCACAGTTCCCCCCACTCCCCTGCCCAAGGTGGAGTGGCTTTTGGCCACCCTTGCCATCAATGGGTTCGGCCACATCCTCTCCTTAATATCCTTACAAACACCTTATCCAGGCCTTGTTTCTTCCTACCCTGTGACACTATGTACGTCCGCTATTGCACTCCTCTCCCATATGATTTCCTGACCCATATCAACTCCTTTTCGCCCTACATGATTGCTACATACCTCAATATTCGTTCCCGTACTCCTGCCGATCTCTGCTGGTGGCATCAGTTCCTTCTCCCATCATCATTGGTGATGTCATCCCCCTCCTCAGCCATACCCGCCCTTGCAGAAACACCACCCTCAATGTCATCATCATTTGTCCCAACCTCTTGAGATGCGTCACCACCAAAGTCCTATATTCTATTGGTAGTGATCACGACCCTGTTCTTTTTACATTTACCTCAAATATCTGTTGCCCCAACAATCCCCATATTGCCTCATCCATGATTACTCCTGAGCAGACTGGGATGCCTTCCGCCTTTCCCTTACCCAACAGGTCAATATCCACTGCCTTCCCCTCCATTCCCATGCTGACATAGACTTCTGCCTCCTTCCTCCAACAGACCAAGTCCACATTCCCACCAAAGCCATACACTCTCACCATCCGACACCTTCCCAAAAGGCAGCCCTTCTCCTCCAGGAATCCCACTGCCTCTACCGCTCCTTTCTCTGCACACAGGAGCGGCATACACTACTACACCATCGGCAACTACAGTGACATGCACACAGTCTTTTGATTGCCAGAAAATGTCGGGAATGGCGACATACAGACAGATCCATGGCTTAAAGCCCACATCCCATTGACTCCTCCCAGTATTGAAACGACTTCCATTACCTTACTGGTTCTAAGCCCACCCCCACCTATCCCCTGCTACACCATGACCAACCCCTATCCGATGATACCATTAATGCTGACCATTTTGCCTCCTTTCTGTCTGACATCTTCACCATCTAAGACAATCCTCACTTCTATCATTACCTTTTCTCATGAGGAAACGAACATCTCACTCCCACCCCTAGATCCCAGCTTCCTATACCTGGGACACATTCCCCCTCAGACATCAACACACCCGTCACTGCACATGATCTACAGTTGACACTTTGCACGAAACTTAACACTGCCCCTGTCCATGAAGGTATCACCTACAATTTTATCTGTGAATGTCCCCCCAGTTTCCTCGCCACCCTAGCAACCCTATATACCACTGTTCTCTACACCGGTTCCTACAGCTGACTGTGGAAAATCTTCTGAGTCCTCATGTTCCTTAAACCTATTAAATCCCCCTCCAATGCCTCCTCCTACCATCCCATTTGCCTTACCTGATGTTCAGCAAAATCTTCAAATCCATCCTATCCCATTGCATTCATGTCCACCTCTGGTTTCACCACCTCTTCCCTGACAGTCAATGTGGCTTTTGTCTTTCATCTTCCTTCTCCACTGATGACAAACATCTTCACCTTACTCAGCTCGTTTCCCTCCACCTCAATTGCTATTGTGCCGCCAACTTTGTATCTTTAGAGTGGGCCTACAATCAGGTCTGAAATTCTGGCCTGCTCTTCAAACTCCAAACCTATGCTCTTCCAATCAACCTTGTCTGGGTCATTGCCTCCTTTCTCTCTAACCATACCACCTATGTTATTGACCAGAACACCGACTCCAATCTTTTCTATCCCTCTGCTGGCATGCCCCAAGGTTCCGTCCTTTCCCCTTAATTTATCTCCTGTACACCTCAGATATGTCTAAGCCTGCCCCCCTCCCCCCGTACACTGCTTCAATTATGCTGATGACACCACTTTCCTTGCCTTAGCACCAACCCTCGCATTTTCCAACTGTCTTCTCCAAGAACAACTTGACCTTTTCACCACTTGGTGCAGCCAGTGGCTCCTGTCTATAAAGCCTGTCAAAACCCATGTGATCATCATAGGTCATACCACCCCTCCTTCTGTCCCCGTGATTTCCATCTCACCATCACTGTCCCATCCACCTCACCTCTACCCTAAAGTAGTTGGGCCTCACTATTGATCACACCCTATCCTTGACTCCCCACCTCAGCACCATCCAAGAAAAAGCCTGCTTCCACCTCCACTTCCTCAAACTCTCTAAGGGCCTAAGGGCCTAAGCCCTTACACTGTCCTCTATACCTACAAATCCCTCATCCGCCCCATCTGTGTCTCCCATCCTGCCTGGAGATCTACATCTACATCCATACTCCACAAGCCACCTGACGATGTGTGGCGGAGGGTACCTTGAGTACCGCTATCGGTTCTCCCTCCTACTCCAGTGACGTATTGTTCGCAGAAAGAAAGATTGTCTCTGTGTGGGCTCTAATCTGTCTGATTTTATCTTCATGATCTCTTCGCGAGATATATGTAGGAGGGAGCAATATACTGCTAGATCCCTGGTAAAGGTATGTTCTCGAAATTTCGACAAAAGCCTGTACCGAGTGACAGGGTGTCTCTCCTGCAGAGTCTTCCATTGGAGTTTATTGATCATCTCCATAATGCTTTCATGATTACCAAATGATCCTGTAATGAAGAGCACTGTTCTCCGTTGAATCTTCTCTACTTCCTATATCTAGACATTTTGTTTTGATTCACCTACCGCTTTGACATAAGACCAAAATTTCTTATGATTTTCAGCCAAGTCAGTACACAGAACTTTTTTATTCATTGAAAGTCTCTCGCATAGCCCTTCTCATGCTACATTTTGCTTCATGTAATTTTTGTTTGTCTACAAGGCATTGGTTATGTTTATGTTTGCAGTGAAGTTCCCTTTTCTTCCGTAGCAGTTTTCTAATTTGTTTGTTGTGCCATGGTGGCTCCTTTCCATCTCTTACGCTCTTGCTCGATACATACTAGAACACCATGCCCTTCATCTTGCCTTTCCTGTCCCTTCCTACCCCCATGCCCCATGTCGTGACTCCTCTATGACCTAATACCCTTCCTTCACATTGCCCGCTTCTTTGAACACCTCCGCCTCCTTTTCCTTTACCATAAACTGGATACCCCTCAACCTGCTGTCCATCATTTCTTCACCAATCCTGGTCCGTTGCCCCCCCCCATCACCACTGTATTCCCCCCCCCTCCCGCCTGCCTGCTCTCTACCTGTCCACCCTACTTACCCTTTTCTGTGGAAATTTCCAGACCCTCCCCCTCCCTGACGGTGCCCTCTGCCCACCAGACGTCTACCCTTCATATCAGCTCTGATCCCCAATCTTCTCCCACCCCCCCCCTCTTCTCTCCTTGATCCCCCCCCCCAGGGCCTCACTCCTTTCCTTCCTCCCCTCCCTCGCTATTCTTACCGGCCCCTCTGGTATCCACCCCCTCCCACTCCTGACAGGTTCCTGAGACATCCCACACCCCTCTTTTCTCCCATGGCCCTGTGGCCCCTCTTCCCTCCCCCTCACCCACCTCACCCACCACTCCTCCTCGGCTCCCTCCCCCCACCCCCCATTTTCACTTCTCTTCCGCTTCTCTCCTTGCTCCTTCCCCATCCTGTATCATTATATTCATTAAACATATGCATGCGAATAATTTGTGTTCCGTCAAAGTTAAATGCATCAGTTATTTTAACAAAACTGTGAAAGGCCATCCCGAAGCTGACAGCTGTTTATTTTAAATGTCTGTGTACCTCTGTGCTACAGTGTTGTGTTTCACCATTCTTCGTCACCTTTGAGTGTATAAAAACTTCACTTTCTCACTCTTTTTTATGCAGCAAGTATTCTTCTATGTTTCACCGTGTTTATATTTTTTATTCTCCTTTTTGTCCTCCATCATATTTGTGTCATTTCATGATATATAATACTATAGGCTAAAGAGCATCTCGATTGCTGCCAGCCCGCCCCACCTGGGAGGAAAAGAAATAAATCATTAAGAAAAGAAAGAAACAATAAAAAAACCCTGAGCAGAAATTGACAATGAACTCGGGCCCTGGAGCTTCACTGTGCTTTTGAGATCTGAGCTTTCAATAACACTATACGAACTGCAGTGCCAGTCATATTTGTGTCAGTGGAGCTACTGGATGGTGGCAATATCTTTTGAACTGGAGGTGGGTGATAAAACAAGAAACAAAAAAAGGTACCTCGCATAAGGCCGATTCCTCTCCAGTTTATTATAGCAAGCATGGAAATAAAAAGATCTGCACCATCACAAGATGAACAGTATTATTTATCTGTGTTTCTACACTTATTTTATCCCATTGACCAAAATTTGAGTTAGGGAGTGGTTGTGTGTACGTTTTGCTTCAGTAGTTACTGAAAAGTCAATTAGTACCTTTCTGAACGCCACCCTACATTCGATCCACATTTTTCCCCTCTCTGTGATGTGGTTAGCCTTGTTCCTATTATGGAGAATATGCACATTCTTTTTAAGAAGATTACTTATTCTGCTTGTATACTATGGTGGTTCTCTAGCACACAGTCCTTTGACATGAAAATACTCAGAGAAATACAGTATAACACCATTTATATTTCTGTTACAAGGCCATGTCAGTACATTGACCTTTCTTTTGAAACACCTTCTGAAATCAAATCCTGGCTATGCCTATGGACATGGTATTTGTCCTTTGGTCTCCCCACGATTTACATAGAACCAGTGGATTACACAACATACCATTATTTCTCACTGTCATGAGGCTCGCTGAACTTCTGATAGCCACGAAAGTAGATAATCACATACACACAACTTAAATTGTCGGCCATTGCCTACATCAGAAAAAGAAACAAATACATTCACGCTATCACTCAGACAACTATAAACACAGAACCACCATGCCCAGCCACTCCAGCGCCACAAGCATTTAGATTGTGAGTGACGTGGGGAGTGGAGGAGGAAGGATGCCGGGTAAAGGTGGGGATGGAAAGTTCGGCAATACATGATGGATTGTAAAAACTCTGATAGGCAAGAATTTGAATTGCGGCAATGAATACAATGAAGGGAAGGGCTGGGAAAGGATAAATAAAAGGGAGGTGTAGAGGATTTTATGGAAGGAGTGGGGGATTTGAAACGATAAAAATAAGCAAACATAAAAATAGGAAAAAAGAAAAGAAAAAAGAAAAAAGAAAAAGTAATTAATTAATGGAATATTGTAAGGGGCAACACACAGTAGAATTGGAGAGATGCAGGATAATGATTGGGAAAGAAAGAGGGGTGGGGGGATGTTAGGCATAGGGTGTGGGGATGGGAAGTTATCTTAGGTTGAGGCCAGGATGGTTGCAGGTCTGTAGAGTGCGTTGAAGGGACAACTCCCATCTGTGCATTTAAGAAGAGCTGATGGTAGAGGGGAGGCTCCAGATGGCTCGGGTAGTGAAGCAGCCATTGAAGTCCAGATTGCAGTGTTTAGCTGCATACTGTGCCAGAGGGTGGCCCAACTTGCTTTTCACCACAGTTTGGTGGTGGTCATTCATCCTGATAGACAGCTGGTTCGTAGTCATACCAATATAAAATGCTGTGCAATGATTGCAGCAGAGTTGGCATATCACATGCCTACTTTCCCAGTTGGCCTGACCTCTAATGGTGTAGGATAAGTCTTTGACAGGACTGAAACAGGAAGTGCTGGGTGGATGGATAGGGCAGGTTTTGCATTGGGCTCTTCCACGGGGATATGATCCCTGTGGTAAGGGGTTGGGGTTGGGAGTGGCATAGGGATGGACTAGGATTGTGGAGGTTGGGTGGGCAATGGAACACCACTTTAGGAGAGAGGTTGGAAGGATCTTGGGTAGGATGTTTCTCATTTCAGGGCACGAGGACAGATAATCAAAGCCCCGATGTAGGGTGTGATTTAGCTGTTCCAGTCCAGGGTGGTAATGGGTGACAAGGAGGACGCTCCTTTGTGACTGGTTACTGGGAAATCTGTTTATGGGATAGGTCAGGTGGGGAATGTCTGTATGTGAAGACCTTTGCGAGGCCTTAGGCATAGTGGGTAAGGGACTTCCCATCACTGCAAATTTGCCGTTCACCTGTGGCAAGACTGTATGGGACTCATTTTTTTTATGTGGAATGGATGGCAGCTGTCAAAGTGCAGGTAATGTTGGTAATTAGTATGTTTAGTGTGGATAGAGCCGTCAATGGGGTGGAGGTTAATATCCAGGAAGGTGACTTGGTGGGTTGAGAAGGACCAAATGAAACTGATGGGGCAGAAGGAGTTGAGGTTGTGAAGGAATAAGAATAGGGTGTCTGGCCCTGAGTCCAAATCATGAAAATATCATCAATTAACCTGAACCAGACAAGGGGTTTGGGGTTTTGGGAGGCTACGAAGGTTTCCTCTAGACGGCCCATAAATAGGTTGTCATAGGAGGGTGCCATATGGGTGTCCAGGGCTGTGCCATGGATTTGAGTGTATACATTTTCTTCAAAGGAAAAGTAATTGTTTGTTAGGATGTAATTGGTAAGGGTTATAAGAAATGAGGTATTGGGCTTAGAGTCTGAAGGATGTTGAGAAAGGTAGTGTTCGAGAGCAGCGAGACCGTGGGCATGTGGGATATTGGTGTTCCTGCTAAAAATGTCCACAATTAATATGAAGGTATGATATTTAACTGACAATATTTTAATTAACCCTTCGTCGGGTGCACCTCCAGATGAAACAAAATCAGGCGCACCCGGCCTGAGAGGCCATCCACATATTTTGTGGACTAGCTCCGCCATGTTAAATCAAATTCAAAAAGCGTGTTGGCTAGTCTTGAAGAGGATCTAAAGGAAGGAATTACAGCAAACTTAAAGCATAATAATGGATTTATTGAACACAATACACCTTAAACTAAAGTAACTGAAATTACCAATTTTCCACAAAGAGCATTAAAAATTGGTCGAACAGACATCCATAAAAGTAATGAAGTTATTTTTAAAGGACATTAGGCAGTCTATTCTGACATGGATTCATCTTTTCTCGCCACATTTGTAGCCAAAAACCGATGCTATAGCTCCCAAATCAACAGCTGAAACACAGGTATGGCTCAGAACGTATACGTCGCTCAAGCAGATTGGTTGATGACAAGCTGAACATTCGTGATTCTTTATCCTCCTAACTCTTGCTTCAGCCATGCATGGTCGACCTTTTAGCCATTTGGGAGATAATGTGGGAGAACTTTCCCGTTCCTTGTGGGGTAAAAATTTTTTCAGTCGAGATTGTAGCCGAATCGACATTCCACATATATTCATAGCATACAAAGGCTAAATTGTCCAGTTAGAAGTTGATAACACAAGGTTTTGCAATTGGTGGCGTCATTTGTAGCAATATCTTTTACACTGGATGTTGTGCAATAATGATGTGACTCTTCATACTATGAATAGTAGAAGGTATCTACTTAGACTAATTTGTCGTCTTATCGTTTCCAAAATAAAAACTCCTCACATATTTTCTTCTCTTCTTCATATTCCTGAGCTGTTCCCTAAACTTCCTGTTCAGCTGCTGAGTCCTCCTTGCCTTCTCCTACCTCATCCTGAGAGTGGGTGTCTCTCTCATCGACTAAATCTTCGAGTGCGGCTGGATCTTCAGCAGTTTCGTCCTCGAGGAGGCGCATTATTTTCACAAGATCATTGGCTTAGAGGCATAATATACTTTTCTGGATATTTCAGCAGAAAATATGGATGTGATAACGTAGGAAAAGAAAGGAAAACTGAAATTAGAACTCGATCAGGCGCACTCAGTCTGAAGGGCCAGGGTCGTCAAAGTCTTCTTTTTTTCCGAAGGTAACGGTGAAAATTACAGAGGACAGACTTATTTTGATTGAAACGAAGTAATAAAATAAAAATATCTTGAAAAATCTCACCTTCAAAACTATAATGTAATAGGGCACAGACGGCCTGTGAGGCCCAAGGAGTTCCCCGTGATCCGCGTGGAAATCGACGGCAGCCTGCGTATCGGCACTGTGTGAGGTTCCCAAAGTTACGCGAGTAAACGGAGAGGCGTGTCGCTGGGCCACCACTGTTAAGCACGGGAATCAAAAAAGTGTTTTGCTGGCCTGGGAGGCCGACTGTGCCCGACGGAGGGTTAAAGTTGAATTAAATGTCTTTTATTGTAGTATCAAATTAAGCTGTGTGATATCCGTTACTTATTTTATGTTTCTTTAACAGCTATTCTAGTGAATATAATCACAATTTTTGTTTTTCTTAGGATATTCAACTCAAGAAATTGACGTTGAAATACTCCTGCATGTTCCCTGGTTGTTCCCTACGTTTGTTCATCCAAGAAAGTTAGCAACAAGCATTTCTACAGGTTTACCAGTCAACCTCAAGAAGTCAACTTCAGAAGTGGAAAAGTGTTTGTGAGCTGTCACCTGATGTGGACTGTGCTAGTTTTTTTTTGTTTGTGAGGACCATTTTTGCAAAAAAAGATTTTATGAATGCTACTAGGCATAGGCTAAACAGGGGTGTGTTTCCAAAACATCTGACAACTGCTCCTTGCATAGCTACTAATACCAGTAGTGGATCAGGTGTAACTGGTGTTAGTTATTTACGAAGCACTAGCTGTGCCATGTCAGAAGTTAATTGCATACAGTCTGCTTATACTAGAAGCGAAACTAATGCTACTATTGAATTACCCAGTACTAGTTGTGGTGCACACAGTAGTACTTTGAGTGATACACGTACAGTTTTCATTCCCTCTCAAAGTGAATCTACAGATGGTGAGTACTCATTCTTATCTGAAACATCTTTTAATGAAGAAAGTGATTTTTTTGGATACGGGACTTTCGAAAGCAGACTTAAGTTCAATAAAATCCAAAATGTACAAGATTCATAGGAATACTGTAGTTAGGCTAGCTAAACTTAAAGCAAAGCTACACCATGAGAAAAGTGTACTAAAACACTCAAAGATTTATATGACAACAATATTTTCTGTTTCATAGAAAACAATTTAAATTCTGTAGCGAGAGATTTCATAAACAGCCAATTAAGAAACACTCATCGACCAGCAAATGCAAGGTGATGGACAGTTGAGGATAAGGTATTTGCTCTGTCCTTATATAAGCGAAACCCTCGGCTATACAAATATTTGTCAGTTAATTTTTCCCTTCCGTCTGTGAGGCATCTGAATTATCTGTTATCTGCTGTACCTTTTGAGCCAGGATTGAATCCTGCTGTGTTGAACGTATTAAAATCAGAAGTTGATTCACTATCTAAAAGTGACAAATATTGTCCTTTGTTGTTTGATGAAATGTCTTTGGAAAGATGATTGTATTATGATGTAAGCAAGCAAGAAATTTCAGGGTTTCAGGATTTAGGACACTTAGGAAGGTCAAATTTATATGCAAATCATGCATTAGTATTTATGGTCAGAGGCATACATAAAACTTGGAAGCAGGTTGTTGCATATTACTTCACTCATAACTCAGTTTCAAGTACAACTTTAAAAGTTCTCATTACCTATGTTATGGGGCAATTGCAAGAAATAGGGCTGAAGATAGTTTGTACAGTTTGTGACAAGGGTGCAAGCAACAAAGAAGCACTGAAAGAACTTTGCAGTGACATTTCTTTTGACACCAGTCCGTTTCAGTTTTTAGTCAGTGGTGAACCTGTTGTAGTGGTTTATGATGTTCCCCACCTGTTAAAGAATACTAGAAATGCTCTTCTAGGAAATAAAATACAATTTGGGTTTAAAAAAGAGGCCACTTTTGAATTTATTCACAGGGCTTTTATTCTGGATAAACAGAAGATGTTTAAGACTTTGCCAAAGTTGCATAGGAATCATTTTGACTTTAAGGATACTTTTACTAAAATGAAAGTTAAGGTAGCTGCAGCCCAGCTCAGTCATTCAGTTGCTGCAGTTATTGAAACCTATGTAGCATTTAATATTTTAACTGCAGAAGCAATATACACTGCAGAATTTGTTGAAAAGATAGACTGCTTGTTTGATTCATTAAACAGCTCCCATTACTATCCACAAGATGGAAAATCTTATAAGTGTGCCCTGTCTGCAGAGGCACCACATGTTGAAATGTGGTACAGTGTATTAAAAGAAATGAATGATTGGAAGGTGTTGGAGCTAGGAACCGGCAGAGATCAAACAAAAATGTCTAGTTTCATAAGTGGTTGGCAAACTACAGTAAGATCACTAATGTTCATTTGGAATAGAGTAAAGAAAATTGGTTTCAATTTTTTAAGCATGAGGGCTTTCAATCAAGACCCACTGGAGAATGTTTTTTTTTTTTTTTTTTTTTTTTTGTTGTGTGAGAGAGCATGGTGTTGCAAACACGAACCCAACCTGTTTCCAGTTCATAGCAGCACTGAAAACGGTTATAATCAATAACATGTCCCTACCTGTAAAGTCACTAGGTAACTGTGAGGATGATAGATGCACACCATTGAGCAATTTAACGCAATTTCTGGGAACTCATAATGATAGCTTTATTGACTCCACAGCTGACCACTGCACAATTAATGAAAATGCTTTATACAGTGTCCTTGCAGATAGTGCATGTGGTGGTGGTGACAGTGATGTTGAGGAGGCCGATGTCAGGAATGACAGACAGGCATTGGCATATACAGCTGGTTACATTCTGAAAAACGTGTGTGTAACTTCTGAAACCAACTGTGGTGACTGTAAAACAACTCTGTTTTCAGCAACACCTACAGAGGATCACATATATACAAATTTCAAGGAATTTGATACCTCCAACACACAATGCAAGTGAGAAACTAATGTCCTTTTTAGCAAATGTTCACAGTCAGTTGTATGCATTTTTAGATAAATATGGTCACCAGGAAAAATTGGAAGATAAATTCTTTTCACTGTTTATATTTCCTGAAGGAATAACATTTTGTGAAACACACTTTTCTGCACAGTATATACTGAGGAAATGTGTACCACTTTCTATTTACAAGTATGTCAGAGTTTGGAATAACACCACCTGTAGGTCTAATAACAGAAATTCAAAGGAGAAACTGAATAAAAAGTTTGAGGCTGTTGGAACTGTCAATTTTGGTGTTGAAGAAATACAAAAGTATAAATTAATTTTAGTTTCCATTTCTTTAAATAAAATGTATTAATTATTTCTGCTTTTCATGTTACAAAATAAAAAAACACAGTAATTACTTTCTGTTTTCATCTTACTATTTTTATCCCTGCTTCGTATTTACTTTCAGTTAATTTGATGATTTATTTGCTTTTGTCTTGAATCAGTTACACATTTTAAAAGATGTAGGAACATTTTGAAGGAAGTCATTGGTTAATAGTTTTTTTTCTTTTTTAATATAGGCTAGTTTTCTGAAATATAAATGTCAAATTTTAGATGACAAGCCTACATGCTTCACCAACTGTTTGGTAAGCTATGGAAAAGAGGATACCATACTTTTGGTGGCAGTATAGTAATTCTAACCATTAGTATAAAAATTATTTCAACAGCAGCAGTGACTGGGGAGGGAGGGGGGGGGGGGTTGTCATGATGTAAACTGCGTCATTAAAATTTCTGGGGTAGAGGTGGAGGGGGGGTGAAAAGTTAGTACTTTAGGCTAGCCTGGGGCATTTTTTATACACAATTTATAAAATGTGAAATAAGAGATATTTAATTTCAATATTAAATGACAAAACCATATTTATTAGGTAACAAACTAGGAATCCAAACTTTGTGGCGAGAGGGGGGGGGGGGGGCACATACGATGCCCCAGTGCCCTTGGTGTAGAAGGTGGAGGACTGTGGTACGCAAAGTCTTCAGAACGAGCCCTCGTGGTTGTGTGTTGGGGCTCACCATCATGAGGACACCATCCACGATAGACAGCTGGTGGCAGACAGAGTAGAAGAACTTCATGGGCACATCAGACTTGGGCGGCAGTTTTTCCAGCCACCCTTGTCACACATGGCGTGGGACTTCACGAAGAAATGGGTCCCGAATGGTGGCGATGGCAACTGTGGACAAGGTGATAGGGAACGCCTGTAGGGCATCCTGGATATCTTGGTCCACCTGAAAGATTAAAATTTCAGATGAGTAGAATGCATGGATCTGGCCCCTGTGAAAGGCAGGAGATGGCATCGGCGTTCGTGTGGAGGGAGGTAGATCGAAAATGTAAGGTGTATCGAAAGTGAGAAAGTAAAAGAGCCCACCACTGAATGCATTGGGAAGTTTTTGATGGCAGGCGGGCGGATGGGGAAAATATGGACAAGAGGGGTTTGTGGTCAGTGATGAGGTGAAACGATTTGCCATATAGATACGGAAGGAACTTAGTACATGCAAAAACTACAGCGAGGGCTTTTTTCCAATTTGTGAATATTTGAGTTGAGCATCTGATAGGGCTTTTGGATACGAACGCTATAGGGAGTTCAGTGCCATCCTGAAGCTTGTGGGAGAGGACTGCGCCGATGCCATAAACTGAGGCATCGGTGGCCAAGATAAATGGAAGTGAAGGATCATAGGGAACTAAGCATGAGGCAGATTGTAACTGTTGTTTGATGGTGTCAAACGCTGAAGCACAGGCAGGGGTCTAGTGAAAAGGAAGGTTTTTGCGACAAAAGTGGTACAAAGGTGCTGCTACTTGCGCTACGGATGGCAGAAATTTGCGGTAATAGGAAATTTTCCCTAAGAAGGACTGGAGTTGATGTAAGTCTTTCGGAGGAGGTAGACGAGCAATGGCTTCCAAATAGGAGAATGATGGATTAATGCCTTGGTGGGATATCACGTGTCCCAGGTAGGAAATTGAGGATCGAAAGAAAGAACATTTCTTTTTGTTACATTTTAAGACTGCCTGACGCAGGCAGATAAACAGAAGGTGAAGGTTGTGGATGTGTTCTGTGGATATGAAGCCTGTGATGACGAAGTCATGGAGATAGTTAATACATCCGGGAATGTCATGCAGGAGCTGTTCTAGGTAATGTTGGGATATTGCAGGAGAGCTGGTCAGCCCCAAACGTCAACCGGGTGAGTTGGAACACACCAGCTGAGCTGTTGATAACGGTATACTGCTGGGATTCGGGGCAGAGGAATTGGCAAGTAGGCCTCAGTCAAATCAGTTTAAAAAAGAATTGACCACCAGTCAATTTTCGAAAAAGGTCTCAGGACGAGGTAGGGAAAGTCCTCGACCAAAAGTTGAGGATTCAAGGTTGCTTTTAAATTGCCAGAAAGACGAATATGACAGCCAGGCTTCTGGAACAAGACGAGGGGTGTAGCCCAGGGACTAAATTGTACCGACCGGAAGACTCCCTCTTTCTGTAGGCGGTCCACTTCTTCTTGCAGGGGTTCCTGGAGCGACACCAGAACTGACGTGCCCTGCAGTATTTAGGGTGAGGCGACAGTCGGAGGTGTAAGGAAGCTTCAAAATCCTTCGCACATCCCACACCAGGCGTGATGAGATCTTGATATTCATTACAAAGCGCGTTCACCTCCAGGTATGGTACTAGCGGTGAAACCAAATTCACGCCTTCATCAATTGTAAAGCCAAAGGCCTTAAACGTGTCCCATCCAAAAAGATCTGCAGTATGGTGGCTGTTGACCACCATGAACTGTATGTGACGGGTAACAGATTTGTAAGTGACCTCGGCCGTCATGCGCCCAAGGAGCGCAGTCTCCTGTTTGTTACAGGTCACCAGCCTGGTGGGCGCTAGTTGAAGAGGAGGAGCCCTGATGGCCACGTACGAGGAGTAGTTTAGCAGGGAAACGGCTGCTCCAGTGTCGACTTGCATCTGTATCGGTATACCGTTGATGTGTACATCAATGCACAGCTTGTTGGCCGCATCCATGTCCACTTGATGGAAGTCCACAGGTGTGGTAACCTTGTGGGGTTGCAGGGCGGGGGTGGATGAGCGGCGCACAGATGCCAGATGTACTTCTCGGCCGCAATGTTGACAGGTAGCCCATCAGTGGGGGCAGTCGTCTCATTCGTGGTGATTGTAACACCCAGGGCACGACAGTAGCCGAAGTGGTTTCTTGCGGCTCCGAGAAGGTAGTTGAGGTGGCGTCTGGCAGGATCCTCGTGGGTGCCAATCTGGTGTCAGATTCTCGGTTGGCTGTGCTGGGTGAGGTTTTCGGTGGTCGGGACAAGTTTACTTGGCTCGAATGGCGGCTACATCTTCTTGGTCGACGACTGCTGTGTTACGGATAGCTGTGACATCTCCCCAAGATTCCACTCGTCTGTCCGGTGCCGTGGATACGTCGAACTTGAAGGTCAGTTCTATGATCTGCTCGAGAGAGGGATCCTCCATCTTCAGGCGGCGAACGGAGCCACCCGAATTGTACGGTCCCGGACCGTACCATCGGCGAAAGATTCTTTAGACGTCCGGGAGATGGAACTGCACTTCTTGCTTAGGCCTTGCAGTTTCGACGCCCACTGACGGTAAGATTGGCCTGGCTTCTTGTGGCATCGATAGAATTTTACTCGTGCCACCAGAATATGGAACCGTTGACGGTAATAGGAATTGAGCTTGTCGCAGATACAGGAAAAGGGCAGGGAGTTGGCGGTGGTGGTCGATGGAGCTGCTGAAGTCCCAGTAGGAACTGTTGTAGTTGAGCAAATCGACGAAGAAGTTCTTCCAGTACTTGCGATATTGTCGGCTGTTGTGATGGCTGCCAAGCTTCCTCCATCGTGTGAAATTCGTCTCCTTCCTCGTCACCACTGTATTGTACTCCGAGATGGTTTCAACTCTAGATTTATTCTACTTCTACTATTTACAATTTTATGTCGTATGTAAACTACAGAGTCCGTCTTCAAGGGGTCCGTAGGCACGGATCCTCTCGGGTGACGTCTTCTGCGGTGATTCTTCTTCTCGGAGATCTTCCGTCTTCGGAATTCGGCGTGACTTGCCGGGCGGCCGTCTGGCTGGTCCTTAAATATGCTGGCGGAGTGGTACCGTTCCTCAGTCGGCGGCAGTGGCATCTGCAGGAAAAGGTGCGAGATTAATTCGTGAACATTCTGTTTATAAACGCCAGCTGCGGATAGGCTTCCTGGCCGACGCTTGTGTTGTGCTGTACTGGTCGCTGCCCGAGCGTTTCCACAGCGAACAGTACACTTTCCTAACGCTTCCCTTCACTGTATTCATTGCCGAAATTCAAATTCCCGCCTATCAGAGTGTTTACAATCCACAATCGTGCACTGCGGAACTTTCCATCCCCACCTGTACCCGGCATGTTCCCCCTCCACTCCACACCTCACTCACAGTCTAGATGCTTGTGGCGCTGGAGTGGCGGGACATGGTGGTTGTGTGTGTATAGTTTTTTGAGTGATTGCGTAAATGTATACCTTTTTTCTGACAAAGGCCATGGCGGAAAATTTAAGTTGTGAATATGTGATTACCTATTTTCCTGCCTGTCAGCAGCTCCGCGAGCCTCTTTACGGTGAGTTGTTACCTTTCCTCCATTATTAACATTCCAATCGGATTTTCTATTGATATAAATACCGTTATTTTTTGTGACAAAACTAGCTGTAATAACCTCTAAAAAAAAGGGAAAACTGTTAAATTTTCCAATTTACCATCTGCTTTAAGATCTGTAAGTTGCAGTGAAGAATTGCCGGTACCAGAGCCTCCTGAGAACGTGACAGTAAGTGAAGATGAATTGGGAGACGTACAACTAGAAGCATGGCCCCCACGAGGGTGGAGCTGGATGGACCCACGGGTCCAGGGCCCGGCGTTGAAGTGGGCCCGAGCCCAGCCCTAAATGATTCAATTTTTTGGTTACTGAAATTAAAAACAAACTAGAAAAACATACTGAATATTTTTCATCCTACGAAATTTGAGAATATTATACTGGCAATTGTAGTAGATGTTTATGATAAACGATTACTTCGATTGATGCTCTTAGTTTTTGCCATTGGTTGGTATTGTATGTGTGTATTAACTAAGATGACCAACCGTAACAATTTTTTCGGGACAGTCACGATTTTTGTGTGTCCCGAATTTAACAATTATTTTCCGATTTAGAAATGTACCTCACCTGTATTGGTCTATTTTATTATTAGTTTTAATTATGATGGGAAACTGACAAAAGGTTCGTTAGTTATCATAAACTGTTGAAACCGTTTCAAACTCTTTCCACTGAGCATACACGCACAAACTATACCAATGAGGAAATCAGTGAATGGACTGCTAACACCACTTATCCAGGTCAAAGACGGATTGATATTATGTCTTATTTCAGACAGAATCATGTGCCATTCTCAAATGAGCTTAAGCTAGTGCAGTTTCTCTTCTACCTTTCCGGAAATAATGCTTTTATTGAAAGGGTATTTTCCCCACATGAATAATATATGGACAAGTGACAAAACACAGCTTGCCATAGAAACTGTGAAATCAATATTAGTACCTAGAGTAAAGTATTATGAAACTTGTGTAGAATTTTTTCACATGTTGTTAAAAATACAAAAAATGTTCAAATGTTTGTTAAGCTTAAGGGACTTAACTACAGGGTCATCAGTCCCTAAACTTACAAACTACTTATGAACAGTGGCGTAACTATGGGGGAGGGGGATGAGGGGGATAGAACCCCTCCAGAACCCCCGCACACAAAGAGAGAGAGAGAGAGAGAGAGAGAGAGAGAGAGAGAGAGAAGAAAAAGAAAAAAGAAATCGTATAACAGCAATCTGGTAAAGGTAAAGATTGGAAACTTGGGGTGTTTTACCATAAGCTTTCGTTGTATGGGAGTGAATTAATTTCTTCAACGGGAGTGGTACATGGTAGTCTGTCTGGTAACTGATTAAAATTTTGCTCGTCAAGCAGATCTATCCCCGCCCAAAGCCAAGTCCTAGTTACGCCACTACTTATGAACTAGCCAACACTAAGGACGGCACAAATATCCATGCCCGAGGGGGGATTCGAACCCCCGACCATAGTAGCCGTGCAGACCGTGACTGGAGCGCCTCAGTCCCCTCGGCCACTGCGGCCGGCTGTCGTCTAAGGAATTTCCCTCAATGTAGCGTTGCGGGTGGATAACTTAAAGACATTAGGCCTATGGCATCACTTTGAATGAAGAAAAAGTAGTTGATGAGGCAGCTGGCATTTTACCAAAGATTATCAATAGGAAACCTGATGAAAATGAAAGGACAGCTGAACAACTTCAGCTGTAAGCATCAAATTAATTGAGATGTTTTTGTCGTTCCTGTTTTTAATTTTGTAATGTAAAATTTGACAATATTTGCGTGCTATGAACAATTTTTTCATCTATTTTCCACCAGTTTTTGGCTTTCGTGGACATAGAAAGTAATGAACTGAAAGTTAAAATCACAAATCCCATCTCAAAGTATCCTTCAGATTTCGCAGATACTGGCAGCTTCTTTGAAATTCTACTTATCTAGACCGTCTTCAGTAGGCCTGCTGTCTTTCAATCATAAAAGGATCCAATGAAGGTTCTCAGCACGTTTATGAGAAAAGATTCAAGCAATTTTTAGGCGCTGATTAGAACAATTAGACATTTTTGTAGGATTTAGGGCCGGATTAAGGCAATCGCAAGTACCGTGGCCGAACTAGAGGGGGCCACGCCAGGATCGCCTACGAAATTTGTCACTATTTAACGAAAAGTGATATTTCCTAGTAAAAGGGGAAAATCATCGAACTTTTCCTTTAACGGGACAGTAGTGTTGAATAAAACGGCAGGCTTACTTCACGTGAATCAGCGACAATACACATTTCGATTTGTCGGCCGCCGATTTGTGTCTAAACACCAGAAATGTTTGATGTCACCGACAGGCGCATTCGCCTTTTGGCGTACAACGTGGCGCTTTAGGCCCACTACAGTGGGTAGTGTCTGCAGAGGCTGCCCTCAGCCGATGTAACATCTGCAGTTCCCTCCATTTCTACGAATTATTGTGTAAGTAAACTTTTGTTATTAGATGAAAAGTCTACATATTCATATTTGCCGTGAAATTATTATCAACTTATAGTAGCACTACATCAGACATTAAGATGCTGGATATTGCAACAATGAATTTCAATTTCGTCAGCTAGAGGGGACTCCAGAAATATTCGAAAAATATTATACCAGATGTTAGGAAGGCTTTTCATAAAAAT